>JAWZYV010016502.1:0-733285 GCA_038373885.1 Cheiracanthium punctorium | reverse complement strand
CAGTAAGTTCAATGTTGGTTTTTTCGCCTGCTGATTTATGGTAAGGCCGTTTGAACATTTTCTATTTAAGAAACATATCTTGACCGTCAAAATGAAAACCAGTTCGAAAAGTATTTGGTGTAAAAGAGTGATTAGTTTATCCAAGAAAGGCAAATCCTCTCGTGAGATAGGAGAACTTCTGTCGATGGGAAAATCCACAGTAAACGATATTAAAAAAAAAAATATATGAAGCTGATTTTGGAGTTCATGACATGTCTCGAAGTGGAAGACCGCGGAAGACCACCATACAAGTAGACATATTAATAAAAAGGAAGTCAACTGCTGACCCAGGTAAAACTGCTAGTGATATTGCCCAAGAATTACGGGAAGAAAATCTTGCTGATGTCAGCCGTATGACAGTTTCAAGGCGTCTGCATGACGAAGGACTCTTTGGTAGAGTTGCAGTGAAAAAAACCTTTCTTTAGTTAAAAAAAAAAAAAAAAAAAACAGCCCGACTTGAGTTTGCATTATTGCATAAAGACTGGTCTGATAAAAATTGGTCAAAAGTACTTTTTTCGGATGAGTCACAGTTCAACCTCTACGGTAGTGATGGGGGGCAATATGTACGACGACCTCAAGGTAAAAGATACAATTGCAAATACCAGGTTCCTACAATAAAACACTGTGGAGGCCATGTTATGGTCTGGGGAGCATTTTCTGCAAAAGGTGTTGGTCCTTTAGTACAAATCCCCGGCAAGATGAACGGAGTTATGTACAAGGACAGTTTGCAACGTTATGTACTACCATATGCGCGAGAGAAATTGAATAAAAATTGGGTATTTCAGCAGGATTATGATCCGAAGCATACGTGCACGATTGTGAAGACATGGATGTCCTCAAAAAGAATACATGCAATGAAGTGGCCCTCACAATAACCTGATTGAAAACCTTTGAAATGAACTTAATTGACGTGTGCGAGTGCATAAGTACTCAAATTGCACTGATTTTTTTCAAAAATTGCACGAGGAAAGGAACAAATTTACTCTTGACTATATTAAATTACTTATTGAATCTATGCCTCGTCGCTGTGCTGCTGTTATTGCTGCTAAAGATATGTCTACCAAATACTGACTGTATATAATATTACTGTACACTATAAATTCAATAAAACCTATTTATTACCATAATCGACCAGTGTGGCCGGATATTTTTGAACACGTGTATTTGTTATAAAAATGAACATTTCCAATAAAAATATTTAGAAAAGTATTTCTTCCTTTAAAATACATTCCTTAATACAATGCCAAAATTATATATAAGTATTAATTCCAGGCATCCGAAGATATAAAAGTAATTCCCAAATTTTGCAATGTATTAGCACTGGAAGGAAACTTATGAGCGCCACTGTAAATAGAAAAAATGTTCAAAATAAGGTTGTAAATGAGACTTCCGTTAATAAAAAGTTCCTCCCGTTCATTTACAAAAAGCTATACTTTTAAAATTTGTATACGACCCCTGTACAAAAACATTCCCAGTTAGCAAAATGTACCCCATACGCTAATGTTATGTACCAAATTTCAGCCTTACATGATGCAACTTCTCAGAGATATCTTTAAAGAAAGAAGATTGGAGACTGTACATGATCTTCAATGTAAACGTTTCTTGCTAGATTGGGGGGAAAAAAAAAAGATTTTCTTCTTTCTTTCTGTACGATTCCTGAAATGCGATCATTCGACGTGATTTTTTACTTTCGAGAGCCATTGAAAAGTGGTAAGTCAGCATTATATTTATCTTCATATCTCTGACACTGTTAAGGATATAATTATCAAATTTTTTATGCCACCTCATTAGTATATGGAGTGCATTTTACTAGTTGAGAGTTTTTTTTTTGTTCGGGGCCCGTATACAAATTTAAAAAGTATAACTTTTTTGAAAATTGACGAGAGGAGTGTTTTCATAGCATAATCTTTTTTCCGACCATATTTTGAGCATTTTTTTCAGTTTACATTCCCCATTTATTTCTAATAGATAAAGAATTAAAGCCTGTTGCCGCCTTTTGAGACACCCTGTATAATGTTTATAAATTTGAAATACGCTTATAAAGTTTGCTTAGTTTTTATGTTGAAAACTAAGCCTGAAGATTCCTCCTTAGTTCTGTTTTCCCCTTTCCTGTCTAAGTGCTTCCGAAAATCAACGCTTTCAAGAGCGCACTGCATCTCAGCTGCTTTTGTCATTTAACACAAGAAAGATTATTTGTTTATCGCCTCTTTTTCCCTCTCTCAGAAATTTTTCCTAGTTGATGTTGGTAAAAATAACAAACTATTTGTATCCGAATCCTTTTCTTTTCTGATCTCTTCTTATTTTTGTGTGCACATTCTCTCTCTCTCTCTCTAACCTTGTTTAATTTTTTTTTTCTTTTATCACAATAAACCTTCATTTTCTCAGGATCTTTTCCAGTACTTCCCGATTTTCACCTATTTCTTTCCAGGCTTTGTTTTCTTTAATTTCCAGGATCCAGAAAATGTTCGTAAAATCAATTACTTACCATTTTATGTTGCTTTTGGTTTTAATGAAGATAATGGAAGATAATTTTGGAAGTTTTCTGTCCTGGGTATAGGCAAAGCCTTCGAGCAATTACTAGCTTTCAGCAGTTCCTACCGTTTGTTGAGACTATTAGTAATGCAGTAATCATGTTATCTCAATATTTTCCGTTATTTCAAAAAAAAAAAATTTTTTTTGTTTTTTCTTTTAGCATAGCACTGAATACATTCTTTTAAAATATTCTTTTCGCTCATACTTGATTTAATTTCAACAATTGCTTGTATTTTATTTAACACTAGCTGCGTGCCCGTTCTTCGCACGGTAGGAAATTATATTTTACTAAAATGTAATCGTAACTATCTATGCGAAAACAAAATGTCAAAAAGTTCAAGTAGTCCTTTTGTTGAAACTACCGCGGGATATATTACGCGACGTAGGATTATGGTTTAGTTAGTTATAAGACGATCGTCGAAAAATAATGAATATAACACTTTTAATTTCACGAAATAGTTATTAACGTGATATACTGTGCTTTAATCCATATTATCCAAACAAATCTACTTATTACTACCAGAGAAAAAATAGAATACTATCTATTATTAATATTATCTATCATTTTCTCCGTCTTTAATGCTCAATTTAAAGAAAGAGATTAGATATTTTAAACCAATGATGCCTTTCTACTTTTTGGTGATTCTGTGGAATTTATGCATCGCCATTAAACCAGATCTCCATATATATTTTTAAGCATAATTCTTGACTGATTGGCGTATTTAGCACAGCAAGATATTTCATGGAAATATTTGGAAAATGACGTGGTGGAAAACATCCAAGCTGTACCAATTTAAATAGTATTTAAATCCGCCATGGTTCAGGCTCGTGAAAACATCAAACTGTGTAATCTCGAGGAACCATTTGGAATCGCTCAAATTGCGAATAGGGTGTTAAATTGTGTTACAGAGTTAACGAATTTCAGACAACTTTTAATCTATGCCGTCACGTTCTGACTAGGGTAGTCGAATTTAGTTATTTCACGCAGTGGTTTTCAAACGGAGTAATATTGAAACATACTACGTTGAAAAACTCTCACTTGCAACAGAACTTTATTAAAGTAAACTTGAGAGGTATTGGGGTTATTCCTAGCTAAACGGTATTTCAAATATTTTCCGGAGCTATTTTGCTAATGATGTAACTTTTGTGCAAGAGCTTGTTGAGTTGCTAAAATTGAACCCTGAGTAGCTTTCTACCCTGAAAATTGCGAAAAATCGTAAAAAAAAACAGGGAACTGGTGGATTTCATTCCAACAGTTATTTGTGTATGTTGCGAATCATTGTTTGATAGATTAGGCTTAAACCAAAGTTTACCGGTTTTTCTTAACATAGTGATGAACTTATTCTTTAAATACATTGTTTAAAGTAAGTTTTGTAACAAAATTTTAGAATGGAATATTTGTTGTAGTTGGTGTTGTTGATTTTTTTTTTTTATTTTTTTTTTTTAAGTAGATCATTGAGTTTAATGCTTACCGTTCTTTCAGCATAGTGTTAAAGGCATTCTTTAAATGAATTGTTTTATCGCATATATTTATTAGTATAGTGCCGAAGTCATTCTTTGCCATATTGTTGTTTTAATGTATTGTGACCATAGAATCAAACTCATTCTTGTTTTAACAGACATTTCAGAAATGATTAATTTTTTTCCCCTTAATTCCCCCTTTTCCCCCCTTGGTTGTTTAATATTTTTATAGTAGATCACTCAGCCTAATGTTCATCTTTCTTTCAATGTATTTTTTCAGCATAATGTTACAGATTTTTTTTCAAACACCCTTTTTTATCACAAATTTAGGAATTAATTTTAACAGCTACTTGCGTTTGTTTTAATATTTTTGTAACAGCTCATTTGCCCCACCAGCGGCATGGTGCATTGCGTACTGAACTGGGCGACGGAATGTGCCATGTTCAAAACCAGGTCGCGTCCGCTGACCCAACCGTTCGGAGTTTTGCATGGCTTCCTCCGAAACACAGCGTAAATAAGGTTAGACCCTTAGAAAGTCGCCTACGGAGGGTACCTCCCCCTCTTTGTGTTGTCCCACCTGACGTGGATTTATAAGCGGATTTTAGGGCAAGCACACAAATCCGAAATACATATTACACAAACAAACAGCTCATTTAGCCCAATGCTTACAATTGCTTCAGTGCATTGTTTGGCATACTGTTGAATTCACGCTTTAAAAACATCATTTCAACACATATATTTGCATCGATTTCAGTAATTACTTGCACTTCTTGAAACTCATTGTTATAGTACATAATTTAGCCCGATGTTTTCCATTGTTTTGTACCAAAGCTTCCTAAAGAAGCCTAAATAGTTAGGCTTCTAACTATTTAGAAGGCTTTCGTATAAGACCACGCCAGCTAAGATCTGTCTATTATATTCTTACATGTTCCTAACGCAATCTTTCTAAATACCATTTAAATTACTTTTATTAATTTATCGAAACTAACCCTTATCGTATTAAGCATTTAAAAAAAAATTTCCCCTATAAAATCTTAAATGTATATTTCTTTAATCCTATGTTTGCGTACAAAATCAGAAAACTTACAAAAACTTTTATTGGTTCGATCGGCACAGGCTGTCCTAAAAATAGGACAATGGTACAATCCACTGCTATTCGCTCTTAGGTAAGCACAGTCCAACATTACTTTTTTTACAGATTGTGGTTGGTTTTTCTGTACAAGGTTTTAGCTGGTATCTTTGTCGGTTTTCTGGGTTTTTTTATGATCACATGTTTAAGAGTTTTTAAAGATTTAAAATAAACTCACTTCAACTTTTCTCAAAGATCCAATTTTCTGGAAAATGGCTTTCTTAGAATAGAAATTCCCAAGTAGGCAACTGTTACGTGTCTTCGAAAATCAAGCACACTCAGACTATGGTCTCCTAATAGCTGATTGAGCTTCCACGAAGTAACAAAGACTGTTTCAAATGCATTAAAAAATAAAGGCCAATCCCACTTCTCCCCCTAGACTGAATTAAAATGAAATGCTGCATGATTATCTAACTAGTCAAATCCGTGTTTGTATTTTCTGTAGGATGTAATGCACACTGGCATTTTTATCCGTTTTCTGTCATTTTTTACTCTTCTTTCTATAGTAGATATGCTGTTTGTTTCTTCGAAATCGGTCATTGCTGCAACAACCCGATTCTTATTCCATCGAAAAGTTGCTATTTTGTTCTTTGTACCGAAACTGCTGTCAGAAAAGCCAGGCTGCAATTTCGACTTTTCTTTTTCTTCTTTCTTTGTAGATATTCTGTGTTCTATAACAACACTACCTGCAGGCCCTGATTACTGCATAGGCAAACAAGGCCATGGCCTAGGGCCCCCAAATTTTAGGGGCCCTCAAAATTATTAAAATAGTTTAAGTTCTAGTCCTAAAAGAAATGAGTTATGCTAAATTTTTAACACTAATAAAAATAGATAAAGAGATGTACTTTGACAGCACATACCGCTGAGCAAAAGGTTTTTTTACACTATATTTGGGATAAAACAGCGTTAAGGTCCCAAGAATTCCACCTTGGAGTATTCATTGATGTGATGTCATTTGATTCATAAGCATAACTTCTACATTAAAAGCTAAAAATTTGTGAACTTTAAGTTAAAACTTTTTGTACTGGAGAGTTTGAAGTTATAGCACCCCCCACCCCTTTTATGTATGAAATTGCAAAGAAATACTGTATCTTATGATTATAAATGGTATGAACAATAAGAGATGACCGCACAGAGGCCCCCGCAGAAGTGCTGGGCCTAGGGCCTCCGAATGTCTTAGTCGGGCTCTGACTACCTGTAACGAAAAGTTTTTTTTTATGAGATAATGGCTCCTTCACGGTTTTCTTACATGGTTGATTTTTTTTTCAAATTTGTTATTTTTTTTTCTTTTACCCCTTCTGCAATTTTCATGGCTTGAATGTTGATGGCACGTTGTCGATGGATGTAGGTTACATTTTATTCTGCTCTGCACCTTAGTACAGTATAATAAATACGGGAAGCCATTGTAAGATATCAGCATACATAATTAATAGCCAAATTTTGCTGGTTTTCCTTTTCCTTTTACATATATCTTATAGCCATTTCCAAAGTATCTAATCATTATTTCATCGATACTCGGACAGCAGGCAGCAGGTGATTATACCATCATCCTATTTTTAGGACAGTCGGGAATATAAGGAAAATAGTTATTTTTTATAGATAACTTTTTTTTTACCGGTACAAAAGTATAGAATATTAGCTCACTAAATTTATATCTTCATTGTTCTTGAACGTAAAACCTTTTTAAGAAATATTGTGTTAAAAATATAAGAAATATCGCCATTTTAAAATTAAAAAAAATATAAACATTGAACATTAATTAAATCTAACGATAAATACATATATATATTTTAGGGCTGGACGCGCGACGATCTTTTGCTATACGAGGCAGATTTACAGCTTTTTTGCAAGACGAGACACACATTGTTAACATTACGATATACAGGTTTTGCGAGACGAGACAAAGCTTTTAGGCTGTTTTGCAAGACGGCTGTTTCTCGTTTCACATCCATCCCTAGTATATTTATTGGACTTAAATATATCACTTTTAATTTTAATTAAAATATTCAAAAGAATTTCTATAATGTTTTGCTTATATATGGTGTCGTATTTTTAGAATAGAAATGATATATAGGTTACGCTATATTTGTGTGTGTGTGTGTCACTCATTATACTGTATTATCTTTCATTAAAATTTGGTATTCACTCAAATTTCAACTAGTAAAGGTACAGTGTTAAAATTAATAAAGGTTCCGCAAAATATTCGATGAATTTCATGAGTTATAGGCAGCTTCATCTTATTTGAGGTTTCATCAAATTTATAGTACAATTAAAATTTTTATAATAGAATAAATAAGAGTCCCCCAACCCCCCACCTCCAATTGGAAAGAAAAAAAAAAGTTGCTTATGGATTAAAACTGCAACTAAAGTTTTAAAACTGAAAGGGAAATGAACGGAGAACCACTTGTTGGATATAGGAGGCGGTGATCTTTAACGGGTATTTTAATTTTTTGGAGTTAAGCCAGGCAGATCCATCGATTATAGTTTTTGACAGTTTTACTCTTTCATATGTCTGCTACAGCACTTAATGAAGGTCATGCTTTTTCTTTTCTTTCTTTTAGTTTTACACGCGTTTTCTTAGATTTTAGCTCCTTTTCCTGTAGGGTGGGAAATCCACAATAATCGTAATGATATGAGGTTCTCTTATCTTGCCTTATGCATCACCATACTAATTCTTTTCATCTTAAATTGTGGATACTCAGTAATCTGTAGCATTAGCAGCCATGATCAGACCGTAGTGTAAGGTACAAATTACATCATAGTAAAAAAAAAAGAATTGCAAATTATTGGAAACCCGTCGAAACTTTGAAAGTGCTGCATGAATTTTTACATCAACCTCTTTTTAAATATTCCTCACCTATATGTTAAAAGCGAGAATTTCGCTTTTAACGAAATTATTGTAGATAGGTATAAATACCCTTAACTAAAGAAGGAATATTACGAACCTCAAGATTCGTTTTCGATAAAGGGCTGTTGAGGTGAATATGAAAGAAAACTCACATAAAAGGGTAGTTGGATAAAATAAGCCTTTTCACTCTAAAATATGAAAACCAGCTCTAACGCGTACCAGATGTTGTTTTGCTTCGAACATACGAGAAATGCAGAATAACAAATTCATAAATTTGTCTCTCTAAGTATAAGATTAGAAAACTCAGTACGGTAGGTGAAAGAAATATCTTTTGAGAAGCATGCATCCGAATTTAGGAATAATGCAAGACGCACATAAACGCACATTCACTTTCCCCTTTTCAGTGTTCAATGTGGCAGGAAAAGATTTTCCGGTGCATAAAAGTACGAGAAAGAAGCGAAAGGGGACGAATTTATTAAATACTAGCTGCGTGCCCGTTCTTCGCACGGTAGGAAACGAAAAATTTCCTCACATGTGTAATTCGAATTAATTCCAGCGATGTGGAATCTAGAAAAAGCAAAATTATTTCACTCTTGACTTAAAATTTGCGTCATATATGTAATAACCTGAGATCATTGCAATATAATGACACACACACACACACACAAAAAAAAAAAAAAAAAAAAAAACTATGTCAGCGTCATTCGGTATCAAAAAAGTGAAAATGGACCGTTTGCAGTGAACTTCTCACTTTCAAAATGTCTTATTTCCTCAGACATGCTGTCTTTTAGGTTCATATTTTAGCGTTAAATACCTCAGACACTACATGAAATGGACATTTTTTTTTAAATTTTAAAAATACGTCACCCTCTCTTGCAACCCTTTACAAAAAGAAAAGAGATAAGAGATAAGACTGCGCTATTTATAAAGGCTTTAAAATTGTTTTTCTAGATTATGCAGTTTAATTTTTCTTCTCACAAATAAATCCAGTATTTATAAAAGGAAATCGAGCCAAGCAAAGAAATCGTCTGCTCGCGGGACCCGTTTTTATTTATTTTTTTCAACTGGCAATTTTAATCATTGTTACTGTATCCATGACAGCCAAACCGCAAGATATCAAACAGAAACTCATAAGCAGGTACTACTGAAATGAAAATCCTTCTTTACTTAAAAATTCGTAAAAATTCTCCTAATTTATATTCCCCCCCGTTCTTCTTTTAAAAGTGGGCGAATTGTGTGCTCCGTCTTTTGCCCAAATATAAAAAAGTTATGACAGATAGAATTCAAGATGCAGCAGTTTTAAAAATATTTTTCGAAAGTCAGCGTCAAATTTAATTTTATTTGAAAAATTCCCAAAAATCTGCAAATTATGTTACACAGTCCGGACAAATAGTTTTTAAAAGAAAATTTTCTCCTCTATACGATGATGTAAATATCGTTTTCTTGCGAGCGCAATTACCGGCGTTATTATGTAATACGCAAGAAAAATCGCTAAAAATCGGACAAAACATAAAATAAAACATTTTCTAATTCGAATAAATCGCTTCGAGGTGTGTCGAGACCCGTCTTGGAGAATTTCCGTACAAAATTGGGTAGGTCTACGATCACCCGTTTCGGAGCTACGCGAGACACAGACAGACAGGCAAACGGACAGTTTACACTCTGTTTTATTTATATAGATTGAGCAGGTGAGAAGCACAGATATTTTTATGAGTTTCGGAATATGAAAGTGTACCCATGTGTAAATGTTCACAGTGTGTCTTTTTGTATGAGCGGTCAGTGGCTTTCGTGAGATAGTTTACGTAAAAGTTGCAGAGTCGAGATTTCAAAAATTCTTGTTTACGAAAACAACATCTGCCGCTTAGCAGGTGTTAGCCTTGAAGGTGGAGATTTAAAATTTTAATATTTTTATAAGAAGGGGTACTCTAGGCCAGTAAAATTGAAGGGAGGTGCCCTAAGTGGAAATCTAGCCACTGGAGAAGAGATAGAAAAAAAAAAAAGAATCATAGACGCATGGGCGTAACTTGGGCTTCGAAACTGGGGGGGGGCAAAAGTCATTTTAAATGAAAGTCCATGTATGCGTGCCCGTACACACACATGCATACATATATACACTGCTGGCCACCCAAATTGCAACACCAAGAAAAACAAGAGATATCACAACAAAATTTATTGTGTAGATAACATGTTGGCCAAGTAACAAATGATTAAATTTACAGCATTCTATGAAGCGTGGTTCCTGCCAAAATCAGTACCCAGAGTAGCCGCCGTTGTTGGAGATCACAGCTGCCACACGCCTCGGCATTGATTCAAAGAGACTTTGAATGTGTTCTTGGGGTACAGCAGACCAAGCAGCTTCCACACGTTGCCAAAGTTGATCTGGTGTGACAGCTGGGGATGAACTCTGGGTCAGTCGTTGAGCAACCATGGACCACATGTTTTCTATCGGCGAAAGATCCGGAGAGCGCGCCGGCCAGGGAAGCAATTCAATCTGGTGATTGACGAAGAACCCTTGGACAATGCGTGCCACGTGTGGCCGTGCATTATCCTGCTGAAATATGGCTGTTGGCAAGCCCTGAAGGTAAGAAAGGACAACTGGCTCCAACACCTCGGAGATGTAGCGCTGGCTGGTTAAAGTACCGGCAATGCGTACTAGAGGAGTGCGAGAGAGATATCCGATACCGCCCCATACCATAATACCCGGTGCAGGACCAGTGTGACGGTGCATAATGCAGCTGTTCAGCATCCTCTCTCCACGGTGTCTCCAGACTCGAATCCGACCGTCGTGGTGTTGCATACAGAAGCGTGACTCGTCAGTAAAGAGAATTTCATTCCATTCTGTCGTCCACATCCTTCTTTCATCGCACCATTGGCGGCGGAGACGTCTGTGGTTCCGCGTCAGAGGTAGACAAAGCAACGGACGTCTTGCGGACAGACCATTCTGCTGTAAACGACGTCGAATGGTACGCGCAGACACTGGATGATGCGTTACAGACTGAATCTGCTGTGATATGGTTCGTGATGTGACTGAGCGGTCCGTCACTGCCATGCGTACAATCTGCCTGTCATCACGTGACGTGGTGCACTGAGGTCGATGCGGTCGATCACGTCTGTCCGTCGTACCCTCCTGCACCCAACGATCACATATCCGCATCACAGTTGTTTGGTTTCGTCCAATACGACGACCGATTTCCCTGAAAGATAACCCACAATCTCGGTATGCCACTATTCTTCCTCTGTCAAACTCGGATACTTGATCAAAAGATGATCGTTGTTTCCTACGAGGCATAATTTATCGTTTTTTTGAAAAAAAAGCAAGAAAAACACAATTGCTGTACTTGAAACCGTCGAAATCTCCTTAAATACCGTCGTACCTAACCGTCGTACCTAACCGTCGAGTACCTTAAGTACCTAACCGTCGAAATCTACTTGAAACCGTCGAAATCTCCCTTAACCGTCGAAAAAGCCTTAAATAGCGCTTTGAGGTGGCGCCACAGGCGCGCTTGATGTGCGTCTGCGCTGAAATTCTAATCATTTGCATATCTCACCTCAGCTAATGCATGTTGTAAATTTCATATTATTTGCATGCTTCCTTCAGGGTGTTGCATTTACGATGGCCAGCAGTGTATATATATATAGTGAAACCTCTCCGAGCGGTAACCCCTCTAAACGGCCATTTTTCATGGCACGGATTTTTTGACTCATAGACTTGATGTTAAAATAACCTCTATCAGCGGCCACCCGACCCCCTTAAACGGCCACCTCATCGCCCATCTCATTTTTCAGGAAATTTTACTCACTCCATGCTGTAATTTTGAGCGGAAAAACTCAAGGTCATGTTAATGTCGAATATAAGTCCCAGGAATACATGGAATTGAATCTGTTATATCTCTTTTGTATTCTCCCCACACCCTTAAGATGGGTAATCACTTGGACAATCCGGTATTGAAATTGTCCTACAAATGAATTTTTGTCCCCCTTTCAGGGGCTAATTCCGTGTCTGACGAGGAATTTCTCGATGTTTGTAATGGCGAGCAAGCTAAACTTTCAACACAAGCGACTTTAGGGAAAATCGATGAAATTATCGAAAATTCCGAAGCGGTTACAAACTAACCAGTTAGAGATCCGATTTTTAAAGTAAAACACAAACTAGAAAAAATGGTTGTTTCAAAGAAAAGTAAAAACTTAAAACGGACACACATTGTATCATATTTTCAAAAAAATGTAAGAAAGCATTAAATAAACTACTATTTTCTCCTTAGATAAGTTTTATATTTCATTTTAAATAAGGAATATGTGCCAGACTTGTTTATATTACGCATTATAGCAATTATCTTATAATAGTGAATAAAACTCTTGAGAGCGGCCACCCCTCCGAGCGGCCAAATATTCTCGGTACGGTGGGTGGCCGCTCAGAGAGGTTTCACTTATATATATAGTATATATATATAAACTATAAATTCGGTCTTTTAGCTTCGTCAAGGGAGACCCCCCTGAACCCCCCTAATTTTTTAGTTTCATTATTGCCATATTAAAACGATATTAATGGACTATGTCATTTTATCTCTCACCCCTTTTTCTTTTTCTTATATTCTTCCTTTACATTTATTTCATCGACTGGAAGTAGGAGGGTTTCCTGGTCTTTCCTTGGAAATGCAAAAGTGGGTCGATGATAACTGAAGTAACTTATATAATTTTTAGTATCTATCTTAACACACCAAAAATTTTGCTTTTCGTTATTGGATATTGTTGAGAGAGCTTTAGGCACGTAGGGTTGCTGTATTTCGCATGGTAACTCTATTGGCGAGTCATCCGAGTGGATAAGAATCCATGCTGTTAGGCTTATGTTTAAAATTATTCTTTTTTCCACTTTCACATTCGATAGTCCAGTGCTCGATGCGTTTATACCTTTTACAAATTATTCTTGATATATCCTTAATTTTATGAGTCGGCTGGCCCGAGTATTTTCCATAATTTTTATTTTTAGACGCATGTTTTCTAGGAGCAGCCACGAAAGCACCTGAGTCTTCCGCTTGTCTATCATCTTTACGCCTGGCATTTGATTCTGAGTATTTCTGGCTTCGGAAGCTCATCTCTTGATTCCATAGCACATCGGAAATTGTTGAAAGTAGAAGGGAGGCTATATAGCAGCATTACAGTCAGCAAGTCGTCGTCTATTTAGATATCCATTTCTTAAAGTCTGTCCACTATGTCGAAGAATTTTCTCAAATGGTCGTGAATTCCATTAGACGAGTCGGGTATTTTATATAGAATTAAAGATTTCATCACGCAGCTTTACGAGCAGGTCCTTTAGACTGATAGATTTCTCCCAGTTTTTTCAAGACATCTGATGAAGTGTCACAATTTTTTATTTGTTCGAGTTCAGATGGCGATTTACATAGAATTATATCTGCTTTTGCTTTTTCGTCCATTTGGAGACCCACGTATCGAACTCTTCTTGCGATTTTTCGTCATTTTCCAAAACTTCAGGTTTAGGCTTTGAACCTGATGCATAAATCCAGGCATCATTCTTTATTAAAAGCGCTTTCATTTGCATTTTCCATGTTTCGTAATTATCTTTATTCAGCGTTTCAATTCGCCAAGTTCCAGTCGCCATTTTGAGGATGAATGATGCAGCCTTGAAACGAACGTTAAAAATCAGCAGATAAATAAATTAATCCATCTGGTGTCCATAACCTTTTAGAAATGTTAGCAGAGTTATGGCACAAACATAGTAAACGTGGGATTTTAACATAACATATTATTAGAACGGAAGAAACAGGCACATCACATAACAAGGTAACATCAAGAAGGGAAAAAGTATATTTGTTTGTGTTTGTGGGATTACGGCAGATTAGCTACGCGTGGGCTCTAGGCCTATGGGTGGGGTGCACTCCGTGGAGGTCTTTCTAAGGGGTCTTAACCCGTATTTACGCTAAGTGAAAAAGGTATAGAAGAAGTAAAAAGAATGCGTGCGCAAGCACAGTTACAGTTAAATAGATAAGTGTTTATTGAGGGATACAGAATTCAGGAGGATAAGACATATATAAAAAAATAAACAATTCATTACTGAACAATTTATTCTTACTTTTATGTCGCATTTTTGGGACACATTTTTCGGACAATTTTCAATAAAGGGGGCGAGCGATAAAATGACATTAATAAATCATAAAATATTTCTTCTATAACAATGGAAAAAATACTGTACTTAAACGGATGAAATTTGAGATCAGTTATTTTTAACTCTTGAAAACAAAAAGTAAATAGTGCAAAAATATAATTAATAAAATAGATAAAAGGGATTACTTTTTTTCCCCTTTTATAAAACCAACTCCACAGCCACTGGTACCACTGGGGACCGAATCAGCTTTTAGCGGTAGAGTCTGTGTGTACGTCCAAAACAAAGTTCATTGGAAGGATTGGAAATTGCAAATCTATGTGTTCACTTAAAAAAAAAAAAAAAAATTACACAGCCACTGGACATTAGCAGGACTTGACTGTCAAGAAACATTTGACGGTCAAAAACTGAAGCGGCCGACTTTGATTTTCAAAGGGTTTTTCCAATAAGTAAGAAGAGGCATCATTTTTAATTTAAACAAAACTACATTTTCCCCCTCAAAACGCAACTATAATGGATGTCTTCTCCTTAACGAATTCCTGACAAAAAAAAAAAAAAAAAAAAAAAAAGATCAGTACATTGTAGTATTTTCTCCAGACTAATACTCAATCTTTATTTAAAATTTACCGATTTGACACAAAAATTACGAAAACTACTTACCTTTACTCATACACAAAACAAGTTAATATTTCACTGCAAGATACAGATATTCGGCTGGTAAAATTCATTTAACTTAACCAAACTTGACACACAGACATCATTTACCTATTTAGCTTAGCTCTTTGTAATCCATTCTTTGCAGCTCATTCAATAATCCCTCCAACCCTCTTGGACATCTCCCGAGTAGAGATGAGACGGGCTCAGCCCGAGCCCGAAAGCCCGAGCCCGAGCCCGGGCCCGACTCGGGCTCGGGCTCTGTAATTCACGATTGCGTTCGGGCTCGGGCGGGCTCGGGCTCGTGAAAAATTTCTCCTTTGTTGAACATACTCCTTGAAACAGATTTTAAAAAGTGATTCATGGGATAAATAGACGTACATATTTAAAAAAAATAGCGGCACGGGGGACTAGAAGGTGTGTGAAGCTCCAAAATTTATTGTATCCTCTTAATGAAGTAGTTAATTTTATTTGTCTTTAGCTGAAATTTCGGGCTCGGGCGGGCTCGGGCTCCAACTTTAATAATATTGATCGGGCTCGGGCGGGCTCGGATTAAAAGTTCTCGGGCTCGGGCGGGCTCGGGCTTCAAAAAATGAGCCCGAACTCATCTCTACTCCCGAGTTCTTTGTCGGTATTTTCCCCCCAACCAGGTAGCGAAAGATTAACAACAGACTTGAAATATAAAACATCATGTTACATACAAAAATTTTTAAAGCTCCCTTCTCTCACAAAGTCGATATGCTTGCGGGAAAAACTGGTCCTAGTCTATTTAAGTGAACACAGATGTGGCTGATTTTTGAGTTAACGGGAGATAAAAGGGCCGCGTTCGGCATTTAAACCACTCCAATTTTTCACAGAATCTTAATGGTCATTTAGTGATGACATGTTCTTAAGTTTAGTTTGTAGGTCCAAAAAAAAAAAAAAAAAAAAAAAAAAACGATCATTTTATGCCTTGTTAAAAAGCCTCTTCTCTTGCGAGGTTTGAAATACATTACAATGAAACTGATTACACTGCACATTTTCTATTTTCTATAACCTCTCTTCCCGTGGCACTTTATTTAATGTTAGCAGCCTGTTAAATTTACAGCATTCTGAGCTCAATGTTCGTGTTTTTCCTCGACTCGGACAGAAAATTTTAAATTTTTAAGAGTCCAGTACGTTATTTTTATTTATTTTTTTTTATTTTATCTTTTATTTTTATTTATTTATTTATTTGGGGGGGGGGTATTGTAAATATGCTTAGAAAAATAATGTGGAAAAAGATATTTAATAATTTGAGGAGCTGGAACGACTTTTTGCGTGATTTCATTAACCAAAAGCTCGGCATATGCGGGAGACAGGGGTCGATACAAACAAAAATTGGGTCCGTTTTGTGGCGCTTTCACAAAATTACAATCGATTTAAATGGAACCCCGTCACAAAAATACAGTCGATTAAAAATGTCCTTCATTGGCATTTTACCCTACATTTTAATGTGTTTCATCAATTAACAAAAAGAAAAATTGACTTTTATTAAAATTTGGTTTGAAAATTCACAAAAATAAGTGCTGAAATTCACAAAATTAAGCATTGAAATTCACAAAAATTGGACCCTGGAAAATATTCCTGGACCGACCCCTGATAAATTATGTAAGGTTTTGAGTTGAAGACGTTTTCACTAAGAAAAAAAAAAAAAAAAAAAAAAAGGGAGGGGGTATATAAATTAGGTGAATGCACATATACTATGTACTAAAGAAACTAATATTCTGAGATATTATCTTAGCTAGACTTTTTTGAAATGCTAGAAAATAGAATTATATGCACACATGGGGGCCCATAAGGGGGGCAAGGTAGGGAACTTGCCCCCCTAAAGTTCTTGGTTAATATCTCATGATGTTAACAATGGCAAAAACAGAACTAAAAAAGTTTGAAATTTGCCCCCCCTCTAGAAAAATTTTTTGAAGTTTGCCCCCCCCCCTCTAGGAAAATTACTGTGGGTGCCCATGTATGCACATCAGCAGATCGTTATAAACAATAGCTGTGAAGGTTCCCCTTCTGTGTCGAACATTGCTTCTCAGTATTGCTGGGAGCAACGCTGTTAGCAGGAAGTAATGAGGTGATTTGTTGCTATATTTTTCTAATGCATGAAAATCTAAAAGGGTTAAAGGTATCGAAATACTGACTTAGATAGTACTGCAACTAGAGTTTATCTCTCACGACGAACCAAATAGAACGGCCTCCTCCCATGGAGCCGTATAACTTATTTTGGAGCCCTCTACAAAGTCTGGGGCACGTGCCCCTAGTTTCCCCTGGCAGCAGATATAAATAATAAAATCGCAGACCGTTTCTTGTTCTCTTAAACTGCGTCGCATTTGAATACGCAATTAGTCGTCTGTCAAGTAAGTTGTGCACGATCACACGATCACGTTGTTGTCTCTCTGCTACTGACCTTCAAACACCAAAATTAGGTTCACTAAAATATAAATGAGAAACTGGCCCCAAACTGTGACAGGGCGGCAACTAAAGGGGGGATAAGCGGAGACAAACACCGGTAGACATTCTAAAAGGAATGCCAAAATCAGTTATAGTTTCTTGGGATGGGGCGCGGCTCCATGCGAGGGGGCACACGACCATGGACGCCCATAAGGGGGGGGGGCAAGGTAGGGAACTTGCCCCCCTAAAGTTCTAGGTTAATGTCACATGATGTCAACAAATGGCAAAAACAGAACTAAATTTGTTAAAAGTTTAAAATTTGCCCCCCTCTAGAAAAATTTTTTGAAGTTTGCCCCCTTGGAAAATACTATGGGCGCCCATGCACACGACACTAATTATGGTTTGCCCCGGATGACATAAACTCTAATTGCGTCATCGCCTGTGAAAATGACCTCTTTTTGCTCACTTTTTACAGCAACAGGTCTTTTTTTCTAACGCTGAACAATTGATTTCAGACAAGTTTAAAATCGCTGCCCCTTGATTTTTGCTTTCCTGAGAAATTATCTAGCTTGGTCATTTGGTAGAATCTGCCATCGTTCCTGTTGGGTTGAAAAGCTTCTGTGACTCTATTCTTTTGTTGCTTTTTGCAGGGGATTTTTTTTTTTTTTTATATAATCTGATAGTATATTTGGGTTCTAAATGCATGATTTGTGTTCAAAATCATAACTTTGCCTCCTGACTTTTTAGACTAGGGGGGCAACTTTACAACTGCAGGGGCAATTGCCCCCCTTGCCCCCCCCAGATTACGCCTATGCATAGACGTTTTGCAGTTGATGCATATGACGTTTTGCAGTTGAACGAGATTTGTAGAAAAGGTTTTATGAATGAAAAGGAAAGGTTATTTAAGTTGAGGACGGAGAGGAAAACAATATATTTTTCTTCAGTTCTTTCAAGATTCTTAAAGTTCAATTCTTGCAGTTCTTTCAGTGCCTTTGGATATTGCAGGATGAGCTGGATTATATATGGTGAGTGCGACATTTACTACCCTTAAATAAAGTGACATTAAAAATCGTAAAGTATTAGTCTTAAAGATTTAAATAATTAAATCCAATTAATTTTATTAGTAAATAATTTTGATGTATTGTGTATTTTAATATTTCAATAAATGCTAATTTTTAAAACTTAACAAAATGATTTCGGCCATTTATTTCACAATAGTGTTTGTAACTACCCAATTATATTTCTTTGCCAAAATAAAGAACCTGGGATTTAAAAGGAATTAAAACAACTCATTCTAGCCACCCGGCATATAGATAAAATTGAAATTGAAAAACTTATATAGATTATCAATATTTAATGGGTATTTTATCGTCTCTATTTTAGCATCATGTTTTAGGACAACTGGTTAAACTTAACCGTTGTTTTTAGAGATACGGTTTATTTCCCCATTTTTTCCCTGCAGGCAAAAATAACACTTTTGCATCATACGAAAACGCCGTTGTGTATACGACTTTTTGGGTATTTATTTTAAATAAAGTTATTTGCATAGAATGCGTGATTTTGCGATCGTTTTTCTGAGAGTTGTTCAAGATTACCACCAAAATCTCTGAATCACTAATACCAGCTCATCTTTTATAGTACAGTCAAATCGCGACTTGAAAGGAAAGCACGGGTTTATGCTTAGGTGTAAAGAAATTCCTTTAGAATTTGCTCATCTTCTCAATACATGTGTATGGAAAGTTATTCGCTACTTTGAGATACTCGGTATTCCAAATTTAGAGTTTGCTGACTTTAAGCTTTTTTCGAGCTTTCAAAACAAGTGATTAATGAATCTAAACATTGGCTTACTTTGAACAAATTATTTTTAGTTTAAGAAACTGACTACACAAATGGCTGGTTGTTCTAAATAAGGTTCTTGTACCTTGATGTTTTTCATGTTTCAATTGCCGTGAAACACGCATGATAACAAGCTGTAATTTCCAGGTTTTAAAACATGATAGTTTTCAACGATTTCGTAAATTACCTGCCCGGATGAATCAATATGTTTCGTTCGAAAGTTCACAGTTTATTGCGCAACTCTTTTAAACATAGTACTGACTTTTTGTAGGAACTAGGAACTGACAAATCTGCTCATCAGTATATGGTTTTCATGGTTACACAAATTAGTGCTTCCAACCGTGTGATCTGTACAGTAACAAAAACGGCAATTTGCCCTTCCAGTACACTATACAGACCGAATCTTGTGTCATACATATTTTGTACAGCTCGACAAAACTTTTGTAGAAAAAATGAATATTTTTGTAAAAAATTCTGGTAAATCGTTATTATTATCGATCGTCTATATCGCGTCAGAAGCCTAGCCAGGTTTTCATCTCCCGGGGGCAGCTATAAATTTTGCGCCTCCACCTTTTGGTCACGATGCAGTGTAGAACGTTTTACTGTAAAAGTATGTATCTTATTTTCGTGAGGTTTTAATTTTCGCGATTTTCGCTAGTCCGTCGTAATCGCTAAAATTAAATCCCCGCGAAGTTATTTTTTTTTCTCTCTCTTCGAATGGTAATAAAAAATCAGAAACTCTTCTCTTGCCAAAATTTAATGTTTTATTGCACCACAGTTACAAACTCTTTCTTGGCAACTTTCTTTCTTAAAACTATTTCTTGAATACTGTACGAATATTTCTCGAATATAAAACAATAATACGACTAATAGAATCAGGGGCGTAGCCAGAAATTTTTCATGGGGGGGTTACGATTACTACAACTCATATATACGTATACGTGTGTGTGATAATATAGTGAAGAATATATATTTAGTATGGCAAAAAATTCCTCATGGGGGGTTATGACCCCCCCTAACCCCCCCCCCCTGGCTACGCTCCTGAATAGAATGCAACTCATTCACTTATAATATTTATGCTAGCTTTTTTTGAAGCCATTCAAAATAGGGAGGGGTTGGGCACGAACTTTTCGGACAAAAGGAAGTTTCTAAAATAGCGTATGCAAAAGGGGTTCTATGTTTAGGTACTTTCGGGATTTTTCAACTTTCGGTTCTATTCATATAAAATTCGCAAAATCATCGATATCTTCATTTTCGCGAAAATTA
Organism: Cheiracanthium punctorium; assembly: GCA_038373885.1. Taxonomy (NCBI): domain Eukaryota; kingdom Metazoa; phylum Arthropoda; class Arachnida; order Araneae; family Cheiracanthiidae; genus Cheiracanthium; species Cheiracanthium punctorium. The sequence goes on along the minus strand of JAWZYV010016502.1, from coordinate 712,990 downwards.
CAGTTCGTGTAAATACGTGCTTTTACAGTTTATACAATTTGGCGCCCATTAGGTGTAGTCCCCGGAAACAGATACCCCTTCTTGCCCCTTTATAGCTACGGCACTGTATCGCATTTTAAAAGAACGTATGTACTCAAACCGAAACCAAAGACACGTCTCAATGGATAAGTTGTAAATGGTCATAAGATATCTTTAGTCAGTATTTGGATGTCATATCAACACTACATTAATAGATTGACATAAACAGAGCGTGCGTAAGGACTTCTTTCACTCAGGGTTGACGAGTTTTTACACCTGGAGAAGAAATTGTTGTACAAACTAGCAAGGACTGGCCTTATTTCCAAAAATAAAATGTACTGCGATTTTTTTTTTTTAATAGTGACAGTGGTTCGCTATTTCAATTTTTATTGGTGCTCTTATACGTTGTTTTTTTATGCTTATGTATTACCTTCTGCACCAAGTTACGTTTTCACGGTTAGCAATATGTATTTGTTGCCATAACAACTACTCTTGTACATCGTCCTAAGCCTGTAACAATTCTGGTAACGTTAAAATGCAAATTTAAGCATGGAAAATGAGAATTTTGCTGCAAACTTTTACGGGCAATGTTAGTTACAAACCAAAATAGTTCTGAATTTAAACGAAAATAACCACAAAATAAATAATTAAACATTACTTTTTATTATGTTATCTTAGATGGTAATAAAAAACATAAAAAGCGCTTAAAACATTATTAAAAATGTGTTTTATCTTACGTCTATATCAAAATGGATTTCCAAAGGTAAAGATGAATTTTGTTTTGTTTTACAACAAAAGTATATTTTAATAACGTTAAGAGAAAATGAAAATGTATTATTTAAAAGTATCGATTTACTTCCATTGAAAAATTTTCAGTGTTTCTTTAATAACGAATGTATTTCTGTCCGTGTATGGGAAGAACAGTCCTGCTGAAAATCTCATCTGCTGTTCATGTTGGAAGGTAAAATTAAAAGGGGTTGTTTTTAATGTCTTATTCAATCTGAAGTGCGTACTTGGGATTCATTATTTTCTAACTTCGAAGCAGTGTGTAAATATACCGTACGAAATTCGAAGCAGTGTGTAAATATACCGTTGTCGATTCCGCCCATTAAGCCTTGGCCTCGAATTTTAGCAGTCATTTTATCTGAAACTACGCATCCGTGGCTAAATACAAAGGGAAGAGTCATCCCCTTTATTTTTTGTCTCTGAGATTTTCAGAAACCGAATCTTTTCCAGCGTAGGAGGTACACACCAGTCAGCAAATGCAACCGTCCTCATTAAGTTAGCAACGGTACTGAGTTTCGAAAAGTGCTGAATTGCTGTTCTAAAAAAGCATCGACAATACACGGTGCAGACTATTTTCATACCTAAGACTCACCACCAGGTAGTGTTCCGGTAATGTTCTTGTCTCAGTTCTAGTTCTATCCCAGATTTTCGAGATTGGGGATCTTTTTGTTTTTTTCTCCAATGTCACGAAGCGGAGGAGGTATGGGTTTGTCTGGAAGAAATCTGTCAACATTATGTGTGGAGAAGGAATATTTCGTATGCAACTTTAGAAGCTTATTTATGCTTTTCTTTCCTTTTCCCAGTGAAAAACGATACTTTCTTTTTAAAACGTGCGTGCGACTTCAGCCAGATATATTCTATTTTCGTGTGTTTTTCTGAGCGTTGTGTTTTTATAGACTTCACACGATTAGTTAAATCTCTTAAATAAAAAAGTATTAGAATGAAGTGTGTGTGTGTCAAAGATGGGGGGACGGACGGAAGAATGTTAGTTTAGGAATTTTTTAATCTTTTTCACAATGGTACTTTCTTTTCAGAATTAAGCATAATATTTCAAAGAGAATCCCGTTCCAATATCATGTGCAGTTCTCAAAATATCATTTAACATGTAATAACTCAAAATGTATGTAAACGTCGCCTTTTTCTTTTCTTTTCTTCTTCTTCTTCTTTTTTTTTTTTTTTCCAAAGGTCTTTCCATTGAACATCTCAAAAGCGATTAATCTAATGTCTGAAATTTCTATTATTTTTCGGTCCAATTATATCATTTAAATATATAATTTTGTTGTTTGTTTGTCATATTTTGGAAATAAAGATGAAATCACGGTGTTCACCGGCAGCTGAAAAGGAGACTTCAACTGCTAAATAAAAGATAAGGCAACTTGGATACTTTTTTGATTAAAAAATGCCATTATCATACTACTTTCAATTTATCGGCGACTTTTAATTTTCTTCAGTCAACTAATTTGTGGATCGGAAAAAAGAAAGTTTTGTTCTTTATTTCTCATTCTTTTGCAAGCTTTATCCATTGCCAGAGTGACTCCTTGAAACTTCCCTAGGACTGTCTTTTTGGATGGTACAGCTATGCTAGAGGAGCAAACAGTGATTTAGTAATGAGGATGCATTTTTGTATTCATTAAAAGTGTTATATATGTGAAAAAAGCTAGAAAGAGGGAAAGTATGGAAAACCTGGAATAGTCAGGGAATTTTATTTTGACATAAAAAATGGGAAAGTCAGGGAATATTGCACATTTTGGCGCAAAACCGGGAAAATCTCAAAATGTGACCTGGAAAATTATCAGAAAGTCACATTTATAAATATATAAATATATAAATAATCACAAATTTAAAGCCAGCATACATCAAGCCTGTGTACATCATAACATAGTTTCGAATTTTATAAAAAAAACTGGAAAAGTCAGGAAATTTAAAAAAAAAAAAAAAAAAAAAAACTAATGCTGTAATTTTTGTCTCCTGACATGGTGGACATCTTGTAAATGTTAGGGGAGAGCCTTTATTTTCAATAGAAATACAGGGTGGTAAAAACTGCTCAACCTTCAAATTAAGGCTCAAACTTGAAATCACTTCAGATACACCCTGCGCAAAACCACACTGTGTCTTTTGATGATGATGAAATGTGTGAGAGATGTGTGAGATTTCGCTTAGGCTCAAAAGAAACCTGATCACAGAGGGACAAGCAGAAAGGGACCCGGTGTGCTGATAATTTTCTCCCAGAGAAGTACAGCGCTTTCACGAATAATTACATTAATAGGTCTGTTGTTTGTACAAAGCTGCATGCATTCAATATTAGTGGTTTTCACTGCACCGGTAATTAGGCGTAGGGGAAGATGGGGTAGGTTGTCTCAGGGGTAGGTTGTCACACTTATATTTTTGCAATATACATCGATAAATATTGCCTGAAGGGGACAGTATCGATTCAATACAATCGAAATCTTTATCTTAATATCAAAACAGCGAAGCTGCGATTGCAAAAGTAAGGCGATTATTTTAATTGACATTTATTTATGTAAAAATGTTCATTTTCATTTTCTGCATTTTTTGGGGTAATTTTTAATGTTTTTCGAATATCAACGAATACTTTTATACTATTTTTTAGCTTGGATATCTTGTGAATATTATGCTGTTTTCTAGGAAGACATGCAGTGCTTGTTAGGCCTATTTAATGAATGTAAATAAGCATGCGCACTGGGGGTTGGTTGTCACAAAGTGCAGGGGCTGGTTGTCACGATGTGACAACCTACCCCATGCGATATACCAAACTGCAGAAAACATTTTTATTGAAACAAACGCAGGATTATAACAGAAAATAGGCTGAAAGTATTTGCAAAGCAATAACTTATACATGATCATAAATTTTTATACAAGTTAGAACATGCAGCATATTGAATATAATGAAACATGGCAAGGTTTAATCTTTTTATCATATTCATATATTTACACTGCTCTCGTTTCCGCCCCACTGCTCGCATGCATTGCAACCTTTGGACCGAACAGTTTTTGGTCCAATGAAGAAATATCTGAACCAAGCAATTGACAGTTGGATGAGAAATCCGGAAAATGCTGCAGCTTCGATGACAATTCATATATTGCCCTCGATGGTGTCCTATGCATTCCCCAAAGCCATGAGCCAAGAAAATATCCAGTCAGGATTTAAATGCACAGGCATTTATCCATTCAGCCAGAATGAGTTTTCAGATGCTGACTTCGCTCCTGCATCCGTGCATGATAGTCCTCTCAAGCAAGAAGGCCTACCTGAGCCTGTAAATGTAAGCCCAGATGACAATCTTCTAAGTGATTGTCAGAACCAAGGAAGTCTGGATTTTCCAGAGAATATTGAAACATCTTCAACACAAATTCTACCAGAAACAATTAATGAAGCAGGCCCAAGTGCCACAAACATAGTAACTCCTCAAGAAATTAGACCATTTGCCCGAGCACATCCAAGAGATCATTCAAAACCTAAGAGAAAGTCAGGAAAATCGGCTATCTACACAGATACTCCTGAGAAAAATGCCATTGCCTTAACCGCGAAGCGTAAAACAAACTTTCAAGCAAAAAAGGAGATTCAACCTAGACCTATCATTCTAACAAAAAAATGCAAAAGAAAAATTGTTTTTGATTCTTCAACAAGTGAATCATCTGACTATGAATATATTGAATTGGAAACAGAAAGCGACATCTCAACAAACGAAGATTTGATGACTAGAAAAAATCCTAACATCAGCGAGCTTGAGATTGATGATCACATACTGGTTAAATTTTTAGGCAAAACTTCTGTGAAATACTTCGTAGGAAGAATACAGAAGATACTGCCTGATACAGATGAGATTGAAACGAAATTCATGAGAAAAAAAAATTCACTTTTACATTCCCTGAAAACAACGATATCTGCATCCATCATATAAAGATGCAGTGCTAAGTCTTCCACTTCCAACTCCTGTTGGTGAAACAGCAAGGTGTAGAGATTAATACAAGTTCACCTGTAAAGAACTCTTTGATTATACTGTGCAGTAGACTTATGAGACAACCAACCCCAACATCTGTGACAACCCTACCCCATAGTGGGGAAGGTTGTCTCATCCTGAGTTTTAATAAAAAATGAGGATTTTGAGTATGAAAAAATGCTTCATGGTTTCTCACGTTAATGTGAATAGAAGACAACATATGACCACTTCATAGACTACAAATTTTATTTAAATAGCATTGTTACAAGTAGAGTTATTTATAAACATACAAAAAGTGAGACAACTTACCCCATCCTCCCCTAGTGCCCGATTCTGAAAAACCTCCAGTTTATCGAGAGTTTTGCTTAGTAGAGGTGATTAATGGTTCACAACAGTATGTTAATATGGGTAAAGCATAGGTGTTATAAGTGGTGTTTAAAGTAGATCTTGAACAACACCACTTTGAACCCGCTAGGGTCTTTAAGAGTGACAGTCTTCTTGAAGCGCGATGAACCACGTTTTCCACGTGCGACTTCCATGAAAGTTTTCTATCGAGGGTTACAGCGGAATATTTTAAATATTCAGTCATGGGCGTCGGGAAGGGGGGTCAAACGGGTCACTTGACCCCCCTGGAAAATGTGACTTAAAAAAAAAATTAGGCATCATATCCAAAAAATGTCACCTGCACTTTTTCCGGAAGTAAAGTAATTTATGTATTTTAACATACTGCAACAACTCGCTGTAAAATTCCTGTGGAAAAAAAAAAGATTACTTTCCATATTTGAACCAAGGACGAATTAAAGGGGAGGGACGTAAAGTGCGACCGCCCTCTCGTTAAAAAAAATAATTTAAAAATCCCTATTTCACTTCCATAAAATGGATGTGTTTGCGTATGTGAATCTTTGAACTAACCTCCGCCCACCCCTCCCACACACACAAACAAAATTGCATCCATCGCAGATTTCAACACATGCGTGGCAGAAAATCAGGACATTTTCCTATTTTATCTTGTAATCTTATTTGTTCTAACATTACTATTTAAGATACATTCTTCGCCTGAATTGTACTTTTATCATTATAAGTTTCTTATTAGTTTATTTGACCATCATAGTTCTATAGTTTTATTTTCACATTTCATAATTTGCTTGTCAAGCGTATTTAAAGAACTAAGTTTTCATTTTCTTTCTATTGATTATCAACAAACTAGATTCTACCCACGACTTCGATCGCGTCGGCTTTAGAATTAGGTCCAGAGAGAAATGAAGCATGTGTGAATAACAAAAAAGAAATAGTTTGACACTAGCACTATAGACCAAAATGACCGTAAAAAATCTTTAAACTCGTTTCTGTAGTTACAGAGATATCCATATAGAGTAATGTATTAGAATTTTTTTGAGTGTCCTTGTAAAAGAACTATTTATACTATATGCAGGAAAGGTCTCCTATAATACTTAGGAGTAGTGCAGCTTTCTGTTAGTGTAAAAAAGTTTAGAATCGGTTCAGTAGTTAAAAAGATGCCATAGAGCGTAATGTATTAGAATCATTTTGAGTGTCTCTGTAAAACAGCGGCAGCTTTTAACGTCGCCCTCGACAACAAAAAAGGCTAGCTTACGGTGGCGCACCCCCTCACATTTTTCAGCATACATTCAGTTTTTAATCTTTAACAATGAACATTTAGTCGAATTTTCTACAAAATAATGTTATCAGTAAAGTTTGAATGAACATTTTAAGCAAAAATGGATATATTTTTGACTAAAAATTAGAATAAATAAGATTTTTTTTAAAAACATGCATCACTACTTGCTCTTTGTTTTTCTCGCGCCCCCACCTTGCAAACGCTATGCGCCCCACTTGGGAGTCGTGCCCCACAGGTTGAGAAACGCTGCTGTAAAAGAACGATTTATGCTATATCCATGAAAGGTAGCCTATAATACTCAGGAATAGTGTAGCTCTTTATCAGTGAAAAAAGTATTAGAATCGGTTCAATAGTTACAGAGATTCCCGAAGAGCGTAATGTAATTCTTATGAGAGTCCCTGTAAAAGAACTATTTTCTAAATATGCATGAAAGGTAGCCTATAATACTCAGGAATAGTGTAGCTCTTTATCAGTGAAAAAAGTTTTAGAATCGGTTCAGTAGTTACAAAGATGCCCATAGAGCGTAATGTATTGAAATTATTTTGAATGTCTCTGTAAAAGAACTATTTATGCTACATGCATGAAAGGTTGCCTATATGTTAATCCAGGGTATAAACTATCTTCATTTAAATTTTTTTCCAAATCCATTCAGCCGTTTTTGCATGATTGAGTTACAAACATCCAAACACACAAACATACACATTTATAATATTAGTAGGATTTGGAAATTTATGAACTTCAAGAAACGCGTTTGACTTAATTCTTTCTTATGCTCTTTTTTTGAGTAAAACTGGTATTTCTGAAACTGAAATTTCCATGCCATTTCATGTTTTTAAAATGCACGCGATTCTGCAAAAAAACATTTATGCTTTATTTCAAAAGAATTGGTCAATGTATTAACAAATTATAATTAACAATTCTACTGCATACAACATTCTCCATTCTGGCAGATGAGACTGCCGATATTGCTGTGAAAGAACAATTATTCTTTTGTGTATATTTTGGCAAATCAGCACTGCTGATAATTAAAGAATTTCTAGGCTTCTCAATACTACAAGAATTTTATGGAAAAGCGCTTGCCCATTCCGCTACAGAAAAATGTTCCAATATCGGACAGAACAGGGAAAAACTAATAGCACACACAACACTCAACCGTACAATTGCTGGAAACTTTCCGCAAAATTTTACGAAAATTCCTCGTTTATACTTGAATACAGGATAATTTCTATATATCAAGGGCCAGCGTCTCACTGGTACAAAATTTCTAATGGAATTTACAGGAATAAAATTCCGTAAATATACGGATAGTAATGGCGTCCCAGTAGCCAGTACATTTTCAGCGTTTTCACGAAATTATTCTTTTAATTTATTATTATTATTATTTTACAGTGAAGGTTATGACGTATGTTCTGCGATGGTAGAAAAAGAGGGTGGCGTCAAGCAATCATCAAACGTATCTACCTAACAACTGCATATTTTCAATGTGCATCACGCAAATCAAACTTTCAAACCACAGCCTTTAAATTATGTAAAACTCCTTACATCATTTGACCGATATATTTAAAAAATAACCTTTTTTGTACAATTGTAATCTTATTTGCTTTAAAATTAACTTCTATATTTTTCACTTTAACATAACAGTTCTATTCTTCGCCTGAATCATTTTATCATTTCACATTTCAAATAGTTTATTTAAGTAGTACACAATAAACGCTCTCTGATGTGAACACCCCGTTATTATGAACATATTCCGATATTCCCAGCGAAATTCCGTAGACTTAGATGAGCTCTTTGCATTCTGAACATCTTCTAATTTGAACATCCCAGTATTATGAACGCTACTTTTGATCCCCATTGTACATGTACTTCTCTATAAATGAAGGTTTATTTTATTTTTAATCGAAATTCGGGGAATTCCTCTAGAGTGCAAATTCGGAGAGAGGTACGCTGCACGAGCATACACAATGCAAGTACTATATTGTACTGTTTATTAAAGCAAAGGTGCTCGAGGGCTATTGGACTAAGGAACGGTTTTGGGTGGGGGACTTTTTAAGCGGTTCTTATGCTTATACAACTTATGGAGAAAACCGCTTAAAACGCAAACGTTAGACCTATGGCAGCGCGATTGGCCCGAACCCGGGACCTTCACACTTCAGCCATCTACCATGCTCAGTGTCTATATCCACTGGGTCATACTAGGACCCATGCATAACGGAAGAACAGACTAAAATTACTTTTTTCGTATAATGTACCAATTATGTTTTAAAGTAATATAGCACACACTTAATTCAAAGGAGCGAAAATAACGATCAAAGAGGGAGTGAAAGAAAAAATTGTCGGTTTCGACCTTTTGACATCGAAACCCTCAGTATCAACGCAAAAATGCGCTTTCAGTACTCCTTTTCCACGAAAACAACACCCCGCTTTCTGTTTCCCAAAATACTGATAACGTTCGCCCCAGTGGCGTAGCGAGGGGGGGGGTTGAGTGTCAGAACCCGGCCCTAAATTTTAGCGGAGTTCTATTATTGACATGAAGAATGCGATCCACAATGTAGATTACCCGTTACATCAGTGCCTAACCCCCCCACTCCTAAAAAATTTTTCTGGCTACGCTACTGGTTCGCCCCGAAAATTTTGCTCCGCTGAGTGATCGGAAAACGCTCCTAAAAGAGAAGTGCACTTTCAAGTACGGAAAGGATCGAAAATTCGCTCCGACTGATCGAATTTCGCTCGTTTGAATTAAACGTGCATAACATTATGTAATTTACTCACTCTAACATATAGGCATGTGTTGTCCTGTTACTTTTCAGAAAAAATTAATTAAAAGTTTTCAAGAAATGTAGTATAATTATATAATTTTGTTGTTTTGTTTTATAAAAATTTCTTAAGTAAAATAAAGAGCTACCAATGGTCCGATTGAATGAGACACTGGACACTGGTAGAATGGCTTAAGTAGAAAAGTTCAGGGACTCTACCACGATAGTATCGAAAACTTTCCGTACCGGCTAACTTAAGCCTTCCAGACTCATGACGTCACAATCCGAGAAATATCGATGTGCCTTATTCCGAAGGTGTCGGAAACGTTCCGATGTCGTATTCACTATCGGAAATAATGCTGTTTTTTTCCGACACGTCAGATGAAGGAGAAAACTTGCATTCCGATAAAGAAGAGTAGAAGATGGATGGGTGTTTTATTGTGTGTATTATGGAGTGTTAAGCACTCCCACAAAAGAAACCCTTTCCCTAGCAAGGCTGACTCACCCTCCCTGCTAAAAATCACACTCCTTCCTTGATCGATTTCTCCCTATCCCTCAGAAATTCTGAAGATAATGCATTTGTTTAAGAAAAAGGAGAGAAATCCGTGCGTTTTGATGGGTTGATCGGTCCCAGTGTCGAGATTGACCTAGCAGGTAAAAAAACACTCACTTCTTTTATTCGACACTCATCGTGGTAGCACCCAATGGAGGGTCGCGGCTATTTATCGGAAGAATTGGACTATCCGGGAGAGAGAACTATCCGTCACTGTTATTCTCCGATAACATCGTGGTAGAGCCCAAAGTTCCGGCCTACCGCATGGCTGTCGATCTAATGGTGAGGAGTTTTGAACGGTTTTCTCCACGTGAATACACATATTAGAACCGATTAGTATGTCCTCTGCTCAGGGTATTCCCACCTATGGCAGAGAGTCCTAATGTGCTTTGCCTTAATAAAAACAGAAAAAGGGGGTACATTTTATATATTTGACTGAATTTAATTTGATTTAATTGACAATAGCCACCAAATCTTAAGTCGGGTCCTTCATCTGGGTAATCAGCATGGCTTATTAGGTTAATATACAGTCAACCGTTGTTGTTGTTATTACTAATGCCATCTGGCAACCGCAGAAAGGAGCCATATTCTCCATATAGAACGGCGATGGTCGAAAGAGAGTGGCTTCCAATTAAATGAGTCCCAGTGGGTGGAAGACCAGTTTAGCTCGTGGTCTCCAATCTACGGTTTGGGGACCGATTTAGGTTGAGTTGAACAAAAACCAGATAAGAGACCTAGCACCTGGATCGGCTCAGAGGTATTGTTTGAACATGAAGGACGTTGGAGGCACGAACAGATTTTACGTGCACGACCTCCCAATTGCATACACAATTTCACAGCAGTCCAGCCGAGAGAGGTTGTCAACCTCCCAAGCCGCTGCTACTTCACATTCCGTTTTCTTATGGGGAAGGACTTTAGAAACTAGGCCGCATTTTGTCGGGGAGGACAAAAGCAGTTCTGCCAATTTTATAAAATATTTTTTTTTAATTGGAGATCCAAATTTTCACGACGAATTTATATCCCCACTACGAAATGTATATCTCCCAATAATTTTGTTTCAGATCGTTTTTATAGATGGAATCAGATACCCTCTGTAAAAAAGTCGTGGTAAAAAGGTTGGTGAGTGAGGAGAAAGATTCGACTTATCAAGATTTTCCTTCGTGTTGTTTTGTCGAGTCTAATTTTCCAAAATTATTAATGAATTATTTAGAGTGGAGTTAATATTATGCTCAGCAGTGCCTTTGGGGGACACTGACCAGATGACTAGATCATCCGCATAAAGAAGACATCTAACACCTTTAATTGATTTCAGTTCACCAATCAGGTCATTGATATAAATGTTGAAAAAAGAGCAGCTACAAGCAGCTCCTTGAGGTAGGCCTGTCTTGAGGCCTCTATATTTTGAATGGCAACTGTTATACCTAACTCTACAGAGTCGGTTATTCAGAAGCTGAATACTAATTTTATCCACACGATTTTTTATTATTTTTCTTTTAAACTTAGCTGAAAGGTGATAGTACTGCTTCAGTGGATCATCGTCTATTTTTATTCTAGCATTACGTAAAAAGGACTTAAGCAGAAACATAAAAATGCTAGAGTGTTAAAACTGTTTAATATTTTTTATTAGTTTTAGAAAAATGGAAAGAAATAAATGCTGAAAGTTGTTCCTCGCACATCGCAAAAACTGTGCTGAAATAAATAAATGAATGGATGAATTTGACTCTCACTCTCTCACATGCCCTAAACTTAAGATGACCAAGCGTCGTCAATTTTCGGGGAACAGTCCCCAATTTTAAGATATTTTTTTCAATGCGTCCCCAAAATATAAAACAACAATTGGGGACAAAGTTTCCAATATTTTTTTTTAAAGATCTGGAACATTATCATACGTATCTATTAGAGATGAGTTCGGGCTCATTTTTTGAAGCCCGAGCCCTAGGAGTTTTAATCCGAGCCCGAAATTTCGGCTAAAGATAAATAAAATTCAGTTACTTCATTGATAGAATACGATAAATTTTGCCGTTTGTGCTTATTAAAGACAAATATAGTTGCAAACTCTTAATGCACTTTCTAATTCTTTATATCCATGTTTATCAAATAATAACAATAATGTTTCAATTTTTATTAAAAATTCCGTTGAGTAGTCACATTAGTGTTAAACATTCGTATGTACTTAGCTATATTAGATATAGAAAAATACAAGTTATTAATCTCGTATAGTGACATTAAAAAATGTTATATTTAAAACACGTCCAGAAAAGAGATTTTGCATAATAAATTTAAGAAATTTGCGTATTTGCATAGAATTGCATAGAATATTATTGCATAACAATTTAGTTGGTAGGAACAAAATTACTTTTAAAAAATATTTTATGATACGATGTGAATATATATATTTAACTAAGATAGACCAGTAAATAATGAGGCCAAAATTTTGAATTAACAGCATTTTAACACACATACGCAAATGAAATAGCACAACACACCATTTAGTAAACTATGTTAAAAAGCTAGCTTTTTACCCATCAATTATTTTGTTGCAAATCCTAGCATCACATCAGTACGTTTATTTTTTCGATGAATCGCTTTTTAAAATCCGTTTTAAGGAGTATGCTCAATAAAGGAGACATTTTTCACGATCCCGAGCCCGAACGCAATCATGAATTACATGGCCCGAGCTCGGGCTTTCGGGCCCGGGCTGAGCCCGTCTCATCTCTAGTATCTATTCTTTTTATGAATGTTAATAATGCTTTAGTAGAATAAATAGAAGCTTATTTAAGGAGAGCATTGAATTTATAAAATGTCCCCAAATTTTGTTTCAGAATTGGGGACACCACACTGATTCGTTTCCAACTCTTTGCTCTGTTCACCTTATCGTAACACCACGTAATGTTAACGCATGAGTGTACTCTCAGCACATTAGAATACGGAACCATTTCGCTAACGCTTAAGAGAAGGACGGACTTTCTTTCTTATTATGCTCTCTTTGGGAATGCATTGTCTGGCATCAATTGCTGGGAATACCTCTTTTCCTACATCAGTATTGGCAGCAATGCTTCATGGGCTCGATATCTTGTACACCAGCTATCATTGTGGCGGCGTCTTCTGGGCGTGATTATGATTTAGATTTAATTCTGTGGTGGTGATCGAATTTTACGTCTCCTAAAGATTCATTTCATTGAGGACGATGCCTCGCTCGTTAGTGGCAGTGACGTATGCAGGGGGGAACCTCCCCATTGTCAAAAATTTTTTAACAAAATTTCCATAGCTTAAATATTATGCATTTTAACACGAAGTTATGTCTATAACCCCCCCCCCTCTTTGAAGGGCAGTCTGCATATGCCACTGAGTGTGTGTGTATTATGTTAAGGCAAATCTACACAAGGTGTATCTACCTTAGAGGAGGTGCCTTGGGTGGGAAACTTTTTAAGGGGGTCTAACGTGTATTCATGTTACGTTTTGAGGAAACCTCCCGAAACTCCAGACCGTTAACTTGACAGCCTCACGGTTGGCTAGAACCCTGGACCTTCATACTTCAGTCATCTACCAGCTTCTCTCAATTTTACTATTCGAAATTTCGAAGCTCAGTATTACAAATTAATTCTTTAACTATTCGCACTTCAGGTAGTCAGCTATAAAACTGAACATTTTCTAGAATCACGCTATTTTACTCATTTTCACTACCTAGTGCAAAATAATGTATCGGCGTTCACATACGCCCCCTTTTAAGGAAATAAAATAAGATCTTTTGCATTAAATTCTTTTTCTTGGGAGGAGCGGTCGCCCACTCTGCCTCCCCCTTTTAATCCGTCTTTGAGTGCGAGTTGACGGCTTATTGTGATCGTACCACTTGTTGCAGAACAAAGCGTGTTTTGTAACTTTCAAGAGTTTTTGTAGAGATACGCTTTCAAACATTTTAATCGACTAATATGGACGTGACTTGAATATTGGTGTTACGCATAATGTACACTATAAGAATTGTAGTTTTTTGTACTGTGTTTGTCTTTTAGTTGACAGTGTTTTGCGAATCAGTTTTAAGTTTCACTTTCCTAGATAGCGTGTGGGGTATTATAGAAGCAGGGGTGTAGTAAGGCCAGGGCGCCCCAGGGTCTGATTACCGAAAAAACTCAGCTTGAGCTTCCCTTCAGAATTTGAAGGGGACCCAAAAATGACTGAAAAATTGAGATGGAAATTTAAAAATTTGTTTTTAAATGATCTTTTAAGTTATTGTAAAGATTTTTAATGAAAAGAAGTGGAAAGCTATTTGTAAGGTTTTTCAGGAGTCTGATACTTCAGTCCCAACAGTTCTAAATTGGTTCAGTTTGTGATGCCATTGCCTGGGACATGTGCTGCAGTTGAGACAGTTTTTTCTGTTATGGGGAACATTTAGTCGGCAGAAAAAGGTAGACTTTCAATATGTAATGTTAAACATCTACTAAATGTCAAAATTAATCCTGAACTTTCATGTTGAGATTTTTATGATGCCATCAGAACAAACAAAAAATTCCTGAAAAAAGCCATGTCTAATGAAAAATATGACTAAATAAATCAAGTTTATATATAATGTTCCAGTAAGGTAATGTTTTTAGTTTACTTTTTAAAGTAATTTTAAAAATACTGTAACATCTCGTTACGATGAACTAAACTATTATGAAGATTAATGAATGAAATATTTTTATCAAAGGAAAATTTCAGATTAATAAATAAAATATTTTTATCAAAGGAAATCTTTAGAACTAATTAAATCAGTGAAATTTAATTTTAACAAATACAATATTTTTATCAAAGAAAATCGTTAAAACTTTACTTGAGCTTCCCCTCACTTCAGATGTTAATCGGGCCTCGGCCTCAGTACCTTTTTTTTTTAAGGCAGGACGGCATTATGGTTAGTAAAAATATGAAATGTTGATCAATGCCCGAAATTTTTCACGTTTTAGTACCATGATTTAATTATTACTACATTACGTTCAAAAATTCTTATAAAACCTGTGCCATTTTCAACGTTTATTAAACTTAATGGTCCTCCACTTCAACAATGGGATGCAGTGCCTTTAACAAACGTGGTTGCTTCGACTCGGAAATGCTGAAGAGCCAATCTGGTCATGTCCACCACGAGTGTTTCACAAGTCATACTGAAGGAAAAGAGGAACTGTGTTCGTCGTTCTAAGCTAATTGATTTTTCCTACTTTGTTGTTGTAAATAGATGAATTCTAATTTAATAAGCATTTATTTGAAAAAAAAAAAAAGAAAAAATGCTGTCTACACAACGCCTATTCTCAAAAAAAAAAAAAAAAAAAAAAAAAAAAAAATTCACTTGCGACGGGCTTTATTTACAGCATGTTTTATTTTAGGACTGCACCCCGTCATGTTTTATTTTAGGACTGCATCCCTAAATAAGAGGGAATATTGTAATGGATATTATGCCGTCAACTAAAAAACCGGAAAACAAACAAACAAACAAACAAAAGGCTGAATATATCTTCTGTGACACTGAAAATTCTCCGAAGATAACGAGGAGGAATTTAAATTCAATTCTGTGGACTCAAATTGACTAAACTAGAGCAGAGAAAAAAGATTATGTCTGCGATTTTTGTAAATAGACTCAAAGCAGAAATGACTCGAACATAATCTTAAAATATGGTTTTATAGTTAAAAATAAGTATGTTTATGAAGTAAAATTAGTTTTCCAACTGTTTGAATCAACTATTCCATATTACCCTACTATTTCGTATTACTCTCCATTTGTAATTTAACCCTTAAATGCATGAATTTTTTTCTCGTTCGCACGATAGCCACGAGTATAAGTTAAATTTCTTATATCAGTTTTATGAATAACTAATTCATTTCTCCAAGGACAAACAGTTTGGAAGAATTACGTGAAACTTTTATTACTCACGATATGTATCATATAAATCATTCCATATTAATGAATCCATATGAATCATTTATTATTAAAAAAAAACTATATTTTATATATGAGACTGACATAAGAAATTTGGCTTCTACTCTAATCCGGCACTGAAAAATACGATGCATATATGCATCGCTATGCATTTAAGGGTTAAAAAAAAATAATTTTCTCTGTAAAAACAAAGAAATAGTGTTTTATTTACAAGTGACATTTCATTACAATTTGTTATAATATGTACTCATTATGATTTTGGGAATTTCATTCAGAAATCTGTAAAGTTATTATTCCGTATTGTTCCGAATATAACGCGGCCTCGGATAACGCAATCCCGAAATTTTACATCAAGATAATTAGAAAAATCCTATATTTAGGCCTCGAATTTAACGCGAGTCAGATTTTTAACGGGAAATGATCAGTCAAAAAATACCGCGTTATATTCGGGCCAATACGGTATATGGAAATGCAAATGGTATTCCATAATATCTTCCTTTCCTCTTTCATATTAGTAAAACGATTAGCCGTAGAAGGTTGCAATTTTGTATTTAGGTCAAATGTAAAACCAGTATGACCCCGATTATGTATTTAAAAAATATTCTATTGAATTTGTCCTTTTGTTCCTATTTTGTGAATATTTTCAAATAATTGTATTAAAAATATTTCTTTAAACTCTTCAAAAACTTGTATGATATTGGCCGTGTTTTTAAAATATCTGTTTTCCTGTTAGCTCATTTAAGATATTTTTACTTTAGCTTAAAGAAAACTTGGAACTAGGTTTCTTTAGCTTACTAAAGAAAACTAAAGAAAGCTTGGAACAAATTTTGATAATATCTTTTAAAGAGATTAATTATTTAAAAAAAATTAAGAACCTGTATATATAATGTTACCCCCCTCGAGAACGACAAAACTAATCATATAGACGGGTGGCCAGGTTTCACCGAATAGACAAAAATAAATTTAAAAAAAAAAAAATGAAGAAAATCTGAAACCCTTTCAGATTTTAAATACGCACCAAAGTTCTATATATTAAAAGCGTATCATAATTTATGCGTCGTCCCTATTTTCTTCCTTATTCCATAAGGGGGAATAATTCCGTAAGCGGGGGCAGGTTTAGATGGCTTCATTTTTTGTTGCCAACGTCTAACCCATTAAGGTTGCCGTTAAAACAGCTCTCCATATATTCTAAGCACAATCCTTACAGATTGGCGTATTTAGCAACGCGTAAAAGCTTTGGCGACATCTGGCTTGGCGACTTGCAACCGCTTACGGAATTATTCCCCCATAAGGTTGGAAAGTGTATCATTATTCATGAGTGAGCAGTATTTTTCTTCATTGTTTTATAAAAACCCATCTTTGGAATCGAAATCTATCTTAAAATCGCCTACTAAAACTATTTTACAATCTCCGCCAAGTTTATTACAACTATACTTCACCGTTTTAACTATTGTTTCGCATTGTATGTGCATCATAATCCATGAGTGTGCCGTGTTTGTCTTTCTTGGGTTGATTTCTACTTTAACGGCCCCAACTCTCGCCAAGGTGATGATCATTAAACATACACACAGGGGTCGCGCTGGCTTTTTTTAAAGTTTCGCCAATCCATTCGCCAAATTAGATTTTGCCGGACATCATTAAGAAATACAATTGCCAATATTTTTGCCAAATCGTATTTTCTTTCACCAAGCTAATTTTATTATCGCAATTTGCGACGTTGGCGATCGACAGCGCGACCCCTGCATGCACAGTAACCAAGACGATTTTTTGTATTTATGTGGCAATCGTAATTTAGAATTAAAATGGCGATTTGGAACAACCTGTAAGTACAGCATTTCGTTACATTTTTATTTATTTCTGGTTGCCAATTAATGTAGTTTTAATAATTACCTGTCTTCAAATTCCTTAACTAGTGCGTTTATCACTAATTTGTTCACTTTAGTTTTCATGTAGTTGTTTAGGGAGCGTTGAAACTTGTGCATAACTGCTAGAGACCCATGACTTCAAAGCTCGCCAAAGTGCGGGGAATTTTTAGGTTGGCGAAAGTAGGGGCGTTAAATTAGGAATCAACTCTTTCTTGAACCATAAAGCACATGTTTGGAATCCAAATCTATCTTAAAATCGCCTACCGATGCTGTTTTAAAATCTTCACCAGGCATATTCCAACTATATCTCGTAGACATTTTAAAGACTGTTTGGAATGAGCATCATAATCCATTAGTGTATCGTGTTTTCCTTCTTTGTTCCATAAAACATTTCTTCGGAATAGAAATTTTGTTAAAATCGCCTACCAAAACTGTTTACCAATTTTCGCCAGGCATAGTCAAACTATACTTCACCTTTATAAATGCCATTTGGAAAGTGTATCATAATCTATGATGTGTACCGTATTTGTTTTCACTATTCTATAAAACACTTCTTCGGAATTAAAATCTATATTTAAATCGCCTACTAAAACTATTTTACAATATTCGCCTGGCGTTTTCTGACTATACCCAAAATACATTTATAATAAATTGTCGCGTTTTGGCACCCAGTTTAGCGATTATTTATCAAAAATTGCAAACCTTGTGCGACTTTCAACATTTTATTAACGCCTCCCCCCCCCCCTCCACATTATCTGGCAAACACATTTGAGAAGTGACTCGACTCGAAAATTGTACCAAAATCGTGTCTACACAAAAAAGCAAGGTTGAAATTAATAGCACTCTGGTGCTAAAAAAAGTATAAGATTTTTTCTCCATAATACGTTTATAATACTGAAAATAATAATAATTATTATAATAATTAATGAATAGTGATAAATTCGATGAAGTGGTATTTTCTGGCCTAATACTTATCTTCTGTTTATTTTAGAGTGACCTTGACCTTGAAAATGTTTGCTGTGTTTTCTGATTATTATTTTTTTCCTGTTATGCCTTTATCATGGACCCCACAAGGGTGGGCATAGGTGGACCCTTGGGTGTAGTGCAGGGCCCGGGCACAGACTTGAGCAATTTAATTATTATAATTTTATACAAATTATTATAATTATATATTTTGAATTTTTATTTTTTTATCTTATGAAATTTTACAAGATTCTACAGCTAATTATAGCTTAAAATTTAAAATATACATTTATGATAAACAGTTTATCATGAACTTTTAATAAAATTAGTAGTAGTAGTTATTGTCATTGCGTGTGTTGTGTGAAATTGTTTGCATAATATCTTAGTAAGGTTCGCTGATTTTTATCCGGTCACCTACAAAACCCAGTGCAGTTGAAAAGACGCTGAACAACTTGAGTTCGAAGCATCAAATGTACTCAAATCTTTTGCTGTCTTTCCTGTTTTAGATTTTGTCACGGCAGATTTGAAAACAAGATTTTTGAGCTGTCAACAAATTTGTTATCTGTTTTCACCAGTTTTGGCTTTCATGAGCCGATAATGACAAACTGAATGCTAATACCATCAACTCTTGTCTGGATGTATTTTTCAGACTTAGCAGATTCTGGACTAGAGGTCTTCGCCGCTGCCGCCGGGCATTTGTACCACGCCGTCGCCGCTGAGGTCTAGGCCGGCGCGCCGGCAAAAAACGCCGATTGTACACCGCGAGGTACAATCGGCTTCAAAACTTTCTAAAAAATTGCACCGAAACTGCTTATTAACTGTTACTTCTTAACCTTTTACATGCCAATGTTACCAGTTAAAAATCATAAAAGTAGCCATTTTCATAAATTTTTACAGAGCTATCTTAATACGCCCCCCCCCTTTCAAACTTAATTCATATCGTTACTTAAATTAAAAAATAAATCTTTCATTAATTCTTAATATTTCACTTATCATTTAAACTACCCATCCATATATTCCGTTTTTTTGAAACCAATGTAAAAGTTTGTCAGAAATTCCCAATGTTCCCAATGTATGTATTCATGATAATTTTGGAGATTTTATTCAAAAACCTGTAAATTTATAGTTAGTGTAAATGGTATTCCATAAAACCCTCCTCTCCTCTATATATAAATATATACTAGAAGTCAAAGCCCGTTGTGGAGGCAATTACAACGGGCTCTAGGAAAATCCTTTGACGAAAATATGTCTACACTCAATATATTTAATCTTCGTCCACCTAAAATAAATAACTTCATATTTAATTTTTGATATATATCTCAAATTGAATTTCATGCTCTTCTGGAAACTTTTCGCATTCGACAGATTTCGGTTTTTGTACAGTCCTTTTTATATCAATGCTTCAAGCAGACGATCATTTTTAATGAAAAAAAGTTAAACTATGTTATCTGGAAAAACAATTTTAAACGAACTGGAATCGTAATTTTCCCTTCAAAGCCTGAAAACCGTGATTTCAGTATGACGTCATTACCACTTGAAGCAGCTAATTTTGTCACGCAAATGATGCACTTTTTTTTTTACTCTCGGAAATAAAATGGAGTTGAAAAGAGCGAAAAATCGCTTAAAAATGAGGGAACGTGTGGATTTTCAGATTTTTAAAGTAACGCAGATTGCTTTCTACATTTTTATACATAATTATGATAAACTTGACGCGGATCATACAAACCGGTGTAGATGTTATTTCGTTTTTGTTCTTTTTAATATATTTTTTTAACTTTTTAATCTTCTAACAGTAATGGCGGTAAAAGTTTTATCTTCGAGTGCTTGTCCGGAGTCGATAAGCGTAACTATATAGTAGGATATGTGTATGTGTGTGCGTGTTTGTACGCGTACATCCATTTTCATTATGCTCTTTTTCAAAAGTTTTCCCACGCCTCGGCGAGGCGCCGCCGCCACGAATTTCTGTGCGGCGCATACCTCTAATTCTGACAGCCTAGTTGATGATACATGAAGAGCGTTTATACCGTATCATCCCGAATATAACGCGATGTTTTTGGACTGATCATTTACCGTTAAAAACCTGACTTGCGCTAAATTTGAGGTCTAAATATAGGATTTTTCTAATTATCTTGAAAATTTTAGGGTCGCGTTATATTCGGACTAATACGGTAGTGTTAAAATAAATATACTTGCAGTGCTTTTTTTTATGTAAAATAATTTTTATAAATAATTTTTATTATGTTCTTCTGTTGAAAATCACCTTATCAGGGACCGATTTACAAAGATAGAGTCCTAGGCAAAAACCTGGATTGGGGGGGGGGGGGGGCTTCTTACGAACACCTTTTTATACAATTCAAAGTTAACTTATATATCACATCCTACAAAGAAGGGTGTTATAACAGCATAAAACTGATTATTTAATCAAGATGCAAGAAGAAATCCAATAGTTCGATAATAATATCATTATGCAGGATAATGCAGGATATTTAAATTATATTATTTAATTTTCAATCGTTAATTTCATTTCTAATATTTATATCAGAGTATTTATAGTGGGATAGATCTTTACTTCACTCCTCTTAACAAAGCCATTTCTTTTTATCTGTTCTGGTTGAAAATCAGTTCTATCGTTTTCTTCCGATCAGCATACATGTACTACATAGGCCATAATGATAAGTTTGCGCTGAATAATTGCATAAGACTATATACCTTTACTAAAACAAGGTATGTATATAATTCCATAGCTGTGAAATAGTAACAGAATTTATTATTACTACTAGCGATAAACGCACCAGTTAAGGAAGTTGAAGACCCTTAATTATTAAAATTTCATTAATTGGCAATTCAAAATAAATAAAATTGTAACGGCATGCTGTACTTACATGTTGTTCCAAATCGCCATTTTAATTCTAAATTACGATTGCCACATAAAAGCAAAAAATCGTCAGGGTAACTGCATATGTTTAATGATCGCAAACCTTGGCGAGAGTCGAGGCGTTAAAGTGGGAATCAACCCAAGAAAGACAAACCGGTACACTCATGGATTATGATGCACATTTGAAACAAGAAATAAAATGATGAAGTATAGTTGTAATATACTTGGCGTAGATTGTAAAATAGTCTTAGTAGGCAATTTTAAGATAGATTTCGATTCCAAAGATGGGTTTTACGAAACAAGAAAGGAAAATACAGCACAGTCATGAATAACGATACACTTTTGCAACTTAATGGAATAAGTAAGAAAAATAGGGACGACGTATAAATTATGATACGATTTTAATATGTAGCACTATAGTGCGTATTTAAAACCTGAAAGTGTTTCAGATTTTCACCCTTTTTACTTTCCGAACATGTACCATGTAAGGAAAGTATTGTAATCATGAAAAAATTCAACTTCGAGATTTTGGTGTATTTACACGTTTTGAGGTCTTCTGAATTCATTTATGCTATTTGTACGAGATGTGTGTGTGTGTGTGTGTGTGTGAACACGATAGCTCCTAAACGGCGCTACCTCCGCAAGAGAGAGACTATGAAATTAAAGTGTAGCGGTTGCTGTCTCATAAAATATTATTTAACTAGCTGCGTACCCGTTCTCCGCACGGTAGGGAACGAAACTTTTTCTTACATGTATAGTTCGAATTGATTCCAGTGATTTGGGATCAAAAAATAAGCAAAATGATTTGACTCGTGGCGTAAAGTTACTCATTAGTTATTTGTAAAGTTAGTATAAGTACTGACCTGAGACCATTGTTAATATTCTAACGCAAAAAACTATGTCGGTGTCATTCGCAATTAGAAAAGAAAAGCGTGACGGTTCGCAGTGAAAATTCCTAATATTCAAAATGTCTCATTTCTGCATCATACTCTTTTTTAGATTTAAGTTATGCCATTAATACCTTAGATACTACATGATGTGGAGAACCGTTTTATTTTATAATTAAATAGTTGTGTACCCGCTCTTCGCAAGGCAAGAAGAGAACACTTTCCTAAAAAATGTGATCATAACTCTTGTGAGAAAACAGAATCTCCAAGAAAAAAGAAAGTTCTGTTACAGTCTTTTCTGTTGAAACTACCGCGGGATATATTAACGCGACGTAGACTTACTTACTATTTTGTTATCTGTGATGTAAGACGGTTGTTGAAGAATGAATAGAAGGCTTAGTTTCACGAAATATTTATTAATGCGGTATATTGTACTTTGATCAATATTGCCTTAGCATATCTACTTACTATTAATTATACTATCTTTTACTGATACCAATACAATATACTGTCGTTTTGCAACCGTTAATGCTTAATTTAAAGAAACTGTTTAGATATTCGCCACGATTTTAGGCTTTTACTCTTTGGTGATTCTTTGCAATTTACGCATCAGCATAAACGATAATCATTTCAGTTTATGGTTGCCACTAACAGCTCTCCATAAATTTTTACGCATAATTCTTGTCAGATTGGTGTATTTAGCACCAGTGCCCTATTATATCATGGGCAAATCGGGACTTTGCCATGGGGCCTCCGGCTCGAAATGGCCCCCAATTTCAAATGTTGTCCTTTTTTTACAAAAAAATTTATGAAAAATAAAACAAATTTCATACATGGGGGCCCCCAAAATTCATCAATGCCCGGGGCCCCCTGTTGGTCATAATCAGGCCCTGTTTAATACCGCAATATATTTCCTGCTATTCGAAAACGTGACCCGTTTAAAATCTCAATCGAAAATAATGCTGGATAATTCACTGGTGAAAAAGCAGCATTCAATTATTTATCCGGCAACGTAAAGTAAAATATAGAATTATTTCATGCGTGGCGTATGTTTTGCTTGTGAGTCCGTTATTCTGATTGAGTTTCGAAAGAGGTTTTAAACGTATGACATCAAAATGACGCACTTTTCACATGTGAAAACTCAGTTATTTTAAAGAATTTTATTTATTTTTTTCAACTGGCAATTTTAATCATTGTTACTGTCTCCAAGACAACCAAAACGCAAGATATCATACCGAAAATTTTAAGCTGCTGGTATTGAAATGAAAATAATTCTTTACTTAAAAATTCGTAAAAAATCTCCTAATTTATATTTTCGACTGGTTTTTCTTTTAAAAGAGGGCGAAATGTATGCTCCGTCATTTGACAAAATATAAAAAAGTTATGATGGATAGAATTCAAGATGCAGCAATTTTAAAAATATTTTACGAAAGTCAGCGTCAAATTTAATTTTATTTGAAAAATTCCCAAAAATCTGAAAATTATGTTACACAGTCCGAACAAACAATTTTTAAAAGAAAATTTTCTCTTCTATCCGATGATGTAAATTTCGTTTTCTTGCGAGTGTAATTACCGGCGTTATTACGTATTAAGCGAGAAAAATCGCTAAAAATCGGACAAAACATAAAATAAAACATTTTCTAATTCGAATTTCGAAAAAATCACTCCGAGGCATGTTAGGATCTGTCCTAGTGAAGCCGTATGCAAAGTTCGGTAGGTCTGCGACCCACCGTCTCGGCGCAATGCGAGCGAGAGACGCGCGCAAGAAGAACGGTGGTCACAAACTTACCTACAGCTACATACAATGTTTACTCTCGGATTTTAGTATATATAAGATAAGATTATTTTTCATAAAATTAGTTTCTCTATCACTTATTTTGAATTAAAATCAAAATTTTTAAATTCTTAAGTTTAAAGTATAATTTGGAGGCCTGAGCACTTACCCCAAATGCCCTGCCGGAAATCAATCCCTGCGCCTTATAAGGTTGGCAGAACTAATGAACGTCTGATAATCAACATGTTCTTCCTCCCAGGAATCTCTATCTTGTAAAAATGTTATTTAACAAATTCACCCGCTGCTTAGCTCTTCCATTATACCCTGTATATTTTCAGGTTAAATTACATTCTAAAAAGAGTATGGTATGGATAAGATATAATCATGCAATTTATAGCACATGACTGTGAAAAGGAAAGGTGGAGGGGGGGGGGGGCTCTGATCTTGGGTCTAGGCCCGTGATCGTATGTGGGGCCGATGGCCATATACAAAAAGGAATTTTTATTTGTTCATTTTTTGTTATGTTTTTAAAAACTGGTAAATGAAAATAAATGTATAAGTGTATATTGCTGTTGTTTTTAATATTCTTTCAATAATATTTTAAAAAAGAGTACGTATTTTAGTCACTATATTTGTGTTTGTTGTCGCAGGGCGACGGCATCCCCCTATTTTTTAATTTCAGCTGACGCGCCCTCCCATTTTTACTTTCCGAACATGTACGTAAGGAAAGGTAGTATTGTAATCAGGAAAGGAAAGTATTGTAATCATGAAAAAATTCGACTTCGAGATTTTGGTGTTTTTACACGTTTTGAGGGCTTCTGAATCCATTTATGCTATTTTTACGAGATGTATGTATGTATGTATGTATGTATGTATGTATGTATGTATGTATGTATGTATGTATGTGTGTGTGTGTGTGTGTGTGTGTGTGTGTGTGTGTGTGTGTGTGTGTGTGTGTGTGTGTGTGTGTGTGTGTGTGTGTGTGTGTGTGTGTGTGTGTGTGTGTGTGTGTGTGTGTGTGTGTGTGTGTGTGTGTGTGTGTGTGTGTGTGTGTGTGTGTGTGTGTGTGTGTGTGTGTGTGTGTGTGTGTGTGTGTGTGTGTGTGTGTGTGTGTGTGTGTGTGTGTGTGTGTGTGTGTGTGTGTGTGTGTGTGTGTGTGTGTGTGTGTGTGTGTGTGTGTGTGTGTGTGTGTGTGTGTGTGTGTGTGTGTGTGTGTGTGTGTGTTGTGTGTGTGTGTGTGTGTGTGTGTGTGTGTGTGTGTGTGTGTGTGTGTGTGTGTGTGTGTGTGTGTGTGTGTGTGTGTGTGTGTGTGTGTGAGGGAGGGAGGGAGGGAGGGAGGGAGGGAGTGAGTGAGGGAGTGAGTGAGTGAGTGAGTGAGTGAGTGAGTGAGTGAACACGATAGCTCCTGAACGGAGCATTCGATTGAGCTCAAATTAGATATGTATGTCATAAGCCACCGTCGCAAGACCGGTATTGAATTTGGTGTGTATAGGACTTATAGTTTTTCTACAGGGCTACGACAAAGATTTCTTTTACATTATGGCCTATCGGGGGAAATTCTTGAAAGTGCGCTAGCGTTTAAACGATACATTCGATTGAGCTCAAATTGGGTATACATGTTATAAACCACCATCCTAAGACCGGTATTGATTTTGGTGTGTATCGGACTTATAGTTTTTCTACAGGGCTACGACAAAGATTTCTTTTACATTATGGCCTATGGGGGGAATTTCTTGAAAGTGCGCTAGCGTTTAAACGGTACATTCGATTGAGCTTAAATTGGGTATATATGTTATAAACCACCGTCGCAAGACCGGTATTGATTTTGGTGTGTATAGGACTTATAGTTTTTCTACAGGGCTACGACAAAGATTTCTTTTACATTATGGCCTATCGGGGGAAATTCTTGAAAGTGCGCTAGCATTTAAACGATACATTCGATTGAGCTCAAATTGGGTATACATGTTATAAACCACCATCCTAAGACCGGTATTGATTTTGGTGTGTATAGGACTTATAGTTCTCCTACAGGGCTACGACAAAACTTTCTTTTATATTATGGCATAATGGCATATGGGGAGAAATTCTTGAAAGTGCGCAAGCATTTAAACGGTGCATTCGATTGAGTTTCAGTTTGGTATATATGTTTGAGTTATTCATCGATTAACATTTATTTAAATGCTTGGTCATGATCTTAATCGTAAGTGTTCGGAAAGTCGAGTGGAGTCACTCCAGATTTTTTATTTTCAGGGGGGACGCTCAAACATTTTTTACATTGGATTAAAATTATCATTTTAGGATTCTGCGTCAGAAAGGCAACCAAAAGTAGCTTTTTGAAACGTCTAAGACAGTGGTTCCCAACCTTTTTTCACTCGCGACCCCTTTTATATTTTTCAAAACTTTCGCAACCCCCCCCCCCCATCTGCCATGTTTGACCAATTAAAAGAAATTAATAATGAAAAAATACATCTTGAGATTTAAAATTGATATCTTTTTAATACGTACTGATTTTTAATAGAATAATTGTGGCTGAATTTGACTGACAAGTTTGGCTATTCTTGGCAGAATATTGGTCAAAGTCAACCGCATGTCATCTTAGACATCTAATTTATTACTGGCTTTTGTCTTCTTCTGCAAAAGAGTTGAAAATCCAACTTCACGCAGATAAGTGTGGATACAAATGGCGTTAACATTTGACACGAAAAATTATCGGATATGACCAATGCACAGCACACCAAAATTGAGTTAACGTTTTTTCTTGGTATAAATCACTTGTGGAGGAGTCATTTTGCAAATTCAAAAATTCACCCTGCACTTATCAGGAAGATCGGCGACATCTAAAGATGTGTGAAACGGATTTCGCACGATTCAGATTGAAGGGCTTCAAGGTGGCTACTAATTACTCCCTTTAAATTAATTGCAATTCCTATTTCCGATTCTTCACTCTTAATGCATGGGTTCTCAAGCATTAGTTAACACTCCTGGATTCACCGACGTCCGTTTTTGTAGCTTTGATACAAAAGCCCTGACGAGAATAAAGATTTTTTCTTTCCAAAGGAAAAGGGAGAAATGGTGTCTCATGGCAAAGGAACGTGAAAATAGTTTACTATTAATTTCCTTCAAAAGCGGTCTGCGGCGACCCCGAAAAAAGGCATGGCGACCCACTTGGGGGTCGCGACCCCCCGGTTGGGAACCACTGGTCTAAGACTTTGATTCATTTACAATCTCTTTGTAATGTCAATTATGTAGACATAAAAAGTTAAACTTAAGAACACACATACCATCTTATCGAAAGTGTTTTTGGTCAAAGAGTATGTCTTCTTAATTTGTTGAAAAAGAAGAGAAAAAACTTGATTAATGAAGGATGCAGTGGGGAAAAAAAAAAGCTTTTGTGTCATTAGGATTGTTGAAAATTTATAGATAGAAAAAATATGTTTTTCTGATGACACACTTGATCAAAATTACATTATTTTTACATTGTAATAAGAACTTAATCAATCAGAACTTAATTACAGAAAAATAATCAGTTAATTAAAATGAATGATTTAGTTAATTTATTGTTTTTAACAATAATTGCATTTAACTAATTACAAATACGAGTATTTAAAAATTCCTCAGAAATGAGCGCCCCCTCATTTTTTTTTTTCTTAGGACTACACCACTATTTCAAAAGTATTAGTAAAATGGTTATTTTATAGTGGTAATGCTTTTCAATTTCCTATCTATATAAATAAAACAAGATGTAAACTGTCCGTTTGTCTGTGTCTCGCGTAGCTCCGAAACGGGTGATCGTAGACCTACCAAATTTTGTACGGAAATTCTCCATGACGGCTCTCGACACACCTCGAAGCGATTTTTTCGAAATTCGAATTATTTTAGGAGATATCGATAAAAAACGTGTCTCAAAATGATCATTTTTGTTCTCGCCATTTCGCAATTGTAACCCCGCAGTTTTGTGTACATAGTTATTCTTATGTCCGAGCAGACGATTTCTTTGCTTGGCTCGATTTCCTCTTATCAATACTGGATTTATTTGTGAGAAGAAAAATTAAACTGCGTAATCTAGAAAAACAATTTTAAAGCCTTTATAAATAACGCAGTCTTATCTCTTTTCTTTTTGTAAAGGGTTGCATGACGTAACTTTAAAATTTAAAAAAATGTCCATTTCATGTAGTGTCTGAGGTATTTAACGCTAAAACGTGAACCTAAAAGACAGCATGATGCAGAAATAAGACATGTTGAAAGTGAGAAGTTCAATGTAAAGGGTTTAACTTTTCACTTTTTTGATACCGAATAACGCTGACATAGTCTTTTTTTTTGTGTCAAAATATTGCAATGATCTTAAGTTAGTACATATATGATGCAAACTTTAAGTCAAGAGTGAAATAATTTTGCTTTTTCTAGATTCCACTTCACTGGAATTAATTCGAATTACACATGTGAGGAAAACTTTCGTTTCCTACCGTGCGAAGAACGGGCACGCAGCTAGTATATAATAATCGATAATCATATGAAAGATGCGTTTTGGTGGTTGCTTGCGAGGCTGCTGCGCTAGCAAACTCTCCAACTACTACTTCCACTTCTTGTTTTCTTTTCGGTTTCGACCAGCAACGGGGCGTTGCTGTTTTCAAGTGGCTGTTAAAGCTTATCGGTGGTACAGAGCGTGTGTCACCGCTTCTCTGGAGCTAATTTAGCGTCGCGGTGTGTCGGGGGGCCGTCTTTTAGTCGTCTGGTCCAGGTATTTATTGTTTTATTACTTCTTTTGCTGGGCTGACCGGAGTTTTCTTTAACTTGGTTTTTCTCCACCGGAGTTCCCCCTAAGTGGGGAGGAGTGTCATGGCACACTCACAATTTACCATTGACAACCCGCCTTTAGCTAACACGGCAGGTATGGAAGTGGACAATTATGAGAACCCAAACTTTTTTCGCGGAACGGTTGATGTAGCCTCTGCTTTAAGAAAAGCAGCTGAGAATGCCGGAAGTGACTTTAACATCTTTTTGACAAGCACTAACACCCTAGGGGTACCAAAAAAGGACCCCAGAACGGTTTACACGGAAGTAAAAAAACTAGTACCGAATCTCGACAAAATTAAAAATTTACGATATACTCGAAACGGAGCCATACTAATACAAACAACTGACGTGGACTGTGCCGAAAACGTGGCGAATATACAATCTTTCTTAAACGTACCAGTCACCAGTAGGATATCGTGGACAAACATCACCACCCGATTCCTTTTATTTCACATTCCCACCGACGTTAAATTAAGTGAACTAATAAATGATCTCGAACTCTCCAATAAAATCTCCATCCTAGAAGCGCGCCGGTTTCTGAAAAGAGGCAGCCGCAGCGAATATGCCCCGGTCCTCATCACCATATTAGGAACTGTATTACCACCTGAAATTAAACTCTGGCTCACCATACAAAAAATAACTATGTTTATAGACCGTCCCCGACAATGTCGCCAATGTCAAAAATACGACCACACCGAATTAAAATGCAAAAACGAGCACATCTGCGTCAACTGCGGCAAAAGCCACTCCGACGCGTGCCTCGAGGAACCCCACTGTGTCAACTGCCAGCAAGCCCACCGGGCGGACTATAGCCAGTGCCCAAGCAGACTCAAAGAAGCAGAGTTCCTGCAGTTCAAATGTACCAATTTCCTAACCTTTTCCGAAGCCAGGCGACAGTATCGACAACATACGACACCGAAGTCCTACGCCAAAATCACCAGCACTCCCCAACCGGAAATCGACCGCATCACCAAAGACTTCGAACAGCGCACCAACAATGTAATTAAGTGTATGAACGACATACTACAAAAACATACGGACCGGATAATGCTAGCTCTAAACACTATTACCATCCAAATGCACCAAACATACAAAAGCCAGGGTGACCTGTCTCCCCCCTCGGGCAGCCTCCCCCCGCCGGGGTTGGCTCGCGGGCCGAAAGATAAAAAAGCACGCACGTCACTGAGAGATGGCTCCAACACTGGCCCCCCAGGTGGCCCTGGTCTCGGCGCTCTGGGAGCCAATGGAACTTTAAAAAAAAAAAAAAATCTTCTTCTGCCCGTTTCGCTCGTTTTTTTCCTGCTCGTGCTTGGTTCCCTTTGTTTCGGGCTGGACTTTGGCCTTGTTTTCATTCGTTGTCTCTCCCCTACAGCTATGGCCTTTAGCTCATCTCCATTTTCTATTGTTCAGTGGAATTGCCGAAGCATCAAAAATAAAGAGGTTTGGCTGAAGCTCCCCCCCTTTTCTGATGCGGACGTCCTGCTCCTGCAGGAAACCTTTTTGAAAGACAATACTAGGTTTCACCCCAGCGGAAAGGTTGTTTATCGCCAAGACAGGTCGTCCCGCCCGGGTGGCGGCCTTGCCATTGCGGTTTCGTCGCATCTCCCGTCCTTCCGCCTTCCGTGCTCCTCCCCCTCGGGGGCCAACGAAATCCTAGCGGTCTCAGTCCACTTCCCCAACATTAAGCTAAATATCATTAACTTGTACTCGAGTCATGGCCATGTGGTACGGGACCTACGCAATATCTGCTCCTCCCTCGAAGGTCCAAGCCTGATACTCGGTGATTTCAATCTCCATCACCCGTGGTGGGGCTCTCCTACCTCCACCCCAGTGAGTGAGGAATTCTGCCAGTGGCTCTCTGGCAGCCCCTTTGTATTGCTGAACTCCTCCTCCCCAACCCATGTTTCTCCAAATGGCTCCTCCTCGCTTATCGACCTGTCCCTCTGCTCTCTGGACATCTATGACCTTCTCTCCCTTCAGGTTTGCGACGACCTGTTTGACAGCGACCATTTCCCCATCCAACTCTGGATTTCTAGCCTCCCAACGTCTCCCTCCCCGCGGCCTTTGTACCGCTGGAATCAGATCTGCGGTCAGGTCAACGACGCCTTACAAAATCTCTCTGCCCTTGCTCTTCCAGATTTCCTGGACATCGTCTCCTCCAGCATTCGGGCGCATACCTATCATCCGTCGAACAGTCCGAACCGGTTTCCCCCCTGGTGGACGGCTCGCTGCGAGAACCTCCGACGTCAAAAGAAATTCCTCCTCCGAAAATCTCGCACTCTGG
This sequence comes from Cheiracanthium punctorium, assembly GCA_038373885.1. Taxonomy (NCBI): domain Eukaryota; kingdom Metazoa; phylum Arthropoda; class Arachnida; order Araneae; family Cheiracanthiidae; genus Cheiracanthium; species Cheiracanthium punctorium. The sequence goes on along the minus strand of JAWZYV010016502.1, from coordinate 681,938 downwards.
TCTCCATGGAATACTGGCGCAAGTACAAACGGCTGTCTGCAAAACTCAAAAAGGTCATTCGAGAGGCCAAGCGAGCCTTCTGGGACCGCTCGTGCCGTGCGTCGCGTGATGGACACCTCCTCTTTACGATTTTCCGCAAGTTCCGTTCTCGCCCTATTTCGCCCCCTTCCTCCCGCCTTCTGATTAAAGATGGCATTAACCTTATAGCCTCTGCCCAGGCCCAGGCAGAAATATTGGCGAAATCCTTCAGCTACTCGGACCAACATGAACCTCTACCCATTGACTACGGCGGCCAGGAAACAGACCCCCTAAACCTGCCCTTCTCTATCAAGGAATTACAACAAGCGATTCACTCCACCAAAGTCACCACGCCGGGCGCTGACAAAATATCCGCTCGCCTTTTCAAGGGCTTAAATCCGCATTCCCTAAAACTCGTACTCGAGCTATACAATCTAATCTGGGACACGGGCGAAATCCCCTCCGCCTGGCGAACTTCTCGGATACTACCGATCCTTAAACCTGAGAGGCCAGCCGACGCTGCTACGTCTTACCGTCCCATCGCCCTGACGGCGGTAATGTGCAAAATTCAAGAACGCATGATCTGCCAGCGACTACACCACTTCTTACTCGCGCATCCCTCCGTGGATCCTCGCCACTTCGGTTTCCTGCAGTTCAGGGACAGCCAGACGGCGGTGACCAAACTGAACCTTGATCTCCACATGGCACGTAACAACAAGAAGTACTTCCTTGGGGTCTCTTTGGACATACATGCGGCCTACGACTCAGTCTACATCGACGGCCTGATCTCCAAATGCGCCCAGCTACAAATCAAGGGCCGGATCCTTCGCTGGATACACAACTTCCTTCTGGAGCGGCACATTCAGGTGGCTTGGAGGGGCACGGTCTCCAGCCTGCACCCCCTATCCAAAGGCCTCCCACAGGGCAGCGTAATCTCCCCCCTCTTGTTCACAGTATATATGCACGACTTTTTTGAAGTCCTGGAACAGGGTGTTGACAGTATAGTGTACGCCGACGACATCTTCCTATACTGTGCCGACCACAACCTCGGTACCTGCGAGCGAAAACTACAACAGACCCTGTTGCGGATCGGCCAGTGGTGCCGATATTGGAAACTTTCCGTAAGCCCGGAAAAATGTCGGGCTGTTAACCTATCTCGAAGGTGTGGGGAAAGCCACGTGAATTTTTCTATACAGGGGGGTCTCATAGAATGGTCGAATTCTATAAAATATCTCGGCTTTCATTTCTCGAGACATGGGGGTCTCCGTACTCACATCAACTATATTAAGAAAAAAGCGTTCCAACGGATTAACATCCTAAAAGTGCTCTCGTCTCGCCACTACGGGGCCCGCTCGGCGCACCTAGTGAAACTAGCCAACGGCACCATTCGCAGCCTTTTGGACTACGGTGCCCCGGCTCTATTCTCCCAGTGTCCCTCTCTGATTAAAAGTCTGGAAGTCATTCAAAATACTTCCCTACGTATCGCGCTTGGCCTCCCTAGGTGGGTCCCCAACCTCGTCCTGACTAAACATGCCAACTCCCTCAGTGTCAACGACAGAATCAAGGTTCTCACAACCAAATTTTGGATCAAGCACATCTCCTTAGGACCATTGTCGCCCCTGTGGTCTTTCCTTTATGGGAATGATTACCATTCTCCGACGTCTCGCTTCCCCCTCCTCCCCGATCTAACTTGTCTCCTGGCAGACTACGAATGCAACGTCGATCATCTCATTCTAGCTGCCCCCTCCCCTTTCTTCTCTCCGGCCCCTTGGTCCGTGGTCACTGAAGGCCTGTCCTTCCAAAATAAACAGCTCTGTGTCCCTGCAGTTTCAAACCTTTTTAACACCTTTTTCGATCCGCTCAGGGCGACCCATAATTTTATAGCGACCGATGCAAGTAAAATACACGACAGCACCGCCATTGGTGGTTGCACCCTACACAGGAAATTCCATTACACCCTCAATAACGTTAACTCCATCTTCACGGCAGAAGCCCTAGCGCTCTGCTCCGCACTGGATGAACTTCTATGCAGCAACACCCCAACGATCATCCTCACCGACAGCTTGTCGGTTCTTACAGCGTTGTCCTCGTGCAATCACAAATCCCCTCACGTGATCCAGCGTCTCTATAAAAAGCTGACAGTGGCTGCTCAGATGGTTCCCAGCCTACAAATCTACTGGACCCCGGGTCACCGGGGCATTCTCTTAAATGAACGGGCGGATGCAGCCGCTAGAGACACCCAGCCCTCTGACATACATCTAGAGTGGGTGGCTCCCGAAGACGTCACCGCAGCCATAACAAGGACTTTCCGCCAAAAAACCATGACACACTTCAGCACCAGCAAATACCTAGCAACACATGGAGAAATCCCGAGTGCCCACAACACGCTCTCATGGTTCCATAACAGGCACGAAGACGTGCTCTTCACGCGGCTGGTCTGCCGCATGCTACCCAACAAAGTCCTATATCACCGGTTCAACATCTCCCCAAACTGCCTCTGTGACATGTGCCGCACTCCCGAAACCATCGAACACATCCTCTTTTCTTGCAAGAAATATAGCATCTCCCGGTGCCCCCTTCTCCGCACTTTGGAGCTGCCACCTTCTTTCTGCGGTCATACGTGATTATTGGTCATACGTGAATTCCGAAAGCAAATTAAAGCGTTGACATTTTAATAGACGTACAAGGAAGTTATACAATTTCCACATCATAGTTTTAATTAATAATTGAGTTCTCATGTCTTCTAGAGCTAAATGTTACCGGTCGTTAATTTTTTTAGAAAATTTGATATATTTTGATTCGAAAAACTTGCTGTATAAGCAAAGTATATTTAAATTAACCTATTGTCCTCATTCAAATTTGAAATAAAGACCACGGACGGACGGATGAATTTATGTATATAGTGACATTTTATTAACTTCATTCTCCAGTTTAAAATATTTCCTTCTAATAAAAAAGATGCCAACATTTTTACTCATGGACTTAAAGTATTTTAATAGCCATGTTCAACGTGAAAAAATTGAAATTTTAATGCGCGATGCATTTAGTAGAAACTGTTTTAAACAGTTCACTTCGGGCTATTTTGTTTCACGGAAAATCTTACTTGGCTGTTCAGTAAAGCTCAGACTAAATTTTGCTGTGAGAGCAATATGTTATTCACACCCTTGATAAGCTACAAAAATTTACGGGCTTTGCAGTTTGATATATTTTGATTTGAAATAAGTTTTTTTTTCAATTTAAATTTTAACCGACTTCAAAAGGAAAGGGTTATTGATTTGTTGGATTTTTTTTTTTTTTTTAATGTATGCTTATGTTTAGAGATAATTGATAATTTTTTACACATTTTTTAAACCATTGCCTAAAGGGTTGCCAGTAAAGAGGTGTCCTTGTAATTCGAACTTGCCAAGGTTGGCTACTTTTGGCAATCTATCGCCAAGTCTGGCTCCAAAAAGGTGAGCTCCAAACCAGTGGCGGATTAATGTAAGTTTGTCGGAGGGGGAGGGGGGTGTTAGTCTGTCGGTGGGGGCGGTTAGTTGGAAGATTGACCTATACATCCATTTTATGGAAGTAAAATAGGATCTTTTACATTAATTTCTTTTGTCTCGGGGGGGGGGGGGGCGGTCGCCCCCTCTCCCCCCTTTAATCGGCCCTTGTCCTAATCTGAATCCAGCTTGGTAATATCTTCTTTTTTTCGGGGGGGAAATGCCAAACTGTACTATATGTTGTTTGCATAAGTTACTCAAGGATCGGTTTTCCTTTGTTCTTTTGCAGGGACCAAAAGGCCCCCTCATTCAAAAAGAAGCCAGCCATCCGGCAGGAGGAGGATGGAGAGCGGCTGCTTTTTGAATGCATCATCGTAGCTAACCCCACGCCCACCATCTCTTGGTTCAGAGATGACGCCCCGGTCGTGGCCAAGGACAGATTCAAGGTAAGGCCATCGCTTTTTTCAGTGAGCATTAAACATAACGTAAGCCTTATGCCCTATCTATGAATGCTTGTTAGGACTTAAAATCACCGTTTCAAACTAACAGGTTTTTTTTTTTTTTCCCCCAAGATTATCCAAATTTTAAAATTCTAGATTTAGATTTTGGATCATCAAAAATGTTGCCTGAACTCTCAAACTATAAAAAAAAAAAAAATATTTTTCTTGCAGTATCTATTTTAAAAATGCATTCACATTGAAAGCTTAAAGTATAATAAGATCAGTTTAGATAAATGAAAATGAGCTGATTACAGCTTAAGCAAAACTCAATGATCTGTTCTAGACGAAAATTGTCTTTTTAAAGATTGTTTTTTTTAAAAAAGGAGCAAATAATTTGTAAAAGTTATTGTTCTAATCAAAATTAAGTAAAGCTGAAAATGCAACACTTTTGATACAAAATGATCTTACTTTTTAAGTTTCATTCTAAATCAAAGCAGTAAGCTTAGTCATAAAAGTTGAAAGTAAGAACATCAAACGATGTACAAAATAAATAAATTTCTTTAAAGTACACTTTTGTAATAAAAAATATATGTGCATTTCTAGAGGAAAAAAAGGACCATTCTTCATCATCTACGAAGAATTTACCAACACACCCTCAGATGATGTTGACGCATGCATACATGCTACATTATTATTACTGTTATGAGCTTTTATACAAAGTTTTTTTTAAAATAATTTGTCTTTAACATTATTGTTCTTATTGTTCTTTAAACATATATTTTGCATGAATCTAAGTCCCTGCATTTGTTCATTGTTTGTATTTATTTACAGTTTATAAAAAATAATTATTACTGAAAATTAACAGAAGTTTGAGTATTTTTTCCAATGTTTAGGACTTCTCCGCTTTTGGAGGAAAATAGAGGTGGGGTGGGGGCATGTCTACTCTTTGAGTTTTAACCAATCATATGTTAGGGGATGAGGAGAATATAATTTTATAATATATTTCCACCAAAAATTAAAAAATATTCAACTGACTTGTTTGTTGAAATAAATGTGTACAGCTGGCTTTTTTTTTTTTATATATGTATATATATGCATTACTCTGTTGATATGTTTTTGCCTATGATCTCCTCCAAAGCAAACCAAATCAAAACCTTCAAATTCATAGAAATCAGTATATAAATAAAAATGTTTAGCTCTCTGATATTATTGGAAATGCATTTACGCAGCCACAAAAACAAAAAGGCATGGATAATTATATCCCCTCACACACTCAAGAATAAAAATGCTTATCTTGTGTTTATTTAGTTTTCTTCTGTTCAGAAATATCTATTCATTATCTGCATATTTTTGTGACAGCTTTACTGTATTCAATATCGTATACTTTAATTTCCAGGTAAAATGTGATAAAAAAGGTGACGAATATCATTGTGCTCTTGTAATTGATGATGTTGAAGAAGACGATGGCGGAAAGTACAAAGTTACTGCAAAGAATCCCCTCGGTGAAAGCAGTGCAACAATCAACCTGAACTTCGACAGTAAGCTTTTTTTTCCCCTCACATAATTTCTTTTTATTTTTAGCTTCTAAAGTGGTTTATTTTGTTTTTTTGTAGATAGAAAGTATGATAAATAGATTATTAAAATATGTATGTTATCTTAACTTTATTTTATAGATATATTGTTCTTTCGTGTGTGTTGCTGAAAAGTTTTGCAAAGATATTAAAAAGTTGAAAAACTTTCCTATCGCACAAGCCAACTAGCCCGCCCCCACCCACCCCGCCCCCGTTCCTCCCCTACCACTCCAATTTCAAGGCCCCAAAATGATTTAAAAAGTTCAAGTTCTATTCTTAAAAAAAAAAAAAAAAAAATAGCATAAAAATTATTAATGGAAATAAAAAGAAATGCTCTTTTACAACAGGGATTGCCCTGCAAAAGTGTTCTTTTACACTGTATTCAGGCTTACAACAAATGTCATATTATGGTCCTAAGCATTCCACTCCACCTTGGAGCATTCATTAAAACTTACCTTCTGTGCAATGAAAATTTGTGAACAAAGGGGAGTTGGGGTTTGACACTCCCCCCCCCCCCTTAATTTTTACGGCAATGTTTAATGGAAAAAAAAAAAAAATATTTGTATTCTGTGACTATATGTGTCAACAAGGTATGACCATATACAGTCCCATAAAGTGCTAAGCCTAGGTCTTCTGAATGTGTTAGTTGGCCCTTGACTGCCCTAGTCTCTTCCAAGAAAATGATGAGATTTTTTTTACTTCATCTCAGTTACTTACACATAATATTTCAAAGTGAGAGGCCCTACTAGTGGGCATGCACAAAGCTCTCTGAACTGGGAGATGGAAGGTGCCTGATGCAGAACCAGGTCTGCTGACCTAACCGTTTAGAGTTTTCTGTGATTTCCTCCGAAACTTAGCATAAATACAGGTTAGGACCCCTTAAAAAGACCCCCATGGAGGGCACCCCACCTATCGGCCTAGATCCCATGAGTAAAATCCCACAACACATTCAATGGGAGGGAGGTTTTGTTTTTAGGTTTGTCCTTGTGGGAAAAAAAAAATGTTCAGATATAATACCATTAAAAAGCTTAAAAACAGCTTCAACCTTAAAATAAATAGAGGGATGTTGATTGAGGGTTTAAAACCTACAATCATTTCTCTTCATGTGTTACTGGTTCTCTCTCTTGGCTAAGAATTACAAAACCTTGACACTTACAGTGTTTTTTTAAGTACAGTTAACAAATGTAAAAAAAAAAAAAAAAAAAAGTTTCATAACTGGATATTCAAAAGTAATTTGTCACTATTTTGGAGAAGCTTTAAGTTACAGGGAGAAAGTCACTTGTTTACCGATTGATATAATTAATGCTAAAGTTCACAAAAATTAATATGTTAAAATAATACATAAATAATCTGTGTGTTTATGTAAATTCACATTCTGTGAACTTTTCTTTTTCAATCAGCTGAAGAAGAAGAAGAGGAGGAAGAAGGTAAACCCACTTTTACAGTGAAACCTGTTATTAAACAAAGCCCAGATTTTAACAGTATTATATTTGAATGCCAGTTAACAGCAGATCCGAAACCTACATTACAATGGTAAGTTATTCTGCAAACTAATCTGTATTACAATTTTTACTCTTGTTATTTTTTTTATTATTTTTCATTTAGGGGAAAAACAGGATATATATATATATATTTTTTTTAATGCTAGCCTATGGGTTATTTTAGGGAGCCCAACCAGTCAAGCATTTAAAGTTATTGTGTAGTGTTTAGAAACTTGTATATCTGCTAAAATAACATTGGTAATGAAGGATTCTATACTTATGAACAACGTGTTGTACTTTTAGCCATTTGTTTAAGTTCAAATTGATATATATGGAGAGTTTGATGATGACTATACAGCTTAAGTTTTAAGTGTACTTATATAATGAAAATACTTTACGCAATTTAATAAAGAAGTCACATACTTAGCTTTAATTCTATTTGCGAGTCTAGTATGATAACAAGACAAAAATTACTTGTGGGGGCCCAACCATCACCTTTTGACTTTGTAAAATAGGGGGATAAAAGCATAGCCAAAATTTGTGCCGATAGGCCTTTATAAATTTGATAATTTAAGGCGATTCATAAAATTTAATTATACTTGTAGTCAATTCTACCAGTTTGGGGAAAAAAGTAAAACTAATTTTTGTAGATTTACATTCTACTTTGCTGTGGCTGAGTAACTTTAGACTCCTGCAACTGCATTATGGCAGATACTTACTATGATTTTGCCAGTTCAAAGTGTAGACATACAGGCAACTGTTTTGGTTACAGTTATTTTCAATCAGTGATTTATGTTTCTTGATAATGGAAATACTAGAATTTAAAAAGCCCCCTTCTTTGTAATAGCTCTACCCTTGTAATAGCTCTACCTATCTACCTTCAGTAATGATCAGTGGCATAGCGTAAGTTGTGGGCAAGGGAACGCTGGATTAATTTAATCATTATAAAACAACTTATCACATTATTGAAATAGTTTATAATGTGGTGTCTTAAACCACGGCTGTGAAAAAAAATATTGCAAAAGTAAATTTAGATTTTAAAGTTAAACAAATTCAAAATAAATTTATATCATGCGTTGTGTTAAGCTGAAAGGTAAAAAGATAACCTAAAGTTCTTTCCCTTGCTGGAAGTGTGTGAATGAAGATTTAGTGAAATAAACACAAGTCATGCAATTGATCACCAAATACAATTTTATTTTAACAACATAACAATGATAAAAAAAAAGTGGAAACTTAGCGTCAATCAAGTTACAGCAATACGTTAAACAAAAGGCTATGGCATTATGGCATATAGCATGTAAAATCCAGCAACAACAACAAAAAAAAAAAAAAAAAAAAACGGGCTTGGAAACCAACACTTAGCCCTTGGCAAAATGTTTTTTTTCTTTTACAGCATGATCATCTTAATAACAAAATTTGGTACCCAAGTTTATGTGAACAACAACAAAAAAAAATTTAAGATTTAATTTCTGCACTTGTAAAAAAATGAAGAAAAAAGAAATGGAAGCTATCATTACACACACACACAAAAAAAAAAAAAAAAACTGAGTTAGACTGGTCTAACAAGTCCCGAATTTGTAAACCGGAAATTTACACATAAAAAAAAAAAAGAGCATCGGTTAACACTAGATTTTTGGCTTTTACAATTAAGCTTTAGTTCCCCCCGTCCAAAAAAAAAAGGCAGAAAAGATATCTAAGTTGTCAAAACACATTACAGTAGCATAATTACATAAAATAGCCTAAATCAACTCTAATTTCAAATGGAAGCAGAACATGATTTTACACAGAGTTGTGCTCACATAGGGAAAAGATATTACTTAATAATTTACAGGCATTACAGTTAACTATAATCCCCACCTTTAAAATGGAAAGAAAAAAAAAATTTAAGAGTTCTTCAACTTGGAATAGAGAATAATGAGGTTAGTTGAGAATGGAATCGACTCCCTGGTGGTACCAGACTCCTTGCGGATGGAAGAAAAGAAAGTAAAGTTGGAACTGGCTCACCCAATTTCGTCTGCTGAACGCTGGGGTCGCATGCTCCAGTCACGTCGGTCGGTCGTCATTGATGTATATCAGGAATTTGCCAAAACGGCACACAGAATCGGGGGTTTTCGACACCATCGCTAGCCGTTGAAGTGGACAGGACTAAAGGAAGGTGAAGGCAAACATCGGGACTCGGGCATACTGGCATGGTGACTCAGGTAGCTGGGAACTGCTGTAGGGAGAGGCGAAGTTGCAAAACCCAAAAAGGGGCATGAGGCTCCCCCCAAAAAAAATAATTGCAGAGAGCTTAGTTATGCAGTGTTAGGATCGGAGGACGAGCAGGAGGGCCTTGTGCCCATATTGAAATGGCTAGCGCTGCATAACTCGGCAAGGCAGGATTGACGTTGCACCCAAAAAAGAGAAAAACAAGAAGAAAATTTAACAAAATGCTGAATTTATTTGGTGATCATCATGATGAGTTGGCCCTCTAGCCTACAAGGACATGAGTTCACATCCTAGAAAACGTTCACCTGAGCAATTGGCCTGCTTTTGAACGGAGCTGATTAAAGTCTCTGGTACTCGATCACACTACGTCCGCAGCGTGAGAGCGTGATAGATATCAGGGAAAATTCAGGGAAGCAAAAGCTGTGAAATCTGTAGAAACCCTGACTAGATTCCTTCAGCGTCCATCTGCGTGCACTGGGGAGAAACACTAGATGCACTTTTACGTAGATGTTGCTAACAGTAAATTGATGCTATGAATGACTTTAAATGTTATGTTTGATAAAATTTAAAATTAAAAAAAGGAAATGTAATTGTGATTAAAATATTATAAATATTACAATTGTTAAAATTGTGTAATTCTTAAATTTCCTCTGGAAAGCTGAGCATACAAACATTTCCTCATGCTACGCCACTGGTTTATGATTAGAGAAAGCAATGCAAGTCCATAATTTTTGGAGGGGTCAGAAAAAAACGACGATTTCTCCTGGATTTTATGATTTGTGCAGGTCAATTTTAAAGTATTAATTTTATATTTATTAGTTTAGTCCTCTCAAAGAAAACAAAATCATGTGATTTATTAGTAAAAGAGCATTATATATAAATATAGAGGAGAGGAGGGTATTATGGAATAGTCGGGAATTATGGAATATCGAGTTTCTGGCTCTGCCAGGTGCTATTGCCTGTGGGAGTACCATGAACTGCTCAAGAAAGATTCCCCTGTTACAATGCAGTGAGAGTGGACCACTTATTGTTGTCGAATCACTCCCTACTGAATAAAGTGTGTTTTGTGATTTTCAAAAGTTTTTGCAGATAAGTTTTCAAACATTTTAACCCACTAGTATACACATGACTTGAATATTGATGTTACCCATAATGTGCACTAAAAGAATTGTAGTTTGTCGTGCTGTGGTTGGTTTTTAACTGACAGTGTTTTGCCCATCCGTTTAAAGATTCATTTTCCTAGATGGCATGTCGGGTATTATGGAATACTAGGCAATATTCGAATGGATTTCATGCCATCCACTAAAGAACCACAAAACAAGGATACTGAATGTAACTCTGTAACGGAAAATACTCCAAAGATCAACTAGGAGAAGCTTAGATTCAATGCTTCAGCTCCGTGGGCTCACCTTAACTGTATCAAAGCAGAGAAACAAGATTATGTCTGTGACTTTTGTAAAATGAATCGAAGAAGAAATGATTTGAACATAATCCTTAAAATATGGTTTTATAGGTAAAAATAATCATGTTTTATGAAATATAATGTTTTAAACCACCTATTCCGTATTACCCGACTATTCCATACTAACATCCATTTGCAACTTTTTTTTTAAAATAAATTTTTCTATAACAACAAAATAAATAGTATTTTTCTTTACAAATTAAATTTCATTACAAATACTTACAGTATGTACTCATGATGATTTTGGGGGTTTTATTCAAAAACCTGTAAAGTTATATGTTGAAATGTAAATGGTATTCCATAATACCCTCCTCTCCTCTCTCTCTCTCTCTCTATATATATATATATATATATATATAAATACACAGTCGAACCTCCCTATATCGAAATTTTCTATATATCGAATTCTTAGCAAATCTCATTGATCATTGCATAGAAAAACTGTTTCTACATATCGAAAAAATCTCTATATAACAAAATTTTTTTCACGCCATATTCGGAAATTTTATTCCACTTTAGAACTGCTTGGCTTACGAAAAATAAAGGTAATGAGAAAAGAATGGTCATTGAATGTCACTACAAACCCTAGAAGTCAGCTGGGGTTGAGGGATGGACAAAGTTTATTGTTCATTTCTGGAATTTCTAAATTCCCCTAACTCGTTTTCGAATTTTGTTTGCGACATGTTCTGTTTATGTTGAGGCTCTCTTGGCAGCACACCAGATTAAAGTGCAACAGTTTTCTAGCTATCCCTTCTCCTTCTGTGAGATGATTGTTCCTCTCTCCTAAATCTGCTTAGTTCCAGTGAGAATTTTTAGTGTTTCTTAAATTCGTTTTGAATTTTTACATTTTCTCTCGATTACAATGTAAAAAAAAAAAAAATCACTTTATAATTATTGTCTTTTATTTAGTGTTATTTGCATATAAATTAGAAATTGAGATTTGAATATGAAAATTAGCTATAATTTTAATGTTTTAGGAATGATTACGATAAAACTAAGATTGCTTCTATATATCGAATTTTTTTCTGGCAATTTGCTACTTTGATATATGGAGGTTTGACTGCATCAGAGGTGCCAAGTCTCCGGCTTTTCCGGGTGATTTCCCACCACAATTTTTAGACAGCTTTATTTTCGCTTAAATATTTGGACTTATTTTAACCATAAATTTGTAAGTAAAAATTTGTGGTGGGAAATATCCCCAAAAAAGCCGGAGACTTGGCAGCTCTACTGTATATATATATATATATATATATATATATATATATTATATACGTAGAAAAATAAATTTGAGAAACATAAACTTCTGAATTTATCAGCTATGATTTTCTCTTTTTCTTTTACTAAGGCCCCCGTATTAATATTTTAAAAGTTTGAACTTTTCAAAAAAGAAAGATATATAATATATATATTTTTTTAAATTGACATTTTTAAAGCCCTTTTTAATAAGAAATATAAGGTGTTTAAATACTATGAATAATATTCACTTTTTCGTACTGAAACTAGTGTTATATGGATGAGTAACATGTGAAAAGGGTAAATGGTTAATGGGCCAGGATTGTTAGTTATCTTTTTATCATCTTCCCTTTGAGGTTTATCTATTAGATTGCCTAATCAGGTATTGCACTGAGGGTTTCTTTTTAAAAGAATATGCATTCTTCAATTTATTTTTCATTTGTTCTTCTAGGTTCCACAATGGTAAACCTGTAACAGAAGGCGGTCGCTATAAATCCATAATCAAACCTTCAGCTGCTGGGTTTTCAGCTACTTTAGAAATTGCTCAAGTAGGAAATGAAGATGGAGGAGAATACAAAGTTGTAGCAAAGAATTCTGTTGGTGAGGGTTCGGCTACAATAAATCTTAACTTTCAAGGTATGTATTTTTTTCGTTCTTTCCATCTCAATATTACTAAATTTATAATAATTAAGACTATATTAAATTTTTTCTTTGCATTTTATTAAAAGAATTTATTCAGCGTACTGGGAAAGTTATTAAAAATACTTGACAAAACAATTCTGAAAGAATCTTATTTTTAACATGGAATATATAATAAAATTTTATATTGTACACTAAAATCTACTTACAACTTAACATTCTTATTAAGTTTTATGAATATTTCATCATCAAAATATTTCTATTAATAAAAAATCACTCGTATTGGTTCAGTAATAATTTAACAAATAATTCTTTAACAAATTTTCCAGAATTACAAATTTGATCTTTGGTTCTTGGAAATCATTACTCTGAGATTTTACTGCACGATGCCCTTTAAAAACAGTTGAAATTCTGTATTTTTTTAAGATGAAAAAAATTAAGACATGAATGTGAATAAATTACCACTTATGAATTTATTAAAGAATCCATAACCTTTTTTTTTCATTTACTTTTCGTTTCTTAAATTTCAACATTTTCAAATTTTTAGTTAAGTAATGTATAATAATTGTTTTCTCCTCATGAAAATATGGTTTAGTTTCATTTAATAAATGTTTTGGAATTAAGTCAATGTGCATGATTTGTTCAGTGAAACAGAATGAATTTAAATAAAGTATTTAGTACTGTATTTTTTAAATCATTAATTATTGTTGATTGTAAATATTTTGTTACTTTAACATATACTAATGTTATTATTTTTTCTTTTCTCTTTATAGGTGAAAAGTAAGTACTCATTTTTTTTCTTTTACAAAAATAGCTATTTATTATTTAATGATGATTAATTAAAACCTATTACTAAATTTTAATCTTTTAATATTTTTCACGTGTATTATGAATTACTGTTTCTGATTTGCTTTTCTTACCTCAGAATTCCTGGAGGTAAAGCTCCCAGATTTCCAAAGAAACCTGCAATTAAACAGGAGGGAGATTCTTTATGCCTAGAAGTTTTTCTAGAAGCTCATCCCTTCCCCAAAATTGGATGGTTTTTAGGAACCAAAGAAGTTAAAGAGGGACCAAGGCATAAGATTAAGAAGAAAGATTTATCAAAAGATACATATTTATTGTCTTTAGAAATCTTAGTAAGAATTGTTTTCTTTACCACTGTTTTTAGTTATTTATAAAATTTTTATTTATTTATTTATTTTGCTAAAACATTGTGTTGTTTATAATTATTTAGGATCCATCACCAGAAGATGGTGGAACCTATCGCTGTAATGCTGTAAATGAACTGGGTGAAAGCAATGCTAATATTGCTTTGAATCTCCAAGGTGAGTTATGTATACCAACACATTTAAATTCTGTTTGTTTCCATGCCGTGTAAATTTGTTTAGACATCCTTTGTAAACTTAAAATTATAAGCTTTGAAAATTTATTTTTATTCCAAAGTACTGGTGCCACAATTTTTTCTTTAACACAGTTAAAAAAAGGGGGGATTTTTCAAAAGATAGAAGTTCTTTTTTCTATACTATAAAAAATGTACAATTCCGTAGAAAGAAAGCAATAACCATGTAAAGTATAATACTTTTATATCATTGGCATAACAGCATAGCCTTTTAGAGTATTTCTATGGGCTTTAGCACCTCCTAAATAGCTCCATGACCTATTCTTACAATAAAAAATCTAATTTTTCTAGCATGGACTAAAAGATGTTTAGGGTGGGCTTCCCCACACAATTACACTATATCTATAAATAAATTTAAATATGCTTGAGTGTATGTAAGTTTAGAATCAACAAAAAATATTATTTGTAGAGAATTTTATGAAAAATGCTTCAGATTCTATCTTTTCTAGTGTTTCTTTTTCTTTCTTTCTTTCTGGTTGGGGGTCTCTTCTGGTGGGGGGTTGTTGCTTAAATAATTCAAGAGGTTCTTAAAATTTTTGAGTTTGGGAATTTTTCTTAAATGGCATAAATTAAAAGCACCCTTTTTTGAGAAACTGTTGAAGAAGGACATATAAAAAGCATGAAGAATAAGATAATTTTAATTACTGGTTGTTACAGTATTTTATGTAAAGTGATTTGACTTATATATAGTGTGTCCAAAAACATTGACCTAATTTTTTTCCCCAATAAATATTGATCATAGATAGATATATATAACAGATTACAAAGTTACTTGAAAAAAATATGCAGAATTTTATGAAATGGATCAAAATTTTCAGTGGATTAAATTTGAGTAAATACAAAAATTAAAGTTTTACACTAGGGCTTAAAATAAGTTGTGGCAATCCCTGCAAATGCTGTGAGATCCCCCTAAATAGTTTCAGTGATCAACAGTTCTTTAAGCAAATTTAGCTGCTAGTATTTAAAACTTTTACTACTTGAATGCTTCTTTTTATCTCAGGTGTATTTTAAGGTTAAATGCGAAATTTCAAAATGCTTCAAAGGAAAGTGAAGTACTTTGTTGTTGTTTTTCTTCTTCTCATATTGCATTATTGATTTAATCACTTAAAAGTTGAGCAAAAAACTGCGATTGCAGTTTACCATTTTTATAAATTTTATAAAACTTTAAGGCTTTACCATGAGCTGGATAATTTTTTCTACCAGCTTGCTTATAAAAGCTCATAGCCAAAAAAAACGCAAGAAAAAAAAAACTGGCGTTAAAAGATGATATAATTAAAAACTTTTTAAAAACGTACATTAAAGGGTACTTATCACTTGAGAGCATCGTTTCAACCGAAAAAATCCTTGGTCTTCAGCCATTAGCACTTACTCTCAGAGAACAGTGGGGACTCCACTGTTCTCTGAGACTAAGTGCTGATGGCTGAAGGTGATTGATGATTTTTTTGGTCGAAACTATTGGCCCAAGCGATAAATACCTTTTTATCTAAATTTTTTATTTATATCAAGCTCAGAGCATTTTACTGGCAGCTACAAATCTTATGTCCCATACCTAGTACTAAATAAATAAAATAATAATAATAATAATATGTGCTTTATACTCTAATGAGGGGATGGTACAAAATTTCAGCATTTTGACTTAAAAAGTGTCAGTGATACAAAAATAAATATATGCTGACCTAAATCATTTTTAATGGCTTTCAAAAGGGGAAAAAATGTATCAGATGATCACGTTTCATATAGGAAGTTTTTAAAGATTACAAATATTTGCTGTTGTTGTTGTTACTTATGCCCTCTAACAACCGCATGCAGTGCCAGATGCTGCTCCTGGATGCTGCTTCACCTTCCGTGTTCTTATGGGAACGGAATTAAGTGCCTAGACCACCATGGGACACAAATATTTGCACTTTAATTATAAAGTTTACATTTAAATTCATTAGGGATCGACTATAGTATCGGCGCCGATACCTCCAATATTTTTAGGTATCGGTATCGGCTTTTTCGATTCTAAAAGTATCAGGAAAGTATCGGTTTCTGTTGCTTTCATCCATTTTCACCGATACTTTTCAACTGATACTTCACTTTTCAGAAGAAACCACGCAGGCGCAACACCATTCTAGAATCTTTATTTTCGTAATGAGATGAGAGGCGTCGTTTCATTGGCACATTTGTTTTTGCGAGTGTTTTTGAACTGTTTTTTTTTTTTTTTTTTTTTTTTTTTAATTCTAACCATCGCTAAATGGATGTCGTATCACCAAGTGTGGTCGAAATTATGGACGAAGAATTGTTAGATGACAGTTTAACAGGACAATCGTCTATTCCACTAAATTGTTTTGAATTGGTGCCCAACACTAAACACGCTATCTGCAAGGATTGCAAAAAAATATGTCGAGAGATAGGCTATTATTTTACTTCAGTTTTATAAACGTTTATTTTCTCACTTCGAAAAAGAGTTCATTCATATATATATATATATATACACACACAATTAAATCTCCCTATAACGAACTCGCACGGTTCCAGTTAAAAAATTCACTATAGAGAAAATTTCGTTGTGCAGAGATTTTTGCAGTTATTTCAGCAAATATTACAAACTTTTTAGTTAATTCGATGTTTAAAAGCATTAAATTATGACTTTCAATTAAAAATAAAATGGTATTAATTGTAAATTTGTTAAACTTACGGTTTCTTACTTTTCATTGTATAAATGAAATGTTCAAAAGTAAAGACAATCCACGAATTTACAGAATAAAATATGTAATGCACTTACGTTCATTTCACTTCAAAATTACGCTATTTTACATTGTTTTGCATTCTGTGATTTTAAATTTTCATAAAAATATTTACATTTTAAAAGTCTGCTGAACATAGAGTGAGGCACATTTTCTTCAATTTGAAAACCTCTTTTTAATGGTTTTGAAAGGTTGAAGCATTAAAGTTTGATGTGGTTTGCTCAGGGCGTTATTATTGTATGTGCAAATCGGGACTTTGCCCAGGGCCCCCAATTTTAAATGTTTTTTCTGAAATATTTTCTTTTTTATATCAAAATTTTATGAAAAATATAACAAATTTCATAGTTTGGAGGCCCCCAAATCTATCAATGCCCGTTGCCCCAGTTGGTCATAATCGGGTGTTGGTGAAGTGTCTTCATTATCGGAGTCAGTTTCACTTTCCTGATCTCCATTTTTATCATCTGTTACTCTTCCACTAAGTGGTCTGTTCAAAAATTTAAATTTTCTTCTTAACTAACAAAAAAAAAAAAAAAAAAAAAATCAAAGGTATATCTAAAATATTCGGCATGGGAAAATAAGCTCTTCATTATATGGAGAATGTTTATAGTGGTATTTAAGCCTTACAGTTACGTTTCCATGAAAAATTTCGTTATAGGGAGAAATTCGCTGTAAGGAAACTTCGTTATAGGAAGATTCTACTGTATATATAGGCTTTTGATATCGTTGGAGATTGTCTAGCTCTTGATATAGATTTCACGCTTCAGAGACATGCTTTAAATTTTTATTTTTAAAAAATTGCAAGGACATCTGATTCGGCTTGGGTATGATATAGATATAAAAATTGATGGGGTAGACGGTCCCTGACTCCTGACATCGTTTGATATTTCAGGGGATGACGACTTTTAAAGTGTTAAAGCAGCTATGGGCAACCTTTGAAAAGCTGTGGGCCAAACTTTAGGATATTAGCGTAGTCGCGGGCCAAACTTTAGGATATTAGCGTAGTCGCGGGCCAAACTTGCAGATTTTAATGAAGTAGCGGGCCGTATAATTGAGATTTATATAAGATATTGAATGGTTTATACGGAGTTTTCAAATGTTCCGCGGGCCGGAGGTTGCCTATATGTGTGTTAAAGTGTAATATTTCAGCCTTCAAAATACATTTGAGGAATTTGTTTTTATTTAGCTTATAGAACTTCAGATACAGACATTTTAATATCATACCTACCATCTTCTATGGATTATCCGTAAAATATACGGATTTTAGTGTTAATTTACTGATGTACGGATATGACGAGTCATTTTACGGATTGTTTTGGCGATTTTCGAAGTTTCTCAATTTCTTTACAGTGTAATCTTTTTTCCATCCGTCCAGAGAATATATATTTTTCCCTTCAACACTCTTTTTATTTAAATGTCCAATGCCGTAAGAATAAAAAATTGATTTCCTTTTTTACCTCCTCTCCCCCTTCTCTCTTGAGGAAAACCAATAAAGGAAAAAAAAAAAAAAAAAAAAAAAAAAAAAGCAGCATTAAATAGGGCAGGTTTCAGATTTTTCAGTTTCAATCCTTTTTCCATCCCTCTTGAGAGTAAATATTTTTTCCTTTAGTACTCTTTTCATTTAAAGCTCCATTTCTGTAAGAATAAAAAAGTTATTCCTATTTTTAAATTTTAAATTTTTTACCCCCCCCCCCCCCCTCCCCGAAAATCAGACACGAAAGGAAAAAAAAAAAACTTAAGTAGAGCAAGTTTCAGTTGTGAATGAAAAATGATATTAAAAAATTAAAATAAAGAGCATTTTTGACAATAAATAAAACTTAGTTTTGACAAGTAGTAACAAGAGCACTAGTTATTAACAAAAAAAATGAACTTAGTTTTTTACTGATGTGAGGTGGAAAATTTTACTGAAATGAGCACAAGATTTCTACTGATGTCAATTTTTCCCAGGTTGGCAGGTATGTAATATTAGACAGCTGGAAAATATTTTGAAACCGAAAAGTAGCATTCTGCTATCAGAAGGGAATCGTATTTTCTGCGCATGCAAAACGGGGATAGGGTTTTGAAACCGAATGACGCTTGTCGGACATACCCCCCCCCCCCCCCCCCCCCCATGGTGCCCCCTCTGCAAAACGTAAAAAAAAGGCGCTCTTTTTGTGCTCTAGATCAGTGGTTCCCAAACTATGGGCCACGACCCATTGTTGGGTCATGGGATCAATTTCGGTGGGTCGTAAAGGAAAAATTAGATTTTAGAATTATATATATAGTAAACTATATACTATTTTATGTAGCCTATATTGGTTATCTTTTGTAGTAGTGGGTCGCGAAAAAAAAATCTAGTTGAAGATTTTATGAAGAGAAGGACAAAAAAGTTTTGGAACCACTGCTCTAGATTAAGATTTTCTCAGTTTTAGTTCGAAATGGCCCCCCTTTCGACGATGGCACCCAGGCGTTGCTTACCGTGCCACGCCGCCCCTGCTCAGAGCTTAGAATTAAAACAGATAAAATTTGTTCTTATCAATTGCAGACAAACATGTTAACAATGATCATAAAAACAAAAACACTGAAGATCAATTTCATTAAATATGGATACTTTAAGTATCAACTTTTTTTTAAGACTTGAAAATTGAATTTAGTTTATCATTTTTGGATTTTTTCTTTAACCTTCATTTAATCTCGTCATTTTAAAACATCTTTTATTTAGACCCTCCAAGGCGTAGCTTGAAAACGAGCAAAAATAGTTTTCTTCATATTGTAGCTGTTTCAATGACAAAATTAATGATACTAAAGTTATAAACGAAACCTATATGTAAAATCAATTTATTCCTTTTTTGTGTCGCAAAGAAGTTAACTTTTTGGGAGTGACTTGAAAACTGGCGACTCCTGTGAACATTAATTATGCTGATCCAGAAGTTAAATGATTCATTTTTAAAAGATTACACAATATCAAAAGTACGAATAACCAAACATTTAATGATTTTATTATCTATCTGATTAATGAGAAAACGTAGGATTTGTGTATCATTCTGTTTTGAGAAGTGCAATAATTATCAATATCTAATAATTATTTATATTGCTAATTTAAAAAGTTGAAGCTGTATTAGTATAATCAGTAATACTAATTATTATTTAGTTTATTTCAAATTTTGGGGTAAAAACATATTTCTTGTGAATAGTATTTGGTTTATATATAAGGAAAACACAGGAATAATCGGTGTGTACCTGTTCTTCGTACGGAAAAGATCAAATACATGGATCATCAGGATTAATTGGGACTTAAACCTGTCCGGAGAATCAAAATATTCGGATTTTCAAAAAGAACTTAAAAATGATCATATGAGTTCATATTAAACAGAAATCTTGCTAAAACATTTAACAATTCACTTAGTGGTTAAATAATTGGAGTAGATAAATGAAACCAATAATTAATGTGAACTTATTATGCATTTATTTAAGGGAAGAATTTACATATGTATTTAATGAACAATATCTAAATACATATGTACTTACATTACTGTACAGTTTATACATTATCACAATTTAATGCAGTTTAAGTAATTTAAAAAACATTTTCATATGTGAAAGAATTATAATTAAAGAAAATCTAAATAAAAATTGCAAGCTTTGAAGTTGAATAAATTTCATGTGTTTACTTTTGTAAGCACAAAATCGAGGCATGAACCTTATAAACAAAGACACATATAATAAGAGCAAGCAGGAAAATATTTTTGGGAGACCCTGTATATATGTATGTATATTTGTATGTTTGGTAAAGGCTAGTATGTTCTTACATTGCACCCAAAATTTAGCTATCCGATAATTTGAATTGATATGATTTATTATAATTTGACTGATTGGAGTAACTATTTATTTGAACTAAATACAGTAAAGTACCATTTATACGTCTTTCAAGGGACCGACGTATAAACGATAAGACATATAAATGAAACATTAAGAAACAACTTCGATTATTACACATTTAACATTAAAATGCAAATTTATGTAAATGTAAGTTTTTAAGCTACTAGTAAATTACTTCTTAATAGTTTTTGCGCTGAAAAGACTAAATTTTAAAATAAAACATTTATCATAAAAGTGAAACAAACTATACCTTTATTGTACTAAATCTTGAATACTGCAAATCCTATAATATTAATAATATGCATTGCATACTTATTATGATGAGTTTTATATTCATTCAGAAACTGAATTAAAAAAATCTTTCATAGTTGTCTGATGCTGTCGCATGTGCTGGATATTGATAATCTCATTATGGATTGAATTAAGATTATTTAATGTCTTTTCACTTGTGTTATTCTGACAGACAAAATATGTTCTAACTTTCTCAATACAGTCAATTTCTTCCTAGGAAGGTGAAGTAGTCTCTTCGCATTCTTCTTCATCGTCGCTTAAATTAGCAACAGATATTTTGTCTTCTATTAAATTTTCAACTGTGCATAATTCTGATGTTAAGATATCATTATCACAGTTTACATACTCCTCAAAAGTGGTTTCTCCTCTCAAAAGATTCCAGTCTTCTTCATCCATTAACACTGTTTTATCATCACTTTCATGGGCAACATTTTCATCACTGTTATCATGATCATCTAATTTTGGATCTGGAAATCCTCCTTTTATGAAACAATGTTTGATTGTTTCAGATTTTACTTGATTTCATGCATGAGAAATCATATTGATTGCCTGGAGTACATTTATTTCTCTGGGTGTTTCCTGTAATGATGATTTGAAGTGCATGTTCAATTAATCTTTTTTCGGTAATGCACTTTTAAGTTTTTTATAATTCCCAGGTCTAGGGGTTGTAGCTTGATGGTACAGTTTGCTGGGAAGAAAACTACTTTCACATTTTGTAAAAAGTCAGTGTCATGGGGATGGGCCGTACATGGATCCATATAAAGCAAAATTTTATGATTTTGTTTTTTCATTTCTGTATTCATTTTTTTCAGCCACTCAGTAAAAATTGTAGCAGTCATCCAGGCTTTGGTATTGACTTTATAACATAGTGGCAATGTTTTAACGTTCTTAAAACATCTTGGGTTTCGTGATTCTCTTATGACTACAGGAGCCTGCTTATCACTACCATCAGCGTTTGTACACAGTAAAACTGTGAGGTGGTCTTTATAATGCTTTCTGCGATGGCAGTTGTCGCCTAATGCAAGAGTTCTTGCAGGCATGGTATCATAAAAGAGGCCGCTTTCATCAACATTGTAAATGTCCCTTTGCAGGTATCCATCGATTTTGCTTGGCAAATTTTTGAGCCATTCATCAACTTTTTGAGCTGGAACATCTTAGATTCTCCGCTTATCACTTGAATTCCATGGTGTATTTTGAACTTTTGAAGCCATCCAGTTGAGAAACACGAGTCTGTTACATTCAGTTTCACTGCCATTTCTTTTGCTTTTTCCATAAGCATGGGTCCACTCACGGGAATATTTGATGCACGACATTGTGTGAAAAACTTCATTAAAATGTCTTCTAATTCAAGAAATTTGCCTTCCTGTATACGTAATTTCTTCAAGGCAGAATTACCGCAAGCAGCTGCCCTGTCCTCAATTTTCTTTCTGTCATACACAATTGTTTTTAGAGTTGTAGCAGGAATATCCAGTTTCTTTTGCCAATTCTACTTTTGTCAAATCCTTCTAAAATTCCAATTTTATCTTTCAATGAGAGTTCTTTGTGCTTTCGAGACATTTTCGGTTAATAAACTGAGAGAACGGTCAAGAAATAAACACCACACACAAAGAAACATGGGGGTACGAAGCAGTGTAACCACAGGAAGAGAATGATATGTCTATCAGACGACCCGTTCAGTGAAATGACCCCTCATTGTTTGTTCCCACTAGCCAAAAGGAATGCTGATCTACAACCCCCAAAATCCTTTACTTGACCTTCTATCTGTGAAAAGTTTTCATTAAACCAGGAAAACTATGACTGATACAGAAAAATTTCGAATTTTAGAAAGCTGGAAAACGACATATAGCCGATATTGTGTGTCGTATAAAAGAACAATTTTACATTAAAATGAATAGGAATGAATTGGGACTTAACAAAAACGACGTATAAATGTAAAAGTCATATAAACGAGAAACGTATAAACGGTACTTTACTGTACTTATATATATATATATACACATGTGTTTACATATTTTTAATAGGAGAAGAGGAAGGCCCCACATTCACACAAAAACCGAAAATCATTCCGAAAGAAAATGGAAAACTCATTTTAATGGAGTGCCATGTTAAATCTAAGTCTGCTCTTAAAGTTACCTGGTTTCAGGGTAATAAAACTGTGCAAGAGTCTATACGCATTAAAAGCTCAGTGGTAGAACTCAGAGGCAATGAATACAAAGTTGCTCTGGAAATAAGAGTAAGTATTTCATTTATGCATATAATCTATAAATTCATTAAGATAATTGCAAGAAGTTTCATCTGGGAACCATCCCAGAGTAGCTCAGTGGTAGAGCACCTTAAGTGGTAGTCCTGGGTTCGATCACCTGCTCTGGAATTTTTTACCTAGTTGGCCGAAAACATTGATCCACTAGACTAAACAAATTAAGATCTTTTAAATGTAATATTGTGTTCTTTTAATTTCTTTATTTTATTTTGCATTTTTATTTTAGGATCCTTCATCAAAAGATAGTGGAATTTATAAATGTAATATAAAAAATGATGAAGGAGAAATCAATGCTAATTTAAACTTAAATATCGAAGGTAAGTTCACATTGCTTTAGTACATTAGTGTTTTCAAACTGTAATCCATAGAATTCATCATGATTCAGTAAGATTTTGTTTTTATTAATCTAATTTTCTTTTGCTTGTTTGTTTAGCAAATATTTTTTAATGAAACATCCTTTTTATTACAAAAAATAACTCTTTTCTTGTTACAAAAAATAAAAATAAATCTTTTCTTGTTCCCATTTTGTAATTACCTCTGTTATTACAAAATGGGACATTGTTCTGTACAGTAGTAAATTCAATGATAACAGCAACTAATATTTTTTCACTATTTTACAATGTAATTCTTAACAAAATTTATTGATTCAAATAAATAATTTATTGATGCAAGTTATTGCAAGGTATAGCATATTTCCTGAAGACAATGGACTTAGACACACTGAGATAGACTTTTCACAGCAGATTTCAAAATTGGATGGATTTGTACTAGCTTTTTTGAATGAAATAATTCTCATTTGTTGTAATTTTGAAGTATATTTTGTTGAAAAAGAAAAGCAATTTTAAGTAAAATTTTCTAGTGCATGTGCAGAATATTTGTTCCGGAAAAATACTGTAAAAATTATAGGTAAATCAGACAATCTGATTTTGTATAATTTTAAGTAGAGATGTAACAAATAGTGAATAGGTCATATAGTCGAGTACCAAATATTCGACCAATACCTCAGGCCAAATACTGAATATTCGCCATATAGTTTAGGTCGAATATTAATTATTTTTATTTCATTTTAATTATAAATAAAATATTCCTTTTCAAATTTGTAATTAAATGCTAAATAAAGGATAATTAAAATTAATTATATGCTACATATTTTAGAAAGTGATTCTATCAACCTTTCAAGTTATTAGGCAAGTTGGAGTGTTTAGGCTGATAATTTTATTTTTTACCAACTATGCCGACTTGCCTAATACTACACTCTAACTTGCCTAATAACTTGAAAGGTTGATAGAATCACTTTCTAAAATATGTATAATTTCCGCGGCGTAACAGAGTTGTCGCAAATTAATTGTTTCATCTATTCCATCTGTGGTTTGCAGAGGAAGATGATAAATGCCAACAATTCTAATGCGAGAAATTTCATCTGGAAATCGTCCCAGAGTATCTCAGTGGTTGAGCACCCGCACGTTATGGGGCAGTCCTGGGTTCGATTCCCGGCTCTGGAATTTTTCGCATAGTTGATAAAAAATAAAATTATCAGCCTAAACACTCCAACTTGCCTAATAATTATATGCTATTTGTAGGTGCTTAAAAAACACTAACAGTAGATTATCTGTAAAACTAAAAAATCTTGGTCATGAAAGGATCTTTTATAAAGTTAAATAAATACTAATAGCAGCATAATTGTATTTTGTGATATTCATAATTTAATAAATATGCTATGGTAAATGCAATTAATCTGGTAAGTACGCATAATCACAACATGCTTCACATTCAGCAGAATATGTAGCAATATTCGGCAGAATATCTGATCAGTATTCGGCCAGCTGAATATTCGGCAAAACTGCCGAATAGGCTGAATACTGAACAGTGGCTGAATATTCGTTACAGCCCCAATTTCAAGTTAAAAAGAAAGTTGGCTTTTAATATGTGTAGTAATGTGAAATATATAAAATAATAGAATGAATGAATTTAATTTTTTTTTTCAGGTGAACGAATAGAGGGTGATGCTCCGACATTTGTTGAGAAGCCAAAAATTATATCAGAAGATGATGGCAAACGGATCATTATGGAATGCAAAGTGAAAGCAAATCCAAAACCCACAATTACTTGGTATTTAGATAATGTTGTTACAAAAGAAACAAACAGAATTGTACAGACTGTAAAGCAAGAAAAAGATGTATATACTATTCGACTAGAACTTAAAGTGAGTAGCATCAGTCTAAGTTTTACTTCCTTTATAAATTAATAAATACATTCACTCACTCCCCACACATACACACGCATGTATATGTCTATAGAGAGATTAAGTAATAGATATGTAATGTGTGTAAGATTGTGTCAAATAAAAACTTTTTAAAATTATTATTTCACTTAGAAAAATATTTTGTTTGTACATTTTCTTTTTTTTCTCTAGTGATATTAATTTTAAACATAAATTGCTTATAAAAAATACTTATGTAGAGCTTTAATTATTGTAAATCAATCCATAGTTTTTAAAATTTAATTTTATTTTAAGTATAATCGGATGTTCATTTGAAATCCCTTTTCTGAGGAATAAAGCTTGATTATATTATTGATTTAGGTGTGTGTGTGTGGGGGGGGGGGCAAACGTTAATGGATTTGTAAATTTTTATAATCATGTATTTTTATAATCATCTAAAACTTGGCAGCTATTTTTACAAAGAAAATATTTGTTTTAGCTGCTATTTTTCCAAATGCATTTGAATGTTAAATGTTTAAGATATTGTTAGTTCATTTGCAGTAATTTATTTATTTTATAAATTTATTTATTATAAATCAGTTTTACAACATTCAATAGATTAAAGTGTTTTTATGCATTTTTTAATTATGTAGAATCCTGAATTGACAGATGCTGGATTGTACAAATGCAATGTAAAAAATGTTGCTGGTGAAAGTAATGCTAATTTAACTCTGAACATTGAATGTAAGTATATTTATCTAAAAATTATGTAAACTAATGGAGATTTTTTTTGGGGGTGTGTGTGTGTTTGCATTTCATCCCTAGTTTTTCCTTCCCCTCCTTTAAAGTATTACATTTATTGTAATTACACAAAGTGCTTGTTTTTAGAATTAAGTAACACAACATTTTAAATTTGTGTACTTTTTCTAAATACCTACTACTAATATGCATAAGATACTACTTAAATTTAGTTTTATTGAAAAAATATGAATGCTCAAATTTAGAAATTAAATCTATGGGAATATTAAAATATAAAATTTATATAAGCATTAGACAAATTACCCAGAGTTACTGAATTAGAACTTGAAGCTTTGACAGTGAATAGTTTGATATACCTATTATAACTTGAAATAATTGTTTCTTTACAGAGCTATTTTACAGAGTTCAACTATATTGATTTTACAGTTCATTATTTGAAAATTAAAATCAAATTAACCAATCCCTTGAGACTCATTTAAAATAGTACGCTCTAATTAATTGATGTCAATAATAAAACAATGCATTTACCAAATTAAAGATTGTATACAGAGGTAAAGAACTTAGAATGGGCTTGTTTCCTTTAGTTTTTCCTTTTAGATGTTCTTTTATTGGGACTTTAGGTACAACAATACATCTGTACAGCAAGATAACTTTAAACTAACAGTAAATATACAAAAGTTGAAATATTTTTGTTAGTTAACCAAAATTCTAAGTTAAGCACAGTAGATCTTTTTAGTGATAAATTTAGTTTTATGTGAGCAAAACACTAAGGAGCCTTCTATGATACTATTTTTATTAATTGATTTGCACTTTATTCTCAGTGGTAGGGGAGATATGTTATTCTACTGAAATTATCTCAGTTTCTTTTGTATTTCAAGAAAGATTTTATTTTTGTGTTAATTATAAGTGCTGTTACATAGCTTTTAGCATTTCTGGTCATTTAAAAAAAAAAAAAAAATACATTTCCATTATGTATGCAAATTTTCTGATTTATGACCGAGCAATAATTAATAAATTAACTTATCTATTTTTTAATTGCAGTGGCTCCAGTGATCAGGGAAAAACCAAAAGTCATTAAACGCACAAAAGAAGAAAAAGTGGTCATTGAATGCCATGTTAAATCCAGTGCTCAACCAGAATGTGTATGGTATAAAGAAAATAGCATGGTTAAAATGGATGCAAAACATAAATTGCAGATAAGAAAAATAGAAAAAGGAGAATATGCTGTGCTATTAGAAATTGATAAGCCTTCTGCTAATGATAAAGGTCTTTACAAGCTACAAGCAAAGAATGAAAAAGGTGTCATAGCATCAGAGCCTATTCCTCTTACCTTAGAAGGTGGGTATTTATCTTAAAATTATATTGTGAGGTTAAAAGGATACACTATATTGGCTTATTCTTATTTTTATTCTTATTTTTTTTTAATTTTGAGGGATTAGATGTTGTTTTTTAATTTCTTGGATTTATGTACATGAGCAATAAATACTTGTATTGATGTTTTTGGCTTATAATCTAAGACTTCATTCTTTTTGAGGCATAAAGCTGGATTTGTAAATTTAGAAGCTTTTTTAATACTAAATGTGCTTGGCTTATAATCTAAGACTTCATTCTTTTTGAGACATAAAGCTGGATTTGTAAATTTAGAAGCTTTTTTAATACTAAATGTGCTTGGCTTATAATCTAAGACTTAATTCTTTTTGAGATATAAAGCTGGATTTGTAAATTTAGAAGCTTTTTTAATACTAAATGTGCTTGGCTTATAATCTAAGACTTAATTCTTTTTGAAATATAAAGATGGATTTGTAAATTTAGAAGCTTTTTTAATTCTAAATGTGCATAAATACTTGTGTAAAACAAGTGAGTAATTTATTTAATATAATATAACGGTACATTATCTAAAAAAGTTGTATAGCAAAATATATTGCTTCTCTGACTTACATTAGCAGTAAACTTACTACTGATAATAGTTAAATGTAGGTGTTTTTAAATTTTTTGTGGCTGTAGCAGGAATATATTAAAATGTTTTATCCAAATCTGCATTGATTAAGCCTTTTTTTTTTCTTTTCAAAATAAAAGTTAAAATTGATTTTTTTTTTTTTCGTTATGTGTGTGTGTGTGGGATTTTATGTATGCTTCTCTGACTTACATTAGCAGTAAACTTATTACTGATAATAGTTAAATGTAGGTGTTTTTAAATTTTTTGTGGCTATAGCAGGAATATATTAAAATGTTTTATCCAAATCTGCATTGATTAAGCCTTTTTTTCTTCTCTTCAAAATAAAAGTTAATAGTGTTTTTTTTTTTTTTTTTTTTTTTGTGTGTGTGTGTGTGTGTGTGTGTGTGATTTTACACATGATTTCACATATTGAAATAAACAGAGTACTTACAGACAGTGTACTTCAGTTTTATTTTTTATTTTTACTATCTTATTTATTAAAATAATAGTACTAACAAAATTAAAAGTTTTATTTTGATCTTTATCTCCTTTCACATACTTTTAAAAATGCTGTACTTTTTTAATAATTAAATGACCACAAATGGTAGTGTATATAGTTATTATAAAGTATATTCGCTAATCAATAATATCAGTGAAAACTCTCTCAATGGCACTTGACTGCAAATTTCATAAATATGCCAC
Source organism: Cheiracanthium punctorium (assembly GCA_038373885.1). Classification (NCBI taxonomy): domain Eukaryota; kingdom Metazoa; phylum Arthropoda; class Arachnida; order Araneae; family Cheiracanthiidae; genus Cheiracanthium; species Cheiracanthium punctorium. The sequence continues at coordinate 653,273 of JAWZYV010016502.1, read as the reverse complement.
CAACTTCTTTTTCTTTTATCAAGGAAGCAACAAACACATCTCTTTACTTAGATTGTTAGAATGTTAAATTTTAGAATTTTCATTAATTACGGGTTTCTACAGACCTGGAAAGTCAGGGAATATCAGGGAAAGTCAGGGAAATGAGTTTTGGTCAGGGAAAGTCAGAGATTTGGGAAAAAAAGTCAGGGAAATTAGCAGAAATTGAAAGAAAGGTCAGGGAAATGTAAGAAAAATTGAATTTTGTGGTAAAATCAAGAAAATATTTGCTGTTTGAACCTAAGTATAGAAATTGTTTTATTTTCATTTTCTCATTCAGCCTTATAAATAATTTTAAAATGTGTTCTTTATGGGCATATCTTGTGCAGTTGAAATATGCTTAATTTTATCCTAAATTATTATCAAACATGGTTTTTGTTAGAATCCAGTGATGTCAAATAAGATTCTTGTATATATTAATTTTATTATTATTATTATTTGTAAAAAAGGGGCAAAATATAAAAAAAATTATTAACTATAGGATGCAATGTTAAAAATAGAAATGCAAAATTCAGGAAAGCACGCTAGATTAAGTCAGGGAAGAGCATGATAGATATTAGGGAAAGTCAGGGAAGCAAAAGCTGTGAAATCTGTAGAAACCCTGAATTAGTTACTTTTTTCTAAACATTAATTTTTTGCTTTAGTTCTAAAATTTATGTACCTTGGAACATATATCTAATATTTCAGAGATCATATATCTAATATTTCAGCGCTCTTATTTCAAAATTAAGTTTGTTTATTCAGGTTGTCTACCGCTACGTAAAATCCAGAAAGTCTGGAAAAAGCCGGAAAATTTGAAAATGGGTCCGGAAAGTGGATAAAACCAGGAAATTGGATAATGGGTCCGGAAAATTCACCAAAACAGTCAATTTTTTTCATGTCCTTTTTTAAAAAATCCCTTTTGTCTAATTGTCAGACTGGAAACCGAAAGCAACTGCAACACATTTTTTGGACTGCGAAAGCATCAAGCAATGTGTTTGTATAAGGAGGGAAAAATGGGGGCTCATCAATCGTGACGGGAGGGTAAAAGACAAATTAGCTTACTTGGTAACTTATATCTTAGGACCGTATTTCCAAGAACAGTTAGTTAATTCTATCAGAAAGTGCGACTACTTGTGTTTCTCAATTGATGAAAGCTTAATCCTGTATACTTCAGTTAAAATTGATTTCAAGAAGTTGTACAAAATATGCAAATATAAAGACAAGGTAGGGGGCATTGTGCAATTTCCCAAAGTAAAATGCATTGGTCAAGAATTTTTTTACCGGGACCTCCCATAAGTCAGGAAATTGACTTTCAGAAATTTGGTAGACACCCTGTTATTTTTCATGTTACTATTTATTGAATGTTAACACTGACAATCATTTGATTGCATAACTATCATGTAGAAAAATAATTTTTTAATAATTTTTTATAGAATTAATATTGTATTTTAAAAATACTTGAACCTATAAATTTTAGGTAATTTGATTTTTTAATTTTCAAGATTAGTAGTTAAATTCTAAAAATTATTTATTTTTGCAGATGAACCAACGGATGAAGAAGAAGAGAAAAAGAAAGACAAAAAAGATCAGAAGAAAACTCTTGATAAAAAGGAAGAACAAAAAGAACTGGCAAAGAAAACATTAGATAAGAAAGAGGAAGAAAAGAAAGAAGTGAAAACTATAGAGAAAAAAGAACTTAGTAAGAAAATGGAAAAGAAAGAAGATATTAAAGAAACTACTGTTAAAAAGCAGCAAGAAACAGTCCAAGACAAAAAAGAGGTTACTCAGAAAGAAGCAGCTAGAAAAGACCAAACTGTATCAAACGTTGAAATGGCTAAAAAGGAAACTGAAAAGAAAACTTTAGAAAAAGTTGAAACTGTGGAAAAGAAAGACTCATTACGTAAAATGAATGAGACAGAACAAAAAACAGCTTCTAAAGCAGTTCTTGGTAAAGCAGAAGAAAAGAAAGAAACTGTATCTAAAGTTGAAGAGAGAAAAGATTCATTGAGAAAAGTAGAAGAAAGAAAAGATTCGCTAAAAAAAGTAGAGGAGAGAAAAGATTCATTAAAAAAAGTTGAAGAAAGGAAAGATTCTCTTAAAAAAGTTGAAGAAAAAAAAGATTCTCTTCAAAAAACTGAGGATTGGAAAGGTTCTTTAAAAAAAGTAGAAGAAAGAAAAGATTCTCTGACAAAAGTCGAGGAAAGAAAAGATTCTATGAGAAAGGTTGAAGAAAGAAAAGATTCTCTTCAAAAAACTGAGGATTGGAAAGGTTCTTTAAAAAAAGTAGAAGAAAGAAAAGATTCTCTGACAAAAGTCGAGGAAAGAAAAGATTCTCTGAGAAAGGTTGATGAACAAAAAGATTCTCTAAGAAAAGTTGATGAACGAAAAGACTCACTTAAAAAAGTAGATGAACGGAAGGATTCTCTGACAAAAGTGGATGAAAGGAGAGATTCTCTTAAAAAAATTGATGAAAGGAAAGATTCTCTGAAAAAGCTTGATGAAAGAAAAGATTCACTTTCAAAATTTGAAGAAAGAAAAGATTCTCTTAAAAAGTTGGATGAAAGAAAAGACTCTTTAACAAAAGTTGATGAAAGAAAAGATTCTTTGAAAGATGAAAAGAAGGATCCATTTGCAAGGTTTGGCGTAAGAAAAGATTCGGCAAAAGATGAAACTGGTGATAAAAGAACATTTCGGAAAGGTTCTACAAAGGGTAAGGAAGAGCCTCCAGAGGAGTTGGGTAAAATTGTATTAAAGTAAGTTATATTTTATTATGTTATTTAGTTAAATATATTTTATTAAAAACACAATTTTAAAGACTTAGTTAGTGTAACTACTTTTAAATCTACTTTCTGTTATATGAAAATCTTTTTAGGATGGGTGTCATTCTATAAAATGCATTATGTTCAAAGCATTACACCATCTATAACTACTAATTCTTTTTTACCAGATCTCACTCATTCCTAATATCATGTAACCATCTATATACCAGAAGATGGTCAGCTCATAATTATTTTGAGTTATTTTTTATCTTTCCCTGGTTCTGTTTATGTAGGAAGGCCTACTTGAAGGTCTTTCAAGTAGGCCTTCCCACATAATCAGAAGCTTTCTTGCATCTCAAATGAAAGGAAACTTAAAAAATACTGACTAAGCAATCTGGCAATCTATGCTAGACATTATGTCACAATTGACAGTGTGTCTATTGTTTCTCAATCACTACAGCATAACATGCCACCAACAAGGGCATATTTTAGCCTAGTATAACTAGAAATGCAATAGACTGTGTTTATTTAATGATTAAGTAAAACGGTTTCGTAAAGTATAAAAATTTAATCTGATTTTTATAGTAGAAATATCTTTCATGAGGATCCATTCATAAATATTGTTATTATGATATTAGATCATCATGATTGTTTCTATTCAAATTAAATTTTGTTAAAAGTTTTTCTTGCTGTATTATGATATACCCAATAAATTAGTTACTATTTTAATAAGTAAATTTTGTTCTAAAAAATACTATTTATTTTTATAATTTTTATTTATCTATGCTAGGAAGAGGACTGGTGTTCCACCAAAATTTCTTACAAAATTTGATAATGTGGTAAGTTGATTTCTTTTTAATTTTAAAATTGATAATGTGGTAAGTTGATTTCTTTTTAATTTTAAAATTTTACACTTACAAATGTTAAATTACTTATGCTTTTATAAAAGCATTTTGTTTTCTCTCATTATTTTAGAAGTACTTTAAGTGTTTACAAATGGATTATTTATTTTTAATTTTAGACTACACAAATTGGGAAATCAGTTGAATTTAAATGTGAAATTGAATCAAAAGAACGATGTACAGTTAGATGGTACAAGTAAGTACTGCTGAGTTATGCTTAAATCTAATGAATTATTTCAGACATAATATAAAACATTTATTATGTAAATAATTCATATATACATGTTATTTCACTGCCTAACTTAGTATGATTTGTTATGTTTAATAATTTTAGAATTGATAATGTAATTAAAACAAAATCTTGAGTCATCTTATAAATAAATAATTTTCTTGGATTTGACATTGAGGTGCTTTCATGAAATAAGCACATAACGTTTACTATTTTTTGGACTTGCATACATAGCAATTGGTTCATCCTTTTAGGGAATAAATTAAAAGTCAGAGGGGAAGGCTGATTTGTTGTTGAATACAGTGATCTATTACCTTGATTTATGACTGGACAATGACATGCAGCTTCATGACTAACAAAAAGTCAATCAGAACATGGGGTGCCTCTTTGGGCTACTGCCTGAAAGTCAATTTCATACTGATATTTTAAAATGTTCTTTAAGAAGTTCTATTTGGATTCGGCATTTGTTTGCTCTTGTGACCAGATTGAAATGGAATAGGACATGCAAGCTGAACCAGATTTAGAAAGTCATCAATTAAATAATTTTTCACTGTCCACATTGGATGCCATATTGCACAATAATTTTTTTAATGCATTACGAGAAGTCTTGAAATAATTATATTTTATAATAACATACATTTTAGACTGAAATTATCAATTAAAACTGTGTAGCTTTGCATCACTAATTAAATCTGCCATTCACTAGTGGATAAACTTTAATTCCATTAGCTTGTTTATTAAGATTATTTATTAATACTTGCGAGTTGTTTGACAAGCACTAGAAATATGCCTAAAAAGGAGGCAAGATATATTTGAAAGAGAAAAAATAATAAAGTTTTTACACCTACACAATAAAAATCATATTTATATCATATAACTTATCTGGGAAAGTACAATAGTTCCAGGCATTGCAACCATAGGTCTATTGTGCTTACTCCAAATCCAAATAGGAAGTCTCTAAATGATAATATTTACTAACGCTTGCATAAATATATCTTAATTTTTAAGGAATTTAATTGTGCGATATTATGAATATTTCAACTCACCATTATTTTTCTACTTTGTAACAAACCTTGCCAGCTAATGGTGGCTAGTAAGGTTTATTTTTTACTAGCCACATAGAAGAATCTACAAGCCACATTCATAATAAATTATTGAACAACAGTTTTAATTTATTTTAACTACCTCAGATTTTTATTGCAAGGAACAGCAAAAATATTTGCAACTAGCTGCTACCCGCGAGTTCGTCCGCGTCGGCTTTAGAGTTAGGTCCTGAGAGAAATGAAGCATGTGTGAATAACACATATGTTTGCGACAAAAGAACTGCATTTAAATATTATTTGCTTTTTACTTATTTTAAATGAAGTATAATGCATGGTAGTATACTTCATTTAAAATAAGAGAGTATGCAGACTTACTAAATTTAGATTTTTTTTCAGGCATTTGGCGAATAGAGACTGTTACGACAGTATTTGGAAACTGTTTTTGGTGTTCTTGTATAAGAAATATTTATGCTATAAGCATGAATTTTAGCCTATTTTAATCAGAAATAAAGCAGCTTTCTATTAGTGAAAAAGTTTTAGAATCGGTTCTGTAGTTACAGAGATAGCCAGAGAGCGTAATGTATTAGAATTAGTTTGAGTGTTCCTGTAAAGGAAGTATTTACGCTACATGCATGAATTTTAGCATATAATGCTCAAGAATAGTGTAGCTTACTATCAGTAAAAAAAGTTTAGGAATCGGTTCAGTACTTACAGAGATGCCACATTGGGCGTAATGTAATTCTTATGAGTATCCCTGTAAAAGAACTATTTGTGATATATGCATAAAAGGTAGCCTATAACACTCAGGGTCCCACCAGTGTTTAAGAGGTTCTGCTCTCAAAGCTGGAAGGCTGGAGGTGCCTGGTTCAAACCCCGATCGAGCCTATCGACCTGGCCGCTCGCAGTTTTTCGTAGTTTTCTCCAAAACGTCGCGTAAATACGGGCTAGGATCCCTTAGAAAGTTCCCCACAGAGGAATTCCCCATCTAGGCGTAGGACCCTAGTGTAGTCAATCGGTCTTAATACACAAACAAACAAACAATAATACTCAGGAATTGTGTAACTTTCAATCAGTGAAAAAAGTTTTAGAATCGGTTTAGTAGCTATAAAATTTCCATAGAGCGCAACGCATTAGAATTATTTTGAGTGTTTATGTAAAATAATTATTTATGCTATATGCTTGAAAGGTTGCCTGTATGTTAATCCAGGGCATAAGCTATTATCATTACAAATTTTTCCAAATCCGTTCAACCATTTGTGTGTGATTCAGTCAAAAACATCTAAACACACAAACATACACATTTATATTATTGGTAGGATTTGGAAATTTATGAACTTTAAGAAACACATTTGGACTTTTCTTTCTAATGCTTTTTAATTTGGCGTAAAATCAATATAATTTCCTTACCATTTCATGTTTTTCAAATGCATGTGAATCTGCAAACAGAATTTCTGCTTCATTTAAAAAGCATAAATCATTTTGTGCGGGTGATAAAGCGGTTTTTAATTAATAATTAGAAAAGTAATTAACATTTCAAAATTTTGAGCCTCATGTGCACTTTACCGAAGTCGTGGACTTGTATGCTCAAATTTTCAAAGCTCTGCTTTCTGTAGATTTGTCTGGAGAACATTCATTTTTATTATTACAGATAGATAGATTTGGCATAAAACTGATATCATTTCCGTGGTATTTAATGTTTTTTAGATGCACGCGCTTCTTCATTGAAGTAATAGCATTCTTGTTAGCTCAAAACATGAATCATTTGATACGGGCGAAACTCGCCAAGCATGGCAACGTAAAAACGGTTTTTAATTAATAATTAAAAATCTAAAATTCTAAGTAGCCTATAACCTTCTCCAGGGTCCCATCTATATCTAAACCAATATTCATCCTAATCGATTCAGCGGTTTAGGCGTGAAAGCGTCATAAACAAACAAACAAACAAACTCACTTTCGCATTTATAATATTAGTTAGGATATAATAAAAAATTCATAGATTTTAATGGATTTGATGTCACTGTTAACTATTTCTTGATTATGATTGCTTTGTAGGTTAAAACTGTAAAAACAGTATATTTTTGTACTGCATATGATGTACATATATTTAATTTTCAGGAATAAAAAAGTAATTGATGAGCCAAGACATTACACTATTACATTTGATGGTAAAGTTGCCAGCATACTTATGCCTAGAGTGAATGTTGACTTTAATGGTGTCTATACATGTGAAGCTTCAAATCAGTTTGGCAAAGAAGAAATAGCTGCATCACTTTTTGTTTTAGGTAACAAGATGTTATTTTCAGAAAATTTTAAATATTGTTATTTTTTTTAAAGATGCTTAGGTATTATTATTTTTACTTCTATTTGTTATCTTATTAAAAATGTATTGGAAATGAGATATTTCTTAATTTATTTGTCATAATTTCATTTCTGTATAAGCATATTCATTTTTCAGTGGTTTAGCCAATATGTGCTTCCTTCCTTGCCATTTAAACATTAAAGTTGAATTTAGAAGTTTTTAAAATTCAAATTAAGCATATAAATTTTATTTAGAATAGTAAATATTGAATAATTTGTTAGAAACTGTCTATAAAGCTTTAGTAACATTTTCTTTTCTTTTTTTCATTTTAAATAGATAGTGATTATTGTAAATTTACAACATTTAAGTTCTTCATGCATATTATTAAATTTTCTACACCTAAAACACATATTTAAAATTATCTTAACCACACTTTTAAATTTTGCTACTTGTTATGTTTCTTGCTCATCATTGTTAAGTTCTTTTTTTACTTTTGCAGAACCTGGAATGAAAATGCCAGAATTGAAAGAGATACAGCGTGGTGAACCCACTGAGTTGCAGCCTATGGTAAGTTTCATTATTTATTTTATTTTTTGAAAAGTTTGTTTGTTGTGTAAAATTATTTTTTGATTTATAAATTAAAGTGTAATAATTTATTTTCTGACTATCTGCCAACTATTTGAGCATAAGAAGAAAAATTCCATGTAATTTAAAAATCTTTTCAGCGGCAAACTCTCTGCTAATATATTTTGCATACATATTTAACTTTTCTTTTTTCTTTATGATAAATGCATTTATATTTTTACATAGTAATTAAGAAAAAATAACAACAACAACAAAAAAGCTTTATAGATGATTCACAGGCTTAAAATATTGTCTTGTAACCTCAAGATAATTTGGAATGCTTTTCTAAACAAATTTGAAGGATCACATGCTCCTCCAGTACTTCAATGCTGCATACTTTCATCTTCGTTTGTTACTTAAAATGTCACACTAAAGGATTACTTTATATAAATGCATACATTTGCTGAGTCTTAAACAATTTCAATTTAATTCTCCTCTGGCTGTAACCGTATCTTGCACATTAAGTTATTTACGGAAAAAACACTCAAAATACTGGTTTTAAATGTTAAAATAAATATAAAATTTGTGAAAAAACACACATAAAATGTTACTTCTAAGAAGGTGCGATCATTTCGACTGAAAAATTTTTTCAGCCTTCCGCAGTCAAAAACTGAGGAACTTTGGACTGAGGAAGACTGAAAAAAAAATTTCAGTCAAATCGATTGTATCTTCTTATAAGTAACATCTTATGTGTATTTTTTCAAAAGCATATATTTTCATTAAGTTATTTGTTATAGAATGCTTCCATTATTCTGCAACTGGAATATCATATGCATGATATAAAAAAGGTTTCATACAACACATTATTCATAATGCTTTAATTTTCTTTTTTTTAATTTGCAAATACATGTTTTTTATAATTTCCTTTAAATGAATATAAGTTTCCTGGTCATTACAAACTGCTGTTTTATCAAAGAGTATACCATAAGACACATAATAAATTCACTATGTCATTTTATGTAGTATTAAGCCATTATTACACTCCCAATTGTACATACCATGCTTATAGTAATAATGGTAAATGCAATTTAATATACCACAACTTTTTTGTAATATTCTACTGAAATTTCTTATCATAAAATCACTCACCCAAGGCAGTTAAAGCAAATGATTTACTATGAAAATCTCTTCTGCTACACATAGTGCTATATGTGATCAGTGTCATTGTACTTTTTTATAAATCAGAATTTAATGATAATCACAACAGAAGTTTAATCAGGATATTTATATATATAGCCATACCTTTAAGCATAATACATATTTTACATACACATTTTTTTAACAAATATGAACCTTTCCTGATAAAAATTTAAAAATAAAAAAAGGATTGTTTTCTGTATAATAACCATGTAAAAAAGTAAGTGATCAGTGTTCAGTGGACAATATTGTTATCACTCTTCAAAACTATGGTAAACAAGCATAAATAATAATCATTTTTTCACTGAAAATTCTTTATAGAAATACATACCTTTTTTATCACATCCAGAAACTGAGCACACATTTTCCTGAACTACAAACCAGGCTTTGTTCTTCAAAAATGTACTCAGATCTTTCCTGGGAACTCATTTTAAAACTCAGAAATGCTGAATCAGTAGGAGGGGGAAAAAAACCCTGAATTATCCATGAAGAAACCATGCCTAATCAAGTATCCCCAACATGCATTTTGTCGATTTGTCCGCCTCTGCTGACTATTAAAAGTGAAACTAATGGGAAAGATTCTGGTGCTGTGCCAGAAGTAAACATTGCTTTATTGAGCATTTCCACTTCATGGTAGATTGGCTTCATTTTAACCAAATGTCTTTTAACACAAAATTTTATTCATTCCAGCGTGCTGTTGTTGATGAAGAAGCCCCACAAAAGAAAGCTGCAGAAGTGAAAAAAGTAGTGAAGAAGAAGAAGAAAGTCCCCGGTAAGGCTACACCTGGGGAAGAGGAAGACGAAGGGCCTGCTGCCAATGAGAAATCAAGAGTTCCCTCAATTAGTGCTGATGATCAAGGAAGAAAGGACAGCCAAGGTGCTGCACCAGTTACCATTGTGAAAGAAGCTACCCCTGAACCTTCAGCTCGTAAAAATTCACTAGAACCTCCTGGGTCTGGAAGTCGTAGAGGTTCGGCCAGTACATTAAATTTCACTCCACCTGGTGGTTCTAGGAGAGGATCTATTACATTTATCGCTGATGAAGTAAGATTTATTTTAATGGTATTTTCTAAGAAGCATCTGTTTTAGTACCAAGAACAACCCTTCTTCTGATATTATTAGACAATTTATCATTGTATATTAAATGTTTTGTTTTGCTTTATTTTTAAATTATTTAGCTAGATACTTTTTATTCGAATTTAGCAAATGATTTGAATATATAAATTTAGATGCAAACAAAGTAAAGATTTAATGAATAAAAAGGAGATTTGTTCAAAGTATGTGATCAGTGTTATTTTCACAGAATAATAGTGTTTCATACTTATAGTAAGTGATCAGTGTTTGCTTGTCAAGAATACATATGTATGTTTGGTAAACTTGATCAGTGCATAATAATAGATGTTCTCACAATATTGCACTAGATAATTGGTATTGGTAAATATCAAATAATCGATATGTATTAGGGAAACATATATGTATCTTTATACACCATTTAATTATCCTATTTTAAAATGTTTTTGTTGGATCATTGTACTGCATTATTTGTTTCCCTGTAGTATATATTTTTTATTTTTGCATTGTTTTTATTAGTGTGTATTATCCTTTGTAATAATCCTTTACTTTGTGTAACGTTGCATAAGTGTATTTCATTTTTAAGTTTATATATTTACATGATGCATGTCATCAGTGTTCTGTTTTATTATTTTATGATAGGGTATTTTGCTTTATGTAATTGACAAATGTTGTGTAAATACATGACATTTGTCATGTTCTTTTACTAAACCTGTATAATGTTCCATTTATCAGATAATTATATGTTTTCTTCATTAATTCTCCTTTTATTTAACTGACAGTGTGAAAATAAAATATTTTAACACTATAAAAAAAATAAACATTTTAACTTAAAAATTCCAGTGCTTTTAAAATCATTTTGTTATCTTTTTCTTTTACCAGTTGACTTTATTAATATTTTGGTATTTTCCATTGCAATGTCGCATTTCTGTTATAAAATAATTTACATATTAAAAAATACTGATGAGAAATTAATTTAATCTTATGCATTATCAGAAAGTGTGTGAAGAAGTGATCAGTGTAAATGATCTGCAATGAATCATCAGTGACAGTATTCACTGTATTCATTACAGACCTGATGTAATGATATTTTTTAAAACCAAAATATAAATGAATGCAATAGTTTTGTTTAAAAAAAATCATTGATGGCAATTATAAAATATTTGTAATATATTATTTTTGCATTCTTACTTTTGATTATTAATGTTTTTTTTTTTTTTTTACATTATAAATTTTTTAGGCTAAATAGATATATAGAATAGAATATTATGTAGCAACCAGAAAAAAATCTAAGATGCATGAGTATAGATGTCAGAATGAATGAGTATAAATGCCAAATAATTAAATAGCTTTAACCCTTGTTTTATTATCACTTAAGTGTATTCTCCCATCAAAACCCTTTATTGAAGGAAAAGATTAATTCTATCATGAAAATATTTCACACTTTTGATTTCTTTTGCAATTTGTTTTCAAATATACTAAAACAGGATTATAAGGTTTAATAACTATTTGTAAATTTGACTTTTTAAAAATTGTTAAAATAGTATAACACAAGTTTCAATTAAAAATAAATACAAAGTATTATTGAAAATATTTATTATACTAAACTGCTTAGCTTATTTACAAAAATTTTACACAAATAATAAATATTTGAAGAAAGTGAGATAAATCAAATTTTTAACTATGACATAATTTATTTAAAAAAATAAATAAATGAACACATAAGACTAAAAACAATTGCTATGATGTACTTGCCAGCTCTTGAGTATTTTTGAAGTAAAACTTCTTTAGGCGCAACTAAGGAGTAACTCAATTTTTTTTTCTGACGGAAGTAATGCTCAGTAAAGGAAGTAACGTTTATGTCATATACTCCACGCTGACCCTGAAAAAGAAGAACCACTGAAAAACCTACTTTTTCGACCGCTCTGCTGCTTTCGCTGACTTCATCCTGTAAAAGTACGCGGAACCTGTTAGGAAAGAAACGGTGAGAAAAACAGTCAAGTGCCGTATCTTTGAGACATCAATCTTTATTTTATATATCAATAAGCATTGTAAAGGTACATCCAACACAATATTTTACATGTAATCCCAACCTCACTGGAGGTTCTTGATAATCCTTATTTTTAGATGAATACTATACATGGTTTTGGAAAAGCACAATGAAACGGACCCTGGCTGCAATCAATCCCATACAATAGACCGAACCTGCAGTTTAAAAACACGGATACAGAATAATAATTTGAAACCTACCAGCAGACAAAATCAACTCTTAACACTATGATAGAAAAACACACAAAAAAATTATGCTACCTGCATTCAAACCCAACAAATAGAGGAAAACATCAGTTAACAGCAAGAACACAGTTAAAGTATAATACTAGACTATGGACATTCCCCCCATTCAAACCCAACCTCCAGATGGAACAGTGGTATAAGAAAGCAGTTAAAGAATAATACTACAACATGGACACTTCCTGGATTCTAAGTAATTATCATGAATTACCGATGATTCTTACTGGAGATTTTAATGTTAATTTTCGCTCTCAAGAATCTCAGCCGTTAGTTGATTTTTTAAAAGAAAAATTTAATCTGACTATGAATGCTTCTCGACTTCAATCAACAATGTGTTTCGGTACAATGATAGATGCTGTATTTTCAGTAAAATTAGCAAATTTAGAGAGTAAAATTATTTTTCACATTATAGTTACCACAAACCTATAATTTCATACATTCAAGTACCTACAGTAGAAGACCCAAAATCCGCCGATCCGAAATCCGCGTGCTCTAAAATCTGCACTGTCTGTTCAATGTAAACAATGAAATCTGCTCTGCCAGTTGCAAGTTCAGAAAACTACAGTATAACCACAAAATAAAACTAAATAAGCTATTCCCACTTGAAAAAAATATTTTAGGAGTCTGTGAGCTCTAATCGTAACATTGATAGTCTTCAAATGGCTGACTCTGAATTATGGTCACATGACACAGTAACAAGTGAGGATGATTAAAAAGTTACTAAATTAACATTTAATGAAGGTTAGGCTGTGAGAAAGAAATATCTCAGATTTGTAGAGCAGCAAATCTATGGGGGGGGGGACTATAATTAGAACATCCCAAAATCCTAAACTACTATTGAATATACATGTTTAAATAAGTTGTACGCTATAATCCTCATAATTTTGTATATTGTATTAATCCTCTGTATTTTTATATTATGATTCTGATTATAAGTAACATCATTTGTTGCCCTTGATCTTTATTGTATTTTTTTCTATTATTTTCTGATTGAAGTGGAAATAGAATAAATTTCCTATTACGACCCAAAAACTGCAAAATTCTAAAATCAGCACAAGGTCTGGAACCAAGCTGTGCGTATTTTGGGTCTTCTACTGTATTTCCAATGAATAATATGAATATAACATTTATATAATTTTTCTAAAGTACATGAATAATAAATATAATTAAATTATAATATGATAGTTATTTTAAGTTTAATCATTTCAGTGATATGTGTTGTAAATGTCAAAGAAGTTTTACTTCAATTGCGCGTAAAGATTACATGCACACACTTTTTTATCTGGCTTTTATCATGGAACAACAGCATAGGCATAGTGTCAGGTAGGCACATGCCCAGCTTTGTCTGAAAATCTTTCGATTTTAAACATTTGTTTGAAAATTTAAGAGAAACTTCCCTTTTCTGCTCTTGAATTTGATAAGATATAATAGTATTTCTGGTCATGTTATGCTTATGAACAACCAAAACCTTTTGATACATGTTGCTGAAAATCAAAAGTACTTGATGTTATAAAGCTTTATACCAGGAAAAGATTTTTTTTTCATGATCATGCAATATTCATACACACAGTTTGAAAATTATTGCTCTAGATTGTTGCAATGTATGATTGTATTTTTATTTGCTGCTTTGTTAAAAATTTGCATGCAAAGTTTAAATTAGCTTGTATGTAATTTATAATTTGTTTCTGCTATAACTCATCATATGAAATTGTTATCTAAGTCAAAACTGTATTAATTATTTTTATATTGTGTTAAATTTAGAAAGGTCTGCTTACTGATGATAAAGGTAATGTCAAAAAACTTCGACCTGGAGAAGTATTGGAAGTACGGCAGAAACGTAAATCTAGTGTTGACATGCGCCGTCCTAGGTATGTTACACTATTTGATTCTTTACTTTTTTAAACACTTAAATTTCAAATACTAAATATTTTTATTAAATAGCTGTTGATATGTGTTCTAATATGTATAAATTTGTAATCTTGCATCCATGCTTATAAATAACAATAATAATAAAAGTTTTTTTTTAAATTATCTGACATGAATGAGAATGTATCAGCATAATTAGCTTCTTTATTTGAAATTAAAGTAGCGTAAAACCTGATATCCATTCATACAAAACACACATTTAAAATTATCTCTCTCTATATATGTATAGTGTTTTCTTCTATTTTTGAAGTACATTCTTATAATAAAAGCAATGTTCCTCAAAATATGCTTTTGTTTTATCCTGGCAACATTCTTTTGTACATATAGTCAACTCCGGTTACAGGGAACCTTTGGGGACTGGCAAATTTCATTCACTATGTCGGAAGTTCAATAAACCCAATATGTGCCTATGTTAAACAGTAAAACTTAATACAAAACTAGAAATATTACTACTACTGGAAATATATTACTAAAACTAGAAATATACTAAATTTTATACAAATACTGAATGTTTATTAAGTAAATCAAACATTATTGATTGCATTTATAGAAATATTTATTAAGTAAAGCAAATAGTTAACCTCATTTATGGAAATAATGTACACTGCATTCAGTTGGCAAAAGATACTGTCCCTTTTAACCAGTGATATTGCGTGGGAATGGAAAATGTAATTGTCCAAAATAACAAATAACTTAAGTGAAAATTTTTAACCTGGTTTACTAGTTCTTAAAATCTTTTATAATTTTACCAGCATCTTCCCAAAAATAAATTCCTTTTTTCTTTAACCTGTTGAGGACCAGCACATGCAGAATGAAGTGCAATTTTGGGACCGAGTGCTCTGAAATGGAGCGTCGGCATCGGCCCACGGACTTTTAGCAGCTAAGTCTAATTTTATAAAAAAGTTTGTGTAAAATCAGCATTTCAATATAATGACTCAAAATTACCAATAGATTGAAAAATTCTAAAAGATCGGTTCGTTTTCAAATTACTCAAATGTGATGCTGGGCTGATAAGAGAGGAATTGTTGCGTTGCACATATGTAATGCTGGTCACAAACGGGTTAGTAAAATTTCATTCAAGATTAGCTGATAATGTATTCTGAAAAGAATCTGGATTTCATATTTGTTAAAAAAAATCATGGGTACTTATGTACTAACTCTTCTGCCCATTTTTGTGAATAGTCCCCCGTCTTCACTTAAATGGTACAATTTAGTGACAAATAGCAAAAAAATTATTATACAATTCCCTCTATATTCTTTCCCTAAGTTTCTTCTATAAAAGGACTCGGCTACCAAAATGATTGAGCATATTTTACACATTGACCATAGTCAGTCCCTTGTACTACATTATATTTAAAAAAAAGACTGTTATGGAGGAATATAATCCTATGTTAAAATGCTCAGGTAGTCTCTTGTTGAAACTACTTTAGGATATATTAATATAATGTAGGATCGTTTATGGTTTAGCTAGTTGTATGGTGATGAAGATAAGAAACACTTTTATATTAATATGCACAGAATGTTTATTAACATAATATATTGTGCATTAGTCCATATTATCATAACAAATCTACTGATACTACCTATCATTCATTATATTAATACTCTATTATACTAGTAATACTATCTATCTTCATTTTCCCCTCTTACATGCTCAATTTAAAAATTTAAATCTTCTGTTGTTCAACAAAAGAAAATTTTTTTTATTTTTATTTCTTAAAAAATATGAAACTGGGGAGTTATTTAGAATTGCACAAATTACAAATGTAATACATTTTGTGGCAGAGCTTATGGATCCTTGACGAATATTTTCAATTTTTGACATCACAGTTTTGATTGCCATAAAAGGAATCCTGGTTACTTGAGTTAGTTCATGTGGTTGTTTCACGCATAAGTTTATTGTTTCAGTTTTTCAGTCTGAAAATATGTGTGAGTATTTTAAATTTAGTAGCTGTGCAAAAAGTTGTTTTGAAGATTTTGTCTTTGTACACTAAAAGCTCGACTATCTGGAAAGCACGGGTGTTGAATGCCAGTTAAGTGAAAATTCTGGATAGTTGAGCTTGTAAAAAGAAAAGAAAGAAATGCTTGATGGCAAAACCAAACAGGGAGGGGGACTATTATGCACGTGCATACTATTCAATTTATGAAGTTTAGTAACAAAGTTTTAATTGAATTTATGCTAATATATGTTTATATTGCAGAGTTTAATGATGTTACAAGACTTTTATGTTGCATCCTTGGGAAGATTAATAATAAATTAAAGTAATAACACCTACCAATTTTTAAAGCTTAAATGCTTTGCACTAAGAGAGTGATAAAAAAATAAATAAATCGAGTGTTATTTTCTTTCCCCCCCTCTCCCTTCCTCTCGAGTTTCTGTTCAGAGATAACATAGTTGAATCATTAGAATGTCAACCTGGAAAGTTGTTCGCAAATCACTACATTTAAATAATCTGCAATTAGCATTTCTGCTTTGTGATTATTTTAGCACATAAAAGATGAAACGTATCATAGTAAAAAATATATATAATAACTTTTTGAGAATAGTGGAAACATATTACTATAGTAATAAACAGTGCAATCACTGTTTTTTCTCCTTGTTGTCCCTTCTGTGCTTGCAGACGCAGCTGTAAAATGTGTTTTTTTATTTTGTGAGGATTTCATCTGTTTTTCTTTCTTATTTTTAAACGCACCATCATGATTTATGGAAATATTAATATTCTCTGGTAATTGGAAAATCGCACCCATTGCCATCATACTATGTTTGGACATCTGGAAGGGGGGGTTGCCGTCCCCATTTCCAGATGTCCAAGAAGACGCAAAAAAAATGTAAATGAAAAAAAAAAGGGGGAAGCTGAAAATTTTCCAGTTACTTAGGCTTTCCCATTACTTGAATGCTGGATAATGCTGGCTTATTATTATGAATTTAAAGAAAAGTATTTATATAATATTATGACCTTTTTTGTTTGTTTTTGAATTTATGAAGACATTTTTAAACATGATTTTATTAAATGAATTAGTAACTAAGAAATATTATTTTATTATTTTAAAGAATGTAATCTGAAGCATGACAGGGATACTCCCCCCCCCCTAGTTTATAATGCTTTTCTGTACTTTTAATACAGCCAATCGGAGGTTGAAGAGCACATTGACAAACCTTCAACTCCCTTGCGTAAGATTCCAGAAGATGAAGAAGCTGCACCTTCTATTGTGGATTATCAAGAAAATGTCACAGCAACTGAAGGTAATGTGAAAACTAATTATAAAAATCTTTACCCATAATAGTTTTAGAGATTTATAGAAGAATAGTTTTTATATGCATAAGTTATTAACTAATTCTATTATAACACTCTCTGCATCTTTCTAGAATTGATATAATATATAATAGCTTACTTACGTAAAGTGAAATCCCAAGATAATCCATTGATAAAGTGAAAAAAATAGAAAAGTAGATAGCACATGGTGCCAATTAACGAGCTTATACCGGATAAGTGTTTAAATATAGTATATATATATATTATAACTAGCTTAGACTCTTCATTTTTGTTGTCATTAAAAGTAATTTTAATAAGTAAAATTTATAATTTGATAATAAAAAAAACTTATTAGTGGACATATTATGGAGATTCTGATCTTCTTGAGTTATATTAGAAATTAATGTAACAAGTTTTGTAAGATTTAGAGTAATTTCATGAGGGTGAAATTGTTCCTGTTTATTATTATTTTTCTGGATATCTTCCCTTTCATTATTTTTCTTTCAAATAGTTATAGCATGTAATCTAAGCTTTTTAAGGATTTTTTTCAATATGTAATCAAATATAAAAATTGTTGCGTGCAGGTATTATAAAAGAAATATTTCTTTAATATATTCTGGCTTATAAACCAGAATGAAAAGCATGCATGGCATTCAAGCTTAGTATTGTTACATGCATTTTAATACTCGACAGTTATCTGAACTCTCCGGTTGTTCTATGCATGCCACATCAATTACTTATTGTGAAGGGACGGATGAAAATTAAGATACAATACTTACCTAAAAAATCATTTCTTTTAATATAAGATAATTTGAAGTTTCTTTTCTTCATGTTCTTGTCTTTGTGTAATCCTTTTCAGTTTCCTTAATTGGTTCTAGCATTGCTCTCCAAAGAATGTTATATCTTGTACATATGTTTTATTTGGAAATTTGATAATATTCATAGCATAGTGTGCTAGAACCAAAAACATGATTTTAAATTTTAAATATTTTAAAGACTGATGTATACTACATTTATTACTCTATATCCTTATGCTGTCTTATACAGTTGCACTTTCAATTAAATGTTCCATTTCTTCTAACTTTCCTTTAAAAGGTGCTACTGCATATTTGTCATTCCAAGTGGAAGGTAATCCAGCACCTGAATTTAAATTCTATAAAGGAGATTCAGAAATATTTGAAGGAGGCAGATATAAAGTTGTTACAGATGGAACAACAAACACTGTGCATTTTTGTATTCGGAAAGCAAAAACAACTGATGAGGAGCGTTATAAGATAGTTGCGTACAACAAATTGGGTGAAGACAGTGTACTTATGACATTATTTGTTTCTGGTGAGTTATTGTATTTTTATGTTTAACCTGTTTTACAATATTGGCTTTACTGGGGAAAGAAAAAAAGTTTAATTGCCTTTTTCTTTGATAGATGAAAGTGGAATGGATTTCCGAGCCATGCTTAAAAGAAAGTAAGTTTTTTTTTAATGAAAAAATAACAACAACAACAAAAAACTTAAATATCCTTGTAGATTGTTTAAAAGTATTTTAAATACAAGTTTTTTTTAAAGAAAATTTAGAGCTCAAATGAAAGAGAAAAATATGTTGTTAAAAATATTATTTCTGTTTTAGACAATATGCTAAATGGGGAAAGAATGAACAAGACCTTGACTGGGGTTTGAAACCTGGTGAACAGGAGAGGCGACCATCATTTGGTGATCTTAAGGTATTTAGTAAAATTTTATTCAAACATTATTTTGTCTTATCAGGTCTGTGCTATTAAAATTCAGAGAAACATTTCAATATCAAGAGAAAATTTTATTTTTAAACATAGAACAAATTATTTTAATACTTGTAAGTTATTGGACATAGGTAATTATAGCATAATTGCCTTAATTTAACCAGATGTTGCAGAAAGTTTTGTCATCCTTCCTCTGTGACATTTATATGTGCTATTTTCAATGAATTCTACTATGCTCTTTTCTAGGTATGCCATATCAATGACATTTTTAGTTTTATTGATTGCATTATTAAAGAGTTTCTGGGTATAAATATATTAAGTCATCTTTAGCACTGAAACAGTTTAAAAACAGTGATTCACTCTTTTTTTGTTGTTGATATTTTCATTTTTTATTTTCACTGAATACAACTTTAACAATATTTTGAATATTCAGGTCTACAGTGTTCAGTCCCCTCTCAGCATTGAACAATCTTAAAAACAATTCTTGATATTCCCATGTTTTTCTCACAACTTTCTATCAATTTTACCAATTCTTCTCATAGGGGTGTAACTAGCAAAATTTTTCAAGATGGGGATGAAATGTCATGTGTAAAGAAATGGAATTGCTGTATGACAAAGTTTGTATTAACTAATTCAAAAAATTTGGGTGGGAGGGATGTGCATCACAATATCCCCCTTCTCATTCTCACAATTATTGAAATAATGATTTATTCCCTAAAGAAATGCCATTTATAGTTGAATAAATAGCTAAGTAATTAAAATACTGCTACTCAGTTTTAAATCAAAATTTGTCTTTGTCATTTTCTTTCAACATTTTCTTTAGATATGTAACTATTAGAAAAAATTATGCAGGATATTTTATGTCAATTTAGTAAATTGAATCAGCCAATTGCCGCTACTTTTAACACTTACTTTCAGTCAATCACCTTCCTCAAAAGTAAAATAAATAAGTAAAAATATATGTTGCTGTAAGGCAGATTTAATCGTTAGATAATTTGTACATAATTAATTTTAATTTATTCAAGCATATTTAATTAATCCATATTTATAGATTTTTATGAAGTATTATTTTGATAGTTTTTTTTTTTTCAAATGTAAAATTCTTGAATTTATGTATTTTGATTTTATTTTTTACAAGATTAAAATATATTGGTTTTATTATTATTATTATTATTATTATTATTATTATTATTATTATTCAATTATTTTATCAAAGTATTCAGCCTTAAATGTAATTTAACTGTCTGCAGATGCACAGCTAGAAATGAAATTGAATTTATGCTATACAGTATTATCAAAAACTTAAGCATTGTTTCAAATAAAAGTTCCTGTATTTGTGATGCAATTGCATTTGATAAACAATATTTCTGTCGAACTTAGCTCCAGTATAAATTTATGTCAAATTTTAATGAGTATCAGGTGTAACACCAACATAATGAAACACTGTGAAACAGCAGATTAATATTTACATCTTTGAAAAATAAACTCCTTATTTTCAATTTCTATTTTTAACATATTTTTTGTTTTCTTCAGAAAGCTGACTTCTTTGTGAAGAAACTGGAAAATCAACATATAAAAGAAGGTAGAGACAAAAAAGTTCGTTTTGAAGCTGTATTTTCTCGCAGCAATGTTAAAGCTAAGTGGTTTAAGAACAAGCAAGAAATTTACATGGGCAAACGCTACCAAATCACTGCTCAAGGAGATTTACATGTGCTGGAAATAAACCATCCTACAATGGATGATGAAGCCAAATACACTATTCAGTGCAATGAAGTTTCTTGTGCTGCTTTCTTAGAAGTTGATGGTGAGTTTTCAAAAGGATTTTTTTCACATGGGAATGAAGTTTTTTCTCCCTTCTGTTTAACTAACACACAGCTATTGATAAAACAGCTTTTCCAAATATAGCATCAAGCTTTAGAAAGTAATTGATATTTTGCATTTCCTTTCCTTTAAATGTTCCCCCTCTACATTACATATGAATCGGGAGTTATTTATTTATTTTCTTTTTTTAGCACTTGGGTGCTATTTCTTTCAAGCATGGGATTTTTGTCTACGCAGCGCGCTGTGGTCACTTTTCCTTTGATTCATGTTTTCTGCAGAGTGATTTGATATTGCTAACGGAAACATGGACTACATCTGCAGATGATTTTCAAATAGCAGGATTCACTTTGGTTGAATGGATAGACAGTGGTTTCCAAAACAGAAAGCCATCTGGCGTTATGATTTTTATAGAGGAAAACTTTATAAAAATCACTTTATAAAAAGAATATGAAACACTTTATCCATTTCTGCACGAGCCAGATGAATGGTGTTCAAATGGTCATTGCGTATATTCAAGGTAAAGTGAGATTTGCAGTTGCATATGCTAGTCCTCGAATTTCTTATGAAGATAAATTAGACGCTCTATTCAAAACATTACTGAAGGAGGATGATTGTAAGACTGTTTTAGTAGGAGATGATGTTAGAGCTCCGATGAAGGATCCGATTTCATAGCAGAAATGGATACTTGAGATTTTCCAATATGCACTAATCCAAAACATTTCACCATTAGGGGCAAAACTACAATTGATGCAATTTTCAGCAACAAAAATGCGAACAGGAGTCTATATATGCATTTACAGTTATCATTTTCCTGTATATGGCAGAATTGATTGAATAGATTTAAAAAAAAAAAAAAAAAAAAAAAAAAACTCAAGCTGAGTGCAAAAATAAAATCTGGAAGAATTTCAGATTTTTTAATTTTTTTTAAATTAAAGATTATATTATTCTTTATGCAAGTTTTTAGAAGCTACAGATGTACATTAATTCTGCATACATAATGCTTACAAGTAATGATCAGAAATTAAGAAAATCATACCCTAATAAAAATTATGCATCTATTGATAACTTATTTTGTGTTAATTTTAATGAAACCATTAAATAAAGACGGCAATGTATAACAATTTCTCTAATTTCTCATTTCTTTTTTTTTTCTCTCTTCCAGCACCTGATCCAGTGTATAAAATTATCAAGAAACTGCCTGCTAAAGTTCATCAGTATACTACGAAAGAAGCTGTCTTAGAATGTACTTGTAATTCATCCAAAGCACCTGTAAAATGGTATAAGGGTGACCTACAAATACAGGTATAATAATTTGGAATGAAGTTTCTTTTATGTTATTAATTAATTTTTCAATCACTTTTCAAGTTTAGATACACTGCTACTCAATTACAAACAGTAAAAATTATTTTAGGGGAAAATGAAAAAGAGTGATGCCTAAGTGTTAAATCGCTTTAAAAATGATGATATTGACAAAATAAGAAGAAAACAGTAGCATAGGCAAATATAGTAACTATATTAGATTTATTTTTGGCCATATTCATGTACACAGAATTATCAGTGCATTATTTCTGGATAAGACAAAAACTGGACAATGGAGGAAAATTCTAATTAAATAATCCGGTACTTACTTACTATCCTGGCGGTCATTTCCGCCAAACAATTTTTTCGTCAAATGTGCTGCCAAATTGTTGCCAAATGTATTTCTAACCATGAATTATTTCATTTGTCTGGCATTTATCTTGGCGAAAAATTGCTCTTCTTAGCGGACCGCTGGTATAATACATAAGTACCAATAATTCATTCTTTTGTTCCTCACTTTAACTCACTATTGATACTACATTGAACCTGCAATTTTTGTAGTATTCATTGAGAATTGTACTCGGTTCAAAGACTGACATAATTTAGCTTGCTAAACCAGCCATGGAACTATGTTGCTGAGTTGGTAGACAAATGTACATATGATGCTCCCTTGACAAATCACTGCAATTTTTATAATTTTTGATTTTCTTTAAAAGGTGCATTCTTTCTAAAATAGGGCTTGTTCATGAATCCTGGAGGCTGCTGTTGGGAAAAAAGGAAGATGTGACTCATTATCATTCTTAAGGGGAGGTTGAATATTCTTGTAATGCATCTGTTCTTGTGAATGTGGTTGTAAATGAAAGATTAGAAAATTAGAATGGCCTAAATAAAAAATTATCCCCTACGCACACTAAAGTTAAAAATATTCATGTTGATTTTCTGAAGTAATCAGAAATCGAGCATTTATTTAGATACATATTTACTTTCCGAACATGTACCATGCAAGGAAAGTATTGTAATCATGAAAAAATTCGACTTCAAGATTTTTTTTATTAATAATAATAAAAAATTATCCCCTATGCACACTAGAGTTAAAAATATTCATGTTGGTTTTCTAAAGTAATCAGAAATCAAGCATTTATTTAGATACATATTTTTTATTTACCTGAAAAATCAGGAAACTTGCTAATACATCTGAAAAACTAAAACATGAATTTCAAGTTATTAATCGACTACACATTTTCTAGCATTTCCTACTGCATTTTAAGAAATATGCAGTAGGATTTGATTTTAAAACTTCATTTATTTTCAAAACAGATTACAGCCCATAAGTATTATACAATAAGAAAAGATATTTAAAAGACTAGATGAACATGGGTTCAAGTCATAACTGTCAAGTTCAGTTCTAAAAAATGTTATAGTTTTTTTTCAGACATTTTCTAGTGAATTAGGTGGACTAAAAGATTTTTAAATAAAAATAAAGGAATTTTCTAAAACTATTGTGTTTGTTTAAAACCTGAATGTTACATGAACGATGATATTTTGAGATTCAGCTTAAATTATACATATTAATTGCAGGGCTTAGTTTCTAGCAAAAAGTGTCGGAGCCCTAATACCCTGTAAATCAGTGGTTCCTAACTAATTAACATTTGCTCCCTCTCCCACAACAAAGGATAGACTTACAATGCCCCTCCCCACTGCATTTCCTCAACATACATACAGTATTTTATTCTTCTACAGCAAACATTCAGTTGCTTTTTCTATGAAATAATGTTATCAGTAAAGTTTGAATAAATATTTTAAGTGCAAATAGATATGTTTTGGAGTAAAAATAAGAATAAATAAGTAGGTTTTTCAAAATATGCATTATGATTTATTTGCTCTTGGCCTCGCCCATTTTCTCACCCATCCACCCCTGAAAATGCTCTGTGCCCCACAAGAGAGAACCGCTGCTCTAGAGCTCATATTCATACTCAGTAGAATACTGTAAATCCCTGTGACTCCTGCAATACTGAAGTTGGTGGTGCATTCTGTTAAAATAATCATAATTCAAAGATTTTACCATGTAATAGTATTTGAACATAATTTCATTATTTCACGGAACAGCAGAATGCAATGAAATAGTATGAAATTAGCATGAAGAAATCTATATGATGCACAGTAGAGAAGACCCAAAATTTATTGGCCTGGGGACTCTCAGATCGGTTTGAGTCAAAATGTGTCCTGATTGGTCTTCCACTAAAATCGGTTTGTATGTGAAAAGGGGTAAATTTGCAAGTTAATGTACTGGTGGGATGTGGAGCGCAATATGCAGGAGCTCCACTGGGTTGCCTAATATGTAAAAATTCACTTTGAAAAAAAGAAGTACAGGAGCTGAACTCCAGTGAGCACCTGTGCAAATTAAGCCCTGATTAATAGTTTTGTTAGTGTATAACATTCAATTAAGAATGCTTTTATAGTAGTTATTTTTTGTAAAATAAATAATTTAAATACCTCATAGGTTATATATTTAGACCAGGGCTCAAAGTGAATCATGATGGCCAATTTCTGCCTCTCTCAAGTATATTTTGCATGTGAAATTGTTGAATACATACAAGAAAAGGTTACATATGAAATTGCTGAATACGTATAAGAAAAGTTTTTTTTTTTTGTTGTTGTTCTTCACATTGCATTATTGATATTCAAATTTTTGAAAGCTAAGGAAAAAAAATGTAATGGCAATTTTCCATTATTACAAAAACTTAAGATTTTTCCATGAGCTGAATACTGTTTGCTTCCAGCTTTTATAAAAGCTGACAACTTCAAAATCTTATTTCAAGCTTTGATTTAGACTATATCAATATGCTCTAAAAAACAAATATTTTTTTAAGTTTAAAATTTCATAAGATGACAAGACTGTACCCACGTGGATCCAAATATCTTGAAATTTTGATTTTTGTTAACAAAATAATAATAATTAAGTCTTTTTGTGGTAAATTTTGCCTTTTTCACCGTTTTGGACACCCCCCTCCCCCCCACACACACATTTTTTTTTTTTAATATATCCCTGGCAATTAAGTTTATTTACAGTATACTGTATTTAAGGTAATGATTTTGCTACTTAAGTGATTTTTTGGAGCATTAGCTATGATATTATATTGATTAGTTATTTCTTTATTTAAAATTTTGATTTTATGGTAACAAAAATAATTTTGGAAATATTCTGTCTTGGATAAGTAACTGCTGTATTTTTTTTTTTAATAAAAAATTTATAGCTTCTGTTCAGACATCAGACAGTTACACAGCTATCTGTAACCAATTACATGATCTGATATTGATTACAATTACGATTACTGTTTTTTTTCAGAAAAAAATGGGTAGTTGAATATTAAATTTGTAAAAAATCAATAATCTTCATCAAACTTTCGAAAACATTCATGAATAATACAATTTTATAAAAGAATTTCTGCAAAATTTAAAAATTATCATTTTTGCAAGTGATTACAGTCGATTGTAATCGTTCTGAAGTCTGCTTCTGTTAAATATTTATTTTGTCTAGTTTCTTTTTTTCCTTTTTTCTTGTTTTCAATTTACATACAATTACAAATGTACATATTTTTGCTGAAAAAAGATTTATGTATTTTATGCCTATTTTATTATTCTCTTCTTTCAGTCTAGTGATCGATTTGTCTTAGATGGTGATACATTCGGTCATAAGACTTTAAAAGTACAGAATTGTCGACTGGACGACAGTGGTGACTATACCTGCAAAATTAATGAAGAGGAAAAAACCACTACTAAATTGACCATTACTGGTATGTGTAATGCATATTCCTTAAAAGTTCTTGTATGGTACTTAAAAGTTCATTTAGTGCAAGATCTTTAAAATTACTTTTTTTGTATGTTTGATAAAATTAAACTCTTTGCAGTACTTCATTTCTGTTATAAAGGTATTTTATTATGTAATCTAATCTATTATTGTTAAAAATAAGAATTTTTTTACTGTGGAGTAAAGTAACTGAAGTTTTATACAGAATTTTTCTTATCATAAAGTATGGAAACCCACAAATTTTATCATTTGGCAAGATGCGATATTTATCAGTTCAGCATTGCTTTTTGTGATAATAAAACAGATACTTCATCAGGGCCTGAATATAACATTTTTGTTCCCAGGTCAATTTTCAAATCTTGTGCCTCTATATATAGCACACTCAATTTTTGGGGCCCCTGTGTATTACTTGAAATTCGATTTTTCGGCCTATTTCTACATGTATGCCCAGGGCACCGGCCTCAAGTGCCCCTGCAATAATCAGGGCTTGCACTTCATCATATTTTTAAAAGAGCATTTAATTGAAACAAAGAATAAAATTTTAATGTTTATCTATTTATTTATTTTTTCTAGAACAACAGTTCCAGTTTATGAGACCACTTAAAAGTATGAAAGTAATGGAAAAAGAAAAAGTTGTGTTAGAATGTGAAGTAGATGAATATGATGCTATTGTGAAATGGTTTAAGGGTGATAAAGAGCTTGTAAAAAGCAAAGATAAGAAGTGAGTACTTTTGAATCAGTTCATATAAAGGCTCAGAATAAGATTTTGAAGCTGCCCCCCCCCCAAAAAAAAAATAAAAAAAATTAAAAGTGAGCTTCTATAAGCTGACTATTCAGTTCACAGTAATAAAAATAAAAATTTATATTAATATTATGACAGTAAATTGCAGCTGCAGTTTTTTCTCTTAACCTTAAAAAATTTGAATCAATAATGCATGTGAAAGAATAAAGCTTAGCTATTATTATAAGCATTCTTCAATTTTATATATAACCTTAAAATATATCTGAGATAGAAAGAAACACTCACAGTTTTAAAAACTTACAGATAAACTGGCTGCAAGAACTTGACCATTGTGACTATTTTGGCTAATCTCACAACATTTACCATTGTTGCTAGAACTTATTTCAAGCTTTGATTCGTATAAGTTTTTAAAATCTGAATTTCATTATTTATTTCATCTTTATTATAAAATGTTATTACAGTATAGAACCTGTTATCCGGAATAATTGGGACCGGGTGTATCCTGGATAACTGAATTTTCTGGATAATTGGTTGGGGATCAACATGACATCTACTGATTCGATTGGCAGCATATATGTTACTCTCTGTTTTTGATTAGAATTAGGCATTAATTGTTAATATACTAAAAAAATAATATAAAAAACTCTGAATATGATCAAGATAAATAATAATCATTTAGAGAGGATATAGTAAATGTATGATAACTTCTTGAAAACTTAGTCACACACTAAAAAAAAATGAATAAAATACCTTACCAGATTGCTTACTTTATAAATTCTAACTGTAGTACTCAAAATATAAAAAAAAAAAAAAAAAAAAAAAAAAAAAAAAAAATATTTTTTTAAAAAATCATTTTTTGCTTTTCTCTCGGAAAAATAAGAATTTAATCGATTGAAAAATGATTCTGGATAACTGTTTTTCCGCATAACTGGTTTCCGGATAAGAGGTTCCATATTGTAATAAAGCATGAATGTTGTGTAATTTAAAAAAATTAAAAATATCAAACATCAATGTAATTTTATGTTGATATTTCCCTAGTAGCAATAACCCATCGGTCGATGAGAGGCGGGTGAGTTAAATCCGAGGAGAAGGAGCAATGGCCGATCACGGCTTTACATCCAAAAAAGGGGAAATTTCATCGGCAACTGGTACAAAATGTCCGCTCGGGGAGCCATAAAGCCGATCATCGTTTCCCGACGACTCCGATGAAATAACGAAAAGAAACCGATAAACTGGGAAAAATATATTTGTTAATAAAAAATAAACGACTGGCAGCAAAATTTTCAAAAATGTCCGTTCTGTTTATTATGTATCGTTTTTTGTATGCTAAATTTCCGTTTTTCTGGAAAAAAAAAAAAAAAAAAATCCTTCCTTCCTCGGGCCCGAACCCTGAGCGTACAGATTACGAGATAAGCGCGTTACCCCTAGACCATCGAATCTTCTCATGTGAAAGGCAAAGTGTGAAGTACAGGTTATTTTAGTCTCAGATTGGGACTTTGCGTGAAATTTTGACGAAGTTTTGTTCAGCTATTATTAATAATATTCAAATTATTCGATTGGTAAGAAATTAATTTCACTTTTTACCAATGTATGTAAGTAGCTACAAAACAGTGGCGGCTCGTGATAAAAAAAATAGGTGAAGAGCTTATACCAAAACATTATGAAAAACACCTGATGCAGCCATTAACATGGGCGCCGGCAGAATATTTCCCAGGGGGGCAAAGGCTACTCAAGGGGGGGCAAAGACTACTTTAACGTATAGTTACCATGTTGAAAAGAGCAAAAGAGCAAGGCAAAACACTGCATACAAAAATCCAGGGGGGCATCGCCCCCTTGCCGTATGCTGCCGGCGCCCATGGCCATTAAGCATGGTAATTAGGCGGTGGCATAGGCCTTTCTGCGGAAAGAAATTTTTAATCTTTCAGCGATGCATTAATTCCTAATGCCTCCATTGGTCGACCCAGGGCCCGATTAACCTTTTGAAATGAGGGGAAGCTCAGTCTCATTTCGGGCCCCCCTTCCCCTTTTTGTTTGGATTAAGTAAAGTTTTTAATGATTTTCTTTGTTAAAAGGATATTTAATTGATTTAATTAGTTCTAATGATTTTATTTGAAAAAGATATTTTTTTCATTAATTTGAAATTTACCTTAGATAAAAATATGTTATTCATTATCTTCGCAATAGTTTACTTAATTGTAATGATATTTTATAGTATTTTTAAATATTAAACTTTATTATAAAATGTTATTACAGTATAGAACCTGTTATCCGGAATAATTGGGACCGGGTGTATCCTGGATAACTGAATTTTCTGGATAATTGGTTGGGATCAACATGACATCTACTGATTCGATTGGCAGCATATATGTTACTCTCTGTTTTTGATTAGAATTAGGCATTAATTGTTAATATACTAAAAAAATAATATAAAAAACTCTGAATATGATCAAGATAAATAATAATCATTTAGAGAGGATATAGTAAATGTATGATAACTTCTTGAAAACTTAGTCACACACTAAAAAAAAATGAATAAAATACCTTACCAGATTGCTTACTTTATAAATTCTAACTGTAGTACTCAAAATAAAAAATAAAAAAAATAAATAAATAAATATTTTTTTAAAAAATCATTTTTTGCTTTTCTCTCGGAAAAATAAGAATTTAATCGATTGAAAAATGATTCTGGATAACTGTTTTTCCGCATAACTGGTTTCCGGATAAGAGGTTCCATATTGTAATAAAGCATGAATGTTGTGTAATTTAAAAAAATTAAAAATGTCAAACATCAATGTAATTTTATGTTGATATTTCCCTAGTAGCAATAACCCATCGGTCGATGAGAGGCGGGTGAGTTAAATCCGAGGAGAAGGAGCAATGGCCGATCACGGCTTTACATCCAAAAAAGGGGGAATTTCATCGGCAACTGGTACAAAATGTCCGCTCGGGGAGCCATAAAGCCGATCATCGTTTCCCGACGACTCCGATGAAATAACGAAAAGAAACCGATAAACTGTGAAAAATATATTTGTTAATAAAAAATAAACGACTGGCAGCAAAATTTTCAAAAATGTCCGTTCTGTTTATTATGTATCGTTTTTTGTATGCTAAATTTCCGTTTTTCTGGGAAAAAAAAATCCTTCCTTCCTCGGGCCCGAACCCTGAGCGTACAGATTACGAGATAAGCACGTTACCCCTAGACCATCGAATCTTCTCATGTGAAAGGCAAAGTGTGAAGTACAGGTTATTTTAGTCTCAGATTGGGACTTTGCGTGAAATTTTGACGAAGTTTTGTTCAGCTATTATTAATAATATTCAAATTATTCGATTGGTAAGAAATTAATTTCACTTTTTACCAATGTATGTAAGTAGCTACAAAATTCATAATTAATAATTAGAAAACAATATTGCCAATTGTATAGGAATTTTAGTGTGATTTTAACTTTCATATTTCTTGGATAACTTTTAAAAATTAACTGATTTCTCTTCTTGCTGTTTACATTAAAGAGGTTTCAAAAGAGTTGCTCATTGTAATGAAGTTTCCGTTTTCCTTATAATGCAGCTGACGCTCAAATAGATTTTCTTTTCTTTTTTTTTAAACACATTTTTTTAAAATTATTTAAATATTACAAACGATTTTTATATAATAAACACTTACATTTTTTTGGTAAATATTTCTTTTCAAATTTAAATTTTGTGGGAGGGGGCAAGGGGGGGATACCACCCCCCTGCCCCCTCCCAACCCCAATACAAGAAATTTGAAGTAAATTATGCGATTAATTCAAGAATTGTTCAAAGTTTCCCTTAGATTATGCAAAGGCACATCTGAATTACGCAAATATTTATAGGAATTTGGGTAAAGTGTAAACCACTGGGGACACCTGCAAGGCCCGTTGACTATAGAGCTGCAGTTTCGGATAAGATATTGTTTTTCGGTTTCCCATCGGCGAAACTGCTCGTCTAGATCACTTCTATCCATGAATAAAAATTCATCTATTGCAGATAAACAAAAGTGCACTTGCCGATGACTGAATTCGACGAGTCGATGAGTTAACGATGAGTCGATGAACGACCGAGCAGAAAACAAGCAGTCATTGCTACTAGGGTTGTTATTATTTCAAAACATAATGAATGGAAACTTACATTTGAAGTGTTAATTTTTTTTCAATTCGATAGAGAATAGGAATGAAAGATGGAAAGTGGAAAAAGAACAAAAGAAGTTGTGGGGAGAGCGTGTGGAGAGAGCTGGGTTTGAACCCAGGGACTTGTGGTTGGTAGAATGAGGCGCAATCCGGCTCGACCAAAAGGTACCTGTTTGACCGGCCTTCAATTGCCGGGTGTTGTGTAGAGGTGATCTCGTGCCGCCACACTACTCCCTCCCCTAGAGAGTCAGTCGGAGGCTGACGAATGATATTCCAAGCGTTATGGAATGCTGCTACTCGTTGTGGGTGAGGTTGCTGCCACTCGTTGCGGACTTTGTGAGGTTGCTGCTGCTCGTTGTGGACTTTGAAAGAGAGCCGAGCGAGAGATGGAAGAGGTCGGTGCTGGCACCATCTGTCGCTATTGGCGAGAAGGAGAATGCGTGTTTGTAGTCCAGGTCATCAATGCGGGGAGAGCGTGTGGAGAGAGCTGGGTTTGAACGCAGTGACTTATGGTTGGTAGAATGAGGTGCAATTCGGCTCGGCCAAAAGGTACCTGTTCGACCAGCCTTCAATTGCCGGGTGTTGTGTGCGCGGATGTGATCTCGTGCCGCTACAAATTATGAAGATAAAGTATCATAATATGTGTGACTCTCGTACATATTATGATACTGCATATTATTTATCATATGTAAACCCTTCATAATAAGTAATAGGAATACATTTTAAGTGTTTTCCAAGGAATTCAATTATACACTTTTTACTTTACTATTTGTGTGTACACATTTGTCGAGTTATTTTAACTTCGATTTGTAAACATGAGAAAACTAATGACTTTTGTTATTATGAATTCTAATTTTAGATTTGATATAACTCAAGAAGGTCGAAAAAGGAGACTTATTTTTAAAAGTGCAAAATTATCTGATGAAGGCGAATATACCTGCAAGACAAATGCTGATTCAACAACTGCTGAACTGATAGTTGAACGTAAGTGTTTATTAGGCCTTCATTAATTTTCTATCCAAAAGCCATAAAAGAAAATTTCTCTGTAGTTAAGCATGTAGTTCACACTGTGATCATGCTTATATTATTTTACCTTTCTCTTTAAATTTAGCTTCAAATCGATTTGTGAAGAAACTTAAAGATATGTCTGTTGTGGAGAAAGATCAAGTTGTAATGGAAATAGAACTCATGGATAAAAAAGCTCCTGCTGAATGGTTTAAAGATGGACAACCTATCAAGCCAGGCAACAAGTTAGGCTTGAATAAATGTTACTGTATTTTTGTTCTGATTCAGTTTTTAAAGTGTTTTAGGAATTATTTAAAATAGCAGAAGAGAGGGATTTTTGCCGAATCTTTTATAATGGATCCATTGCATGACCTATTTTTGAGATTTCTACAACACTGTGCTAATGAATTTTGATACTTTGTTTGGCTAAATATGTTTCAACTCATTTTGTTTTTCTTCAACTACATAAGTAATTGTTTTCATAGGAATAACTGAATATCTTATATTTTGTACAAAAGCAGCTAAGATTTTCTGATGTAGAAATATTAATTGTATGGATCCAAAAGAAAAAGTATTTCTGTTTAGGCAAAAACTAGGTTAGTGGGCTTATAGTTGGGAAGACCTCATTTTGGGATGAGCTTGAATAAGTACATTTTACTTTCCAAGTGAACAATCATAATATTTAGTTCAGATGTGTTAGCTTGAGCATATCATTTAGGTTAATCTTGAAATGAATAATGTTGCTTTTGTGTTTCTGTACATGAAAACCACTATTTTGAATTATCTGCACCAAATGGCTTTTGAAGTATAAATAGTGTCCCAAGTGATGACATTAGGATTTATACAGATAGCTGTAAAACAAGTTAAATCACTCAAGTAGTGGTGTTGTATCAAGTGTTACTTTATTAATCTTTCTTGACTGAGCAGTGAATAACTGCTCAGTCTTTAGGAGCAAACTATTGGCTGTAAATGAGGCTTTAAAGACTATACTTCACAGTCCTGCTCCTGTGAAATCTGAATCGTTACTGACAGCTGTAGCTCAATACAATACCTAAAAGGTTGGAATCGAGTTAATGATTATGTCAGCGTTCAAATACTTGGAAAAGGAACTCTTGGCCAAAAATTGGTATGTCTACTTTCAGTGAATCCTGTCCCATCTCAGTGTCACAGTAAATGAAGTCGCTGATGGTCTTGCTAAAAAGGGTTCTCCCAAGACTGAGATAGATGGCTTTTGCATCTGCTTCCACAAGGTATTCTTGGTGAGAAAAAATACTTGGAATTGGATCCCCCTTCCTGTTCATCCCTGGGATGGCCGTAAAGCTTTTGGAGTTGCTCTAAGTTTGAGGGCATCTGAACGAATCAAATAGCTGTCTTGTGATTCAAAATTGGCCATTAAAATTATATGACTTTTGAAATTGGCAGGGATTTTCTTAATCTGTAATGAGTGCATTCAGCTGATCTGGTGAATCCGGTTTCTTCTGAACATATTCTTGATTATTTGAGCTTTGCATTTCAGAATATTTTATCATGTCTACTTCGGGTGCTTGATTTTATTAAGGTGCATAGACTGATGGACTAAGATTGGCAACAACAACATTGGATTTTCTTTTTATATGTTGTATATGATCTGTGTAACACTATGTAAAAAGAAATTATGTAAAAATAGCTAATAATGGTGGATAGCAGATTCAGATAATATATACGAGCAAATGGCATGAATGATATGAATGGCATTTGCAGAAAATATTCAAAGTTTGCAGACAGCTTTAATAGTAAATCATGTTTATTATGTTTAATTTTACAAAATGATCAGCCAATATCAGTATAAACTTCAATTAGTAATAACTTTAAGTTGTAGTAATGGATAAATATATATATCTTATTGCTTTAAACTTATATTACTTTATAAAATAATATGGTTTGCTATTGGCAGGGATATAAGACTCAGGAGAGTACAAAGCTTTTTTTTATTTTTTATAAGCAGACAATTTTTTCCTAAAATTATTTAAGTTTGCTGACAGTTTTACATTTTATCTAAGTGTGGTGGATATTTTTCCTTTTATAAAAATAAATTCAGGCAATTAAAAAATGTTTATTGAATTCGTTATTTTTAAGAAAATAAACCATGTAATTATTTAAAAAAACACATTTAAAATTTGTTTAACAATAATTAGTATCTGCCAGATAGCAGATGTACCCCTTACAGGCGTTTGGTATGCCCTTTCTTTCACGAATTGAGGTATCTAAAACCTGTGTAATATATCTTTTTCCTCAATTTTTTAGTTTGCTGGATTTAAACAAAAACTTGGTTTTTAATCAGTGTTACGTTTTTTTTTCTTTTGTAAAATTGTTGGCATGGAAGTGGGCTGTTGTGCACTATGTTATTTGGAAAATGCATGGAAAGAGAGTCTAGTGTTTTATATAAGTGTTTGATATAAACAAATATGTTAAATTGTTTATATCAAATCAATATGACTAGTTCATTCAAGAAGCTGCTGTTAGGTATCTTCAGATGTTTGAAACTACAATTTAATGTAGATTGAATATTTCTTCTTGTCTATGAACAATAGTCAATGTTTTTAGCTGATGTATACTGAAGAGTTTTGTTTTCTAAGTAATTCATTAAAAATGAAAATTTCAATTTCAGAAGAAAAGGTCTTCACAGCATTTTTAAAAATTATTTCATGTTTTTTTTTGGCAACTTTGTTTTAATGTATTTTAATTTATGAACTTTGTTGAGAAGACCATACTAATTATTAACCTTTACACTATTTTTTTCAGCATTCAGATTAAAGCCTTAGGTGATGGTAGACATCAGTTGATTATCAGTAACTGTCTGGCTGGTGATGCTGGTGAATATGAATGTAGAAGTAAAGGACTGACTTCAAGTGGTAGACTTGCTGTTGGTGAAGGTATGGTGTATCGTTTTGATATAATACATAAAATGCATAACATTTAATATTTTTTTCTGTTTTTTGTCTTTTAATTCATGCTATCCTTAATATTTTGTTCCTTGTATATCTAATTTTAATTATAAATACATATTGTAAGCGTATGTGTGTGTCTGCTCAGATGTGTGTGAAGACATAAAAAGTTTCTTTTGGCTCCTACATCTATCTTGCATGATAGCGTTTCATTCATTCAGACTTCTTATTTTATTTTCTCGAAATGATTAGGTATATTTATTTAATTTCTTAAAATGATCATGACTTTTTAGTTACTGAGTAAACTAACTGTCGAGCCATCAATTAATGATTATTAGTTACGAACTTACAAAAATAAGACTTTTTGGGTAGTTTCTAAATTGGCTAGATTTATTAATTCATCAAATATGTTGCAGTCTCTAAACTATAATATATATATATTTTTCTTTATTCCTTGGGAAAATATGTTCAGTATTTTCGTAAAATGTACTTGCTTTGTGACCTTCATAATAAAAATTGTTTAATAGTTATTGAATCTATTTTTGTAATAAAAGTAACATTTAGGGACACAGTAGTTATTGTTATTATGGGGAGGAAAAAAAACGTAGAAAATGATTAATTCTTTAGCATGTTTATAAATATTTTAAATTTTAAATATATATTAAAATTGCAGAATTAATTTCAGTTGTCAGAAGCAATATATTTATGTAATCTGAATTATTTTAAATCTTATTTCTCCTGTATACTGATTTTTGTTTTTCGATTTTAAATGCAGGTGAAAAGCCTCCCAAAATCAGCAGAGATAAGACAGAATTCAGTGGAGATGCAAATAAAGCTCTTACAATTGAAATACCCTTTTCTGGTAAATGTTTGTTGATTTTTTTTTTTTTTTAATACACAGCTGGAAAAATGATTTTGATTTTTTTCAACATTCCTTGTTTACTAATTCCATAATGTACTTTTATTTTCCACACTCTTTTATAGGGCACACATAACTGCAGTTTTATTCACAGTAATTCCTGTGTTCTCACTCACTCAACATATTTTAAAACTGCAAATTATTTACTGCAGCTTTCAACATATCAATAACATTCCACATTTTTAATATTTATAATACATTTTCACATCAAACATTCCTACTATTCAATTATATTTTGAAATTCATTTCAAATAAGTTATAAATAGTTATTAGGGGATGGGAACTGGAATGAAGAAGTATTGGGAATAAAAAGAACAAGTGAAACTTGTGTATTTAAATTGTAAAGTACTTTTTATTTTACATTTAGCTCAAAATAATGGAAATAAAACTAAAGCAAAATAAGACTTAAAAATTAAAGAAAAAGGAAATGATACACTCTATTTTTTACTATTGCAATTTTTTAGTTCATATCTATTAGTATTTACTTTATTATTTCAGTCTCTTTTTACTGCTTTTAGATTTTCTTTTGTAGTACACTCTCATTTACTTATTTCTTCCCCCATTCTTTTTTCAATAATTTTATTTATTTACTTTGGGTAGAGCAGGAAGGGTGGATGTTTAATCTTTTTAAGACTACTACATTATTTGGTGATTGTATGTTTCGTAGACTGTCATAACCTTACTTTAAACTTGGTTAGTACTTTACTATCTAAATAATAAAAGTCCTGTTGATAACGGTTCCAGGATCAACTCGTCGCTCCCAATTCTACGGCCATGTTGAAATTTTGATAAAAATGACATTTTTTATCTCTAACTGAAAGCAAAAACTTTTTGTACAGTTCGAAAGATCGCTAAAAAATTAATCTTGTTTTACTTGCTGCTACTTTCAACCCTAACTATCTAGCGAGATTTCACACCTTGAAAAAGTAAACACAGAAGTGATCAATGAGAGAAAAAAGTACAACAGATTGTTTGGTGGCCACATCTATGAATTATATTGTTAACTAAATCATTGAAATGTCCATTTCAAGAGGATTAAATAATTTTACAATTGCGCAAAATGATTTTGAAGCCATATTTTAACTAACCAAGTTTATTAATTTACTATAGTAAAAAAACTCTATAAAACCATTCATTATAATTTATGTTTTACTAATTTTTCTCTAGTTTTATTTATTTAAGTACAAATGCATTTTCGAGTAAAATTTTTATTGTTACAAAGAAAAATAATTTTAAAGAAGCAATAAATTATGCTTGAATATAGTGATAAATACCTTGACAGGTTAATTTTCTCTTCAGCGGTAATCTCCCCAGCCACCCCCTCAAAGAGATTTTGCTACGAACAATTGTATTTATTAAAGTATCCATTTTAAACAAAAAATTTAGTTACAGAATTATTTTAGTATGTTGCAAATTTCGGTCGCAAAGAGGCCCGTGTGCCGTAGGTTGCACAAGCCAGTCACGAAGCGGCACGTGTCTTCTAGGTTGCACATTTGGACGCGAAGCGGACATTGATGACCAAAACTGGTTGCCAAAGGCGGCTAGTTTATACTATTAGTAGATTTGCACTTGATAAAAGAGGAAATCTTGTAATTTTTACACATAACTTATTATGGAGGTCCATTATTCATTTTTAAACTTTAGTACATTTTTATATCTTGTTACACAGAGGCTAATGTTGGAGAAATGTCACTTCTTTTTTTATGGTAAAATAGCATGACCTTCAAAGCATTTTTGACTCAATTTTACTTAAAACTCTAGCATTTCATGAACTTACATGCAGGGTTGGCAAGTTTTTGACAATTGATGGTTTTATCCAGTTTTAACTGTCATGTCAAAAACCCTTTTTGACATAGTTTTTGACAATCTATGACAATCAAAACCTAAAATTCTGTCCCTAAATAGTGTAAAATTTATTTTTTTGAAATAAAATTGCATATTACAAATTTCCTCATTTTTTACTTTATCACTTGAGTTAACTTTTGGACAATTTTAGATAGTACAAACTATATATTTTGTTTAAAATTTCCACGCATAATTTTGGTTCAAGCTGCTTAAAATACAAAATAATAATAATAAGCTACTGCAAATATATATATATGTAAAGAATGGGCCTTACGCCATTCCTTGTTGGAATGATTGATACGACTACATTGGGGTTCTAGGTTGAATATTTTATTTCAAAGTTCGGACAGAGGGCAGGAGTCAAGCCGGCGACCTTTTAGCTCCGGGGCTATCTTCGTACATAGCAGTCTAACAGCTAAAGCTGGAAGCTCCTGCAAAAGCTTCGCGTTCCAACTCCTAAAAGCTAAGCTAAAACTCTAAAAACTCCCAAAATTTCCGCGCTCTTGCTTAAATACTCCTTAGTTACTACGCCTGCTGGCAGGGTGCAGCACGATCGCGAAGACGTTACTCTCAAATGTAATTAGTTAACTAGATTGTCAATCAAGAAATGAGAAACACCTTCTTACCCAGGAGTTGTAAAAGCACGTCGTAATGAAAACCACAGAAAACTGAAGATCCTGCTGAATCAACAATTTTCTCCTTATGGAACTTAAAATGTCTCTGAGCGTAATATTTGTGTGGCCAAGAAACAAACTTTACAGTAAGAGTAAAAGATTAAAGAAGGATTTTTCAAATAACATTAGCTTTTTAAGGTCGCCGGCCCGACTCCTGCCCTCTGTCTGAACTTTGAAATAAACTATTTAACCTAGAACTCCAATGGATTTGCGTCAATCATTCCAACAAGGGATGGCATAAGGCCATTCTTTACATATATATATATACTAGCTGCGTGCCCGTTCTTCGCACGGTAGGAAACGAAAAATTTCCTCACATGTGTAATTCGAATTAATTCTAGTGATGTGGAATCTAGAAAAAGCAAAATTATTTCACTTTTGACTTAAAATTTGTGTCATATATGTAATAACCTGAGATCATTTCAATATAATGACACACACACACAAAAAAAAAAAAAAAAAAAAAAAAAAAAAACTATGCCAGCATCATTCGGTATCAAAAAAGTGAAAATGGACCGTTTGCAGTGAACTTCTCACTTTCAAAATGTCTTATTTCCTCAGACATGCTGTCTTTTAGGTTCACGTTTTAGCGTTAAATACCTCAGACACTACATGAAATGGACATTTTTTTAATTTTAAAAATACGTCACCCTCTCTTGCAACCCTTTACAAAAAGAAAAGAGATAAGAGATAAGACTGCGCTATTTATAAAGGCTTTAAAATTGTTTTTCTAGATTATGCAGTTTAATTTTTCTTCTCACAAATAAATCCAGTATTTATTAAAGGAAATTGAGCCAAGCAAAGAAATCGTCTGCTTGCGGGACCCGTTTTTATTTTTTTTTTTTCAAACGGCAATTTTAATCATTGTTACTGTATCCATGACAACCAAACCGCAAGATATCAAACCGAAATTGATAAGCAGGTGCTACAGAAATGAAAATCCTTCTTTACTTAAAAATTCGTAAAAATTCTCCTAATTTATATTTTTCCTCCGTTCTTCTTTTAAAAGTGGGTTAATTGTGTGCTCCATCTTTTGCCGAAATATAAAAAAGTTATGACAGATAGAATTCAAGATGCAGCAGTTTAAAAATATTTTACGAAAGTCAGCGTCAAATTTAATTTTATTTGAAAAATTCCCAAAAATCTGCAAATTATGTTACACAGTCCGAACAAACAGTTTTTAAAAGAAAATTTACTCCTCTATACGATGATGTAACTATCGTTTTCTTGCGAGTGCAATTACCGGCGTTATTATGTATTACGCAAGAAAAATCGCTAAAAATCGGACAAAACATAAAATAAAACATTTTCTAATTCGAATTTCGAAAAAATCGTTTCGAGGTTACAGTTTACACTCTGTTTTATTTATATAGATATGAATAATAAAGATAAAAAACTAAGTGTCATAAATTTACTGTGCTTGTTCTGAATAAATGCACACCCTGATTATTGCACAGGCATTTAGGCTCGTGTGCCCTGGGCACACATGCAGAAGCTGGCCAAAAAACTGAGTTTAGAGCTTATGTATAGGGGCACAAAAATGATTGAGCCAGCTATATGTAGGGACACAAAGTTTTAAAAGTGTCCTGTGCACAAAAATGTTATTGTCTGGCCCTGGATAAATGAATTTAACATAAAATGAAAGGTATTAGAAAATGTTGAGTGTATTGATAATAACCAATCATTATTTTGATAGCAAATTATAATTAATTTACTTACCAGAGAATATTTATATTGTTCTATGATACAGAACAGTATTGGTAATGGGTTATATTTATACAGAAAAACAAATATTTAGATGCATCAAAAATGTTTAGACAACTTATGATTAAGTAATTGAATACTGACTTAGGTTTAACAAAGCTCCCCTTGGGAAAAAAAAATCAAAAATCATGGCATAATGGTATTCAACTAATTACTTATATTTATAAATTTCAAATAAGCTGATCTAAGGAAGAAAAAATACATAAAAAGTACTTTCAAAAACATATTTAAATACCATTTTCAATATTTAATCTTAGCATGATAAATAATTTGAATGGTAGTATGTAATTCTAATTTAATTACATTAATTATAAAATAAAATCTATTAAGTTTAATTTAATTAATTATAATTTGATGAAATAAAATGTGACTAATGACTAATAAAAATAAAATTGTATAGGTTTTTGACAGTTTTCGACACTTTAAGAGGTTTTTGACATGTCATGTCAATAACCAGTTTTTGACATAAAAAACCCTACCCTGCTTACATGAAAATTCAAGGATGTTTTTGCTAAAGTGTTTTAATTTTAGTTCCAGGAACAAAAGTTTCTGATATTGCTGCTAAATTGTTAAGAAATGGTAAACCACTTACTGGTAAAGATCCTGAAATTTCTATTAGAAATGACAAGGTAGTGATAATTTTCCGAAAGCCACCAAGGGATGCAAGTGGAGATTATGAATTATGTATGGGCAATGCTCAAGGAGAAGACAAAATGAAAATCAACATGAATTTCTTAGGTAATAATTTTGATTGCATATTAGTTTTTGAAAAATATTATTGTGAGTTTTTTCATGCATTAATCTAAAATTATTTTAAGAATTAAAAACGGCTCGCAAGATTTAACAGCTATTAATTTCTAAATGATGGTCCACTAGTTTCTTGCTTATTTTAAATTGGCTAAAATTGTACAGAAAACTAGTTTATTAACTATAAAATTAAAGAGCTAGTTACGTTTTTAACTTACCTGTGTTGAAAGAATCTCTCATGAACTGTACAAAAGAATTACTGTATTTACCCGTGTATAAGTCGAGAAATTTAGACAAAAAAAAGGCTTTGAAGTGGGGGGGGTCGACTTATACACGGGACCGTAATTTTTAAATTTTTATCCGAAGTCAAAAATAGCCTTTTGAAAGAGAGTTGTTCTCATCCTGCATTCCATAACACAATGACCTCACTGATTTCCATACCAGGAGAGAAAAAGACGAATGAATTGTTCTTTTAATTAACAGTGCT
Source organism: Cheiracanthium punctorium (assembly GCA_038373885.1). Lineage (NCBI taxonomy): Eukaryota > Metazoa > Arthropoda > Arachnida > Araneae > Cheiracanthiidae > Cheiracanthium > Cheiracanthium punctorium. The sequence goes on along the minus strand of JAWZYV010016502.1, from coordinate 611,810 downwards.
GGAGTCTGAGTGATGTGATTGGTCCAGGCGACTCCTAGAATGAGATTCCGAGAATGTAGCACCCCTATATGTGCAATTGAAATGCTTGTTCTTCATAGTACACTTTTTCATTACTTTGTTTATCTTACTATACTTTTTCTCCTTGTTTCTACTGATATGGCTGATTTAGTTAATAGAAAACAGAAACTTAAATTTTGTATATAGTCATCTGCATTATTAAATATTTAGTACTTTCTTTTTGTTTTGCTTTTCAGATAATTTTGAATAAATGTATTTATAAAAAATTAAAGTTGCTTTATTACTGAATATTTAGTACATTATTTTTTTTCCCCAGATGATTTTCAATAAATGTATTTTTTTTTAAATTAATTTCTTGATCGAGAAAATGGGGGGATTGACTTATACACAGGATTTTAAAAAATTCAAATTTCTTGATTGGGAAGTGGGGGGGGTCGACCTATACATGGGTAAATACAGTATATACTGCGAGCTAGAACAGAAACATTTTACGTTTAAAAAAAATGTTAGTTTTCTTGATGGAGATTTTTTCATTTTTTTATTGCTACTCTGCATAGTATTTTAATGAATATTTATTCTATGAATTATTTAGTTGATTATTCAAAAATGTTATCTGAATGGATAAGGACTTTTATTTTTAACTATAACTGATGTTGTTTTCTTTATCAGTGCTGTTAAATGACAAAAATTAACTAATGTTATGTACTGAATGTTTGTTTTGATTTGACTCTATTGAGCAAAAATTACATCTTGAACCTTTCAAAAATTGTTTTGTATATTTAAATAGTAATGTAATCATTTTATTGTAAGATGTACATGCCATCTTTGTTAATTTAAACTGAAAATAAAAAAATATCCTGTTAACAATTAAAAGTATAACATTGAAGATTTAGAATAAAAACTTTGTGAAAAAGCACTCATAAAATGATGCTTATAACAAGATATGATCGTTTCAAGTATTTTTTCAAAGATTTGAGTTTCAAGCTTACAATTTCATTTTTAAATAATAATAAAAATATGTTTTTTAATATCAAATATTTCTAACATTTTTTATCAAATTTGCTATTTACTTTAGATATACCATCACCTCCTCAAGGTCCATTGGAGGTTTTTGATATTTTCCGTAACCGCTGCAAATTGTCATGGAAACCGCCATTGGATACTGGTGGAATGGAACTTAATCATTATATGGTTGAAATGCAAGACACGGGAGCTCGAGGTGGCTGGGTTGAAATTGGTACATCAGAAAACACTAATTTTGATGTTACTGGCCTTGTAAATAAAAAAGAATACAAATTCCGTGTGCGTGCTGTGAACAAAAAAGGAGCATCTGATCCACTTGCGAGTGCTAAGCCAATTGTCGCCAAAGATCCATATGGTATGTAGAATTTATGTTATTTGATAGTACATTAGATGACCCAAAATTTGCACAGCTTGGTTCCAGACCTTTTGCAGATTTTAGAATTTCGCGGATTTTGGGTCATAATGGGAAAATTGCTCTATTTCTCTCCATCCCCAACAATAATAAAATAAGTAAAAAGAGGGAAGCAAATTATATTACTTATATCACAATTAGAATCAGAATATAAAAATAAAGAGGAATAATACTATAAACAATATTATGCGATTATATGCAAATTATTTAATTTTTTTAAACATTTGCTGAATAGTTAGAAGACTTTAGGTTGCTCTAAATATAGTTTTTTTTGAGGGGGAGGGGGGACATACTGTCATTAATTCCTCTTCTGTTACATAGCTTTGCTGATCTACAAATCTGAGGTATTTCTCTCTCAGTGCCAAACCTTCATTAAATGTTATTTTATCAATCTTTTGATTATCCTCAGAGTTGTTACTGTGTCGTAGTCTATCTTGTGACTGTCATTCAGTGTCAACTATGCTACTGTCAGTCATATGAAGATTATCAATGTTACCACCAGAGTTCATAAATTCTAAAAAAAATTTTTTTCAAGTGAAAATTACTTAAATGGTGTTTTACTCTGTGGTTATAATGCAGTTTTCTGAACTTACATCTGGCAGAGCAGATTTTATTGTTTACATTAAACAGACAGTGCAGATTTCAGACCAGTCGGTTTTGGGTATTCTACTGTATAAATGTAATTAATTGGTTTGTTTCTTCTGTTTAGTTTAAAATTGTGAAAAGTATCATCTTTATGTTCTGTATGACTTTTCAAGTTTTGATTTTTATAATTTTTTATAAAGTAAAATAGATTTCTAAAATAGTCCCACCACTCTCTTTAAGCATATTTTTGAAAATTGCTTATACTGAATATCATAAATAATGTATTTGATGACAATTTAAATGAAGAGCAGATATATTTTTTAATTCTTTTTACAGTTCTTTACCAAAAAGGAAGACATATTTATATGGTATGATATATATATATATATATATATATATATATATATATATATATGAAAGGGAAAAAAAACTTTTCTACAAAACTAGGTTTTCTGAAAATTTAAAAACCAGTGTTTTAATTTTCATAGCTTTAAGTTTTAAGTACATAATGTTTTGAGTGCATAATATTGAAATATAAAATTAAATCTAATTTAGAAATGGCACTATGTCCTGTTAGTGACATTTCTAAATTAATTTTAATTTTAGATTTTGTTATTAGATTGTATTAGTTGACATGTTAGTAGGGATTCATAAATTTTTAGATAAGTAAACATGCTGAAATTATAAAGGTTCAATTAATATTTCTGTATATTTCTTTTAAATATATATAACTTTTATATTTTATTTGTATTTAATACTTCAAACAATGTTTTTTAAAGATGAGCCTTCCAAGCCTAATAACGTTGAAGTGAGTGACTGGGATTTAGATATGGTAGAACTGCAATGGACACCACCTGAAAAAGATGGAGGCTCACCTATCACTGCTTATCATCTTGAATATAAAGACAAGTTTTCTAAAGAATGGTCCAAAGGAGCTGTATGTTCATTAGTTTTTCAACCATTTGTTGCATATTTTGCTGTTGATATTATTAGCATATTTAACTCATGAAAGAAACTAAACTGTTAAAGTTCATGTGACTGCGGATAGTTACAAAAAAATTAGTTTTTACTTAACTGCACTGCCTTTTGATTGATAGAAACTGGAATACATTTGTCTAGTTGCATGCTTTCTATAGTTTGTATTTTGCTTTGTATTACTCACCTAATCTGCTGTTATTAATAGGAAGTAGGTCCTGATGTTACAAAAGGGAAAATAGAAGGACTGAAAGAAGGTGTTCAGTATGAGTTCCGTGTCAGAGCTGTAAATAAAGCTGGTTATGGAGAAGCTAGTGATCCAACTAAACCCATTATCGTAAAAGCAAGATTTGGTAAGTAAATATGTGTAACACGCATTTATAAAAAATGTTAGATGATTCTTCTTCTTTTTTCAATTCCTACTATTAGTTCACATTTAAAATTAGGAGGGGATTTAATTATTGTTACTTAAATTATAAATTTGAATTTATGTACAGATTTGAAAGTTAGTTTAGAATGGTTTCAATTTCCCCTTTTCAAATATATGTATGCAAAATAATTATGCAGCAATTTTGTATTTAAAGCAACTATTAATTTTTATAATTTTTTTTTCTCTTCTTTTTTCTGTTAAAAAAAAAAAATGTTTTACACAAAATTTTATTGCATCTTTGACAGTGATCTGAGCATGGATTCATGAGCTTTTTGATAGTTAGTTGTGATAGTTTAGTTATAGATTCCTATACTACAAGCATATTTTTCACAAGTAATAAATTCATAATACTTTTTACAGGCAATTTTGTGTTTGCTCAAAAATCTAATAATGTATTCTGTTTTTAACTTTTTAAAAATGTTTCATCAAAAGTAATTTTTTAAGCCATGGCAAATTCTTTAGTGCAGCTATATAGAATTTATAAATGATTATAAATTTTAAATATAAAACAATGCTTAAGAAAAGTTAAGAACTACAGGGAATGAATAAAACAGCGATGAGAAAACAAGAAGTATTTTGCTTGTGAAATGGATAGAGATTGTACTGCAATTAAGACTTTATTACAATTATCACAACATGGAGTTGTTAAAAGTAAGTTGTTAATGCACAAGGAGAAGTCACTGTCTAAATCACAAACTAATTTTTGTGAAATAATTTTGAAATTTTCAATAGAAACTATTATGTTTTACTGGTTTAATCAATTTTTTGAGCCCTATTTACCCCAGATATGAGATTCCAATACTGTGTTGAAAGTTCAACCACAAGTAAACCACAAATTCATGTAATTTTTGTGTGTGTCTTAATGTCTTTATTATTTTCAATAAGTGAATAAGTGTGTAATATGTTCTATTTCCTTAGTGAAACCATTCATTATTGGTGATGATTTGAGAAATATTGTTGTAAAGAAGGGACAAACGATTAAATATGATATTAATATTGGAGGTGAACCACCACCAGACATCAAATGGGATATTAATGGAACTGAACTTAGTGGTACAAAGAGGTAATTCTTTTGTATTATTTAATTTTTTATACACATTCATTGTGATCTCACTAATACTTTTCTTATTTTAAATTTTCCCATTTTTTATTGAATTTTATCACCCTTTGTCTTCTGTATTTTTGAATCATGTTATTGAAAATAGATCAATATAATTAAATGTGATTTTATTTTGAAACACTTTATTAATGTAGGATCTCCATTGATAAATCTGCAAGAAATACTATCCTAACTATTAAAGAAGCTGAAAGATCTGATTGTGGAAAAGTTACTCTTACATTAACAAACACAGTTGGATCAGTATCAGGGTGTGCTGACATTGTTGTTCTTGGTAAGACCTTGAATTAAATTTAATATTAAGCTCTTTATATAGCATTGAAAATCCATAATTAATGTAAAAACTCACAGAGTGTAAGCAGTCTCTTTCTATTTTTTGAGTTGAAATAACTTTTATTTGTTTGTTTAAAGAATCACTTAATTTTTATTCGATTTCTTCTTGTACGTATGGAACATTTTCAAATTTTTGTATCGTTAATTTAGACTGCATTTGAGATAAAATTGTAACATTAAATTCTTTTTCACCATTTGTTCTTTTTCTTAACCTTTTGGTTTTTGATATTGTGCATGGACCAGTTGTAATATCACTTAATTATCACACATTTACACAACAACTACAACACTTTAATTTACTTAATGAAGTATGTGATGCTCTGATTGGCCACAGAGCACAGAGATATGGGCAAGAAGAGTCTAGCACATACATGGTATCTTGGAGCGTATTAGCTCAGTCCAGGAAAACTGGTTCAGATACTTCTCTTGCCAGTGCTATCAGTTACTGTGAGAGACCGAACAAAACCCTGGAGAAAGTACTATGGAGTAGGTTTAAAGAGTATACACTGCTGATCAAGACAGAAATGAAGAAACTTAGCTTTAACATTATACTTTAACATTATAATATAACATTATAATATTATTTTAAAGTTTATATTTCTGTTTGACTAAAATTTTTTAAACTGAGCAAATATATATGCTTAAATGTGTTGTATCTTAAATGCATGCTTCCTAATGAGGATGTGAAGCTACAAATATTGAAGAGGTAAGTTAAAAGATTTCACCCCATTATGTAGGAGTTTATTAAGTATGATTTTTACATTTAGTTTAATTATTTTCCAAAAATTTAATCATTCATTAATCAATAACGATACATCCCTAAAAAGCAGTATTTCTTTATTGAAAGTATGGTGTATTTTTAGAAAATTATTCCATGCCGTATTTCTTAATAGTAAAATTGGGATACAATTTACTAGCCTTAAATATTAAAATGGCTCTTAAAAGTTCTTAAGAAACCATTAAATTTTATCCTCTAATTCTTGAGGAGGAACCATGAGGTATTAATACTTTCCATTTTCTGAGATTAAATGTGTTTTTTAAATATTTTCATGGAATAATATTGTTACGATTTCAATATGAGTTTTAAAAAAAAATTCACTCTTTCAAGCTTCCCATTTTCATTCTTTTTATTTATAGCTTTCTTAATTAGCTTATTTTAACATGCAACTTCTTTTTGTAAAATTCTTTTTCACCTATAAAATATACAAATTAACCTGTTAATTTAATTGATAAAAATATACAAATTAACCTGTTAGTTTGATTGATAAACTTTTAATTTTCAAAAAAATGTTTTCAGACAAACCATCACGTCCTGTCAGTTTAGAGATTGAGGAAATACGAGCTGAGAAAGCAGTTATTGCTTGGGATGCTCCTAAAGACTCAGGTGGAAGTGAAATTGAGGGATATCTCATTGAGAAAATGGATACAGATACTGGAAGATGGGTGCCAGCTGGCGAATGTGGACCTCATGAGCGAAAATATACTGTGGAACCTCTTACTCCCAAAAAGAAATATAATTTCAGAGTGAAAGCTAAGAACAAGGAAGGTGAATCAGAACCTGTGTCTGCTGAAAAACCAATGATTGCCAAAAATCCATATGGTAATATTTGTTGCTAAAATAATTAGACTGGAATCCTTGAGTTATAAAAAGATTAAATATATGTATGTATTTGATTGTAAACTTATATTAAGCATATTTTTGGATATATATATATGAGTATCATTTCATTTGTAATTTTATATAGTATATATATGTATACAGTAGATTGCAAAAACTTTGAGACGATATGTTTTCAATACTAGCATTTTCTGCAAGCAAAATTTCTTAATGACGTAAATCAGTAATTTGTAGCTTTAGTCATCTTACATGGTGCACAACTAATAACGTAAGTGAAAATTGTTAATTTAAAAACACGCATTATATTCGAGTGGATAAGATACTGAACATGGTAGATGGCTGATGTGTGAAGATCCAGAGTTCTGCCCTAATATGCGGCTCTTGATCTAACAGTTTAGAGTTTTGGTTTTTCTCTCTCCAAATGTAACATGAAAGTGCGTTGGAATCCCTTAATAAGTTCTTTGCTCAATGCCTCCACTCCTCCTCCTTTTGTGACTGCCATAACACAAAATACTAAGTACTGTAGACCCCTCTATAACACATCCCAATGTTATAGCGGTATGTCATGTAGTTGCATAGGAAATTGCAATTGTTTTCATACAACGCGTTAAGAGACTTGTACAGCATGTTAAAATGACACATATATTCTGATTTCATTATGCTTTAGCTCTAATTAATAAAATTTTGAATGGCATTTCTAAACATCATTGTGTTTCTAATTTGTGCAAATAAGCTTTACAACTACTGTTATACTGCACAGTTCACACTCCAGATGGAGTATAGCTTAGTCTCATACAACACGCGTTCCTATAGCATGGAAAATAGTTACCGTGTTATGGGGGGTCTACTGTAGTATGTATTCAAACCATAAAAAATAATGCTCAAATATTATTTAAGTGCATCAACATCTTCCGGTTGTGCAGTGCCTACAAAATGAGATTTTTATTAAAAATTGTGTACAATGGTGGATTACAGTTAAAGGAAAGAAGATACTAACTTACAATTTTTTCTTATTAAATAAAAGTTTAAAATCCAATTATTTTGGTACATTAGTAATATTTGTTAACAGATTTTTTTTAAATTGATAAAGCTAACTTTTTATGTGAAGAGTCATAAGTCTAAGAGGATGGAGGTTCACTTGTGTTCATATTGAACACAAATGAGCTTCTGTATTTTCACTTATTTTTAGCTTAAGGTGCTTTGTAATCTGATTTATGGGTGAAGTTAGACATGGTTCACTTTGACAGCGTAGTCATTCATATAAAATCATATCTAGATTCAGCTCCACAAACTTTTCTTGAGGATTCTGTCTCGAGTTTCATGAATCTTACAACATACTGTGTGTGAACTGAGAATGTCTGGTATGTTATATCCCATACACTTTTTGAGTCACTTTGGATTTTTAAACATAAAAATTGAAATTCTTTGGTAGAAACATACTTGGGATGATAATTAGGCTTTCTGTGGAATAATTGCTACTAGTTAGCTTACTAATTTTTTAACTTACTTGTTGTAGTTTTTCACTTAAAAAATTACAAAGACTATAAAAGTATAATCTTTTTCTCTCAGAAGAAGGAGCAGTTTTTTTTCCCATTAAATAAATAAAAAAAAGACTTGAGTAAGTTTTGTTTTTATATAGTTTAATAAAGTAAGGATTGGGCTTTAACGACATTGACTAATTGAGCACTGATTGATGAGGTTTTAAAAGCATTCATCAATTGATTTTTAGTAAATTTTACTGTGCATAAAATAATCTGCTTAGAAATTATTTTTATAGATACCTTGTTCTTTATGTTAAATGTACATTTATACTTTCTGTTTATTCTTGCAGCGTTGTGTGTGAATGCATGTATAGTTTTCAATTTCTTTTTACAGTGACATTTTTTATAAGGCATATATACAAAATCCTTGTAATATCTGTATATTTCTGATTTTTTATTTTATGAATAAATTTTTGTTTATTTAATGGTTTCAGATGAACCTGGCAAACCTGGTAAACCTGATATAATAGATTATGACAACACCATGGTTAATCTGAAATGGTTAGCTCCAGCCAGTGATGGAGGGGCTCCAATCACAAACTATGTCATTGAAATGAAGGACAAATTGAGTCCTGATTGGAAAGAAGTTCTCAAAACTGAGGGGAACAAATGTGAAGCCAAAGTTGACAGGCTTACTGAAAATTCTGCTGTGCAATTTAGAATTAAAGCCATTAACAAGGCTGGTCCTTCTGAACCAAGTGGAGAAACAGCTATGCATATTGTGAAACACAGGAACTGTAAGTAAATTTTTGAAAAACATAAATTATTACTCAGCTATTCTAAGATGAAGTTTTCAGATGATTTAAATGTTTATTTATTATAAAACTGATTTGTAATATTTGGTGATAACTAATTTTAAATTTCAGTATTATATTTTATGTATTTATTAGCGATATTTGTTAAGTTTTATAATTTTTTGTGAGTTTGTGCACACGTCTATATGCAACTCAATTTAAAATCACAAAACTGATCACAAATGCTAAAAAAAAAAAATGAAGTTTTTTTTTTTAAACCTAGCAGTTTCATTCTTAAAAAGCAAAAGCAAATTTTATTCATATTTACTTTAAAAACAAAGTATTTTTGCAGATTTTTTAATAAATTTCTTGTTATTAGCCAACTTTTTAAAAACCGGCATAATTTATATAAATTATAGAAGAAGTATTTTTCTTTAAGCTTGCTAATTAATTTTTGTAAATTATTGTGTGTATGTATCTAACTTCTGAATATTTAGTACAGTAATATAAATGTAATACTTTTTATTTATTTATTATTATGTATCTTCTGGTTATCTCATTAAAGCATTTATTGTATTTCTTATTATGGTGTTTTAATATCAAGATATGTACACTATTAATCACATAAAATTAGTGTATTTGAATCAATACACTTACACGCTAATAATAGAATAAAATTATAGTATTATTTTATTTCTCTTTATCCTATTGATTTTTTGTCTTTCTTTTTAGTGAAACCATATATTGACAGAACCAACTTGAACAGTGTTGTGTTGAAAGTTGGCAGGTCCCACAAATATGAAGTTGATATCAGAGGTGAACCTCCTCCTAAAGTAGTATGGACTTTTGGGGAAGAACTGAAACTTACTAATAATGATTTTATCAAGATTGACAACAGAGATTATCATTCTGATATCTATCTCAATAAATTGACTAGAAAACATTCTGGAAAATATACAATTACTGCCACCAATCCTTCTGGGAAAGATAGTGTTGAAGTTGATGTTACTGTTTTAGGTAAAAATTGTTTTATGCTTTGAGTTAAATAATTTTTATTAATGATACTTTTTATCAGTAGTTAGCACTTCTCAAGGAAACCCTGAAGAATAAAAAATTCCATAGAAATTTAATTTTATAATTAAGTCATGAAAATTAAAAAAAAAATGATTTAAAATCTGTAAAATTATTCCATAACTTATTATTAAATATTATTTTCATAAATATGCTTGGAAAATGTTCCTCTTTTTGTTTTGACTATTTGAACACATTTTAATGTGTCACTGATGTCTATTCGTAAAACTAAAATTAAGAAATTTGAAAAATTTAAGCCTTTTTTTCCTCTTCTTTCTTTCAAGAGCATTGTAAAGAATCAGTTTTAGGTTTTTAAAAAGGCTTTTTGTGTTGCATGTTGTACGAAAGTTTACTTGTGTTCTGTATGCTGTGTAGTTAAAAGATAGAAAAAAAAAAAATCGGTAGTACTTATGCTACTTTGCCACCAATAAATTATTTTTATGATTGTTCTGAAATTTAAATGAAATATCACACACAAACAAAAAAAGAAAACTTTAAGGAATTCAGTTTTTGCAACTAAAAGTGGCAATTCTGTATCTGGTAAATTCTTAAGATAAATTCTTGTTGATTTCAATTTTAGGTTTGAACAATTTTTCAGGAATGATAAGTGATTATGAATTTGACTATCTGATTAATGCAATTACAGTGATCCCCATCTTATTGTATAAAAATTCACTCAGTTCTTAACCCCGGCACTAGATAGTATAAACCAGTATAAAAATTTTGTTTTCTCTCTCTCTCTCTCTCTCTTTTTAAATTCTTGTTAATTGTGTGCATGAGTGCATTCACCTAGGAGGCTGTAGTGGCCCAGGTCCCTCCTCCTCACTAAAGGTAAAGAAGTAAAGTGAAAATCTTTTTAAAATAAAGAATTATCACTTTATGAATTGAAATATTTTATTTAAAGAAAAGTGTATTCAAATTATTTTGGAAGTATTTTTCACACAAAAGAAGTTGTGTATAAATAATTATAGGTAGTAGGGGAAAGCAGGGCACAGTGGAACAATTTTCAGTTGTTTTATAATTATTTCCCTCCTTTTATTAAAACTAAAAATTAAATACAGAACAATATTTTGACAATTTTTAGCTTATTGCATTTTTTTTTCCAGAATTTATCCTTATTTTATTATTTGAAAAAAAAGTTAATTTTCCAAAGGTACTGAAGTTGTCCTGGGCACTGTGGGACAGGGATTAGATTATAGTAGGATATTGTGTAAAGCACATACAAAATCCCATGTATTATGACAGCATTTTATTATATTTAAAGGGCGAGATATTCAATGCAGAAGATATGAAAACAATTTTGAAATGACAAGACTAAAAATAGTTAAAGTGATGAAACACATTTAAGAGTTGCAAAATCATTTGTTGAATAATCTTTGATGAATTGAATATGATAAAATAATGTCAAATTAAACAGTACACAATAACAAAGGGTTTTCAAAAGTTCATTTTTTTTTTTTTTCACGGAATTAGATCTGAAGTGTATTAGAAATTATAATTGTGTCATTTGTCTTTCTGACCCTCCACTACCCAAATCTGATATTTTTAAATTCAAACTGAAAGGTTGTATAAAATTTGTCAAACAAATAAAGCACATTGTGTGCATGCAATTAAGAAAGTTTAAGCTTTAAATTAGGACAAAGATATTAATTATTGGATATTTTACACTGCAAATGTAAAAAAGTAAGCTATGTAAACATGTGCATGCTAATAGTTGTATAAATGCTATAAAATATTTTGCAGTGACAATTTAATGAAGCTTAATTATATACAGGCACACCAACAAAGCCTGAAGGTCCTTTACAAGTCTCAGATGTTCATAAAGAGGGCTGTAAACTGAAATGGAACAAACCAAAAGATGATGGTGGATTGCCACTTAAACAATATGAAATTGAAAAACTGGACAAAGAAACTGGAAGATGGACTAGATGCGGCAAAACTGATAAGCCTGAATTTGAAGTAACTGGATTAACTCCTGGTAAAGAGTATCTTTTCAGAGTGGTAGCTGCAAATGATGAAGGAGAATCTGAACCTCTAGAGACACTTGAACCAATCATAGCTAAAAATCCATATGGTAATATGGAACAACTTAAATATTATTTTCATTACTGAATGTTGAATTTTCACGATTGTGAATTGCAGAATTCTGTAAATTTCCTAAAAGGGTGCTAAACCTTTTCCTTGATTTGTAAAGCTACTCTAGAAATTATGTTGCATTAAGTGTTTAGAGATTAAAAAAATTAAATTTTTATCAAAAGTACATAAAATGCTTTTAAAAAGTAATTTGGTTTTAAAAAATACAAATGTACATTTCACAGTAATAGTCTTTTTTAAAATATTAAAATTAGAAAAAAAAACTGTATCTGGCATGCATACAGTTTTCATTTATAAGTTTCTTTCTTTTCTTAGTTTAACATTTAATAGGGAATTTTACTGAATTATTAATATCTAACTCAGTTAATACAATTTAAAAGTTATAAAAATATCATAAAGTAATATATATATATATATATATATATATATATATATATTTTTGGGGGGGGGTCAACACATATTTTTTCATTAGTATTTCATATTATATTTGATTCATTGCAATTATTTGTTCAATATACTTTCTATTGTGCAAAAACTGTACTTAATGGTTCTGCTTAAAATTTTAAAATGCTGCTATTATTGACTATTTTAAAATAGTTATACTTTGATAAAATATCCAAAAATTGTTTAATTTTTTTCTAGATGAACCAGGTAAACCAGGCACCCCACAGATTGTGGATTACGATAATATCAAAGTGGACCTTAAATGGGATAAACCTAAATCTGATGGTGGAGCACCTATTTCTAAATACATCATCGAAAAGAAATTGAAATCTAGTCCTGAATGGGAAAAAGCCCTCGAAGTTCCTGGTGATGTAACTCAGACTGATGTGGCTGATCTGAAAGAGAGACAAGAATATCAGTTTAGAGTTACTGCTGTCAACAAGGCTGGCCCTGGTGAACCTAGTGATCCAACCAAGATGCATATTGTGAAACACAGACGATGTAAGTTAATTTACTCGTCATTTTCTTCTTAAATGAAAGTTTAAAAAAGTGGGTTAACATTATAGACGTTTTAAAATTTATAAATTCTTTTTTATGTCAATTTCTGTGTATTTATTGTAGATTGAAAGGCTTAACAAAAATCCCACGTCCTGCTCTGCTTATATCTTATAAACTTTGCAAATGTTTGAAGAAAATTCTTTTTACTTTTCAAATTATGAAATAGTAATTCAATAAGAATGCTTAAAATCACAAAATTTTAAATGAATTAACAAATAATTACTATTTAAATTGACATACAAAGAAAATTGAATTGAATGCATTGAAAAATATTTGAAACAAAGTGCTTTCTAAAGTAACTGAAGTATGCTAATTTTTATTTGAGATTAAATTTTGTATTGAAACTGATACTAAAGAAAAAAGAGAAGAAGAATCATCCTTTGTTGTAATAGTACTGTGTACTCTTTGTTTGTATATTTAAAGAAAAAAGATCTTTTCACAATTAACACTTAATTTATTTCTTTTATTAATGAATTTTGCTGACTTTTTTTTGAAAAACTTTCTTATAGATGAATTAAGAGATTAGTAGAAACATAAAATTGTTAAAAGGAATTCTTAAAAAAAAATTCTTATTTATTAAATATTTTTCATAAATTTACTGTCTTTTATTACTTCCAGTAAAACCTTATATTGACAGAAGTAACCTTGATACAATAACTGTAAAGAAAGGTAAAGTTATTAAGCTAGAAGTAAATGTTAGAGGAGAACCTCCACCAACTATTACATGGAAAGTTAAAGATAAGGTATATTTTTGGCTGCTTCTTTTTTTCTATTTATTTACGATTTAAGAGCTTTTTGTGTGCTACATCATAAAAATTGTTTCTTATTTATAGATTGTAAAGACAGAGGATAATGTTGAAGTGGTGAGTGAAGATTATAAAACTAAAATAACTATTAATGATGCCCAAAGAAAGGATACAGGATTGTATAAAATTATTGCTGAAAATGAAGTTGGGCGAGATGAAGCAGAAGTAGAGTTTGTTGTTCTAGGTATGTTATTTTCTTAGTAATTCAATATATATAAAAATATATATCTATATATAAAAATATATATCTTATATATATTTTTAGTATTTATATGATTGCTATTTTATGTTCTGCTTTTACAATTTAAGCAAAGATTGGTGCAGATGAAATTTGGGTCTGTTTTGTGGCTGTTTCTCAAAATTAAAGTATTAAGTGATCCCTTCACAAAAGTGCAATCAATTTAAACGTCCCCTTTGCTGGCATTTTGCTCTACATTTTGATTAGTTATGTAAGTTATTCTAATGGGTCTTTCATGGAAATAAGTATAAAGATTCACAAAGATAAACATTTTAACAAAAAAATGAGGCAATCGGAAAAGTTCTTGAATCAACTCCTGTCAAGTTATTTGAGTACTGTAATTTCCAGCTTATAATCTGCAGATTATCTACTAAAAAAGTTGAAAATTTATCCAGTGTGTATTATGCATCGCTACGTAATAAGCCTTCAGATTTTACAATAAAAAACTTTATTTATAAAAACAAAACAAAAGTTCATTTCTTTTTCCAGTAGATTTAACCCTGAAAAAGATATAAGTCTGTTAATCAATTACATGACACTAGATGGCACTGCAGTTGTTCAGTAGATTTCTTGAAGATGGGGAAAAACAGGGACCTCTGAGGGTCATACATCATATGCTTCCGGAAAGGACTTTTGATTGGTCTGCCCGCTCTAAATAAATTGTGTGTGAAATGGGGAAATTTCGTAAAAAAAAATTGGCATCACTACTTCATATTGAGGCACGTGAAGATCATCGCTGAAAAGATTCATACGAAAGTTGTAGAAATGTCGAAAAAACACATTAGCTATTCAGCTGATTTTAAACTGAAAGTAATCAGTAAAGCTGAAGAATTTGGCAATAGGGAGGCTGGACGACTATTTCAAGTCGATGAATCCTGCATTCGCCTATGGAGAAAATCTGAAGAGAAGTTAGAAAATGCGAGGAACAAAAAATGTAAAAGCTTTCGGTTTAGCCAGCCAAAATGGCCTGAATTAGAAGATGTGTTAAATTGCTGGATTACAGAAGAAAGAAGTAAAGTTAATCCTGTATCTACAGTTAAAATAAGAATTAAGGCTAAATTAATTGCCGAAGAAATGCAGATTAGAGGTTTCGATGGTGGCCCCATGTGGTGCTACCGGTTCCTGAAGAGAAAACATCTTTCTGTAAGGAATCGCACTACTGTTGGACAGAAACTGCTGACTGACTGGGAGAGAAAAAAAGATGAGTTTTTACTTTACACCAAAAAAGTAATAGCTGAAAAGAAATTTACTTCTGCAGAAATATTGAACAAGGATGAAGTTCCCGTGTGATTTGATTTTCCCCCAAACAGAACTGTCGACACTGCTGGGACTTTGTCCGTTGCAATAAATACTACTGGAAATGAAAAAAAATTATTTCACTGTAGTATTAACTTGTTCTGCAAGGGGAGAAAAATTGCCCCCGATGGTTATATTTAAACGAAAAACCATTCCTAAAGAAAATTTTCCTCGTGGAATAGAAATAAGCTATACAATGCAATGAGAAAGGTTAGATGAACCAAGACATTATGATCTGGCTCGATTCGGTTTGGAAAAAAAGGAAGTTTTCTCTATTTAAACCTCCTGAGCTTTTGATTTTGGATTCGATGAAGGTTCATTTGAAAGACGACGTTAAAGTGGCCAGCAGAACATCAGGTGTAATCCTTTCAGTGATACCAGGAGGACTAACAAAAATATTGCAACCCCTGGATGTTGGCATCAACAAGTCCTACAAATCGAAGATTAGAAACTCATTGGGGAAAATGTATGGAAGAGGACGTTCATGAGTATACAGAGTGGAAAAATGCGACGTGCATTGTATGCAGACATAACCCACTGGGTAAAAATTGCATGGGATGAAATCGCTGTTTGTACTATAAAAAATGCATTTAAAATATGTGGACTGTTAGAAGAAAATTTTGAATCAACCACTGAATTTAATGACGACTCTGATAATTCCTTGAAATTGAATGATGATTTACTTTTGGATTTTCCAGATTCAGATGATAATAATTTTTAGTTTCTTTTTTTTAATTACTTGTAAATATTAAACTTAAATTTTGCTGATTATTGGCTGTATTGATTACTTATTCAATATTTGCTGTCAATATATGGATATATATTATTCCAGTAAAAAGGTAGGTCTCATTTCAATTTTGTTTTTCTTATAATAATGTCACTTAACTAAATAATTACGATGTTACAAAATATGCAATAAGTATTCTGCATGCTTCCATACATTTTGTTTGCAAATGCTTGATTTTTCATCACTGTTTTATAAGGTTTATTTAAAAAACATTTTATTATAATTAAAAAAAAATTGTTTAATCTCAATAGCTGCTCCATCTCGACCATCTGGACCATTGAAGGTTAGTGAAGTTACAGCTAAGGGATGCAAACTTAAGTGGTCTAAGCCAGAAGATGATGGTGGCAAGCCCATTGCAGGCTATGCTGTTGAAAAACTTGATACAGCTACAGGAAATTGGGTACCTGTGGGTCGAGCAGATGGACCTGAAATGGATATTACAGGTCTTACTCCTGGTAAAGAATATCAGTTTAGAGTGAAAGCTCTTAATTCAGAAGGTGAATCAGAACCTTTAGTCACAGATAGGCCAATTCTTGCAAAGAATCCATATGGTATGATTCAACTGTTTTTCACTGTGATATTTATACCATATAAATGTGAAACATTAATTTATGTTAGGATTTAAAAAAAAAATTTATTTATTTATTTATTTATTTATTCTTTTTGTGAGTGTCTGTTCAAATTGACTATCGTATATTTTAAAATTGCTTTTTTTGTGATTTTCCAAAGCAGAATAACTTTTTTAAAGATTAAAATATGCTTGGAATGTACTCTGTAATTTCCTGCTTTCTGTAAACTTTAGATTTCCCCATGTTTTTTATGAAAACTATCTAAATTATTAAATAGAGTGAATTCTGTAAGTATTTAGTTGTTAAAAAAATGAAATCTTTGTAGATGAACCCGGTGCACCAGGTACACCAGATATTGTGGATTGGGATGAAAACCATGTTGATCTCAAGTGGACACCCCCTAAAAATGATGGTGGAGCTCCAATTACTGGTTACATTGTTGAAAAGAAGGAAAGGTATGGACCTGGTTGGGAACCATGCCTTACAACTCAAGGTCCTAAACCAGAAGCTAAAGTTCCAAACCTGGTATATGGAAATAATTACCAGTTCCGTGTTCGTGCAGTTAACAAAGCTGGTCAGGGTGAACCTAGTGAACCAACAAAATCACATACAGCAAAACCTCGTTATTGTGAGTATTTTTTATATTGAAATACTTAATAACTGTTGCATACTTAAGTAAATAAATTAACCAACTTCAAGTTGTAGCTATCACTTTGCTCGACCAAAACATTTAGTGTCTAACAGGGATTGATGCAGATGAAATTTGGGTCCATTTTGCTGCCCCTAGACAAAAACATAATTGATTAAAACAAACCTTGATTGGCATTTTACCCTATATTTTAATATTTATTGTAAATTATTTTAACAAAAATACAATTTTTACAAAAATTAGTATGAAAATTTACAAAATGATGTTGAAATTTACAAAAAGAAACAGTTTTCACAAAAATGGGATCGGATAAAATTCCTGGATCGACATCTGTTTAATTACAAAGTTTTTAGGCTCTTTTAAACAATTTGAGAAAATAATACACTATAAGATAAATGTTTCATAACTAGGGAATGCAATCCTGATCTTGTGGTAATGGTGTACAACACAGGTGTTTGCAGATCTAGCCCCACTGGATTAGAAACACAATTTGTTGGATTAAAAATTCAGAAATGAAGAATTTTTTAAATATACAATATGCAGCATTATTGCTGTATTCTGTAGGATCAATCAATCACATTTCCAAAATCCCTTGAAACCAAAACTGTACAGAGAATGCAAACTGTACAGTATTGCATTCTATTCATAACTAAATGTATGTATGAAAATTAATATAATTGAGAAGTGTAATTTGTATGTTCATAGAAATATTGTTGCATCATTTAAAGAATTGATGCTTTTGTGCTATGCATTAAATTTTCAGTAATACATAAAATTGTGTATAATATGATACAAATAAAAGGCCTGAGGGGGAAAGACTTAGAGGTATAAAAATGGGTCCTCAAATTCTCTGTTTGGCAAAAGAAAGTTCTAGAAATGAGGTAAAATAAAATGGACTTTTCCAATACACAAAATGAGTAAAATACTTGCTTTAAAAGGTTTATTTGAACCCCTGTTATTATTATATTACTGTTTAACTGAATTGAGACAAACAGAAATGCAAAATAAATAATGGTATTAATATGTCAAAAATATTATCCTATGTCATAGGAAATTAGTTAATTTGTTTTGTTTATTTTAAAAAGTATGTTCCAAAAAATTTTAATATTAGTAATATGTATGCTTTTTGAGATGAAATTTTACGATTGAAAAATTTGCTATTTGATAAATTCAATTTATATTTTTAATTAACATTATTTGCATTGTCTAATAATGTATTGCATTATGCTTGTATTAAAAAATGCTTTTATTTTAGTGGCTCCTAAAATTGTAAGGGACAATCTTCAACAGATTGTTGTGAGAGCTGGCCAAAGTGTAAAATTAGATGTAGAAGTAATTGGTGAACCTCCACCTACTTGCACTTGGACTTTTGCTGGAAAACCTTTGGATATTGGTGAATCAATTAAAGTTGAAAATGAAGAATATATGACTCATTTGAATATTAAAAATGGCATTCGAAAGCAATCTGGAAAATATCACATCACTGCTGTTAACACTTCAGGCAAAGATGAAGAAGATGTGGAAATTATCTTTTTAGGTATTGTAAATAATTTAATGATTTTATGTTCATTGTTTTTTGCAGGGAAAATTGTAAAAGTATAAAAATACTGTGACAGTAATCAAAGTAGGATACTCTGTCAATAGAGGAAATAGAAAGGAGAAGGTGAAAGGAAATTAACAGAATATTAAGAGACAGATGACAGAATGCATAAGATGTTTTTCTAATATCCAGTACTTGTTAGCTTGGATGCACCTTTGCAAAAACAAGAATTTAAATTCAGATGTATATTCTTAATAAAAATTGCTGTGGACTTCTCAGAATTGAAAGCTCAAAATTCTTATGAAGTTAAACCTCTATTTGTAATAATTTTTTTTATTCTTTTAAATTCTAATCCATTATTTTATAAATTTTATAATTTCTTTTCTGTTCATTTTTTTAGACAAGCCGTCCAAACCAGAAGGGCCATTAGAAGTATCTGATGTTCATGCTGAAGGGTGTAAACTTAGCTGGAATAAACCCAAAGATGATGGAGGCTCTCCTATCACTGGATATGCTGTTGAAAGAATGGATCCAAGCACTGGACGCTGGATTCCTTGTGGAAGAACAGACAAAGATGCAACTGAACTCCCCATAACAGGGTTGGATCCTGGAAAGAAATATAATTTCAGAGTAAAAGCCCTTAATGATGAAGGGGAGTCTGATCCTTTGGAAACAGAACGCCCAACACTTGCCAAGAATCCATATGGTATGTAATAACCACATTGCTATCTCTAAATGATTCTTTTCAGTTTCATTTTTTAATACCATACTTTTCATGCATAAATTTCTCTCATATATTTGTTTGAATCCAAGTTTAAAAGTCGAAATACAAATATATTTCTTTAAAGCATTTATTGATTAAGGATTCAGTCAACCTTTCAAAATTTACAAAAGGTTCTCTCTTTATGAGAAGAAGAAAACACAAACTAACATATTAAGTTAGCAATTTTGCATTTTGCAAGATTTTGCTATGCACTGAATATCTCCTTTGGAAATTCTTGAGCAAAAATATCATTCGTGTTTTTTAAAAATTATTTATAATTAAATAAAAAATATCCAGGAAATAAAACAGGTTGCATTTAACCTATATATTTTTCTAGATAAATATTTTTGCTTTGGCTAGTCCGTCGCTCCAGTTGATCTGACTGTGTTTGGGCTGAACTTTGTTCCGGCTCGTCGGTGGCTAATTACCCACATCAGAACCTTCTAGAGACCACCTCAGAACCCTCTAGATAAGCCTAACAACTGAAGCTTTGACATCCTCACTAGACCAATGAAAATGATTTCATCACAGTTTTACTGCCACAAAGTGAGACGATTAAAAATTTTGTGGGGAGTTCACTCATGCATAAAAACATTTAATGATTTGAGATAGAAAAATTAATTTTATGACAAATGGCAATTTTTAAGCATTCTCTAAATATAAAATATGATAAGGAAAATGATCATAATGCATTACTTTGTGCCTGAGGGGTATTTTGATTTTTAACTTAAGATATTTTTAAATGTTTGTACAGAAATTTTAAATAGTTTTACTTTCTGAAAATAAAATTGTGATGACATCATTTTTGTAGGCCTAGTGATGACGTCCAAGCTTCATTTGTTAGGCTTTCTACATGTAAAAAGTGTTGATTACATACATATGTCCAGTAAATATGTATGATTTTGCTCTTTTCAATAATAATAACAGGTTTTGTGCTGCGTATTGTAATGTTTTTATTGAAGAGAACAATACATGCAGTCATTTTTGAGTTCAGAGTTAGTTCATTTTACCGTAAATCCCTAAATCCATACTTTTATATATTTTCTGATAATCCCGACCTTTTTACTTCCTTGTAGTGTAAGGAATTAATGTGATCCCAAAAAATTTCGGGGCCAAATTTCGACAAAAAAAAAACGATTTTGACTACCTCTAAATTTACTTTAAGAATTTTTTCGATGCATCTCATCCTAAGACAGCATTCATGATCACATAAATGCGTCCACAACTCATTTTGACCAGAAGTAAGTCTATTTTGGCCAGTTTTTCGATCCCGTCTGTATGTATGTACATGTGCACGTACGTATGAATGTATGTATATAACTCGCATATCTCAAAAACTATTGGTCGTAGAATTTTGAAACTTTATATTTAGGATTGTTCTAACATCTAGTTGTGCACCTCCCCTTTTGATCTCAATCGAATGGATAGTTTATCTACAGGACCGCCCAAAAGATTCTAAATATGTTACGCTCTATGGGCCAAAGTTCATTAAACTCGGTTATCTCAAAAACTATTTGATGTAGAATGTTGAAACTTTATATTTAGGATTGTTGTAACATCTAGTTGTGCACCTTCCCTTTCAGTTCCATTCGAATGGATAGTTTATCTACAGGACCGCCCAAAATATTCAAAATACATTATGTGCTATGGGCCGAAGTTCATTAAACTCACATATCTCACAAACTATTGGTCATAAAATATTGAAACTTTATATTTAGGATTGCTGTAACATCTAGTTGTGCACCTCCCATTTCGGTTCCATTCGGCAGGTTAGTTTATCTATAGGACCGCCCAAAAGATTTTAAATACATTACGCTCTATGGTCTGAAATTCATTAAAGCATATTTTAGAGGTATTGGGCTATTTCAAACGACTCAGAAGTGATATATGCAGCTGTTAAGAGTTACAAAATGAATTTCTCCATTAAAAAAAAGTGTCTTTATCATTTATAGTTCTGCTACAGGAACACTCAAAAGATTTCCAATACTTAACGGTCAATGGAAATTTTAGGGGCATTCATCCATTTCAAGCACAATGCCGTCCTACCATATAAGTTAGGTAATGGTCCAACCGCGGTCACTTGCCTCCCTCAACAACTACGCCAAAAGTTACCAAACTTGGCGACTTTTGGTGTACGTGTGTATGTATTTACTCTCAAATCTCAAAAAACTATTAGCCGTAGAATGTTGAAATTTCATACATAAGATTGTTGTAACATCTAGTTGTGCATTTCGATTTTTGGTTCCAATCAACTGGAGAGTTTATTTACTGGACCAACAAAAAGAATTTCAATACTTTAATGTTTATGGGCATCTTCAATATAATACAACTATAGACAGTCATTGTTTGGTCCATGCCCAAAATCTCGCCATCCATCTTCAACCTTAGCGAGTTTTGCCAAAATATCACCAAATTTGGCAATAGTCATTCATTTGATCCATGCCCAAAATATCGCCATTTGTCATCGACCTTGGAGAGTTTTACCAAAATATTGCCAAATTTGGCGATAGTCAGTCATTTGGTCCATGTCTAAAATATCGCCATTTTTCATCGTCCTTGGCGAGTTTTGGCAAAATATCACAAAATTGGTCAATTGTCAGTTATTGTTTGGTCCATGCTTAAAATCTCGCCATATGTCATCGATCTTCGCGAGTTTCACCGAAATAGTGCCGAATTTGTGCCAAAAATTATTTCGTACTTTATATAACTCTAAAACTTTGTATTTAGAACTATTGTAATATCTGACTGTTTTCAATGTCTTTTTTTACTGAAATTGACTGGGAATTTATTTACAGGGTCAGCCAAATGACTTTAAATACATTAAGGTTTATGGATGCATTCAATTCATTGAAATTCATTCTGTGGTCACTGACTACTTTGGGTATCCCCAAAATCTCGCAAAATATCTCAAGCTTGTTGGCTTTTGGTGAAATATCGCCAAATAAAGTGTCAGAAGGAAATCTTTCAAACTGAACTCAGCTTGGCGATATCGAAATATTTGGCTAGAAATTGCTAAACCTTACTATTACTGATATTTGATCTCTTTCAAACAAAATAAATTTAGATGAAGTGCGCCAAAAATATTTTTGATGTAATAGATGTGCAAGGAAGTCAAGTGTTGTCCACATCAGATTTTTTTATGTTCTGATCATACCTCCAATTCCTAGAGGTGACGGATTGGAGGAGTTCTACTGTATGTAATTTGGAAATGTAAGTTTAATGTGCTACATAAAAAATGATTTAATTTTTTCGGTTTGTGCTGCTTTTAGTAAATCCCTGATCTTTCTGTATTTATTTTGTACTTTACTTTTACTATCAAATACATAAATTAGATTTATACTATAATATCTATCAATATTAACAACATTTTTAGGGTAAGTGTGTGGAGGCGGATTTTCACTCTAGGTGGTAGGAGTAATAATTCTAATATTTTGCATTATAAAGAGTATGTGTAAATAATTTTCTCAAGCATTATTCCTAATTTCTGTAACATTTTTGACACTTTGTTTATGTTAAAATTTAATTTAATGTTAAAGTATAAAGGGAAATTGTATTTAATTTTAGATATGCTTTTAAGATATATGTTTGCACTTTACAGATGAGCCTGGACCTCCAGGTCTTCCAGAAATTAAGGACTATGACACAGATTTTGTTGAATTAAAATGGGATCCCCCTGTAAGAGATGGCGGAGCTCCTATCACGGGATACATTGTTGAAAAGAAAGACAAATACAGTCCTGACTGGACACCTGTTAAAGAAGTTGAAGGAAATATTCCTAAAGCTAAAGTAACTGGTCTTAATGAAGGGGATAAGTATGAATTTCGTGTCAGAGCTGTTAATAAAGCTGGTCCTGGTGAACCGAGTCAATCTACGTCACCACATCTTGCTAAGCCTAAGAACTGTAAGTAAATTCAAGCATGTTTTTTTTTTTTTTTTTTTTTTTTTTTTTTTTTTTTTTTTTTTTTATTTAGAATTATGTCTGCTATTTATTTTAATTCTTTAAATGACAGTTTAATTCACATGAAAATTTTTGTCTCAAATTTTGCTATGCATTTTCAAAATACTTTGCTTTTTACTAGTGAAAAACAAATTACAGGACATAAAAGTATTTTGAAAATGTATTTCAAATGCATGCATTTGCGATACTCAATTATGGCATGATTTTTCCTTAAAAAAGTATCATAGCTATTAATTTTTACAAATTTAATTTCTCACTTCTAAAGATATTATTTCTTTCCTCTGATTTTGTATTCTCGTTTCAGTGAAACCTCGCATAGATAGAACTAACTTGAAGAATATTATAGTAAAAGTTGGCCAGATGGTTAACTTTGATGTGGACATTATTGGTGAACCTCCTCCGAAAGTACAGTGGAGATTTGGACAAAAGCACATTGAAAATGGAGATGTGCATAATATAACTAATATCGACTATAACACAAAATTTTGCCTTCCTAAAGCAACACGTAAGGATACAGGCAAATACTTTATTACTGCTACAAATGCATCTGGTAGTGATGAAGCTGAAGTTGAGATCACTGTTCTAGGTAAATTTGTCAGTATTTTTAAATACAAATTTTGTTAAATGCTAGTACTGTTGTAACTTATTTTAAATCTAATAAATTGACATTTAATATTTCAGTGTGGATATTTAACCGTTTCAGTCAATTAAAATGCAAAAACTAAATTTCTTTTGTGTATGGTATTTTTAGATAATTCAAAAATATCTTTTTTATTTCAAAGATATTAAGTAATATATTGTAATAAACTTGAGTATTTTTAAAGTCATTTTATAAAGCTATTGAAAAACTTATTTGAATATATTTCACAAATTCCTTAGATTTAAATATTTGAAATTTGCTATTAGTCTTTTGTTAAAGTGTCTACCCCCCCCTTAGTTTACAATATGTCTGTTCAAAAATGAAATGCTCAATTTACTGTTCAGATTTTATTAATGAATAATGTGGAATCATGTACACAGCAGTTTGTATTATAGACCAAAGCTGTGAAAAGTTAAAATGATTTTTTTTTCTTTTTAAATTTTCTAGCTAATGAGCTTGTATTAATTGATAATTTAATAAATTTTTTCTTTCAGGCAAACCTATGCGGCCTAACGGACCTCTTGAGGTCTCTGATGTAACAAAAGAAGGATGCACATTGAAGTGGAAAAAACCGGATGATGATGGAGGATCACCCATTGAATATTACGAGATTGAAAAAATGGACACTGAAACTGGCATGTGGGTTCCTGCTGGACGTTCAACAGAACCTAAGTTTGATGTTAAGAATTTGGTTCCAGGGAAGAATTATAAATTCCGAGTGAGGGCAGTAAATAAAGAAGGTGATTCTGATGAGTTACAAACAGAGAAACCTACATTGGCCAAAAATCCATTTGGTAAGTTTTAAAAACTTATAGTTTGACTATGCCTCAAAATTTATTTTATATTTTTCAGCTTCAATAATGAAATGGACTTTAATACATGTATAAGCAGATCTGGACTGGCTCCTTTGGGGACCCTCGGCTCATGATTGAAAAGGGCCCCCTTGCTGAAGAATTTAGAGGGAATAGAAGATTAGAATATGTAATATTTGTGGAAGTTAGTCACGTGCCTAAAATCTGTATTTACCTATTTTGGGGCCCTGTGGCTCCTGCAGTCCTCCGCTGCCTCACTGTGTAAAGATGTAAGATTACTAAGGAAAAAAATAATCCAATTACTCTGATATATACACATGTATATATACATAGTCAGTGTCAATGAAGTTTGTTCATTAAGGTTCTTGTAATTTTATAAATATATGTCATTATGCAATATATACGGATGTCACAAAAAACAAAAAAAGAATTAAAAGTTTGTATGAAATTTGCATTTTTAATCGCAAAGCTTTTCAATAAAGTTCGTTTATTAGCAAGAAAGAGAATAATCTAGCCATTTCTTGTAAAATTCTGTGTTAGTGACGCCAGAGGAATTAAACAGATAATGGCAAACAATTCCCAATCGTTTTAAGTGGTAAGCAGAAGCATGGAGTGAGGGGTGGAGGTAATACTCTTCCAAAATACAAATAAATCATACAGCAGTACCAAAATAATATTTCACAGAGCCAAATTAGCTGAATGTTCCATTACACAACCTGCAGTAAATACCATTATAAAACGATTTGCTATAACTGGAAATAGCCATACAGGAAAGGTTCCTGATCAGAAACTAATGTCGGCTGATCAAGAAGTGCGCCTATTTTGTCAGCATATTCATAAAATAAAGGCATTTGGCAGTCGCCGATCTTGTTCCATCAGAAAGACCAATTTTTTAAAGACCACTTCCTAAGAAGCTTTGCGTTGATATATCAAAAGGTATGGATACACATTACACAAAGTAAGACGTAAAACAATTCTCATTTCATCGAACGAGCGTCGCCATAGTTCGTGGGCCAAATCTAACCTCAGCTAAAATACAATTCAGTAGAAGAAGGTATAGTGGTCAAATGAATTTATTTTTCAGGTTTCATGTGTAAATATTGGCCAAAAGTTTATTAGGATGATGGGCGCAAATGATCCATTTTGTTACAAGCTCATGGTTCTTAAAGTAAGCTCTGTGATGGTGTGGGGCTGCTTGTAAGCAAATGGAGCTGGTGATTTGCGTTCTTGTAGGGGCACGATAAAGGCTGAAGACTATATAAGCATTCTTGAATGAATCTACGTCCATCAGAATAGAGATTTTTTGGCAGAAAATGATATCTTTCCGAACAAATTAATTCAAGGCTGCATATAGTGAAGATAACAAAAACATTGCTATGTTCGAAATGTGTTGCTGTTTCAGAGTGGCCAGTAGCAAGTCCAGATCTTTCTCCTACTGAGAATATATGGAGAATACTTAAAAGGAAGATGATTGAACACTGTCCCCGCTATCTATAACTATTAAAAAAATATTTACGGCAGGAATGTGAAAAACTTCTAGACACATTAAATTGTTTAATTTTGTCCATACATAAGTGCCTTACTGCAATTATGTGCCAGTAAAAGTGACGCTGCCTCTTGATAATTGAACTGAACAAACATTTTTGACTTTACTTGCACAATATCTACTTATACAATACACTAATGTATGCTGTACCAAAGTCAACGATATTTTCACACTGCGAATGGCAGCAGCTAGATATAAACTTTAGTGCAGTAACAATAACGCATGTGCAAAAATCCAAATTAACAGTTCAATGATGTCAAATGGAGCAAGCATATGTCATGCAGCAGCTGAATTACAAAATAACAATAATGGGTACACAAAAATGCAAGATCTTTTGGACTTTTTCACAGCTTTAATCGAGTTTACAATACTTGGCTCATTTATCCTTGGCTCATTAAAAAAAAGTCGCCCTGCAATGGGCTAAAGCATATTTTAGCCCCATTTTCTGCTTCTTTTATGTTATCGTAACCAAAGATATGTATTAAATAATGTAACTATACTATAGAAACATTGGGTTGTTAACTTTGGCACATTAACACTGGTTTTATTAAACTAGAAAAGTACCCATAAGCAGAACATCATATTTTCATAATCATTTTATGAATGGAAATGTCATCAGTAACGTCTCTTCATACATTTTGCAATTTTATTGCTTGCCATCACTACCATGGCCAGCATCGGCTTTTATGATGGCACCCAAAATTTGTAGATTGCTTACGTATTATCCCGGCAGTCTGCCTAGACGAGTGATTTTTTGCCAAGATAAAGGCTAAACAAATTAATTTATTCATGGTTCTGAATATGATTGGCAACTGTTTGCCATAACATTTCACTAAAAAATAATTTTTCGGGAATGACCGCCAGAGTAATACATAAGTACCATTTGTAGCAACCCTAACCTAAGCAAGTTTAATGAGAAATACTGTTAAAGCAAAGAAACACAATTTTCATTGAAATGAGTCCAAAAATTTTGCCAACCCTGCACTGAGTATAAAGAACAGCAAAGTATGGGGTGATGAAGCTGGCCACCTTGGCGGCTAGTATATATTAAATTACTCTAATTATAAAGTATATATCCATTTTGAGAGCCCTGCCCTCGGCAATTGCTGACCTGGCCTGTCTATAGGCCTAAAATCTATTCTTTAGCTAAGCTCAAACAACTGAAGGTTGCTCTAACACAACAACAAAATAGCTTTTAGTCATTTTTGTTTAAGAAACAATTTATTTGAATTATTTCGTTTGTTGTGTGAGTGACGAGAAATCCTAATCTTTTGAAAAGATTTCAAAATCTATGCTTTCATTGCTAAATCGCATATTTAGCTTGCTAGTTCATTAATTTAAATTGCTTGTAATTCCTGTTTTTTTGTTTTTGTTTTTTTTAGTAAATAAACTTTCATTATTTTAATTTACTAAGTATGTTTTCTTCCTTTTTTTTGGGGGGGGGGTAGCGAAGAGGAGAAGTATTTTTTAGTTAATTAAAATGAGTTTCATATAGTAGTTTTTCTCCCATTTTGTACAATTTAACCAATGTACTATCTTAATTTGGAGCTTGGTAATCTGTATTTAAAAGAAGTTAAAATGTTTCTGTACATGAAAAAATAATTTATTGTCTTTGAATGTTTACAGATGAACCAAGCAAACCTGGCAGACCTGAAGCAACTGATTGGGATAATGATCACGTTGATCTAAAATGGACTGCTCCTGAATCAGATGGAGGTGCACCTATCACAGGTTATATTATAGAGAAAAAGAAAAAGGGAACTTATAAATGGCACAAAGCTAAGGAGACAAGTGGTCCTAAAACTGCTGCTACTGTCGAAGATTTAGAAGAGCGAGAAGAATATGAATTCAGGGTAATGGCTGTTAATAAAGCTGGGCCTAGTGAACCTAGTGAGCCTTCAAAATCTGTTATTGCTAAGCCTCGTTCATGTAAGTAGTATGCTAAAAATTTATTTTTGAAATTTAATATTCATAAGCTTAAACATTTGAGTGTTTCATGTTTTAATGTTTCATGACAAATCCAGGCAGCACAGTTCCATTTTGATATTCAGGCAGCACAACAGTTTTCTCTAAGCATCCATTAACTTTCAGAGAACACTGTTGTGTTGCCTGGGTAATATATATTTTATAAGTTTAAATTTTTATTTCATTATAAAATAACCATTAAATGAAAATGGACTGCTGTACACTGTTTTATCATTTTGTCAGAAGTTATAACTTCACATTTAAAAATTCACACTTAAACACCTAGTACAGTAATTTTTTTAAATGTAAAATCATGCAAATGCTGATCTTTCAATCTTGGTTTAGTTAAATCTAACATAAACAAATTAATAAATAAAATATGTCTGTAATTATGAATGGGGCTATAGCCATATTTAAATTTTGTTAATAATAAACTTATTCTCATTTTAAAAATCTACATTAAAGTTAGAAGTTGACTATCAGTAAATTTGATACAACCTTAATATGTAGTTACTCCTCTCTACCCCCCCCCCCTTCCAACCACTACCATTAATAAAAAAATTCTCATTTTTTGTGGTTATTGTGATACTTAAAATTTAATAGTTCTTGTATACACCTGTAAATTGATTGATTGATGGATTCACTTCTTCCATCCTACACTGTAATTGATCTTGTATAGAATTAATTTCCTATGATTTCAAAAGATTTTTCTATAATCTATAATTTTTTCATTTTAAAAAAGACCAATGTAACTAAAAAATGCAGTTTTATACAGTACTATGTTAATAATATTGTACTATTGCTTTCATCATTTATGATATAGATTGAATATTTTTAATTAATTTTAGTGGCTCCACGTATTGATAGAACAAATCTGAACAATCTTGTTATCAAGGCTGGTAACATAGTGAAACTGGATGTTGATGTAAAAGGTGAACCTCCTCCAAAGATCACATGGTCTTTCAAAGGAGAACCTATCATGTCTGGGGAAAAAATCAAAATTGACAATGAGGACTATCACACATTGTTCATTCTCACAAAGACAGTGAGAGCTGATACTGGAATATACACAATTACAGCTGTTAATGATGCTGGAAAAGACCAGGCAGAGATTGAAATAACTGTTCTTGGTAAGTATATTAATATATATATATATATATATATATATATATATATTCAATGGCATGGAACGTGACAATAAAAGAATACAGAATAAAAGGAAATGTCATTGAGCCATGTGCAATCGGTAGCCCTGTAGCACTCCGTTTCTGAGTTGCTTCGAATTACTCTACATTGTCCTAGATGCTCTCTGTCCATGGTTTCACCATTACAAAGTGAACAGGTTTGCTGTAAACCTAAGAAGCAAAATACAAAATGTTATTTCTGTTAAAAGCCATCTAACAAAATGTATTCACAGTGAAAATTTCAAGGATTAAAGTTATGTTTTACTAATTTTATTACATTGATCATTATTCAACCTATTTTTTAAAAACAGCATGTTGAACAAACCCCCCAACAATCTTTATACGATATTCCTCTGAAGCATAACTAAAAAATCTAGATTCTTTTAAAGATGAAACTAGTTAATTTTCATACAGAGTGAATAACATTCCATTAGTTGTTATTTATTTAGTTGTTTGTTTGTTCTTGAAAAAGTTCTTTTATTTCTTAGGGAAGCCTAGCAAACCTAAAGGACCTCTTGAAGTATCTGATGTACATGCAGAAGGCTGCAAATTGAAATGGGACAAACCTGAAGATGATGGTGGTTCCCCTGTCAAAGAGTATATTGTTGAAAAAATGGACACTGATACTGGAAGGTGGATTCCAGTTACCACTACCAAAGATCCAGAAGCTGAAATCACTGGTCTTATTCCTGGGAAAGAATACAAGTTCCGAGTTAAAGCAGTCAATCCAGAAGGAGAATCAGAACCTCTGGAAACTTCTGCTGGAACAGTGGCGAAAAATCCATTTGGTATGACATTGTATTAATTATGATGAAATATATTTCAACTCTTTATAACATTCCTTAATATTTGAAGGTGCTGAACAAATAACTATTAGCAACTTCAGCCAGTTATTAAATTAATTGTTTATCAGAATTCAGTGTTTTAAAAGGGTGAAAATAAGATCTTTGATTTGGTAACGTGCTACTATACATACAAAAATATAATAATAATAATAATAAATAATAATCAGCATTTCTACTCAATGTACATAAAAGTTTATCAGGATTACATTTTAATAACATTTCCCAGTTTTGTTCATGGGATTGTGTGTTATTAAAATAGCCAATAAAATATTGTGTTTTAAAATCTAAATGCTAGAATAGTATTCAAAACTTCACAACTTTTGGCAGAGAATAGGTAATTTTTCCTTAGTTATACTAACAAAAAATTACCTATAGTATTTTAGTTACCTATAGTATAGTATAATTATTACTGTAATATCTAATGAATGCAAAGTATTAAAAAATAAGTTAACAAAAAACTACTTGAATTTGACTTTTATTTGATTGGATTATGAATAGTTTTATTTGATTTTTTTACTATTAAAATTAATTTATTAATTCGGAAATATTCTTCATTCATTGTACTAAATATTTGTTTCAGTTTTCTGAATACATTTAATTTGTTTTATTTTTTACCATAGAGGAGCCAGGAAAGCCGGGTAAACCTTCTGGACATGACTGGGGTAAGCATTATGCTGATTTAATATGGACTCCACCAGCAAGTGATGGTGGTGCACCCATTACCAGCTATATCATTGAGAAGAAAGACAAGTTCAGTACAAAGTGGCAGAGAGCTTCAGAAACAATTGGCGACAAATGTGAAGCTCGTGTATCTGACCTCATTGAAGGAATGGAATACCAATTTAGGGTTAGAGCAGTAAATAAGGCTGGTCCTAGTGAACCTAGTGAGCCTAGTACTCCTTTGATTGCCAAACCCAGATTTTGTAAGCATAATTATTAAATATAAATCAATATGTTCATATTATTATTATTATTATTATTATTATTATTATTTATGACCTGTAATGCATGAATAAATTTCCTGAAGTTCTGTTTTGTTTGATAACTTTGGATAATTTCATTGTCTGAGCATAATTAGTAAAGAACAAAAATTGAATACTTAAATAATATAAGATCTGTTTTGATTTTTGATATAGTGTAATGCTATTATTTATTTATTTATTGTAACTATGCATTTAATTACTGTTGAGTGCAGAAGCGCAAATTAATTCAAACTAAATGTCTTATTTAGAATGTAAAAATATGAATATATAACACAAGTGGTCATATTTTTTGTTATATTAAATTATGAAAACTGAATGGTATGTATTAATAAAATATTCAAAATTCTGTTCCAGTTAATAATAACTGACTAAAATCATTATATTAACTATTTATAGAATAGTTTAATATTTTGTAAGACAAAAGTGAGTAATTTCTAATTTGTGACAAGTTTTTTGAAAATAACAGTATTTTTTTCTTTTATTTAGTGGCACCTCAGATAACTGGACTCAAAGATATCACTGTTAGAGCCGGAGCAACTGTTAGGTTTGATGCTAAAGTTATTGGTGAGCCACCTCCAAAGAAACTTTGGTTCTTTGGTAAAGACCAACAAAAGTCTGGTGGTAGAACAACCCTTGAAATTGAAGATTACAGAACTAAATTAATCATTAACTCAGTAGAAAGGCGAGATTGTGGAGAATATAAACTCTGTGTTGAAAATAATTCTGGAAAAGATGAAGCTACAGTTACTTTGTGTGTATTAGGTAAGTTTTTAATTTTGGTGTGTTTTAGGAATATATAAATAAATATATATTGTTTTGGTATGTTTTAGAAATGTGAACAAATATATACTGTGGTAAAAAACATATTATGTTTTGCAACTAAGAAGTGAACTAATCAAGCATGATGATGTATCTATTTGTATATATAGTTGATGACATAAAAAAATAGTTATAACTATGTTTCATTTAAAATTTACAGTTTCATATACTATTTTCGTGAATTTTAGATAAACCTGGTAAACCTCGTGGGCCACTTGATGTAACAGATGTTACTGCAGAAAGCTGTAAGTTAAAGTGGAAAGAGCCAGAAGATGATGGAGGCTCTCCTATTGAACATTATGCTGTTGAAAAAATGGATATGGGTTCTGGTAGGTGGGTGCCAGCTGGACGTGCTTACAAGCCAGAATTGGATTTGAACAACCTTATACCAGGTGAGAGGATTTTGTTAAACAGTAAACTCCCATTTATCTGGCCTAATGCGGAGGAAGGGTAGGCTGGATAGCAAAAAATCCAGATAGGCTGGAGCTCTACAAATATTTACTCACTTCCTTCCCCCTGTCTCCATCTGCCATGATATTAAAAGCATTTGTGTTACATATTCTATGATAAAATAGTGGAGACTACTGCAGTTTTAGTGGTGCACTAAACTATAGGGAATCTGAAAACTAAAGTATTTTTAACAGATAGACATGTTCAGATTTTAATTACCTATTTCAAAGTTGATTAATATACACAGAGTTTCAAAAATGTTTCTCACTCCCCCACCTTCCCTCCTTTTCCCACTTCAAGATTTACTCAGATTTTGCCCTTGTGAAAATACATATTTCATGCCAGAAATTCTCATTTTGTTGGTTAGGTATGTTTGCTGTCGGCAAAACTTGCGTACACAGCACGTAGCACATAGATACTTCCAACATTCCTCATATTTTTAACTAAGCAGGATAGTGGGAAGTTTACTTTAGTTTATGAATTGCTTTTTGAAATTACAAAATTATTGAATTTCCTGGGTAGCTCTAACATTTGATTTTTGTAAAAATGACTTTTTTTGAATTACTGGAAAAGAGTATGAGCCCCTTTAAAATATTTTTTATAAGAAATCCAGGGTCATTCCATGACATTAAAAAAGCATGAAAATGAAATTGAATACCAATTATTTAATAGAGTTAATAGATTTTTTTAGCATTACGGGCTGCATTATAGTTTTATTTTGATACTTAATACTGGCCATTTTGTTTATTTAAGTGCTGGGATTAACTTAAAAATTATGATAGTTAAAATGTTACATTAGTTTCATAAAAACTACCATTATTTGACTAAGATTCAAAATTAAACAATGACCTTATCTACTATCTCGTGCTGTAAAGCTATTCATAGCTTTAAAAGTTACCTAGTTACCTTATATTTATTAATTTAAAGAATGTTATGTTTCCCACAACCAAATCCTTGTATGACCTTGACAAACTATGCTTGTGGGTGATTTGCAACAGAACATTTTGTCTCTTAATAATTTTTTCCACAGAATTTTTAGTAATTTACTTTAATAATAATGAATAAATATTACTAATAATGTAAGACTTTAAATAATAAAAAAAGACTGATATCTACTTTGAAATTTTGTATGGTGTATTTTTTTTCTGTAACTTCTTAAAATTTTAATTATTAATTTGTTTTCTCTAGGACAAGAGTATAAATTCCGTGTCATGGCAGTAAATGCTGAAGGAGAATCAACTCCCCTTGAAGGCGAAAAATCAATCATTGCTAAAAATCCATATGGTGAGACATGATTTATATGATTTTTTTACTTTTTAGTATATAGTTAAGAAAAATTCATGTGTAATTATTTTTTCTCTCACTGAAATTCAATTGTTACTGACGTTTAGATAATTTAATAGTTTTTCTCTTTTTCATTTATTTTAGGCATTTTCTCTTCATTGTTATTCCAATTGATAGCGCTATCTTTTTAGTGACTTCCCCCCCCCTTTTGCAACAAGATACACGTAACAAATTAAGTCCTTATTAAATCCTCTCCAAAAATTATGAGTCATATTTCAGGTTGTTTGGCCTTCAGCAGTGGCAAGTAAATTTGTGATGAGAGAAACATAAAATAATTTTTCATGTTACATTTTGCATATTTTGTTGACATTCATTGATATATTCATTTCCGATAAAAGCAAAAAAAGCTGAAACATGTCCGGTGATATTCTATGATAGTTTACTTTTTTTGGTAAGCAATTTCATTTACACTGGTGTGCATTGAAATGCACTATGAGTGTTCAGTTATAATACCAGATAAACTAGGTAATTTTTCCTGTTGAAAGAAAACTAGATTGAAAAAGTGTAGTTTGTTTCCTGCTTTCTAGTTCTAAGTATGAGAGTACCATTATGATTGCTTAAATTAGGTAAATGTCATTGACCTAAGGATTTATAGTTCAAATTATTTAATCTATTGATGTATTTAAATAAAGATGGTGCAATTTGTGTTATGTTGTGGTTCAACCATTTCAAATTATTTGATTTTTATGCAGCTGCCCACACATTGAATTTAAATGATCCATCAAATGACATATAATGTTTAATTATACTAGTAAAAGTGTCAATGAAATCCTTGCCATTCTAAGAATTTCCGTTATTCTCTTAAAAAAATGTTGCCTCCAGTCATGTAAAGTATGCTTGAATGCTGTTTTGAAATACCTCATTGATCTGAATTGTTAGATCTTTTAGCTTGTTCATCAGTTCAAAATGAGATGGGAATCACACAATGATCAATTGATAATGATGAGCTTCAGAACAGGGGGGTTGGGGGGGGTGAGATAGGCCTGAAAATTGAAAATTGTTTAAAGCTATTAAAAGGTTAAAATACACATTAAAATTCAACGGGTATGGAGGCCCTGCAGATCATAACTACAGATGGTGCTGTAAATGATATGACACATGTGCAAATCGATCCGGGATGGAGCGAAGTTTTGAAGAAGAGAGCAGAGCAGTCTGAAGACAGCAGGGGCTGAAGAAGGTGGTGGCCGCCACTGAAAACTGCTGCTCGTTGGATTTTAAATGTGTATTTTAACCTTTTAATATTTTAATGCATGTCCGTCCTTTTATTTTTAATTGTTTAAAGCTTTTCATTGATCTCTGGTTTTTGACTTATCCGAGTGATTTATGTATGATCTGTTAGCTGAAGAACTGGCTAGGAAGTGAAAGCTTCCAGACCAATGAGGAATTGCTAAAAAATCACAAGCAGTAACATTTTTCTAAGAAAGTGTTAAAAAGCTCATTTGTTGATGTAACAAGTGCTTGCATCTTCATGGCTGTTATATCAAAAAGAAACCATACAAGTAGCTAATTTTTGGTAACAGATTCATTTTTTTTTCAACTTTATTTTTATGGTCCATCTATTGCTAAAAGGGATTTTCATATTTGGAATTACATTATACTGTTATGTATTTTAACCATAGCTAAGTTTCAGTTTTTATTTTCATTGCAGCTTTTGGA
The DNA here is from genome assembly GCA_038373885.1 of Cheiracanthium punctorium. Lineage (NCBI taxonomy): Eukaryota > Metazoa > Arthropoda > Arachnida > Araneae > Cheiracanthiidae > Cheiracanthium > Cheiracanthium punctorium. The sequence continues at coordinate 576,007 of JAWZYV010016502.1, read as the reverse complement.
AACTGACTCGAGAGTTTTCTGAATTTATTCACAAACAAAACTTGTTGGTTGAGACCCACTTAATGATTGTCCAGTTTTTATTTTTTACTTTACATGTAGTTTTTGTTCATTTAAATTTCTAACTGCATTCAAAATGTCTTTGGCTGCAGATCCTCCTGGAAAGCCTGGAATACCTGAGCCCACTGACTGGGACAAAGAATGGATTGACCTGAAATGGTCTAAACCACTGAAAGATGGTGGTTCACCAATCATTGGTTATCTAGTTGAAAAGAAAGAAAAGGACTCTAGTACTTGGGCAAAAGCTGCTCAAATTGATAAACCTGTACTTGAAGGCAGGGTTCAAGATTTGATTCCTGGTGAAACGTATCAGTATAGAGTAAGAGCCATTAATGCTGCAGGACTGGGGGAGCCTAGTGATGCTACAAAACCATTGATTGCTAAACCCAGAAAATGTAAGTTTAAAAAATGTATATTTCTTGTCTGAAAAAATTCTTCATTTTTAGTAATATGTATACATTGGTGAAGTTATGTAAAAATTAAATATAATGAAGCACTGTTGATTAGCCTTTCATGGAATGAATATAAAATGATAGATCTAAAACATCATTCAAAAATTTACTGGTTCTAACAGCAGTTTCTAATTAATGATTAGCTTCTTTTGTGCATCTTTCTGTTCATCTATACCCGGTAATTCAAAATAGATGTTAAAGCGATTATCTTTTGAACCGTAAGTGATCAAAACATACTTCCAATTAGAAACGTTCATCAAATGAAGATCAGCTTTTAGAAATGGCAATTTTTTTTTTACTGGGGGCTGTATGTATATTAAAATATGAAATTCAATTTTTATATGGTACCTCCTTTTCTATCACTTATATTTAAAAAATATATTGGCCTGTGTCTAAGAAGGTAAATTAAAAAAATGCCATGTCTCTGAGTGGAATAGTTTCCGAGATATTTCATTTTGAAAATTTTGTCAATTGTCACCAAACACTAAAGGGAAGTGAGAAAAATGTAATTACTTTTCAAATGAAGTTAATTTATAGTAATAGTCACCCGATAGACATAGCTGACTTCTCAAATCCTAATTTAGCTAGAATTTTCCTATAACACATGTTTGATAGATTTTAGTGAAAGTTATCACACCATAGTAACCGACACGATTATTATGTCATTCTCTTTTACACTTTAAAATTCCTTCTCTAGAAGTGTGACATAATACTGGATGATCCCCTGTAAAAGACTAAATTATCACTAATTTCATAATGCAGTACCAATCCATTCAGGTGAAACTGTACCTGCTAATTTCACACGTTTCAACCTGTTTAATTGCCATTCTCAACAATGAGCTCATTATTTATCCTTTATCAATTCACAGTTGGCCCCCTAAAGTAAAGATTTTTTTGCCTGAAAACCGACGCCAATACAGTAGGTAAAGTCGTATAAGTCATCACTTTCAGCATTAAATTTCAGGCTAACTATTTTGCTTAGAGACTCAGGATTTTTAAAATTAATTTTCTTAGTGCAATATTTTTCGAATTATAAGTGATAGGAAAGAAGGGACCATATAAAATTAAATTTCATATTTTAATATGTATACAGCCCCTAGGAAAAAAATTACCATATATGAAAGCTACTCTTAATCTGACGAGCTTTTCTAATTGAAAGTATGTTTCGATCACTTATGGTTTAAAAGGTAATTGCTTTAACATAGATTGTATTTTAAATTACACGGTATAATTTTTATTATTAGTGATATTTATACATCATCAGATGAAAATGGCTGAATATACACGCCAGCAGTTTAATCTTTTGTACTCGAGAGGTGATTCTCAGTCACCACTGTATGTGAAACAGTAAATCCATAACTGCCGACATCTATGGAATATAACTAACCACTTTTTCTAGATAGTATACTTTTTAAATAATTTTTCAAATCAGTAACCAACTTGCAAGCTAAACTCAGAAATTTTGCAATATTCTAAGTCGAAAATTACTGTTTACAAAAAGTGATTGCTTTTATTCCATAGATATTGGGTAGGATCAATTAACACATCTCTTGCTGGTTTGCTCAAGCAAAAAAGGCTTTAAGTGCAAAGGGTTAAATATGTGTACACATTCAGCAGAATGGATTTTGTTTTCTATATGAAGATATTATCTTGAGCCCCTTTCTTAAAGTATACTCACATTTCCTTTTTAAGATTTGAAAACCTTTGAATACCATTTGGTGATAATGAGCTTTATTGAGTGGTTGAAATTTGTTTTCTATCCAAATTTCATTGTCTTCTGAGTCATCTGTTGATCATCTGAGTCTTTTCTAATTGTATCTGAAGTTCATTAATTGAGCACTAATCCTTATTCAGAGAGATTTTCTGTAATGTATACACTCAGAGATAATGTATGCCTTATATTTTCTACTTTAGTGGCTCCAAGAATTGATCGCAAAACTTTAAAACCTATCACAGTACGTGCTGGCCAACCCTTCCAACTGGATGTCAAAATTGCTGGTGAGCCTCCACCGACTGTCCGCTGGATGATAAAAGATCAGCCTGTTCCAGAAAGATATGATTTTGTGATTAAAAATGTACCTTATAATTCTAAAGTTGAATGTGAAAAAGCAGAGAGAAAGGATTCTGGTGTTTACAAAATATTTGCCAATAATCCACATGGGCAAGATCAGGCAGAGGTGGAAATAACTGTCCTGTGTAAGTTGAAGTTGCACTTACGCATGAATGCTATTTGTAAAAAGTTGCTCACTTTTGTTTATTTTAGCATTTTAAGTTCTGTTAATGTTTACATAGTTATCTTGAAATGGAACTCTTTTTCTTGATTACAGAATAATAAAAAAATATTTTGATTTGTTAAAAAAATTTTATGAAGTTTGAGACCCTTTGTTAACAAACAATACCCATAAATCTTATATATAAAACTCAATAACTATTATTATTTCTTATTTATAATAATACATGAAAAAAATTAAATATCATTGAATATTGAAAGTCTATCATAAATTCAAATATAAATATTTTAACTTTAGTTGCAATTTGTATTACTTTACTATTCTGTAATATGCTTTCTTTTATTGTCACTCTGGTATAATGTATTCATTCCTTTTCAAAATGCATCATTTTGTATTACTAGTCCTAGTCATTAAAAAATAAATATTTCGGAGAACTAATTTTTATAGCATCTGCCTAATATATTACATATGAGCTTTAATTCTAAAATTGAAATTAAATATTTTTTAGTTTATTGAAATTTGCTACTTTGTTTATAAAAGACATTAATTCCCCCAAATTTTGATGTTCAACCTCAAAATGAATTTTCTAATTTTCTGTAATCATTATAGAAATGTAATATTTTGCCATTTCTCAACATATAAATACATTTGTAGTTATAAAAATTGAAAAATCCTTAGATTTATTTAAAATTAATCTGTCATTTTTAATCATAGTGAATTGGAAATTAAACTATTTTTAGATCTCCCTTATAAAAGTTTTCCACTTTGAATGATTATAATTTGTTTTCAAGTATTTTTAATTCAGCAAGATGTTTTTTATTTGTATAGTAATATTTTGGCACCTGTTTTTAAGTTATTGAAAATCAACTAAATTTTACAAATGACAAAATTATTTATAAACTTCTAACAATTTTGCATTTAAATATTTTTATTATAACCAATGTATACTTATGTTGTATTATGTGATTTGATGTGGTCTGTTAGAAATAAAAATTATTAAGGCTTCAGCTGATATTTTTACAGTCGCTATTTACTCTCCTTTTTTAACCCCATATTTCTTAAAAAATAAAAAAATTGTGTTTCCTCTCAGCAAAATCTTCCAAACCAGAAGGTCCACTTGATGTATCGGATGTAAGGAAAGACGGTTGCAAATTGAAGTGGAACAAGCCAAAAGATGATGGAGGCCATCCACTGGAAGGTTATCTTGTTGAGAAACAAGATCCAGAAACTGGTAACTGGGTACCCATTGGAAAAACTATGAATCCAGAAATGGATGTTACTGGGCTTACACCTGGAAAACCATATAATTTCAGAGTAAAGGCTTTGAATCCTGAAGGTGAATCAGATCCATTGGAAACTTATACTCCTGTTGTGGCTAAAGATCCATTCAGTAAGTTAATTGAACCATTTCTTTTTTAAATTATATTTGAGATATTAGTTTAATTGATTGAGTAAAGTTTTTTTTAAATCTCTAATTAACAGAAAGTCAGTTCCTTTTTTTTTTTTTTTTTTTTTTTTTTTTGGGAGGGGGGGGGGGTAATCATGTAGACTGGTCAGATACAAATTAAATTTAGAAACAAATCATTTTCTTGTAAGAGGATTATTATTTTATTTTATTTTGGAATGCTCTATTTAGGGAAGAGGTATACATAGATTTCTTCAGATCCCTGGAAACGAATTGTATAAAAAACAGACAGGTTAAGAGTTGTGTGAATGTACAATGTCAGTTGCTCATAAAATTAATCAACTAGTGCTAAAATGTGACCAGGATTTTATAAAATGGTGGTAAAACAGTAAATACTACCCATTAAAATAGGAAATAAAAGGCCTTATATTATGCATGCACTTTTCTACTCCATTAATCTTATATTCATCTTCTATGTAGGGTAACATTTCATTTTCTACTAGTTGTTGCCTATATCACCTGGTTATCATCCTAATTGAAATAAAATAAACTATAAATAAAGTTCTAGCAAAATGATATACTAATTTTTTAAAGCTTATTCTTTTAAGGTATTGAATGAAAACATGCAATAGTTAGTGATATCGCAAATTAAAATTTTGAACAATTCATTTAAATGAAAACTTTACTCTCAGTAAATTTTAGTGTAAGGTTTTCACAAAATTTTTCTTTTCACTATTTCTTTTTATTTCTAGAAGTATTCCTTTGTCAATTAATATTAGAAAATACTTTCGAATTTACATTTCTTATTGATTAATCACAGTAGAAACTACTCTAAAATATCATCAAAATGCTACTCAAAGAGGTTTAATGTAACAGGGGAGAATGTATGTAAAGAATGTTCGGGACACTCTCTTTTCAATGACTTCGTCTTTTCTGTAAGAATGGCAATCGAGGCTAGTTGAGGTTAAACTAGATCTTTATTATTTTCCATACTTGGCTGGAAAAGGACCAACGACCTATCGACAGACTCCTTGCGTGTTTTCTGGGCAGTTACGATATCAAAAATCCCCCACAAATTTCTTGCTTCTGACCTACATACCCCCTAGTTTCCCAACTTGTCGCTAGGCATTACTCTTTCTCTAATTAGTTCTTTAAGGTGATGTCATGTACTTACTTAGCCCAAGAATTTTAGGTTCGTCCACCAGAAACCACAAACACATGCAAATTTAGCTTTCGAACGTTTGATTCTTTAGTGCTCTCAAAATTTGCCTCAGAAAGTATTATTTGCCTGGCTGAGAAACAAACTTTACAGTGAAATTACTCTGTTTCACAGAGATTAAAGATGGTTTTTCAGATGACTGAATTAGATTAAATTGTTAAAAGTCTATTTTATTATTATATGCATATTGTGAACATTCTGTAAACTTGAACTTGAGGCTATAATGTTTACCATGAAAGCTATCTCATAATTGCAGCAAAGACTTTAGCTACTTTATATATATCAGGTTGTAAAGAAAGTTTTCCGCCATATCTGCCTGAAAACCTATCTTCTAACTCCTTAGATAACTGTTTTTGAACTTTTGGTACCAAACCTGCACAGTGTCACATGATACAACAATAGTACTTAAAGCTGTACTCATAATTCGTTGATATTATGTAGCTGACTTTTTGCAACACAACTGGAAGTAAATGATGGTTCTAATCCTCTAGAGTGATAGTTTTATTTGAGACACCTTATACTTAATGGTAACTATATTTTTTACAGATTTCACAACACAGTGTTATAAAGTAAACCTCTTTCTTTCAAATGCCAAAAATCGTTTGACAAAATATGAGCAAATACGCCAACAAGAACTGTGTGCTGACGAAGTTTGCGGTGGCGGGAAACTTTCATTACAACCTAATACATTAAACACTTAAGTTTGACAGCCATACACTGCTGGTATGTACTTTCATTTGTCAATTCTATTGGAATAATAGAAAGTAAATTTCATTTAATTAATTTTCAGAGGAATCTGGATCTCCTGGACGTCCAGAAGTCACTGACTGGAATAAGGATCATGCTGATTTAAAATGGACACCACCTGAAAATGATGGTGGAGCACCAATCACTGGTTACATTGTAGAGAAAAAGGAAAAGGGAGGACCTTGGGAAAAGGCTCTTGAAGTGCCTGGAGACAAGCTTAAAGCTACTGTGCCTCATTTGAATGAGGGCAAAGAATATGAATTCAGAGTGGTTCCTGTGAACAAGGCTGGACCTGGGGAGCCTAGTGATCCATCTCAAGCCATTATTGCAAAACCTCGATTTTGTAAGTATTACTTTGGGAAAAAATTGGTTTGTATGTAAATCTAATACATATTAGATGCAAAATACTGGTGACACAATCATTTATTTGTGTCAAGAATCAATTCATTTTATTAACATTAAATTTTGATATTTGTTTCTTTGATAAATTTAAATTAACTTTTATCTACCCAAACATTTATTAGTTATAAAGATTTATTTGTTATTTAAATTATGTTTATGCTATGAAATGTTAGCTTTTGTTTTTCATATTAAAAATTTAAACTTTTTCTTACATTTACAAATGAAATGGCTTTGGAAGCATGTGTTGATGTACTGCATCATTTCAGTGAGGCCAACTATTGATCGTACCATGTTTGATGATCTCACTGTGAAAGCTGGTCATCCAATCAAATTTGACGTCAATGTGTCTGGAGAACCACCACCGAAAATTACTTGGCAAGTTAATGATAAAGATCTTAAGAGTGAGACTAGAAGTACTCTTGAGAATGTGGACTATAACACCAAACTTACCATAAGGCGTGTAACTCGTGCTGATTGTGGGAAATACACCATCAATGCTGTTAATGAAAGCGGAAAAGATACTGCTTCTGTTACCGTTTTAGTGATTGGTAAGTAAAGTATTCATGAAACTGATGACTAAAATGGTCTGTATGTCTGTTAATGTGTCATACTCTAGCTTTTAATAGGGACTGCTTTTCCTTTAATATCTCAAAAATAAATAAAATAGTTTATTGTATGTTTTAAAGAAGCTCTTAAACTATTTTAGTACTGTAAAGTTCCTTTTATTTCTTCCTAGTTACAGAAATCTTAATATGTTTTGCATCTTACTTATTCTTCTAAGCAAAAGTCAGGAAGGAAGTTATTTAGTTGTTAAATTTAAAATATAGCTACAGTATGATTTGTGGAAGTGGAAGTGAATGTAGAAAGCATGTTTGTTAATTACTTAGCTTGGTAGTACTTAGTTTTTTACGTAGCTTGGTAGTCCTTATAAGGAAATACTTGTCTCTTCAACAAAGGAAAGATAGGTAATTTATGAAACTTTATGGCATACTTATCTGTAAAATTTTTAAATAAAAATATTAGAAATATATCAATTGTTTTTAACTAACATTTATAGATGACAACATTATATTTCATTCTAATTTTTCATACAGTTTTAAAAATTATTGCTTTGATGTCTGATAGCAAAAACTATTATTTTTTTTCTTAATGCATTAAAAAATACTAATTTAAAATTAACTAGTTTTTATTTTGAGCACTTATTTATCCTTTAATAGATAAAAATTTTACAAGAAGTTCTGCCTGACCTAAAATTTTCAAATATTTGTAATTGACTTAATTTTTATGGTAATTCAGATTAAAAAGAGTCTGTAGTTTTATTAGCGGGTTTGTGTTACTAATGTTCATAAAAGATAAGTTACTTTATGAAACTATACTAGTGGATGCTAGGCTTATCTTTTGTGTACTTGTATGGATACATTTTTTTATCCATATTTGTGTCTTACATTGTACCTGATGTAGATATTTATTGTGCAGCAAATATACTGTCTGACTTCTTCAATATTATGTTCTTTCATCTATTCACATGAAAAGTATATATATTACTTCTTTTAAATGCCACCAGATGTTCCCACTGCACCTCAAGGACCATTGGAGGTGTCTGATGTTCATAAAAATGGCTGCAAACTCCAATGGAAGAAACCAAAAGATGATGGAGGCATACCTTTGACAGGGTATGAAGTAGAAAAACTCGATCCAGATACTGGCACATGGTTACCTGTTGGAAAAACTAGAGAGCCTGGTAAATTGTCTTCTAAATATACATATGTGTGTGTGTGTGTGTGTATTATATATATACACACATTTTACTATATATATATATATATAGTAAAATGGCTAAACTTACGAATCAAGGAATCATTCAACATCAGTTATGGTAGTCCAATATATTCAATAAATAGAATGAGTATAGCTGATGCTTACTACCCATTGTTTTATTCCTTACAATTCGATTTCATTTTTCAATTTTACTTCTGTTTGGATTTTCCATTTATTGGTTTTATATATATATATGTAATAATAAAATAAACTTTGCTAATTTAACCTAATTTAATTTAATGTGATTTGAAAAGCCTTCTTTAATCTCGGTTACTCTCACTGTAAAGTTTGTTTCTCGGCCACACAAATATTACGCTCAGAGACGTTTTTTGAAGTTCCATAAGAAGTAAAATTGTTGATTCAGCAGTAGTTTCAGTTTTCTGTGGCTTTGCTACTACGCGCTTTTAGAACTCCTGGGTAAGCAGGTGTTTCTCATGTCTTGATTGACAATCGAGTTAACTAATTACGTTTGAGAGTAACACCTTCGCGATCGTGCTGCACCCTGCCAACAGGTGTAGTAACTAAGGAGTATTTAAGCAAGAGCATGGAAATTTCAGGATCTCAATAGCTTTTTAGAAGTTTGGAACGTGAAGCTTAGCAGGAGCTTCGAGCTTTAGCTTTTAGATTTTCGCAGCATGCTTCCCAGGCAGATGCCAGAGCACAAGCAGAGCAACAGCCTTTCTTCCGTATTCTCCGAGGAGCGGACGTGAGGGACCAGTGATACAGCGCGGACGACAACCCTCCAGTGCCTCCCAACAGGCGTTTGATCCTCTCTCCATGGTGCGATGTGTTGCTGGTGCCTTCCCTTGCAGTTACCGACGTCGCTCGCTGTCATCATTGAAACACGATTGTACGTCCCCGTATCCCAGAACAGTGCGTCTGGCAAGGATGAACGATCTCGCCCGGTGGAAGCCGATGTTCCGGACACAGACCGACGGCGAACTTAATTTTGAAGGGACACCATTCACAATTGAAAAATTACAGTTTTTTTTGTGGAACTCAAGAGTTTAAAAGAAGATTGGTGATTTGTAGAAAAAATATTAGTGTGTTTTTTTTTTAAATTTATTTTGTGAAGATGCAAGGTAAGGTGTTTCTCTCTCTATTAATGATAGTGATGTGTTAGTTAGTTATTTAATATCTATGTTGAAAAAATAAATATATAAACGGGTTATAATAGTCATAAATGATGATACTATTTATAAGTTTGAAAGTTAATATAAAAATGCTATTAAAGTGTATATTATATAAAAAGTGATGACACATTTTTAAGTTCTATAACTGTAAATTTTTAATTTTTATTGTAATAAAGTCAAGATGAAGTTGGTAGACATTCCCCAAATTAAGTTAGCCATTCTATCAGCTAAGTCAGACACAATTAAATTAGTACATTCTTTTATTTTTGAAACAGATAAGCAGAAGAGAAACCGATCTAATTTAAGGGAATTTGAGGGATTTCAATTTGAAATTGGGGATGCAGAATTTGAACGAAAGCTAAAATATGTCATTGATAATTTTGATAAAATTAAATTAATTAGAATTGCTAATTTTTTTCAATTAGAACCTTCGGATTCAGAAGAGGAGACAGCACGTAAGCTCCTATCCACCTTCAGGGATTTGGAGACTTACAATGAAACCTTTACGATAAACAGTGATATAGAGGATGCTGACAATATAGCTGACGAATCTACAAAAACCGAAAGTCGATTAGTCCCTTCGTCAGAATTTGTAAACAGTAATGGGAATTCTCAGCAGCTAAAAAAGTCAAAAGAACTGTCATCCATAATACCCAAAAAGAGAGAAACACAAAATTATGACAGAGCTTTAGAAATAATTCCTTTTGCCCCCGAGTCAGGAATGGAATGAAAGAATTGGGTTGTTTATTTTGACGGTTATTGCAATGATGAAAACTTGGATAATGTATGGAAAATAAAAAATATACACAAGTTCATTAAGGGAAAGGCAATTACTTTATTTGTTAACAATAATTTAAATGTCCTATATTGGGAGGAGTTAGTGCAATTATTCCATGAGGAATTTACTACCCCAGAAGAACCATCCCTTGGTGATTTTTCAAATATTGTTTTCAGAATAGGAGAAAATGTTTCCGAATATTACCACAAAAAATTACAGGTAGGAAGAGCTTTGGAACTGGAACCAAAATTATTATTAGATGGATTAACAGACGGGCTACCCAAAGAATTGAAACAACTTGTTGTGGTAAATTCTCCTAAGACAACAACCGAATGGAGGTACTTGGTACACAAACTAAACAAAATACAGATAGTAGGCAAAGGACATCAACCTCCAACACATTTCCAATCAAGCTCCCAGGGCTTTCGCCAGTGGCGACCCATGAGACCAAATAATGAATCTCAACCCCATCCTTCAAACTCAGCAAAACCCTGGAACTATAAGTATCCAAATGCAAATAACACGCCTAGATCATATCCCTCTAATAATAGTACATACGTACCCAGGGGAGCCCAATACTCAGAATACCAATACAAATGTACATTATCATGAATACTTATCACCATCCCCTTGCAAAATATGCCAAAGTTACAATATTACTAATGCTTTTCATTGGCATAAGGACTGTCCTCTTAAGAAATCTACCGTCACTCAACGTCAAATTGTTAGCATACAAACAAACAATACCAGTCAAGAGACCGCTACTTCAGACAATCACAATGAACGTAGCTCAGTGGAGAGTACAACTAACTCTTTTGAACAATTAATTTTGCTCGGGCAACTTATTCAAAATGGATCCAAACATAAACAAACTCAAAAAGTAGTTAGAAAAGTACATGAAACTGAAGCTATACCTTGTTTAATTGATACCGGAAGTAGCATAACCATCTGTCCAAAACATATCATTAAGAAATATCTCATTCAAACTCAGTATGATAAATATGGTATCAATGCTACTCAAACTCAAGGTATTTTAAAATTAAGAGAAAAATGCCTTGTAGATTTGACATTTGGTGATATTACACGAACTGTGGAAATGTATATTGTAAACAATAACTTACCTTATGTCTTAATTGGTCTACCACATTGTTGTGATTTTAAACTAAATATAGACTGTACAAAAAATGAAATTTCGCAAATGGGAAAAAATATTTTACTAATGTCACTTCAAGATGATATTTCCACAGAAAAGACCTTGCATTTAGTTCCAGACAGTGATTATTGTAATGAAAGTAATCAAAATGAGGTTTATCAAGATAATTATTGTAATGAAAGTAATCAAAATGAGGTTTGTCAAGATAATTACTGTAACGAAAGTAATCCAAATAATGTGTATCCAAATTGTGATGATGAATTCCTGTCATATGAAATGAGTGATGCCTTCCTCAGTAAGATACAAATCGATCAGGATGAAGCTAAAGAGCTTGATTTTACTCCAGCCACTGAGGAAAATAATCAAAATCTTCAGTTAGCCAATAAAAGTGAACTTCCTGCTCTCTTAGCTAAATATGTCAAAATTTTCGCAAAAACAAAATATGATGTAGGTAGAATTAACATGGAACCATAAAGAGTTCATTTAACATCTGAATTACCAATTGCACAAAGAGCGTATAGAACCTCCCCTAAGGAGGAAAGTGAAATAAGAGAACAAATTCAAAATTTATTACAAGCCGGTTTAATTAAAGAAAGCCATTCTCCTTACTCTGCACCCATCACTTTGGTGCTTAAGAGAGAGGAAGGAAAGAAAACACGTCTTTGTGTTGACTTTCGTAAACTCAATGCTATTATGAAGACAGACGCAGAACCATTACCTAGAATTGATACTCTTCTTGATAAATTAGCAAAATCAAATTTCATTTCCACGCTAGATCTCGCAAGTGGATATTGGCATGTGCCCGTGCATCCCCGAGATACTGAAAAATTAGCTTTTTCTACCACATTTGGGTTATTTGAATGGAAAGTTCTACCCTTCGGATTGCACACAGCGCCAGCAATATTTAATCGTACCATAAGAAGAATTCTAAATAAATACAAAATTGATTTTGCATGTAATTATTCTGCTGTAGAACATATCTCACACCATGTCCACCTTCTTGATGTAAATGAAATTAAAGAAACTCAAAAGAAAGAAAATGTCATAGTAAATGGTAAAAATTTAATTGAAGTAAATGATGTTATTATAATTAAGAAAAAAGGACTGTATAAGATTTATGTACCTATGTCTTTAAGATTACCCCTGCTCGAGAAAACTCATAACCAATTTGGACATCCAGGAATATACAAAATGGTAAATTTAATTACACCTCAATATTATTGGCCTCATATTAATACAGATATTGAAAATTATGTCAAACATTGTCACACATGCCAAATAAACAAAAAATGTAAACAAAAAAGATTTGGATTATTGCAGCAAGTACCTCCAACTGATAAACCTTTTGAATGCCTCTCATTGGACACAGTTGGATTGGTTTAATTACTATAATTCTACTAAAAAGTATTTGCATTTGGTCACAGACCATGCAACTCGTCATGTGTGTGGGTTTCCATCTAAAAGTGTCACAACAGAAACTTATACAAACTGTTTAAAACAAATATTTCAAATTCAAGTTCCTGAAAAATTGTTAACTGACAGAAATGCAGCCTTTACTTCTTCAAGATTTAAAAAATTTCTTCGTAATTATAATGTTAAACATTTAATGACATGCAGTCATCACCCACAAACGAATGGAAAAGTGGAACGCCTGAATCAGACTATTGTCACAAGGTTAAAATGCAAAGTTAACGCTTCATCAACTATAGTACCATGGACTAAATTACTAGAGGAAGTTTTAAATCAATATAACATAACTCCACATTCTGTTACACTGCTTTCACCTAGTTATTTGATGTACGGAACTTTACCTTATGATCCATTATTGCCAAACAATAATTATTATCCACCTCTTGATGAAGCACGTAAATTAGCTAAGGAAAGAACTATACAATATCATAACAAAAACAGTCAGATATGATGCTCGCTTTCTCCCTGTAACATTTAAAGTTGGTGATGAAGTAATATACGAAGAATTTGAATATCCTAATACACGTAAATGAAGTCCACCCTATTCAGGTCCATATAAAATAATACAACAACTTTCTGAAGTAAACTTTGAAATTGATAAACCTAGTCCTCATTTTAAAAGAAAGTCCGAGCATTCATCTAAACTGAGATATTATAGTAATCCACAAAAATTTAAACTATACCACGAATAGACCTTTGTGAAGAGTGTAAGTTTGAGCAAACTTAAAATGCTAACAAAATTATACCACCCTGTACGGGGTAATGCTACTGTACAGCTGTGGTTTTTTCTCAATTCAGTTTTAATTTTCAACATTTTTACATTACACACTGTATATACACACAAATTTTGTCTCTGTTTACATTTGTATTTACCCATATTGTCAAGAATTATTATGTTGCATTTATAGCCATTTATATCTTATTGTCATATCCTTATACTATTTTGTTGCATTTCAATTGTTATAATATATTGGTCACTTCATTTGGAAAATTAATCCCAAAACTATTTCTAGATACTATGTGATATTTTATAGTGTTGTATATACGTTACTATGCAGGAATATTTCAATTCTTTATACTTTAGTGAAATTATATTAGTATTATTTTTATGAATAAGATCCAGTATGTGTTTTGTATAGTGTTTACTTATTTGATTGATATATTTTATTAATTAACTCAGAAAAATAATATTCTGAAGATTCATCTACTTGAATGTGTTTACAAATGTTCCCAAATAGTACAATCTACCATCAGAGCCTCAAGTACTTTCGCTTTTCTTGTGTCAATGACTGTGGATGTTATAACAGATATAAACACTAAACCTTGAACAATGAAGTAGAGACTCAACTGAACTAATGATTGTTTATATAAGGGATCTTGTTTCCCCTGCGCATTAATATATTAAAATTTACAACTACTAGTACTATTATAAATATTATTTTGTATTGAATATGTTGTCATGTCATAACTGTATGTTGAGAAATTGTATATGCGGAGAAGGCTGGTGATCTCAAATGAAGTTCAAAATTTCTATCTTGCTCCGTTCGGGTTGAGTGCCACCGACTTGCAGGCAAGCCGGTTGCCCTCCACTTGGAGGGGGAGGGGGGAATATGTAATAATAAAATAAACGTTGCTAATTTAACCTAATTTAATTTAATGTTATTTGAAAAGCTTTCTTTAATCTTGGTTACTCTCACTGTAAAGTTTGTTTCTCGGCCACACAAATATTATGCTCAGAGACGTTGTTTGAAGTTGCATAAGAAGTAAAATTGTTGATTCAGCAGTAGTTTCAGTTTTCTGTGGCTTTGCTACTATGTGCTTTTAGAACCTCCTGGGTAAGCAGATGTTTCTCATGTCTTGATTGACAATCGAGTTAACTAATTACGTTTGAGAGTAACGCCTTCGCGATCGTGCTGCACCCTGCCAACAGGTGTAGTAACTAAGGAGTATTTAAGCAAGAGCACGGAAATTTCAGGATCTCAATAGCTTTTTAGAAGTTTGGAACGTGAAGCTTAGCAGGAGCTTCGAGCTTTAGCTTTTAGACTGCAGTGTACGAAGATAGCCTCGGAGCTAAAAGGTCGCCGGCCTGACTCCTGCCCTCTGTCTGAACTTTGAAATAAATTATTCAACCTAGAACCCCAATGGAGTCGTGTCAGTCATTTCAACAAGGGATGGCGTAAGGCCCATTCTTTACATATATATATATATATGTGTGTGTGTGTATCGAATGGGCCTTACGCCATCCGTAGTTAAAAGGATCGACACCATACACCCGTCTTCTAGGTTGAATATTTTTATTTACAAGTTTGGACATAGGGAGGGAGTGAGGCCAGCGACCTTTTACAGGATGTCTACCATCATACAAAGGTCACGAAGTCACGGAAAAGTCAAGAAATGGGAAAAAGGTCAAGAAATGAAGCACTAGGTCACGATTTGCGACTCAACTACGTTTTTTCCATTTCATTCAAATTCTAGTTTCTAATTTTTTCTGCTAAGTTCAGTCAGAGAAATTATTTTATGTATCTTTTCTTAACTTCCTTAATTTGTATTTTGATTTCACGAGTGATTTCCTGGGAGAAAGGAAGTTGATTTGTTTATCCCCTTATCAATGGTGTGTGTGTGGAGGGGGGGGGCATCTGCTGAGTGTCCACTCTTCTCCCTCCCGACCTGAGGCGAGGATTAAAACCGTTCGCTGTAGCTTCTTTTTTTTCTTTTTTGCTTAAGAAATATATATTAAGTGTGTTATGTAAATTTTATTATTTTATACTATTTAAACTATGCAAACAGACAAACTTAACAGTTTTTCACGTGTTTATTTCATAAGAAAACTTTAAAATACTGTTCGTTTGCTATTTATAAAATTCATTTAAAATGTCATTTACATGTTATTTAGCAAAAATCATCAAAAATGATGTCTGCCAAATAGTTGTATACTGAACTGACAATAGTTCAATATGTCAACTGCGTGTTGTTTTACACCTTGGGAATTTCAAAAGTTGGCAAGTATGTATCTTCAAACCTTGAGAAAAGTATATCAGTTATCCACCTTCCCTCCTCAAAAATTGTTGTATTTAAGAGTAATTTTTTTTCTCTCCCTTCATTCCCTGTTAAATTCAGTGTTTTGATTATTTTCCACATTTTCAATTTTAAAAACAATAACTTGGATTCCAATTATAATTATCACTGATCCCCATGTGTGTGTGTGTTTCATAGCTAATAACTTCAATTTCCCCAAAGTTTTATGATATATTATAGACTTCCATAAGTTCTGTGTTACCATAGATGTAAAAAGATTTGCAATGTACAAGCTACATTGCAAATCTCTTTACGGCGATCAATGGTAAATCTTCTTTTTTTAAAATAGAAATTGGTCCAAGTTAACTGAAAGCAAACAGCTGATCAGTGAAAAAGTTGAAAAAAAAATCGCTTTAAAAATGGGCATGGAAAAGAAAAACTCGAAGAATTTTTTAATTCATTGTTAAAATCAAAATCAGTTGTATATTTTTCTGCAAAATTTCCCCAGATGGCTAAAATTTCCTCCAATCGTAGATCGCCAGATAGAACATATTCTGCATCCCTGGCACGATGTATTTTTGATATTAGTTTCGTATTTGTGATGGTCAAGAAATCAAGCTTACTTTTTGTGGTAGACACCCTGTTTTAGAGTCCATGGCTCTCTTTTCTTACACTGCAATCTCTACAGCTCCCCAAAAAACTTAAAGCTCCCTAAATTTCCGTGCTCTTGCTTAAATACTCCCCTAGTTATTACGCCAGTCGGCAGGGTGCCGCACAATCCCGAAGGCGTTACTCTCAAACGTAATTTGTTGACTATATTTTCAATCAAGCCATGAGAAATATTTGCTTAGTTAGGAATTTCAAAGGACACAGCACGAAACCTCAGAAAACTGCAGATACTGTTAATTCAACAATTTTACTCCTTATCGAACTCCCAAAAATTGTCTCTGAATGTAATATTTGTATGGCCGAGAAACAAACTTTACAGTAAGAGTAACGAGATTAAGGAAAGTGTTTTCAGATGACATTAAAGTAAATTATAAAAGTTAATTTTATTCATTACATATATGTGTGGGGGACGAATGTTGGACACTGTCTTCGTGATGACATCATCTTTTCCGAAAGAATGGCAGTCGAGGCTGGTTGAGGTTAAACTGGATCTTTAATATTTCTCATACTTTGTTGGAGAAGGACCGGTAACCTACCGAAGCATGTATTGCGTGTTTTCCAGGCAGTTAGTATATCAAAAATCCTCACAAATTTCTCACTCCTGACCTATATACCCCCTAGTTTTCCAACTTGTCGCTAGGTGCAATGGGCAATGCCCTTTCTGTAATTGGTTCTCTAAAGTGATATCATTTACTTACTTAGACCAAGAATTTTAGGATGGTCAATTGGAAACTGCAAATGCCTGCAAATTTAGCTTAATTCACACTTTTGATTCGTAATTGCTTTCAAAAAATTTTTTCTGAAAGTAATATTTGCCTGGCCGAGAAACAAACTTTACAGTGAAAGTACTCTGTTTCCCAGAGATTAAAGACGGTTTTTTAGATAACTTAAAATTAAATTAGATTAAATTGTCATAGACTATTTTCTTATTATATGTATATATATGTGAAGAATGTCCGGGTACTCTCTTTGCAGAGGCTTCGTCTTTTCCAAAAGAATGGCAGTCGAGGCTGGTTGAGGTTAATCTGTCTGTTTATTATTTTTCATACTTTGTTGGAGAAGGACCGGCGACCTACGGACACACTTGTTGCTTGTTAATTAGGCAGTTACTATATTGAAAGTGCTTCCAAATTTCTTGCTGCTGACCTACATGCCCCCTAGTTTCCCAGCTTGTCACTAGGTGCAACGGGTGTTACCCGTTCTCTGATTGGTTTTCAAAAGTGATGTCATTTAATTACTTAGCCCAAGAATTTTAGGTTTGGCCACCGGTAACCACAAACACTGGCAAATTTAGCTTAATTTGCATTTTTCATTCTTAAATGCTTTCAAAAAATGTCTGTGAAAGTAATATTTGTCTGGCCGAGAAACAAACTTCACAGTGAAAGTACTCTCTGTTTTACAGATATTAATGAGGGTTTTTCAGATGACTGTAAATTAAATTAGATTAAATTGCCAAAGGCTATTTTATTAGTACATATTAGGCTGTTTTATTATTACATATATTTATCTACATATAACTATCAGTTTGAATTTTATGTTTGCATAACTGTTGTTAGTTTGAACCACCCAGTTAATGTAGTGGCTTAAGAACCATTCTATCACATTTTGGACCCTGGTTCGATTCATGGCTTGGGGCTTGGGTGTTAACTCGCCCATCCCTTCATAGGAGGTAATATTGGATGCACATTGAGTGACCCAAATAATATGATGGCCAATACCTTTGGGCCATTGTAGTGGCAAATGTCTAATCAGCAAGTGCCTGCCCATTATTGTTTAAAAAAAAAGGAAAAAGAAAAAAAAGCTTAAATTCAATAATTTTTCAGAATTTTGATGGATTGAAGAATTTGTGTATATTTAATGCAGTTAATTAAGTGATTTTAGAATGTTCTGAAAATTGAAACTTCCAGCATTTTCTATCAGAAAGGATTTATTTTTATTGTAATTGTACAAAAATATAACTAATTATACTTAAAATCTAACTTTGTATTTTGTTACTTTGTTTTGCATAATGCACTCCTTATCAAGTTAATAAATGTTGTGAAATTCTATGCAATATAATATACTCCTAAAGTTTTGAAATATATTTTTTCTAGACAAAAAATGTCAACATTCTGTAGTTCTCTAAAATCACACTACATATACCACAACAGAAGTGCAGAGAATGTTTTTACTCCCAAAATTCCCCAATGCATTTGAAAATTTCCCCAAAAATTAATGATTTGTTTTAGATGCATAAATTTTGTATTACCGTAGGTGTAAAAAGATTCGCAATGTACAAGTTTCATCTTTAAAAACCTATAACTGAACTTGTATCATGCTTAGGTATTTAAACAATAGTGCACAATAGCACACAATATAAGTGCACAGTTTTAACTAACAAATAAAGATTTTGATTATCTTTTCTTATAAATGGTTAGTTATTGAGAAAATGCAATCATCCACTGTTTTTGTGGATGTTGTCAATAACTTTTGATGTTTTGTAAATCTGTAGTCTGGTTCTTGAAGAAAATCTAGTAAAATGATAATTTCTCCCATGGAAATGTCTTTTTTAGGATGCTTTTATTAAGTCTGCAGTATTATGCACTAATGGTTCATCAAGAAATAAATACTTCATGTATGAGATAATCAGATTTCATGGTTCTGTTATAATTGTGGCTTCCATAACAGAGCCAACAGATTCACAAACATACTCACTGCAAATTTTCAAGCAGTTTTCAAGGAAAAGTATTTCTGGTACATCAGTATACATATCAAGGAAAAAAAGGGAAAGAAAAGCTCAGAGAATTTTCCCAGATGGCTCAAACTTCCCCGATTCTAGACTGCCAGATCAGACATATTCTGCATCCCTATACCATTTTTTAATAATTAAAAAAATCTGTACTTTCCTTGTGCATTTTTTTTTTTAATTTTACAAAAGAAAAAAAAATAATTCTGGTCTTGCCAATGTTATGAAAGAGAAAGTGAGATACTTTAATTTTTATTTTAATATAGTTTTTCATTTCATTAAAAAGTATGTTTCCTTAAAATTTACTGCAGATTTCATTATAAATACACGGTGGTTATAAAATAAAATGAGGTGTTCAGAGCAAAGTACTGTAGCGAGTAAGATATTGGTCAAAACATAACCAGATTTGTTGGGCATATACAGGGTGTACAGTGCTAACGGTGTCCAATGGCTATTTTCTAAACCATTAATCAGAGACACATAGTTCCTGTTGCAAAAAAGCTCTAAATTGTATAATCTATTATATTAGAAACAATCAAAGTCAATAAATCAATTTCTATAAAAATTAGGAAACTTAAATTTTTATATGGTCCCCATGTCCTATCAGTTATATTTAGGAAAATTTTCTTTATACAGTTTCATGCGCAATTAAAAAAAATCGTCCTTCTGAAGTAGCTAACATTTTGACTTAAATCCCTTTTCTATGTTTAAAAATGTCCCGTTGTGGTAAACCGTTAAGGGACCATATAAATATTGAAATTTTAAATTATAGGTTATAATTTCATTTTCTCGCATAATACAGAGAAAGAAGCAAAACTTATTAATCTTTAGCCAAAGGGTTATAGTCAGGCTCTAAAATCTATCCAGGATCAGACTTACCAAGTCGTATATATGTGTAGCATGCAGATGTGTAACACGAAGTATGCTATGCAAAGTACAGGAAGAATTTTCTGCACAGGTGCATATTTCCATGTTTGTTTTTTTGCATGTTTGTGTGATTATGGTAAGGCTATGCTAGGGTGATCTGCCAAGGATGGGGGTGTCTTGGTAGGAGGACTTTTTAAGGGGTTCTAATACGTAATCGCATTACATCTGGAAAAAACCTATCAAAACCCCAGACTGTTAGATTTACACCTTTGCGATGGGACCCGAACCCGGGACCTTCACACTTCAGTCGTCTATCATTTTAAGTGACATAAGCACTGTGCCATGGTGAGGCGGGTGCATATTTGCATTGCAGCTGGAGGCAGCTATACTTTGAGCAAATGTTATGCTAACAGGATTTGTATATTACTTTAAGTTTCTAAAATGCATATGTTCGTACTTTAAAATGTCTCATTTTCTAATTTAATGTTTAATGAAGTCTTTTATTCTCTTGTTTTTGTATTTTAAGTTATTTAACACTAGTTCATAAAAAAAAAAACTCTTTAAAAAATTCTATTTTCAGTATAAGCTATATTTTTATGTTAATTTATTAGTTACACATAGTTAAATGTTAATTTTTATTGCAATCTACAATCGCAAAACAGTTGATGAAATTGTTAATAAATATTACAAGGCTCGAAACCATGTAAACTAATTTTTCTCAAACTAATTTTGTATACAACTCCTATTTCGCATCTTGAAAAGTGCTCTAACCTTAAGCAGCTGTAACTTAGTGAATTTTGATCGTGGAAGAAATGTTTTTTATTGTGCTTGTAATTGCATAAGGAAAATTTTTCTAAATATAAGTGATAGGACCAGGGGACCATATAAAAATTTAAATTTTGTAATTTTTATAGGAATTGATTTATTGACTTCAATTGTGTCTGATATAATAGATTAAGCAATTTAAGGCATTTTTTTGCAATTGGAACTATATGTGTCTGACCAGGGGCATAGCCAAGGGGGGGGGTCATAACCCCCCCCCCTCCCATGAGGAATTTTTTGCCATACAAAATGTATATTCTTCACTCCCTTATCACATGCATGTATGCATATATGTGAGTTGCATTAGTCGTAACCCCCCGCCCCCCCCATGAAAAATTTCTGGCTACGCCCCTGTGTCTGACTAACAGTTTAGGAAATAGGCATTGGGCACCATTAGCACTGTCACCCTGTATAGTGGGCCATGGGATTTTGATTTTTAAAGGAAAAAGAAAGTCAAAAGTTGCCAGTAGGGGAAACATTGGTGCTGTTTACCAAATAAATTGCATTAATTTGCTTAATTCTGCTCTTTGTTACGACTATGGGTATACTAGGAAAAGTTCGAAGAATTCTAATCATTCTGAGGCCAACTAGTTTTCAATGGCTCTTGCCATACAGGACTGTCCTTTTTAGTCAATCTCTGTAACCAGAAGAACGATAATGCCTTTGATAAACTTACAAAACATGAGGCAACAGTTTGAAGATACAGGAACTCTAGTACAGGAATCAGGCTGTGGAAGTGAAGTGGTTAATCTGTAAAATGTTGAAGAAGTTACGACTGCGTAAAGCCAATTGGTCTCATAATGATCAGAATTCTTTGAACCTTTCCTTTTATATTCACAATCTCAAGTAGCTTGATTAGGCAAATTAATGGATTCAGCAAACAGAGCCAACATTTCTCCTGGTGTCAACTTTTGATACGAATTTTTTTTTCTTTAAAAATCAAAATCCCTTGGTCCACTATGTACGCCCATCAAATTTGGTTATGTTTTGCCTAATGCTTTATTTGCTAGAGGGCTTTGAACACCTCATGTTATTTTATAACCACCCTGTATTCAGTAAGTAATAAAATATAAAACAAGAATAAATGGTTTTTGCTAAAAAAATTATTAAATTCTATGTAAGTTTTGTTAAAAGTAAAAAACGTATTATTTTAACAAGAGTATTGTTTTCATGTGTACTATAGTTAGAAATTTGATTGCTTAGCACTAAATCTACATTTTCTACATTTTGAGATAAAATAAACTGATTAAACTACTTTAGCTATGGAAGTTACTGGCCTTGCACCAGGAAAAGAATATAAATTCCGAGTGCGTGCCCTTAACAAAGAAGGAGAATCAGAGCCTTTAGAAACAACAAAGCCAACTCTTGCTAAAAATCCATTTGGTAAGTATTCATTCTGTTGTGCTTTTTAAAATTTCTTTCTGTATTTATTCTGGTTTTCTCCCCTCCCTTCCACAAGAATCAGCAGTATTCATTTTTCCTCCGTCTCGTTCTACTTGTATTTTTTACTTTCCTGCTGACTTGTGGGTTAGTGATAACTTTTATGTTGATGATGATAGGACGTTTTGTACCTCTTGAAACATACATACAATCTTAATGTTTTTTGATTTTGTTTTTTAATTTTTGTATTATTATTAAATTCCTTGTGAAAATTAATCTAGATTAGTCAGGATATGATTAAAGTTTTGAGATGTTGGTAAGAAATTGTTTAAATAATCAAATAAAAACTGTATTTTTACTGTTTTTATTTCATTCAATTATTCATTTATATGACAGTAACAAGTTAATATTTGTAAAGGATTGTAGTTTGTACTCAAACTATAATACTGTAGGAAAGTACCTTTTTTGCCAATTCTCCTGCTAGAGGCATATTTTATTATAAATTATTAATAATGTTCCCTGTAATTGCACTTTTATGAAATATGTATATGAATACAACATAAAATGTTTAAGTATTTCAGAAAATTAAGTTAGTAAATTTTGTTGTAATTAACAATTTATATTGTTGATTATTGTTAAATTTTAACTTAGAGCTTTTTAAATTTCTTCACTGTCTATAAATTAAATGCTAGTGCCATGAAATGAAGCTTTCAGAACAATTATTATGACTTTCCTAATAAACAAAATTAATTATACATTAGAATATTAACATTTGTGATCGTATAGTATTTTTTTTTAATGGTAATTTGTGTTCATATTTTTTCTTAGAACTAAATTGATGCAAAAACCAATTCAGGCTTGATAGTGAAAGAGACATGAATAATTCTTATGGATAAACACATTGTTTAATAAACAGTTTATTTGAAAGAATTAACATAATTGGAGCTTATTTAATACAAATTTACGAAATATTACACATGTGACACTTCATCACATAATAATAGATTTAGTTTAATCTTTTAAAATAAACTTTTTAATTAATCATGAATTATATAACCTTAATACAGAAGTTACTACCTAACAAAATAATGAATTATTGTAAGCAATTAACACAATTAATAAATTGACTAATGTCTTTAATTGACTAATAACTTTAATTTTTATTTTTAAGCTCCATAATTAATATCACTCATAATATCACCCATAAATTAATATTTTTGGCTAAAAAATATTTTTTAAAAATATTAAGAGAATGTTAGTATGCATGCAAGAAAGTTAACTTATCTCCATTCAGACTCATTTACAGGGGGGGGGGGCTCCTTAATAATCATCACTGTTTACACGTGCTCCATGTCATCATTGTCGTTCATCAAGTCAAACACCACCTTCATTGCTGAAGACCAAACCAGATCACCTCAGCCCAAGAGGAAAAAGAGAGAGAGAGAGAGAGAAAGTGTTCCAGTCTCAACATTTTCTCCTGTATTTGTGCTCTCACCGAATCTACTCTCAGACACAAACACGACTTGAGATCGATACGGCTGACCATACAGAAAGACTTTGACAAAAATTAAATAACTTCGTAAATACTTCTATTGACATGATAGCCCCTGGTAGGCCAAGGCCATCCCAAGAACATTCTTCCAATCCTACCTCCTCCTTGCCGAAGCTCTCCAGTTAGTAACACATAAAATCTATACAAAAATGTCTTCTTCCACACCATCAATCCATCTTAGCTTGGGCCTCCCTCTTCTCCTTGTTCCTACAGGTTTATGATTGAAGATCTTAAAAGTTAAAGATGAGGGATCCATTCGGCAAATATGGCCCACAAGCCTCAGATGACCTATCTTTATGAATTTAATTATGTCTGCCTCCGTAAATAGCCTATATAAATAGCCCTTAAAATTATGACTTCGCATCTACAGACCATTCTCATTCACAGCACCAAATATTTTTCTAAGAACCTTTTGTTCAAAGAGGGCCAGCTGTTCTGCCTGCTTAAATCCGTCTTGGATCCACACGTGAGCATAGGTCTGGTGATTACTTTATACCGGGTGATTCAAAATAGATGTTAAGGCGATTATTTTTTAAACCGTAAATGTGTGTGTGTGTGTGATTGAAACATACTTCCTATTAGAAAAGTTCGTCAAATGAAGAATAGCTTTCAGATATGGCATTTTTTTTACTGGGGGTTGTATACATATTAGAATAAGAAATTTAATTTTTATACACTCTCTCCTTTCCTCCCCTTTATATTTAGAAGAATGTTGGTCTTTGCTAAGAAAATTAATAAAACATATTCCGTGTCTCTAAGTGAAATAGTTAGCAAAAAATGTATTTTTTTAAATGTTGACTTACACCACTTTACCTGCTTTGTTGGCGTCGGTTTTCACGTGAAAAAATCTTTACTTTAAGGGACCAACTATGAGTTGATAAAATTTAAATAATAATCCCATTGTTGGAAAGGCAATTAAGTGTGTTCAAATGTGTGAAATTAGCAGGTGCAGTGTTACCTAAAAGGATCAGTACTGTTTTATGAAAGTAGTGAAAATTTAGTCTTTTAGGGGGGCCATCCGCTAATTATGTCACTGCTTCTAGAGAAGGGATTTTAAAGTGTAAAAGAGAATGACAAAATAATGGTGTGATAACTTTCACTAGAAACTGCAAAACATATACGTTATAGGAAAATACTTGCTAAATTGCAATTTGAGAGGCCAACTGTGTCTATCGAGTGACTATTTACATAAATTAATGTCTTTTGAAAAGTAACTATATTTTTCCCACCTTGGAGACATCCCCTTATTGCTTGGTGACAAATGCTAAAATTTTCAAATTGATATATCTCGAAAACTATTCCACGTAGAGACACGAGATTTGATTTATTAATTTTCTTAGTCAAAGAACAACTTTCTTCTAAATATAAAGGGTAGGAAAGGAGGGACCGTATAAAAATTAAATTTTGTATTTTAATATGTATACAATCCCCAGTAAACAAAGTGCCATATCTGAAAGCTACTCTTAATTTGACGAACTTTTCTAAGTGGAAGTATGTTTCGATCACTTACGGTTTACAAAATAATCGCCTTAACATCTATTTTGAATTACCCAGTATAACATAATTTTAGTATTTCTTGTAATGAGCTTTGATTTTAAAGGATTCCTTAAACCATGGAGTCATGGATTAGCTGCCAGAGTATGTCTTTTAATTTCAATACCTATATCATTTAAAGTGTTAATACATGAACCCAGATAAATAAAATTATAAACCACTTCAAATTTATTGTCTCGTAAATACTCTGTTAATTTCAATAGCATAAGGGATGTTGTATATAACTTCATAATTGTTGATAAATCTTGAGCAATTATTATGTCATTTTAAAATAATTATTTTCCTGTGAATGAATCGTGAACAGCTGTATAATTACATGAATGGCTGTATAATTACAATATACTTTGTCGATCTGGCAACACCAACGTCCTTCACTCACGTGTACATAAATGAAGATTGACAGGAAATTGCGATCATCAGAATGGTTTTCCTGGAACTATGTAGTATCATTGTAGCAGTTGAAAATCATTTAAAAATTAGTATAATAGCTAGAAATGTTATTATTTGAGATGCTAGAAAGGATCGTTTCAAGAAATAAAAGATCGTTAGAAAATAAAAAATTATCAGCTAAAATTATGCATAAGAAAGACAGATAACTAATAAGTCTTCAATACAGTGAAATTCCTCTATAACGATATTTTGGGGGTCAAAATAATATATCGTTGTAAAGAGAATTCCCTAGTAGCAATAACCCATCGGTCGATGAGAGGCGGGTGAGTTAAATCCGAGGAGAAGGAGCAATGGCCGATCACGGCTTTTCATCCAAAAAAGGGGAAATTTCATCGGCAACTGGTACAAAATGTCCGCTCGGGGGACCATAAAGCCGATCATCGTTTCCCAACGACTCCGATGAAATAATAAAAAGAAACCGATAAACTGTTTAAAATAT
The DNA here is from genome assembly GCA_038373885.1 of Cheiracanthium punctorium. Classification (NCBI taxonomy): domain Eukaryota; kingdom Metazoa; phylum Arthropoda; class Arachnida; order Araneae; family Cheiracanthiidae; genus Cheiracanthium; species Cheiracanthium punctorium. Next base: position 549,669 of record JAWZYV010016502.1, on the reverse strand, counting down.
ATTTGTTAATAAAAAATAAACGACTGGCAGCAAAATTTTCAAAAAATGTCCGTTCTGTTTATTAAGTTTTCGTTTTTTGTATGCTGAATTTCCGTTTTTCTGAAAAAAAAAAAAAAAAAAATCTTCCATCTCCCTCCCCCGGGCCCGAACCTTGAAAGTACTGATTACGAGATAAGTGCGCTACCCCTAGACCATCGAATCTTATCATGTGTAAGGCAAAGTGTGAAGTACCGGTTATTTTAGTCTCAGATTGGGACTTTGGGTGAAATTTTGACAAAGTGTTGTTCAGCTATTATTAATAATAATCAAATTATTCGATTGGTAAGAAATTAATTTCACTTTTTACCAATGTATGTAAGTAGCAACAATATTCATAATTAATAATTAAGTAACAATATTGCCAATTATAGGAATTTTAGTGTGATTTGAACTTTCATATTTCTTGGATAACTTTTAAAAATTAACTGATTTCTCTTCTTGCTGTTTACATTAAAGAGGTTTCAAAAGAGTTGCTCATTGTAATGAAGTTTCCGTTTTTCTTATAATGCAGCTGACGCTCAAATAGATTTTCTTTTCTTTTTTTTTTAAACACATTTTTTTAAAATTATTTAAATATTACAAACGATTTTTATATAATAAATACTTACATTTTTTTGTAAATATTTTTTTTCAAATTTAAATTTTGTGGGAGGGGGCAAGGGGGGGATACCACCCCCTGCCCCCTCCCAACCCCAATACAAGAAATTTAAAGTAAATTATGAGATTAATTCAAGAATTGTTCAAAATTTCCCTTAGATTATGCACAGGCACGTCTAAATTACGCAAATATTTATAGGAATTTGGGTAAAGTGTAAACCACTGGGGATACCTGCAAGGCCCGTTGACTATAGAGCTGCAGTTTCGGATAAGATATTGTTTTTCGGTTTCCCATAGGCGAAACTGCTCGTCTAGATCACTTCTATCCATGAATAAAAATTCATCTATTGCAGATAAACAAAAGTGCACTTGCCGATGACTGAAGTCGACGAGTCGATGAGTTAACGATGAGTCGATGAACGACCGAGCAGAAAACAAGCAGTCATTGCTACTAGGGTTATCATTATAGAGAGAATCGATATTGGAACGAAAAGATTTTTGATTTTTGTTCTTCATATATCCCATACCCGGCGGTATCACCAGAAAGTGTTCTGTTTTCATTCAGCACACCCTCGCAAGTAATATATAATAAATAAAAGGCGAAAAACGTGTTTATAGTTTTCAGTAATTTTCACAACACTCACAAATTTTAGTTAAATACCCTTGCCGCCTTGCTAAGGATTCTAGCAGAGATATAGCTTATAAATATTTATAACATATTTGAATAACAAATATATAATGTCTAAATAAATAATACCTGAATGCCACAAAAGCGTTTTTTAAAATGTATTAGTAATAGATATTAATTGAAAATACCTACCCATTAATTTATCCTTATTTATTTTGCTTCATGCCTTTATCAAAATCTTTTATGATGTTGAATTTCACTTCAATAGATATTTTTTTTCTTTTAGCCATTTGCTTTCGATTTTCACTAAACAAACTTCAAAGTAAACAAAACTCATAAATGATTTAAAATATCCTCGTGTAATAATCAACCTCGATAGGATTTATCGGAGGTTAAAATTCTTACTCAAGTTCAGACAAAAGAACGTATCGTTTTCTATATCAGTTCCGGTGAAAGGAATCCTTGACCATTTTTTAAACAGGGGGATAGGAATCGAATATGTGTCACCCAACTGCCCTTCCACCTTATGAGAAATGCACTTTCTCATTACCATAGTGTTACATCAGCAAAACGAAACTTAGAAGACGTTCTTTGGCAGAGGCGTGGTCCAACCCGTTCCAACAACATTTTACCAAAGAATATAAATAACCACTGTAGCTTTCAATGTCTGTGCATGAGTTGGGCTTCTGATGCATCGTAGAAAAAAAAATATATCATAGTAGAGAGAATTATTGTGATGTAAGGGATAATTATTACCATCGTTGTAGAGAGAATTATCGTTTTAAAGGGTATCGTAATACAGAGAACTGTTTTACATTAATCTAAAGGGAATTCAGCCAGGACTGTGAAAAAATATCGTAATAGAGAGAATTATCGTTATAGAGGATATCGTTGTAGCGAGATTCTACTGTATATTGAGATCCACTATGATAGATTTATATCTGGTATTTCATTATATCTTAGAAAAATATGCATATATCACGTAGCGTGCAATTTATGACACATGCATCGATTCCTAAAGTACAATTCAATCTGACATAACTCCCTCATAGTGCCCCAACACAACAAAAACTCAAATTTCTCATTGGGAAGAACCCTTTAAAAAAAATTAAATCTTCTAATTTCTTTCTTCCAATAATTGAATCTTCTTAAGAAAAAAAAACTTATTAATTCAGTGTTACTTAATGTTCTTTTCTCAACATAACAATTTTATAACTTTATTGAATCTCAAAATTTAGTTCAAAAATAAAGAGGAAAAGATAATATTCCAGAAAGAAAAATCTTTAAGGATACACTGTTTCGATAGTAGCATCATTTAACATATTCTTCTTCTTCTCTTAATTGATACAAATAACTTAATCAGTCAGTTAATTTCGTAAATACATTGTCCAATAACTTATTAGAAGTATTGTTAGTTTAAAAGATATATTACCAGACAATATCCTTGCAGAAATAATTACAAACTGTTATTTTCAAGTTTGAATTTAGTGGCAGGCGGTGTTGAATGAATCTTTTTTGTTTTCTAATGTTAAACTTCTTTATTATCAATGCCACTGAATGTTTCTGTGGTATTGATACATACATATTGATTTTATTAAAAGGAGACTTTTAATAATAAAAAGTTAAAAGACTTTTAAGAATGAATTAATGGACCAAATGTTCTTTTTATCTTTGTGAGTTTGTACAGCCTAATACTCTACTTATGTATCTTATATACTATTATGTATTATTAGAATACTCTATTTATGTTACTTATCCAGATAAACCTCCCCTGAGGTGTCTTTACTTCAACTTTTAGACTAGCAACATATCATGATTAACTTTAAGAGCACCTGCACTGTATTGGTGTGGTTATAACTCCTGGTTGTGTCTTATGTTTTTTGGGTTAACCTAAAACTTTTTACATTTGACAAATTATTGCAATGAATTTTGTTTTGTAACTTTTACTCCTGACAACTTTAGTAAGGTTAAATTTTATTGGGCTACTGGAAGGCTTATGGCTAATATTGCTGTTGCCGGATGTTGGATTAAAAAAAAATTGAAAACAATCTCTTTTTAATAGAGTTGTTCTATGAATCATTTCCATTGTAATTTCAGATGAACCTGGCAAACCCACTAAACCTGAAGTAACTGATTGGGATCGAGACCATGTTGATTTGAAGTGGAATCCTCCAGCATCTGATGGTGGATCACCAATTACTGGATATATTGTTGAAAAGAAGGATAAGTGGGGCGACTGGGAAAAAGCTGTTGAAGTTCCAGCTGATCAGACCACTGCAACTGTTCCAGACCTAATCCAAGGGCAACCTTATGAATTCCGTGTGAAAGCAGTTAATAAAGCTGGACCAGGTGAACCAAGTGATGCCACTAATCCAGTTATTGCCAAACCAAGAAAAGGTAAAATTTTCCTTTATAAAAATGTAATAGAATCAATGTTGATGATTTGTAGTCATGTTTTAATTTTATGAAGTGATTATGATCTGTGCATTAATAATTTGTAAGCTTCACACATGATTTATTTATCTACTTCTGATGTTTTTCAGTTATTGAATCATTAAAAAAGATCGAACTATTTTAATATTAATTCGTCTTTTTACTATGTATTCTTTGAAACACTTGTATCACTTACTAAGCTGTCACTCTTAATCATCAGTATAAATATTTTGAAAACTGTTTTCCCCCCAGTTCATATGTATTGAAAAAAGAAGCAGAAATAATTAACCCCTTGCCTGTGGAATATATTGGAGAACACATTATAATTGCTCTAACTGAGTTCGGATGTCCAGGCAACAGATTAAAAGTTTTGTGTTCTAGTTGAAATAAAAATTTTAAGCATTAAAATCATGATATAAATTTTATGTGGCTTTTGATACTTTCAAAAACTTATATTTCAATTTAACACTTCTGATAATTATTGTATATTTACTTGAAAAACAATTGCATTTTTTAAGTTTTTGCATTTTAAATTTCAGTTCCTCCCAAAATTGATCGAACCAACCTGAATAAAGTGCGCATCAAAGCAGGACAATCATTCAACTTTGATGTTAATGTTGCTGGTGAGCCCACTCCTACTATTGCTTGGCTACAGAATGGCAAAAAGTTCTTATCAAGTGATGCTATTAAAATTGAAGATATACCAAATAATACTAAATTAAGTGCCAGACGTGCTAGACGATCTGATAGTGGCAAGTACACAATTACAGCTACTAATGAACATGGAAAAGATGAAGCAGATGTAGAAGTTATAGTTCTTGGTAATATTTTAATTTAATATATTTATTGTTATAAGTTGATCTATTTTAATAAAATTTAGTCCTGTAATTGTGTAATGAAAAATTTTCTTTGCTGTTAAAAAGTGCAAAAACAACATATAAAAGCTCTATTTTTAGAAATGGATATGTTGTAGAATCAGTTTTATTATGTTCAAAAGATGTTTGTGTTGTGAATTGCATAAATTCTTTCATTTTTTAAAGAAATTTCCATATATCTTTAATTAAACATCAAATTATTTCATTTTCGAATTGGAATTCCTACATTATCTACCATATTAAAAGTTACATCTTGTAACGACTTTTTAATACTTTTTGTGTAAGTTAATGGTTTCTTTAGCATTTTAAGCCAACATATTTTAAGATTTCATTTGCTGTTTAAAATGATTTTGTTGCAAGTTAGTTGTTAAAAAATGAATGTTAATGTTAAACTGCATTGTGTCTAAAAATAATAGTTTAATATTTTTAGTTTTATTTGCCTTTTGCAATTTTTGTGATGTATAGTTTTTCAGAAGTTATTATTTTTATCAGACTTATAGCTATATTTATTTTTAAACTTTTGCTTTATTTTAATATTTTGTTATAAGATTTAGGATTTTTCTTTTTGATTTTTTTTCAATTATATACTGACCCTGGTAATCTTTTGCAACTTCAAAAGATGTTTATTTATTGACAGAGTGGTGACAAGTCAGGGAAATCAAGGAAAAATCAGAGTACTTTATTGATCAGAAAAAATCATAGAAATATCAGAGAATTTTGTAAAAATATCCTAAAATCAGGGAACTTTCGTTTTTGCCTAGTTAACAAGGCCATTTTTTTTGTTGTCGATCTGCATCTGACTCATGAGTCATATGTTTGTTCCTGGTCATATGATATTCAACTGATGCAGACACTTTATCAAGATGAAACTAGGATACGGACTATAGGAGAACCTAGAAATATGAATGAGAATCCAAGATCAAGCGATGTAGGTACTATATGTCCAAAACCGCAAGTATCCAGACTTGTTCTATGATACGGATCATTAAAAAATCTAGACATATGAATCATATAGACATGTGAATCAATCAGCCATATGAATGCGAATAGAAAACACTGTTTTTGGGTCAAAACTTCTGTCAAACTCTGAGTGATCCAGTAAGAAGGCATAGTATTTGACGTGGTATACCACAAGTATTTGGACTCGTACTAAGATATGGATCATACAAAAAAAAAAAAAAAACAGACATACAAATCATATAAATATGTGAATATATCAGTCATATGAATGCAAATACAAAACACTGTTTTTAAGTCAAAACTTCTGCATCTGGGTGATCCAGCATGGAGTCATATTGAAAAATAAAATTCATTACTCCTAGTAGTCGATTGGCGATTGTCCTTTTTACCAAGAGGGTGGAACTTCATCGTCATTTCGACCCCTGTCCCCTTATTCCACTCTGTAGTTTCCTACTGTCACAGTAATCTGGATCGGCATTTGGTGTGCGAAGATCAGGGAAAAATGAGGAAACTTCTGTATTACAACTTCTGTATACTGAAAATCAATTTCTGTAGCCACCCTGATTGAGCATTAATTTCTTTCTTTTTTTTTAATCTATTAGAATGTTGAGAACATAGATTTTGGAATACATCCAATCCTGTATTTTTACTTCATTTTGTCTCTTAAAAATTTTTTTTTAATGTTTATCAAGCAATATTTTTTAAGGTATCACATTTAGAAAAATTTAAAGCAAATATATAATTATCATACTTTTTTTTTCTTTTTAATTATATATAGAAACTAAATTTGTTAAACTATAAAGTTTGTTTCCCTTTATTTAAATATATTTGTATTTTTTTACTGTTAGGGGGGGGCTGGATATGGTAATTTGAAATTGCCATTATTTACATCGAATTATTTATCCACCACATTTTTCTGCTTTAAATCCCGAAACTATTGAAATGTGCACATATTGACTACTATTCATTCTAATATTAATATAAAGGAACTTACTTTCTAAAATTCATTAACATTTATTGCATCCTATACTAGATCACCCATCTCAGCCAAATGGACCACTTAAGGTGGAAGATGTACATGCTGAAGGCTGCAATCTTAAATGGTTCCCACCATCTGATGATGGAGGTACTCCTATTGATCATTATGAAGTTGAAAAATTGGATCCTACCACTGGACAGTGGGTACCTGCAGGAGAGACCATTGGACCAGATACTAACTTAAAAGTATGCTTTCATGTTCTTTTACTCCGAATGTTTATTTAAAAATAGTTTTGACTTCTACAACCTCTGTGTTAATATTTATTTAAAAAGTTTTAACTGCTAGACCTATTATGTGTGTGTGAGTATTTAATTAAAAATACCTTCAATTTTTAGATATGCTGTGCAAATATTTCTTTCAAAGTAGTCATAGTGATTATATTGGGAGTTACGATTACTGTATTTAAATAATTTATAAAAAAATTTAATGAGTAACACTTAATAATGTAAAATTTTTCATAAGGTAAAAAAATAAAAAATAAATAAATAAATTACTAGAATTTTAATTTTCCATTATTAAATATATGAAGCAAATTACCCAATAAATATTTCAAAACAATTTTATTATTCTTCTACTTTATCTTTTGAAAACATTACGTTTGTTCATTGTAATGGTGCTTTTTATGTTGTCACAGCTAAAGTATTATAGCTAAAGGATCAAAGAGTTCTAACATTGCAAAAAATTATATTTTTAGCAAAATAATCAGGAGTATGAATAGTGACAAATATCTTCAATTTGGTAGAGTGTTTTCTTCTACCTGCTGAGGAAAGATATGGAAATTAATTTAGTATATTGCCTAAGTGTTATTACGTATTTTATATCTCTGTTTATTCATAATGTGGAATCAGTTTATACTAAGTGTGACTATGTAATAGGTAAAAGGTCTTACACCTGGTAAGCCTTATAAATTCAGAGTGAAAGCAGTGAACAGACTTGGAGAGTCAGAGCCATTGGAAGCTTCTAAGCCAATTATAGCTAAAAATCCATATGGTTAGTGATGAATTTCTTTTATTAGTATTGAAATTTTAAGTCCTTGTTTGCTAGAGATTTTATAGTTATGCTTACACATTTTAGATCCTCCATCCCCACCTGGCCAACCTGAGATTGTTGATTATGACAAAGATTTTGTTACTTTGAAGTGGAAGAAACCCAGCAATGATGGCGGTGCCCCTCTCACTGGATATGTCATTGAAAAGAAAGATAAATACAAGTAACCTATATTGAATCTTTTCATCATTTGTAGTCCTTCCTACCCCCATCTGCAAATATTATCTAATATAGCCTCACCTATTTCTTAAAATACCCTAGTAGCAATGACTGCTTGTTTTCTGCTCGGTCGTTCATCCACTCATTGTTAACTCGTCGACTCGCCGAATTCAGTCATCGGCAATTGCACTTTCGTTTATCTGCAATAGATGAATTTTTATTCATGGATAGAAGTGATCTAGACGAGCAATTTTGCCAATGGGAAACCGAAAAACAATATCTTATCCGAAACTGCAGCTCCATAGCCATCGGGCCTTGCAGGTGTCCCCAGTGGTTTACACTTTAACCCAAATTCCTATAAATATTTGCGTAATTTAGATGTGCCTTTGCATAATCTAAGGGAAATTTTGAACAATTCTTGAATTAATCACATAATTTACTTCAGATTTCTTGTATTGGGGTTGGGAGGGGGCAGGGGGTGGTATCCCCCCCTTGCCCCCTCCCACAAAATTTAAATTTGAAAAGAAATATTTACAAAAAAAAAATGTAAGTGTTTATTATATAAAAATCGTTTGTAATATTTAAATAATTTTTAAAAAATGTGTTTAAAAAAAAGAAAAGAAAATCTATTTGAGCGTCAGCTGCATTATAAGAAAATCGTAAACTTCATTACAATGAGCAACTCTTTAGAAACCTCTTTAATGTAAACAGCAAGAAGAGAAATCAGTTAATTTTTAAAAGTTATCCAAGAAATATGAAAGCTAAAATCACACTAAAATTCCTATACAATTGGCAATATTGTTTTTTAATTATTAATTATGAATGCTGTTGCTACTTACATACATTGGTAAAAAGTGAAATTAATTTCTTACCAATCCAATAATTTGACTATTATTAATAATAGCTGAACAGCACTTTGGCAAAATTTCACCCCAAGTCCCAATCTGAGACTAAAATAACCGGTACTTCACAGTTTGCCTTACATATGACAAGATTCAGTGGTCTAGGGGTAGCGCGCTTATATCGGAATCAGTACGCTCAGGGTTCGGGAAATAATGATCGGCTTTATGGCCCCCCGAGCAGACATTTTGTACCAGTTGCCGATGAAACTTCCCCTTTTTTGGATGAAAAGCCGTGATCGGCCATTGCTCGTTCTCCTCGGATTTAACTCACCCGCCTCTCATCGACCGATGGGTTATTGCTACTAGGGTAATCTCTTATATTCAGTTTTTATTCTTTATATTCAGTTTTTATTGTATCTCATTGATCCTTTGATCACTTCTAAACTGGTCTTGTCTATTTTTCTATCTTTCTTTTCTTTTGCCCCAAATGTATAGTAGTATTATATAATTACACAGTAAAGTATATTTTTAATGCAATTTACCCCCCCCCCCCTTCCCTTGTTTGTTTGTCTGAAAACTTAGTAATATAATTTTGTAATTATGGCTTTAGGCATTGAATTAGAGGACCAAAAAGAAAAAGAAAAAGGGGGGGGGGAAATCAAAATCTTAACAATGCATCAATATCTTATTTTTTATTTAACTTTTTTTTTCTTCTTTAGGAGTTTCCACAGAAAAGTGAATTTACTAAACCTGAGAAATTATTTTAAGAGAATCTTTCCATCTTTTCCTGTTCAAGGCAGTGTCTTTACAGAGATTATAATTTCTGAAAGTCTCTTTGATAAACTTCTTCCAACTCAGTTTTGGTCTACCACCCCCCCCCTTTTTTTTTTTCTTTGTCTTGGGTTCTAGTCAATGATAACTTTTGACGGGTGTTCATTGCTCATTCTGGAAACATGTACATATTATCCAAGTTTACTGTGCTCAATCATCTGTCTACACCACATTCTTTTAATTTCCATGAATTTCCGTATTATAGAATTTTTAACTTTTTCCAGTCTTGATTTCCTGGCTGATCTTTGTCAAAAGTCCATTTCAGTAGAGAGTAGTTTCTTCTTGTGAGAAAGATCTAAAGTTCGTGTTTCTGAATCATGCAGCTTAATGCTTTGCATGATAGAAAAAATCAGTCATTTTGTTTTCAAAATATTGCTGTTCCACAGAATAGAATCCAGCATAGAAACAACTGAAAACAGAATTTAAATGATTACAGATTCAATGGTAATTTTGTAATGCCTTATATTACAATAAAATAAAATAAGTAAATAAAACTTTAAATTCCTGTCCCAGCTAGAGTTTTAAAAACACTTTACATCATTAATTTTCAAAGCAAGGTGTCATAAAATATATTAAAGACAATTTTACTTTGGATTTTTTGTATATTGGTATACTTTGTTTTTCAAATGTTCCATAAAATCTATCATCATTGGATATCCTTATCGGACTAATTTATGAGCCTATTTAATGATAATTTAAATTGAGTAAACAATAAAAAAATAGAAAAGAAAGAATTGATGCGAAAGTATAAGTCACTTATTTTTATTTGTGGACTAAGTGTGCCGGAAATCTCTCTTAATAACTTATAAAAGTATGGCATTCATCTTTTATGAGCTTGAAATTGATTAAAAATTATAGCATTGTTATTGTTACAGAAAATTAACATTACATAATCTTGCAGTCCTGATTGGGTTCCCATCCAGGAAGTACCTGGGGATGAAGAGAGAGCCACTGTACCTGATCTCGTTGAAGGAAACCAATATGAATTCAGAGTGCGGGCTGTCAACAAAGCTGGAACTAGTGATCCGAGTGATCCCACAGCTCCACATATAGCTAAGCACAAGAAATGTAATTGATTTATTTTTCTTTTAGATCAAATCCTACTGTGTAGTTACGCTGATCCCTGACTCACTTACTCTCTAACAATTCCAGGCAACCACTCCAAGATAAAACTTTTACCACCATTACTTATAAAAAATAATGAATGAATTCTATGGGCATTTCTGTAAAAGCTGTATTGTTATATCTTTTGTGTTCAGTAGAATATGAAAATAAAATCTAAGCCTGCTTTTTTTCTGGTTCAAAGACAAATGATATCAAGTAAATTTTTAGTATTCTTGAAGATTTAATAATAACTGTTAAACATAAATTACTCTAAAAATGAATTCTTCTTTGAAAAATCTGAAATGAATAGTAATTCAGATGACAGAATTATTCTCAAATACATGGAACTAACAATGATACATAATTAATGATAATGTTTAATATATTAATGAGAAGAATTCTGAATTGTGAAAGGGATTTTGAAATTCAATGTTCTATAGCTATCTATATTTGAAAGATCTGCTATTTTTGAGAAAATATTTTCAGTTTTTGAATGTACAGGGGTGGGAAAACAGGGGGGGGGGAAGGTTGTGACCCTCCTTATCCCCCCCTTGGCTACACCACTGTAATGGAGATAAAAAGAGAAAAGTTAAATAAAAAATTTTTGCAAAAGTTATTCATTTTTCATTTAATTTTTAATCTATTATTATTATTATTCTGGTGTTAAAAATTACCTGAAACTTTGAATGTAGCATCTAATAATATATTAGGCTAAAGTAAGTTTATATTTTTCATTTTTAAATGCTTATTATTTATTAAAGTGGGCTTCTTTTATCTGATTAATATTTAATACTCTCAAATTTACTAAAAGATTGACTGTAGTTACATTTTTTTATCGATAGATTAAGAATGAAATTTGCTCCAATTTGTTGCTTCAGTGCTCCAAATCGTCGACACTGTTGCTCCAAAAAGCTGCTCCAAATCAGCCTTACCCAATTCCCACCCCTGAATGTATAAAGTGTTTTACCTTGTTGATACTATCATAGATTAGTAATTTAGCACTTTTTAAAATGTATTGGCTAATTTGTTCTGCTAAAAATGCATTTTAACTATCAATGTGTAACAACTCAACTAGGTAGATTATCTATTAGAAGAATCTAAAAGTTTTTTAATGTTGTGATTTCATTTCAAGTTTTTTTTATGCTTTTCTCCCACCTCCTATTTTTAATGCACAAAATTGTTCATCTTTCCAGTGCCTCCTAAAATTGATAGAAATGCTATGTTCAACATCAGAGTTAAAGCTGGCAAATCATTTGAGTTAGATGTACCTGTCAGTGGTGAACCCCCACCAACAAAGAAGTGGAATTTGGACACTAAAGCTTGTGAAACTATGACACGATGGACTGTAATACATCAAGATTACAGTACTAAATTATCTGTAAGAAATGCTGAAAGAGGTGACAGTGGAGAGCTTACACTTACAGCCCGTAATATGCATGGCAATGATTCGGCTACCATTACTGTCACTGTTTTAGGTATTTTTTCTTTAGTTATTACATTTTTTAATGTGTGACATTTATGACTGTTTGTTTAATTAATTTTTGATAAAACCAAGTGATTCCGTCGTAAATGGACTGTAGTATTTCGAAAAGTAATTTAAGCAGTAAGCAATAGAAATTTTTTATTTCTGCAAATCCAAGAAAGTTAAATCTAAGTGCAACAAAATAAACAAGTGTTACAAACAAATCCAAGTAACCAAGCAAGTGATACAAAAAAATCCAAGTATAGGTAGAGGCGAGGTGAAACGAAGCAAACCTAAAAAATAACTCGCCAATTAAAGCGCCAAACATAGGAGTCTCGTAAAGGCGCAAACATACTCCCCGGCATTGAAGGGTTTCTTCAATACAATTAGCATATATAATAATTGTTTATCAATCAAATTGTTTACAAGGTATTGGAAGTACAGTTAATTTAGTAATAGGCCGCTTGTATACACCAAGTTTAGTTTTTACTAAACATACACGAATCATATTGTCTTTACCATATATGACCTTTTCAACTCGACCTAACATCCAAGAAGGATTTAAGGGCATGTTATCTTCTTTTACGACAACCATTGTACCTTCAGCTATGTTGTTTTTGGTAAAGAACCACTTATTTTTTTGCTGTAAGTGATTAAGATAGTCTCTTTGCCACCTTTTCCATACATCTTGAGTTATTTTAGTTGTGCGCTGCCATCTATTCAATGTATTTTCTGATAAATCAGTTAAATTAGGTTCAACAATGCTTAAAATTGGCCTACCTACTAGAAAGTGCGCGGGTGTTAGTGCTTGTAAGTCATTAGCATCAGCTGATAATGGGACCAGAGGTTGAGAATTTAATATGCCTTTTATCTGATTGGTGATTGTTAAAAATTCTTCATATGTCAACTTCAGATTTCCAATTGACTGTGAAAGATGGAATTTCAACGATTTCACCCCAGCCTCCCAAAGACCACCAAAGTGAGGAGATTTGGGGGGATGAATTTCCACTGAATGTTTTCTGAAGTAAGATATTTGGCCAATGTGTAATCAGGATTATTAACTAAATTAGCTAAGCGTTTCAACTCGTTATGTGCTCCGACAAAATTACGACCATTATCAGTAAAGATTGTTGCAATTTTTCCTCTTCAGGAAATAAATCTTTTTAAGGTAGCAATAAATGCATCTGAAGTTAAATCTGAAACTATCTCAAAATGTACTGCACGTGTTGCTAAACAAACAAATATTGCAATATAAATTTTTTGCAGTGGTCCCTTTCTTTGAAATTTGTTTTTTATGAAGAAGGGGCCGCAGAAATGGACACCTGTGGTATTAAATGGGTAACATTGGCTACATCTTTCCTTGGGCAAATCACCCATTTTTTGATCACAAAATTTTGGATTAAATTTAGCACAAGTTACACAATGATGAACAATATTCCTGGCAGTATTTCTGCCTCCAATGGGCCAAAATTTTTGTCTAGTTAAATGTAGAAGTGTTTGAGCTCCTACATGACAATTATGTTTATGTAAATCTAGCATAATTAAATTGGAAATAGCATGGTTCCGGGGCAATACAATAGGAAACTTACTATCATAATTCAGTTCAGAGTTTTGTAAGCGTCCGCCTACTCTAATAACGTTATATTTTTTATCAAAAAAACATGATAGAGATTTAAGTTTACTAGATGAATTTACTTCACAACCAGTACTTATCCTTTGAAAGTCTTCTGGTAGACTTTCCTTTTGAATTAAGGATATTAACTTCATTCCACTGGCGGCAACTTCTTCTGCCGTCAGGTGGTCTGTTCTTCGTTGACCTCTGCAATTATTTATGAATCTAAAAATAAAACTAAAAATATTAATTAGTTTTCTATAATCATTACTTAAACTAAGGAATCTATCGATAAAGTCAGATTTTAAAGTCACAAGGCATTGATCAGATGTCTCTTTAAGTTCATCAGAAAATTGCTTTTCTGCACAGGGGTCCATTACTTCTTCCATTTGACGAAATGAATCAGGTTGCTGGAGAAAAGCAGGACCAGTCCACCACAGTTCGTCTTAGGAAAGTTGTTCAGGAAAGGTTCCCCGAGATAGTACATCAGCAGGGTTCAACTTGGATGGTATGTGTTGCCAAGAACAGTTGTGGCTTAGTCGCTGTATCTTTCCCACTCGATTCGCAATGAAGGTATTTAAGATATGTGGTTCACTTCTTATCCATGCCAAGGCAATAGTAGAATCTGTATACATCACTACGTTGTCTATTGGAAGATTCAAGGATAGTTCAACTCTACTTTTGAGTTTTGATGCCAAGAGACAAGAACAAAGTTCAAGTCTCGGGATAGAGATTGTTTTGAGGGGTGCCACTCGAGACTTACTAGTAATCAATTGTGATGAGGCTGCATTAAGTGAATTTATACATTGCAGATAAACTACACTGCCAAATGCTGCGGCTGAGGCATCCACGAAGCAATGGAGAATAAATTTTTGAGAATTGTCCCCTAAAATCCAACGAGGAATGGAAAACTGTTCTATTTGCTTCAGAGAGGCAACTAAGTAGTTCCATTCAGCAGCTAATGTAGCAGGTATTTTATCTTCCCAGCCTAAATGCTGAAGCCATAACTTCTGCATGAAAATCTTTGCTTTGCACACTATTGGTCCAAGAAGACCAAGCGGATCAAACAGTCTAGCAATAACTGAAATAATACTTCTTTTAGTCCAAGATGAGTCTTCCTCACAATTGACCTCAAATACAAAATTATCTTCGAGATGTTTCCAATTCATACCTAAAGTTTTAACTGATATGTGTTGATTATCTGGTAATCGATGTTCTTGATTTAAACTATGGTCACTGTTCAAAAGTTCAGTAGAATTCGAAGACCACTTATGGAGGGTCATGCCTCCTTTTTTAAGCATTTTGGTCAATTGTAGTTGTAGCTCTTGTACCGTTTCTAAATCTTTAGCACCTGAAAGTATGTCATCGACATAGAAGTCGCGCATTGAGACTTCTGAAGCCAAAGGAAAGCTGCGAGATTCATCTTCCGCAAGTTGTTTTAAGGTTCTAACAGCTAAAAAAGGTGCGCTTGCTGTCCCATATGTAATAGTTTTCAATCTAAAAGTCAAAAACTCTTGAGTGTCTTTATCAGTCCATAGGATGCGGAGGTAATCCCTTTGCGATGGTGTGATTAAAATTTGCCTAAACATCTTCTGAATATCAGCGGTAAATGCAAATTTATGCGTTCGAAATCGTAGCATCAGTTCGTACAGGTCCTCAACAAATTCTCCTTTCAAGAGAACATTATTTAGGGAATTACCATTCGACGATTTTGAAGAGGCATTAAATACAACACGAAGGGGAGTGGTTGCAGATTCTGGCTTATATACCTCATGATGCGGTAAATAATAATTATTGCTTGGCAATTCTTTTTCTTTGACCATTTCCATATGCCCCAATTTTTCGTATTCTTCTATAAAATCTGAATATAGAATTTTCATGTGCGGATTTCTATCTAGCCTTTTGTTCAAGCTAACTAAACGCCCTTTAGCAATTAATCGCGATTCTCCTAACGAAGGAGGTTCATCTTTCATAGGCATTTTAACTACGTAACGCCCATCTGTGTTCCTATGATGAGTTAATTTAAAGTGTTCTTCACAATAAATCGCTTCATCGCTTAGAGATTTATTTGATTCGATATCCTGAATTTTCCAAAATTTTTCAATGAGTTCCTCAACATTACTCTCTTCTACGCTGAGGCCGCAAAAATTTGAACTTTGCTCTAATTCAGAAAACGCACTGTACTTCAAACCTATTCATACCAGATATAGTGACATGTGTTTTTTCTCTTTTTCCTCCTAATCTGTCCACAAATTCTTTCGAAAGGAATGAACTCTGTGACCCGCAATCCAAAACAGCGCGTCCCACTGAGACCCTCCCCATGTTGTTGCAAACCGAAACTAACGCAGTACTCAGCTACACTTTTTGACGATTAGGCTGTATTATGCTGCTTGATAACGCATGGCTATGCTCTTCTTCTTTTTTTATTTCCTGATGATTGCTAATCAATTGGCTGGTTGCTAGGGGCACAAATGTATCTGCATTTGGCGAAAGATTACTAAGTTTCCTAGCATTGTTTGCGTTTTCAGAATTATCTTCATTTCGATCAAAATGTAAAAGCGTATGGTGCAATTTAGAACATTTTCGACACTTATTTATACTTCTGCATTGGCTAACTAAATGTGATGAAAAACAGTTTAGACAGAGGTTTTTTGCTTTTACAAACTCAAATCTTTTCTTTACAGTTAAATTCAAGAACTGTGAACATTTCGATAAAGGATGAGGATCACTCTTACAATACAAACCAACCTTTGAATTTTCTGAAAGCGACGTAAAGGTTTTGGTATTAAAGAATCGTTTTGATTCTTTCTGAGGAGTTTTGTAATGCGAGAGTGTGCGAGAATGTTCTTTTAAAAATTGCGTCAACTGTTCTACAGTTCCTATCTCCTCCATATATAAGGTTCTTTCCCACCAAAAACGAGTATTTCTGTCTAGCTTTTTCACTAATAAGTAAACAATTAACGTATCTGAAAAGGCTTCTACTTTTTGTTCTAGTGCGTTTAGAGATCGTAAGCATTCATGTACACTATGAATAAATTTTAAAAGCGACGGAGCTGAGTCACATGTCGGCGGTATCGAAAGTAACTTCTTTATGATAGAGTTAATTAAATCTTTTTTATTGGAGTAACGATCAACCAACAGATTCCATGCAATATCGTAATTGGAATCTGAAATTGGGATGGAATGAATTATATTCAATGCATCTGCTTTACAAGAACTTTTTAAGTATTGCAGTTTTTGCGCGTTTGTTAAATTGCTGTTTTTATGTACAGCTGCCGAAAACAAATCCTCAAACTCAATCCATTCGTCTGTTTTTCCACTAAAAGTAGGAAGGCATAATTTAGGTAATTTAATATCCGAAAGAGTTGTTTCTTTACACGCAACAGTTTCTTTCGAGCAAATGTTCTTCGTTGGTGGAGAATTGACAATCAAAATTTTTCTTTTTATTTTCAAGTGAATTTCATCCAAACTGTCAGATATAGTGTCTTTTTCTGTAATTAATTCGTCTGTATCTTTTTCCTCACAATGTGAGAATAGATTATCAAAAATGGTACTTAGTTGATTTTTAAATTCAACTATTTTTGATTCATAAAGCTCCAAAAGCAAAATGTCTGCATTTTCAACCGTTGTATTTACTATTAGTTTTGATTGCTTTTAGATCAGTCATAATGAAAAATAGAAAATTTTCCACTCACCGCTAGTAGACCTCTAGGCGGCAGACAGACGACATCAAGGCAGTTAGCTATAAGCTTTCCAGATAAGCACAAAAGAAACGTAGCAACGAATTTGCTAATAATTACAAACAAAGCTTAGTTTTCTCCATGAGGCGGACCAATGATTCCGCCGTAAATGGACTGTAGTATTTCGAAAAGTAATTAAGCAGCAAGCAATAGAAATTTTTTATTTCTGCAAATCCAAGAAAGTTAAATCTAAGTGCAACAAAATAAGCAAGTGATACAAAAAAATCCAAGTATAGGTAGAGGCTAGGTGAAACGAAGCAAACCTAAAAAATAACTCACCAATTAAAGCGCCAAACATAGGAGTCTCGTAAAGGCGCAAACACCAAGTATAAGCAATTTTAAAATAAAAATTATTTTTATTTGTAAAATTTCTACACTGTCAATTGATTATTAAACTTTTTGTTCAAATACTTTTTTAATTCTCATCTTGGGGTATGTGTGTAGGGCCAGATAGTAGCCGCAGGAAAAAAATCAGGGTGGGTATGTAGTGCTAAAATTTTTTCACTTGTAACCGATCTTCAGAATCAACACAAATAAACCACTGATGCATTGACTAACATTCCAGAAGGATAAACCCCATAATCCCCCCTCACACTTCAGCAGCTGGGCAGCCATCCAGGGCCTTTAAAAAACTGTTGAATTCATGGATATCTAGTAGTCAAATAAACTTCCTGACCAGTGGCGGATTATTGGAAGTTTGTCGGGAGGGGGGGGGGGGTTAGTTAGAAGATTGACATTGTTGTACCTTCATTATTTCTTTTCATTTCATTTAACTAACCTTTGTCCTGACTCAAGGATTTACCTTTTAAAATTTAATCAATTAATATCCTCGTAATTCATACTAAGAAAAATAAATGCTTAGCTTTAGAAGTGTTGTGACCGCAATATACCAACCAGGTTCTCGGCGTTACGTGCAAATGCCATTAGGCTAAAAAAATTTAAAACCTGAAAGAGAACTGCTGAAATAAATTTACACGAAGTGAGATAAATGAAGAGGAGCCATTTTTACTTAAACAATTACATTTATTAATTATTCTTTAACTCTTTTACATCAGACAATTAAACTAGATAAAATCGTAAAAAATATGATAATACTATAATTACAATTACATTCCATTTTTCCCTTTCCCCGAGCTGACCTTTTTTCTAAAAAAATTTACCTAACATTTGTGCACATATAAAAAAAAATTTAATAAAGAAAGAGAGAAAGATAGAAACTTATCAGATCATTGATTGAAGAAAGGGGGCCCCCATCCAGCTCATTCATCAGGTAGCCATTGTCTCACATTCCAGCAACCGAAATTCTTTTCTTGAGCGCGCCATTTTCGCTGTTCCGTACAGGGAGTTCTACAACCTTCCGGCGTCAGTCACAGGCAGTCAAGAGAGTCCGATCAACCCACGCTTCCTCCGGCTTAAGTCACCTTTTTACTTCCTTGGCTGGCAGGCGCTTTCCGCTCGTAAAGTAGTTCGGTCGAAGATACAATTATTATTAATGAAAACTTGTAGATTAATTATCGATGGGCGTTGAAACTTAATTTTTTACTATGATGAAAAATGTGAAAGTTGTTCTTATCGTAGTAACTATTGTAGAAGTTCTATTTTTGATTTAAAAATTTGAAAATGCTTGGGTGCCGATCTCCATATCCTTGCGCCGTTGTTGTTTTCTTCTTTGATATATTGAATCGAAGTATTGGTATCGATGCATGTAGTTAATGGATGTTATTAAAAAGAATTAGAAAGAAGGTTAGAGAATTCCAGAAAAGATAATTATAGTGAAAGAAAAAAAAAAACTTAACTGTAATTACAACCACTTAATTTTTCTAAGGAAAATTACCAATTTCAAAACAAACATTTTTATGAAACTCTTATTGTCAGCTCTAAAAATTTATTACCAACCCTCCGAATAATGTCAGCTCTCACAAAACGTATTTTCATAAATTTAAAATTTAAAAGAAAATTGTTGTACAAAATATTTTAATTACTTGAACAATATGTATAGTTACCTTACACAAAGATGGCAACACGATCGCCAGAATAACGATCTTTTAGATGTTTGGCGCCAAAATATAGAACAAGTAAACAAATAAATAAAAATGAGTCAGCCATGAGTCATCAATAGTAATTCAACATATACCTTAATAAATTTTAAACACTTCATTATTATTTTACTTCCTTTATGAATACTGGTATATGGTGACAAAACAAAACCACCTTAATAAACAAATTGTTTAAAAATTTTAATTTTACTTGATTTAAAATTCACTAATTAAGGTAAGGATTTTTAATTAAGTAGGCTATTAATTAATTACACTTTACTTAAAATTGAAATCATAACAACATTACATCCATTTTATGGAAGTAAAATAGGATATTTTACATTAATTTCCCTTTTCTCGGGGGGGGGGGGGGGTCGCCCCCTCCGCCCCCCCCCTTTAATCCGCCCTTGTTCCTGACCTAGAACTGAAAACTGCACATCAGTAGCATAGCCGAGAAGAAAGGCAGGATTTCTCACATAGAGGCTTCATTAACATAATTTTATTAACAAAACATATTGCATTAAAATCTTAATTAATTAATCTGATTTGAAGTCAGTAGCAGCAATGGGGTTGAGGGGATCGAGATACACAATTTAGTAAGTAGAGAAATTGGAAAGAGCTGTAATTATTATTTTCCAGGGCCACTAAATGCGTTTTGCCCAGGGTCACTAAAACCCTAAGCACATCCCTGATATTTTATAATACATACATTAAAGCAGTGGTGAAAGAGTACAAATACCAATATAGAGTCTAATAAAAATGAATTTCTTTACGGGTCCAAAGTAAAGAACACAAACCTATTCAGGGTGTCTACCATCATGCAAAGGTGACGAAAGTCACGGAAAGGTCAAGAAATGGGAAAAAGGTCACGAAAGTCAAGAAAAGCTCAAGAAATGAAGCACTAGGTCACGATTTGCAACTCAACTACGCGCTTTTTCCATTTCATTCAATTTCTTAGTTTCTAATTTTTTGTGCTAAGTTCATTGAGAGAAATTATTTTATGTATCTTTTCTTAACTTCCTTAATTCGTATTTTGATTTCACTAGTGATTTCCTGTGAGAAAGGAAGTTGATTTGTTTATCCTCCTATCAATGGTGTGCGTGTGGAGGTGGGCATCTGCTGAGTGTCCGCTCTTGAAATAAGAATAAAATTTGTTGTAACTTCTATCTTACCCTACTCAAGATTTACTATTTAAATTTTAACCAACTATCATTTTCATATTTCATGCCTAGAAAATAAAAGCTTAATTTTAAAAAAATGTTGTGACCGCAATATACCAACCAGGTTCTCGGCTTACGTGCGAATGCTATTCGGCTAAATAAAAAAAAAAAAAAAAAAATTGAAACCTGAAAGAGAACTACTGAAATAAAATTCACACGAAGTGAGATAAATGAAGAGGAGCCATTTTTACTCAAACAATCACATTTATTTAATTAAACATATAAATCTTTTACATTAGACAATTAAACTAGATAATATCATGAAAATTATGAAAACACTATAACTTTATAACATGCCATTTTCCCTTACCCCGAGCTGACTTTTTTCTTAAAATTTACCTAATGCTTGTGCACAAAAAAAAATTAATTAAAGAGAATTAAAGGAAAAGAAAAGGAGAAAAATTAATAGACTTATCATTTCTGATGTGAGGGGCCCCTCCTGGAGATTAATTATTTCGTAGCTCGATGATCATCGTTGTCGTTTTCTTCTTGCACCATTTTTTTTTTTTTTTTGGCAAGGAATCTAGCGAGACACAAACTTCCGTCGATGACGCCAGCAGCCAAGAGTGTGTCCCAACCCACGCTTCCTCCGGCTTAAGTCACCTTTTTACTTCCTTGGCTGGCGCTTTCCGCTCGTAAAGTAGTTCGGTCGAAGATACAATTATTATTACTGAAAACTTGTAGATTTATTATCGATGAGCGTTGAAACTTAAATTTTGACGAAGATAAAAAGGGTGAAAGTTGTTCTTATCGTTGTAACTATTGTAGAAATTCGATTTTCGATTTAAAAATTTGAAAATGCTTGGATGCCAATCTCCATATCCTTGCGCCGTTGTTGTTTTCTTCTTTGATATATTAAATCGAAGTATTGGTATCGATGCACGTAGTTATTGGATGTTATTAAAAATTAGAAAGAAGGTTAGAGAATTCCAGAAAAGATAATTATAGTGAAAGAAAAAAAAAAACTTAACTGTAATTACAACCACTTAATTTTTCTAAGGAAAATTACCAATTTCCCAACAAACATTATTATGAAAATCTTACTGTCAGCTCTAAAAATTAATTACCAGCCCTCTGAATGATGTCAGCTCTCACAAAACGTACTTTCATAAATTTAAAATTTAAAAGAAAATTGTTGTACAAATTATTTTAATTACTTGAACACATATGTATAGTTACTTTACACAAAGATGGCAACACGATCGCCAGAATAACGATCTTTTAGATGTTTGGCGCCAAAATATAGAACAAGTAAACAAATAAATAAAAAGTGAGTCAGCCATGAGTCATCAATAGTAATTTATCATATACCTTAATAAATTTTAAACACTTCATTATTATTTTACTTCCTTTATGAATACTGGTATATGGTGACAAAACAAAACCATCTTAACAAACAAATTGTTTAGAAATTTTAATTTTACTTGATTTAAAATTCACTAATTAAGGTTAGGATTTTTAATTAAGTAGGCTATTAATTAATTAAACTTTACTTTAAATTGAAATCATAACAAATACAATTAATTTAACTTTACTTCAAATTGATATCATAATATATTCATTCTTATTTCAAATTTAAGTTATTTTTTGACCACTTATTAAAAATGTAAAATCGTAAACTTTTATTGAAGATCCCAGGATCAAATATGAACGAAAATTATACAAAATGATAGTAATGATAATGAAATTAAAACGAAGGCTGTTTTGATTAAGAAAAATAAAATATTTGTGAAAGCAAACGTCTTTGCCTGTTTATACTTTTTAATTTTTTCCTTTTCAGGTGTAATTTTAGAGTACTTTTTATGTATTACATAATTGCGTTTAAAATCACATAAATTTTGTGTCCAGTATGATTTTTTTTCTTTTTTGTTTAAAAAATAAATATTAAGTGTGTTGTGTAAATTTTATAATTTTATACTATTGAAACAATGCAGACAGACAAAACTTAACAGTTTTACATGTGTTTATTTCATAGGAAAACATTAAAATACTCTTCGTTTGCTATTTATAAAATTCATTTAAAATGTCACTTACATGTTATTTCGCAGAAATCATCAAAAATGATGTCTGTCAAATAGTTGTATAGTGAACTGACAATAGTTCAATTTGTCAATTGCGTGTTGTTTTACACCTTGGGAATTTCAAAAGTTGGCAAGTATGTATCTTCAAACCTTGAAGAAAGTATATCAGTTATCCACCTTCCCTACTCAATAAAAAGTTAAAATTGTTGGATTTAAGAGTAATTTTTTTTTCTTCCTTCATTCCCTGTTAAATTCAGTGTTTTGATTATTTTCCACATTTTCTTTTTTAAAAACAATAACTTGGATTCCACTTAAAATTATAATTATCGCTGATCTCCATGTTTCATAGCTAATAACTTCAACATTTTTGCATCCTTTTAGTAAATAAATATTTACTCTTAAGTATTTTTATGTTTATATCACTAAAATCACTTATCTGCACAAATGTATATTTTGAATTTTTTTTAATATAAATTTCTTGATTTTTTACTGCATCTGAAAGTTTGTATGCAAACTTAAAAGTCATTACATCACACAGATTCTGTGATTTTGAAAGGATATAGATTTGGATTTGAGTGATTTTACATGTCTAAATGTAAAAAAGAAAGAAAATGTCTGATTTTATTTTAAACTCTTCTTTTTTACTATTCAGTTTTTAATATTTGACTGTAAATTAAAATAAGACATCTTTGGTAATTCAACTCAAAATCTCGAGTACTCAAACTGTTATTAGAGGGTTACATTGCAATTGAAGTAATTTAAAATAATTTTTAAGATGCTTTTTATATAAAACTTTAAAGCAATAAATTTGTTTAAAATATTTTTCAATTTTATGATTGTTGGCAATTAATTACTTCTTAAAGTATGACATCATATCATCATCTTTAGGTAATGCTTTATATTGTTTTGTTTTATTGAGTAACTCCCGCAACGAATTGCTATTATACTTAAATATTTAATAATATACAGGGTGTCCAGCCTTAATGTGACCCAATAGCTAATTCCCGAACCATTCGATTTAGATATGCACTTCCAATTTGAAAAATGTTTTAAAAAAGGTAAAGAATGTTTTTACGTGCTTTTCGAACCAAAAAGCCCATTTAGAAAAAAATTACAAAAATTAAATTTTTATACGGTCCCCAGGTCCTATCACTTATATTTAGGAAAAGATGCAGTACACAAAAACAAAGTAAACACAAAAAGTTTCATTTTATAACGATAAAAACTGACCAAGTTATGGAACTTTGAAAATCATACATTTCATCCATTTTCTCGGCCAATTTCAAGAAGCTAGTAAGGGACCGTCTCCAAAGTGAAATTAATTGGAACTCTGCCAGGAAACATTCGCTCTTGCACGTCACACTTATGTAAATCGTTTTTAAATTTAAAAGTACACACATTACGTTAATATTACAATAACTGAGTACTTAAGAAACAAAATTTATTCTGTGTATGTGTAAAACATAGATAAAATAAAATATTTTGGACGAAGAAAAATTTTCAAAAGCAGTTCCAAAAACTTAGACTTATTTGCCTGCGGCTTCAGACTGATTTGCTGTGGTACTGATCATAGCAAACGTTAAAAATCTGTTGTGTAGTCGCTTGCAATTGCATACAGTCATATTCTAATATTACGAATTCTAGTACAGGAGAACGAGATGTATACAAATGAAGAATACTGCGAAATGGTACTGTTGTATGGGCAGTGTAATCGAAATAAGAGAGAGGCGGCAAGACTTTATGCCATTAAATTTCCCAGTCGAAGACATCTATCTTATTGTACAATTGCCCGTGCTGTTCTACGCTTGTATAGAACTGGGAGTTGTCATAGACGTATTCCCTTGTCTCGTGCCACACCTTCAAGCTTGCGGATACCCGCTGAGGATGTTCTAGGATATGCCCTGGCTCATCCTGAAAGTAGTGTCCAGTATATTAGCAAGGCTTGTTCCTACTCAAAATCGACGGTGTGGAACATGTTACATACGTACGGTGCATTTCCTTATCGTCCAGTCCTGATGCAGGAGCTAATGCCTGGAGACCAGTTGTATACATCTCGTTCTCCCATACTAGAATTCGTAATATTAGAATACGGCTGTATGCAATTGCAAGCGACTACACAACAGATTTTTAACGTTCGCCATTATCAGTATCGCAGCAAATCAGTCTGAAGCCGCAGGCAAATAAGTCTATTTTTTTGGAACTGCTTTTGAAAAGTTTTCTTCATCCAAAATATTTTATTTTATCTATGTTTTACACGTACACAGAATAAATTTTGTTTCTTAAGTACTCAATTATTGTAATATTAACGTAATGTATGTACTTTTAAATTTAAAAACGATTTACATAAGAGTGACGTGCAAGAGCGAAAGTTTCCTGGCAGAGTTCCAATTAATTTCACTTTGGAGACGGTCCCTTACTAGCTTCTTGAAATTGGCCGAGAAAATGGATGAAATGTATGATTTTCAAAGTTCCATAACTTGGTCAGTTTTTATCGTAATAAAATGAAACTTTTTGTGTTTACTTTGTTTTTGTGTACTGCATCTTTTCCTAAATATAAGTGATAGGACCTGGGGACCGTATAAAAATTTAATTTTTGTAATTTTTTTCTAGATGGGTTTTTTGGTTCGAAAAGCACGTAAAAACATTTTTTAAATTGGAAGTGCATATCTAAACCGAACGGTTCGGGAATTAGCTATTGGGTCACATTAAGGCTGGACACCCTGTATATTAATAGTGTTAAATTTAAAAGTATAATTTTCCTTCATTCTATAGAATGCAGGGGTGCAGAAAATGTTTTTACTCTCAATATTTCCCTCAATCCACGTGAAAATTTCCCCAAAGTTTTTTGATATATTATAGACTTGCATAAGTTCTGTGTTACCATAGATGTAAAAAGATTTGCAATGTACAAGCTACATACATGTTCACAAAATAGCAATTGGTCCAAGTTAACTGAAAGCAAACGGCTGATCAGTGAAAAGGTTGAAAAAAAAAACCGCTTTAAACATGGGCAGGGAAAAGAAAAACTCGAAGAATTTTGTAATTCATTATTAAAATCAAAATCAGTTGTATATTTTTCTGCAAAATTTCCCCAGATGGCTAAAATTTCTAACAATCCTAGATCGTCGGATCGAACATATTCTGTATCTCTGGCACGATGTATTTTTGATATTAGTTTCGTATTTGTTATGGTCAAGAAAAGGTCAAGAAATCAAGCTTACTTTTTGTGGTAGACACCCTGCTATCTCATATCTACTTCATGCCCCTGGGAATATTTAAATAGAATAGTCACATTTAATATTACATTTAATGGCTCATTACATCTATTAAATTTATTATTGTTTAAACCATTAAGGTTTTTTAATAATATTTCTTAACACAATGTTTGTTGTCTTAACACAATTGCACTAATGTTTTTTAATAATATTTCTTAATACATTTTTTAAATTAATATTATCTAATTTATTGAATAATTTCGGTTAGTTACTAAATAAATTTGACTTGGTGTTCAATCAATTTCTTTGCTTCTATTTCCCAGCTCCACCTACTGCTCCTGAAGGTATGCAGATTACTAACGTTACTAAAGATGGTTGTGCTGTTTCATGGAGACCACCCAAGGATGATGGAGGGTCAGAAATAACTCATTATATAGTTGAGAAAAAAGATGCGGAAACTGGAAAATGGGTCCCTGCAGGAGAAAGCATTAATCCCCATCTTCGAGCAGATAAGCTAATTGAGGGCCATGAATATAATTTCAGAGTTAAAGCTGTTAATAAAGAAGGAGAATCTCCATGGTTGTTTGGAAAAGAGCCTATTGTTGCTAAGAATCCATTTGGTAAGTACAATACAGTTTTTTTAAATACTATATTATACTTCTATACAATACAAAATATATTATACTCTATACAATACAATTTCAAAATATTATATTATAATATAAGTGAAAGCTTATAGTCATTACAGGTATAAAATGAATATTTATTTTGATTTTAGATCAGCCAGATAAACCTCAAGCTCCTCAAGTTGTTGATTGGGATGCAGGTAGCGCTGATGTTGCTTGGAATCCTCCCCGAAGAGATGGTGGAGCTCCTATCACAGGCTACATTGTTGAGAAAAAACCTAAAAATAGTCCAGTTTGGGAAGAAGGAGCACGTGTTGAAGGTAATGAAACTCGAGCAACTGTACCTGGGCTGAAAGATGGTGAAGAATATGAATTTAGAGTTACTGCTGTTAATAAAGCTGGACCTAGTGAGCCTAGTGAACCTTGTGCTCCATTCTTAGCTAGACCAAAATACTGTAAGTTTAATTTTTATACTAAAATTGTATTCATTTTTTAGAAACTGATGAACAATTAGGTTTAATCATTTTATGTGTTGTGTTTTTGACTATTGAAAATATTAAGCATATGTTTCATCATATTTCTTTATTTCTATTCAATACTTCAATGCTATTGTAAAAATGATTCATTTCTTAGAGGGTAATTTCTGCCATTCTAAAATCAAAATTTTTGATCCCAAAACAAAGTTATATATTTACTTATTCCATGATATCTTTATTGCCGGATTAACTGCCTGTCTGATAAAAGTTATCTTAATTCACTCCAGTAATAAAATCCCCTATAGTTTTCATCTCATTGAAATAATATTATAGTTATCATCTTATTTCATTCTTACATATCCAGGGACTGATTTACAGCAGGGCATTCGGGGCACATGCCCTAAGCCCCCGATTTTTAGGGGCCCCAAAACTTCCTTTTATGTAATCATAATAACTACTAAAATTATCTCTCAAGAGTAAAGTTTCTGATAACTTTCTTTATTTCATCAGAAATATTCAAAATTTTTAATTTAATGTAACTTGTAATATTAAAAATTATGCATTCGATTCGATATTCGATAAATTCGATAGGACACCTCAGCATGCTCCTCCTCTTATCGTCTTTAAGGTGTGTGATGACTGTAAATACCCATAAAAACATTTAAAAATTGAAAAATTCATAAATGTGGTATTTGTCGTGACATTTTACTGATTTGTAAATGTTTACATTTGGTTAACCTAGGAATGATAATTGGTTTTAATTTAATTTAATTAAGTAATATTCTGCAGAAAAGTTTTGTTCAGGGGGCCCCAAAAGTATCTGTGCCCTGGGCCCCCAAGTGTGTAGATCGGTCCCTGTACATATCTCTAATGTGTACTTAATCTAAATTAAAATCATATTTGTATGCACTAATAAAAGTTATGATTTATAGTTATCTAAAATCAAAATCTTTTCTGCTGTTTATGTTTCCTTTTGTAAAATCATTTTAGTACTTTATGCAGTATATTTTGCACTTGATGTACTATATATAGTCATGAATGTGAAAATATCTAGTTAAAAAAAAAGCATACCAGTAAGTCCTTATAACTGCAAATTCATACATTTAGAATATTTCTTATATGTTTTGTATGCATGGTAGAGTTTTTATGAAGTATCAGGGTGACTACAGATGAGGGAATTTTATAAATCTGGAAAATGGTGAATCACTTTTCAAGCATTGCCAAATAGCTGCAAGATAGTGAAATGTCAAAAGTCACCAAGGTTGACCATTTTTATCAACTTATCACCAGGTTTGGTGGAGGTGGTGGTGAGGAGGGGGGGGGGGTAGAAAGGGGTAAATAAGTCCCCAAAACTGAACCCAGCTTGGCAATGTCTTCTATATTTGGCAAGAAATTGCCAAACCCTGCTGTTCATTATAAAGGTGAAGTATAGTTAGAATATACCTGACAATGGTTGTAAAATAGTTTTATGAGGTAATTTTAAGATATTTTAATTCCAAAGAAGTATTTTATGGAACAAGAAAGAGAAATACTGCACACCCATGGATTATGATGCACTTTCGGAACAGTATTTATAAAGGTGAAGTATAATTAGGTGAAGTATAATTATATGCCTGACACCTGATGAAGATTAAAACAGTTTTAATTGTCAATTTTTATACAGATTTAAATTCCAAAGGACTGTTTTATAGAAAAAGGAAGCAAAATGCTGCACACTCGTGAATTATGATATGATTTCCAATGTAATGTGACAAGGAAGACGAATATGAGCCTACTGAATAGATTATGGTGCTCTTTCTAACATAATAGAATGAGAAGACAAATACAACGGATAAATGGATTATGGTAATTTTCCAGTGTAATGAAACAAGAAGACAAATAGAGCGGCACATGAATAATTATGTACTTTTGTACTTAGCAAAGCAAGACGACAAATAGGGCCAACACTTCATTATGATACTCTTTTAATATATAGCACTTTAGTGCAAATTTAAAATATTAAAGTGTTTCAGTTTTTTTTTTTCACCTGTTGGGTAAACATGTTATGCAAGAGTGATTCATACATGGCTATTTTGTGTATAAAACTAGCTATGAAAATATAAGTGAAAGAAAACAGGCAAAAGTAAGGGAACTTTTTTCTCAATTTCTGTAGCCATCCAGTATGTGTGTTATGAAGCAAAATGACACAAAATGGTGTGCACATTGTGCTGTCATGCCACAGGTATCAGGTTCAATCCTCAATAACCCTTGAGAATTGTTGGTGGCTATTCGCTGAATGGTGATTGATTAAAAAGTCCCTCTTGGCTGGTAAAAATTTAGGTCCACTTGCCATATTGATGAATGATTTAAATTGTTGCTTCATATTTTATTATGGATGTAGCTTGTAGATAAATTAATTGTATGTGGCTGGTAAAAAATAAAAGCTTTAACATCATGGATGGCAGAAAATTTTTACTTTAGAGAGGGTTAATCCTTGGGTGGGGTAAGGTTGACTCTCTTGAGTTGTTTGATAAAATGAGGACCAAGTTTGCTTGGGAAATTAAACACTGGAGGCTCTGTATCAGGCTGACCATCTCACCAGAACATATACTTTGGTACCCTTGAGTCCGTGGTTGGGCAACACAGTCCTTGGCCCACATCTAAGCTGTTACACCACAGAGTTTAGTTTAGTTTTGTATGAAATAGTTTGTATTGTAATGGCTTGGATTTATTGTTTGGTTTATCATTAAAGTGCTTACATCTATTCACTTTTAGTGGCTCCAACCATTGACAAATCATTGCTGCATGACTTGAAAGTAAGGGTTGGACGTCCAATAAGCTACATAATACCAATTAAAGGAGAACCTACTCCTACTGTTTCATGGAGTATAAATGGCAAACCGGCTTTGTCTAAAAGAATTGAAATCACTTCAACAGCTTCACAGGCATCACTGGACATTGTTAATTCTGAGAGAGAGGATTCTGGAAAGTACACTCTTACTTTGCAGAATACTTCTGGTACAGTGTCTGCAACTGCAAATGTTATTGTAATGGGTAAGTTTTTATTTATTTTTATTAAATATGATACATATCATGAGATAAATCGTCTTTTAATGTATATAATTTTTATTATTTTGACTTCTTAATATACAGCTGATTTCATAGAACTATTTTAATTTTTTGAAATTAGGGGAGATCAAAGATACTAGGCATAGTTTTTATATATTAAGTTTTAAGTTTTCCAACAAAACTGAACTGCACTTTTTAAGCATAGACATTTGGCTATAAATACACAACAGTTCTTAGTTTATAATGTGTGCAGTTTATGTTTAATGAAAGCTTGAAGTGAAAGAGAAAATATGTGCCAACTTTCCCTTTTGTGGAGCCAGGTGCATATACTCATGGGATAAGTTGGCACATCTATATTAATATGAACTCCTGTTTGTAAAAAATGCAACACCATGAAGGAATCCTCAAAATTAAATGAAATTTAATACACAAACCACTTATATTACTGCAAATAAATGATTAAATTTTCAAAGCACAAAAACAATATTAAGTGCTTGTAAACAGTATTTGGTGTGGTTACAATGCACTGCAATAAGTGCTGCTGTATGACTTGGCATAAAATCATATAGATTTTGAATGTATGCTTGGGGAAGAGCATTTCATATTAATTGTAGGCGTATTCAAAATTCATCTGCTGAAGCTGTAGGACGAGGATCACGTGCAGGACGCCGATCCATATAATCCCACACATGTTAAATAGATGATATATCTGATGAATAAGCATGCCACAAAAGAAGCAGTATGTTTTCTGCTGAAAAGAAGTCTTGTGCAATCCTTGCCAAATGTGGGCAGGCATTATCCTACTGAAAGATAGCTCTGTTACTGTTAAAATTACCTTACAATTTATTGCAGCTGAGATCGACCATGATACGCAATCACGCCCCAGACCACAGCATATTTATGATATGTCATATCTGTATGGGTAAATTTATAAAGCTGTACCTGTATTTGTGTAGTTTTAAAATGCTCTTTTAAATTTAATTACTCATTCAACTGTCACAGACATTTATAATTTATTTTTATTTTTAGATCGCCCATCGCCACCAGTTGGCCCATTGGTTATTTCAGAAGTTTGTAAAGATTCAGCTGTAGTAAGTTGGAAAGCTTCAAAAGATGATGGTGGAGCTCCAATCAAACACTATCTCATTGAAAAAATGGATACATCTCGTGGAACCTGGTCTGAAGTAGGAACCACTTTGGACTTAAAATTTAAAGTACCAAAACTTATCTATAAAAAGCGATACCAGTTCAGGGTGAAAGCAGTCAATGAAGTTGGAGAATCAGATCCATTAGATTCCAAAGAAGCTATTGTAGCAAAAGATGCTTATGGTAAGTATTCTCACCATTTGAACTGTCAGTAATTGTAAAGTTATTAACCACTTAAAAGCTATTATTTAAAATTGTTAAATAATTTATTTATGAAAAAACACTCAAAATACTGGTGTTAAACGATAAAGTAATTAAAAAACTTTGTTAAAAACACACATAAGAAGTAAAAGGAAAGAGGATACGCGTTTCGTTCAAAAATTGTTTTGAACTTCTTCAGTCCAAGCCCTTCGACTTTTCAGTTCCCTGTGTTCTTTACGTCGAAGGGCTTGGACTAAAGAAGTTCAAAACAATTTTTGAACGAAACGCGTATCCTCTTTCCTTTTACTTCTTATGTGTGTTTTTTACAAAGTTTTTTAATTACTTTAATTTATTTATTACTATTTTTCAATAACAACATTTTGAAATCTGCAAAATGTTATCATACAGTAGACCAGTTATACAGTTATCATTTAAAACTGTGTAACAAAATACTGTTACAAATTGAATTTCTGATATTCCAGGTTTTTTTTTTTTTTTTAAATGTAGAAAAATTTTGGCAGAAATTTCTAAAGCCTATAGTGAACTCTTATGAATTAAAATTTTGTACTAATTACCAGAAATGTTTCTGAAAGGCAAACAGAAAAGTTTAAACATGTTTTCTAAAATTTATAACTTGGTAATGAATTATAAGTACTGTATCAAAACTATAAATATTTTGAAAGCTTTTGGTCATGCATCCAGTTAGATATTTTTTAAAAATATGGTATATCATAGTTGTGTGGTAGTATGTATATGATTGATAATATGTAAATTGATAGTTTTCAAATCAGCTGTAATTTGTGAATGTTTCCCAGAGATTAACTGATGACTATGAATTTTTACATATAGAGCCTCCACAATCTCCAAGCAAACCAGAAGTAACAGATTATGACAAAGATAAAGTGGATCTCAGTTGGCAAGCACCTAAAGACACAGGTGGAGTTCCATTATCAGGGTATATTGTTCAAAAGAAAGAGAGGGGATCTCCTGTTTGGACAAAAGCTGCTGATGTACCTCCTTCACAGACTAAATGCACAGTTCCTGGTTTGACTGAAGGGAATGATTATGAATTTAGGGTCATTGCTGTTAACAAAGCTGGAGAAAGTGAACCTAGTGACCCATCTGATTTTGTGACTGCCAAGCCTAAGTTCTGTAAGTTCTGTATTTTTTTTAACTGCACATAAACTTGGTTGTTAATTAACTTTTTCATTACTCTCTTATGATAAAAAAATATTTTTATAGATGTGGAATTCTTGTTAATTTGCTTACAAGAAAATTGTACTCGCTTTTGATAGATTTCAAGACTGAAATTCAATAAAATTTCTGTCTTTATGTCTTGCTTGAAGAGTAAAATGGGATTTCATTATAGCCATTGAAATTCTAAATTAATAATATCATTTTTATTTTATTTTTTACTTTTAATCTGTTCAAATTAATTTTGTAAGTTAGCCAGGTCTTTAATTTTAGTAATTTTTTATGTTTAATTCAATATTAAAAAGTGTTAAAGGATTAAAGAACTTAGGTTGTAATCTTTCAAATTGGTAAGATGTATGTTTAATTTAATTTATATATATTTAGTTTCTTATTAATATGTTCTTTTTCTTTACATCAAAATTTTAGCATATTTTGTAACATTGAACCTCACATTCTACATTAGTATGTACTTAGCTATGCTGTTTTTAGATTTTATGTTATTTAAGTATAATTAAAATGCAGTTTAGTCTTTAATATAAATGATTTAGTATCCCATTTAAAAAATTTGGTTCTTAAGGTAATATAAAATCTGCAATTATGTTTTTCTACTATTCATACTGTTTGATAAAATTTGTGTATTGTAATAAATAAATTTATTTTAATTGTTTTAATAGTGGCTCCAAAGATCATAACTCCTTTGCGAGAAATGAAAGTCAGAGGTGGTTTGACTCTAACAGCTGATATCAAATTTATTGGTGAGCCAGTTCCTGAAGTTGAATGGTCATTGGATGGTAAACCAGTTGTTACTGCTGACAGGGTAACAATATCCAACTTTGATGACCACACAATTCTCAATATTATTGATGTACGAAGGTCTGACAGTGGTCCTTACACATTAAGGATTAAGAATGCCCATGGAAAAGATAGTGGAATACTAGATGTCAACATACTGGGTAAGATATTAATGTATTCATTGCAGACTTACAAGAATAAAATATTTATAATGTTATAATTGTTTCTAAATATTTTTAAAGCCATTTTACATACTATAATTTTTATTTGTAATATTTCTTCAAATCTTCCACTTGTTTTAACTTTTAATAACCTCCCACCCCTTTAAAATAAAGATATTTGGTCCATATACCATTAATATCTGACTGGAACCTATTTTTTAGAAAAACAATTTGTTACACATTATGAAAACATGAAGTAATGTCAGTGATTTTTAATGTGTTATTATTCTTTTACTAAATGATGCTTAATCTATTTTTAAAGGGGAAAATATAAAAAATAATGTTCTGAATAGAAAAAGAAACATTCCTTGCATTTAAAGATTTATTTGTGTTTTTAGTAAACTGTCTAAACTTTTGTGTCAATATTTTAAACACTATTGTACATTCTTTTTACAGATAAACCTGGTCCTCCTGAAGGTCCTTTGAACTTTGATGAAGTGGATAAAGATCATGTAAAACTATCTTGGAAGCCTCCAAAAGATGATGGTGGTAGTCCATTATCGTAAGTTATGTGCTTAAAAGTTGATCTGATTTATAACTTATTTTTATAAAAGTTTTAATGTGGTCAATGAAGTATATTTTCTTGCAGATATTTACTTAAAGTATTTATTTTATATTTATATAATTAAAAATTAGGAATATCCTTAGATTGTTTTGAATCATTTTCAAGAAATATATCCTGTTTAATTTTATAATTTATAACTTTTATATATTTTGTCTCATAAATTTAATTTTGTTAATAGTATTGCTTGGTACTTTGGTATAAGACATTTTGTAAAATAGCATTTAGGAATACATAGGGTATTATTATTATTTTCAAATAATCAAACACATTTGATATTTCCACAGAATTGCTATAAATTAGTTTTCCTATATTTATTATGTTTAATATTCTTCATGTCACAAATTATTCATAATGTAATGAAAGTTTAGCTCACTTAACACTTTATAAATTAATTTAGAAAGTGCTATTCAAAATACTAAAAGGATTTTATTTTTCCATAAATTTTCTTTTGCCAAACTTTTTAATGGAAAAATTAATAAAAATAAATAAGTAATAATAATAATATTTTATATAGATAACATGTGCTTGAATGACAATGTTTTTGACTTTGTGCAACAAATTATTAAAAATGTGATACTACCACTTTGTTTGAGCCGCACAAAATTTATAAAAAATATAATATTATGTGTTTCAGAAACAGTATGTTACCCATTTATGCCTAGTGTCCTTTTTTTAGGATGGCATTTTTGCTATCAGTCAAAAATGTTATTTACTTTTTCCTAACCTTTATTCACGAGTATTGAACCTCAACTCCAGAAAATATTTTAACATGATCAAGTAGGCTATTGACATTTCAATTTTTATACATAATTATTTTAAAAGAAATCACCCCTTGTTCAAGAAGTTAACATCAGAAATTTATCTATTATTGCAGGTATTAGCAAAAATTGAAGAAAGTCAAAAAAATATCTGGGCACAAATGGGTTAAAATGATACAAACATATTACAATTGAAAGAACATAGATTTTTCTTCCCCTTCAACAAAAGCATATAAAAAATTTAAACTATGTAATTAGTAGTGTGCATGTGTGCATTTATAAAAAAATAGTAATTAGTTATAATTAGAAAAATATTAAGATATGTAATTCTATAATAGCCTAATATATTATTTAAGTGCATTACATATTAGAAATTAATATGCATTGTTTAGTACCTCTTTTGCATAAATTTACTCTTAGCTAATCAAAACTTTGTATCATAAGTTTCAATTATTGTCTCCAGGGGATATGTTATTGAAAAGAGAGATAAAACTCGAGGTGGTAGCTGGTTGCCAGCTGTAGCATTTGTGAATCCTACTAGCAGGAATTGTGTTGTTCCTAAACTTACTGAAGGTACTGAATATGAATTTCGTATCATGGCTCAAAATGCTAATGGAACATCAGATCCTCTGACTTCTGACAAACCTGTTGTTGCCAAAAGTCCTTATGGTATGCTTAAAACTATTTCTGGTTTATTAACTAATTTCACTTAAGTTTTTAGTTTCAAAGATAAAAAGCTCTTCATTTTGCCACAAAAGAATTTGTCCAAAATTCAATGTTAAATAAAATGCATAAGCAGAAATGTTTTTGTTTTGTATTCTATAATAAAAGATTTGGCGCAAGGACTTGTATTTCTTTTTATCTCATTTCATGTGGCTTCATTAGCTTTTCTTGCACTTTCTAGGTTGAATGCTATTAATGGACTTAGCTTTGTATTTAATTTGTTGCACCTAAAAGATGGTGTTTTCTTTTGTTAAGTTATTACTGAAATATTTTGAAGTTTACAGTAATTTTGGGAGTACACACTGCACCAGGCATAAGTGCTACAATGTTTAGTCCAAAAGATGAAGAATTAGGAATTTAGTCCAAAAAATAGAATATTGCCACAAGTGCTGAACTCCCATTATTTAATCAAAATAATTAAAATCTTCATTAGTGCTTTACTAAATGTAGATAAAAGCTTAAGAAGTGCCACATCTATAGTTTATTAACTTTTAAACTCATGCATACTACACACTCACTCCCAAAATTATGATATTTTTATGCTTGTTAATTTGAATACCAAGACAAAAATACTGCCATAATTGTCAATTTTTTCTGTTGTCAGAATGTAAAAATCTTTCTATATTGGTATTGTAAATGAAAGCCATAATCTTTATAATGCCACCTTAAAACTAAGTAATAATGCTATCACATCTAACAATGCTGATCCGAGGATGTTGGTTGCCCTTGTGCAAAATAAAAACTGTCCACCTTTTTTTTTTTTTTTTTTAAACAAGCCTTATATGTAAAACAATTTCTTTTTTCCGATGCCCTTAAGTTTGGCTGTCCATGTGCTATGCACCATCTTGCCCTGCTAGGATCAGCCTTGACATCTAACATACAGTTAAAATGAAACATAGAATTGCATTTTTAACAAATCCTCATTAGTGTAAAATTTGCCATAATTACTGCCATAAATTTATTGTACAAAAATTTCAGTTATTTAGTCATTATGTATGTGGTGTAATTTAGTGTGAAAATCTGATTCTTTTTTATAGGTGTACCTGGAAAGCCAGGGCAACCTGAACCTGTGGATTATGACAGAGATTTTGTTAAAATCAAATGGGATCCTCCTCGATCAAATGGTGGTTCTCCTATCATAGGCTATGATATTGAACGAAAAGATAAAAAGTCTAATAGATGGGTGAAAGTCAATAAACATCCATCCCCTGTAAGTACTCTTAACTTGTAACATTTTCAACACTGTAAGAGTGTGTCAAGATTAATAGTTTTATTTACAGAAGAGCCATTTTAAAATTATTGGGATCCATTTTGACTAATGAAGTTCACTATTTTTTACATAGGATTAGATATGATTAATTTATCCACATATACTTTTTGACTTTTCTTCTTTTTCTCTGATATTCATTTATAAATCAGTAACTCGTACAGGTAGACAACAAAATGAAAGTCTATAACAAGACTGATGCAATGTATCAGTATATGCAGACAACTCTCAAAATTTCCCCTTTAAAACCCCAACCCTTAAAGCCAGTCTCAAACCTTACTTTAATGGCCACTACCTTCTTTTTGTAAGCTAGTAGCCTCTAAGCCACCAGAAATTTCTATGACTAATATTTAAAATGACTGATGTTTTTGATGATTTATGGCAACAAACTTTTTTATTGCTCTACAAAAAATTTGAGCCTATTAAAAAGCAGCATTTTAGCACAGTTCAAAATTTAAATAAATTTTTGAAAGCTGGTAATTGCTTTTTTCAATACCATAAGTGAATTTCTTCTTCAAGAAATTAAATACATTGTAAACAAATGTGTTAATACATATTATTGCCACAGAAGTATTTTTTAAATTTATTTATCTCTTCTAACTCATTATCATTATTTTCTGATAATAATTTTTTTAACAGTAAAGATAATTTGGATGTCAAGTTTCATGTTTTTTAATATTCAAATTAAATACAGTTTAAAAAATGTATTTACTAATTTTTAAATGATTGTTGAGGTATGCTTAACCATAAAAGTTTTAACAACTATCTTTCTCTCTTAATATCTTTCAGAATAATTGTATATAAAGGTAAACTGCCCTGAATCTACATATAAAATTTTTAATTAATTTTTTTGTAATAGGCTTGTACATTTACTGATGATACAGTGACTGATGGGCATCAGTATGAATACAGAGTATGTGCAAGAAATGCAGCAGGCGCAGGACAACCTAGCGATCCTTCTAAACTTATTACAGCTAAACCAATGAAAGGTATTGCATTAAATGCTATGACATGTAACTATTTTTATTCTATTTTGACATCTATTAGATGAAATCTCTACCTGAGAATTTAGTTACTTGATATCAAATGTTCATTATACTATTTTGTGCCTCTTCTTCTTTCATTACATTGCCATAAAATATGGGAACGTTTCAAAACACTATGATAGAAGATTTATATCAAATAACCCAAGTGTTTTAAACTACATTTTCTGTAAATTTTTCTTTAACTGCTAAAGTTTTTTATTTAAAATAGAAAAGTATACTTTTCTATCCAGAAATTTCAGATTATATGCAGAATAAAGAAAAAGAACTGAAAAAATTATGGATTCTTATTTAAAAAAACTCAAGATAACATTTCAAAATGTGACTGATTATATTTCAGTATTTGAAATTGCTAGAAACAACTAGAATTTTTTTTAAAAATCTGTAATACCTAAATGTAAAAGTTAAATTTAGAGCAATGAATCAGAAAACAAAAGAATTATTATTACACATTACTACTGTTGTATTGGGTGGGCATATGTGTTGCCTTTCAAAACATTCCTGACCAAAAATGCAGCATGTGTTACTTTATAATGGAAAATTTATTCAGTATTGTATAGTTCTCTATATTGGCAACAACATTTTATGCTCTTGGCTGCATTTGCATATTCATAACTAAACAAAGCAACAGGAATCTATTAAATGTATGCAGGCTACTTTATATTAGAGAAAAATTGTAACAATAGGGATATGGGAGAAAGATTAGCTATATGATACTAACATATACATACTTATCATATGTATAAAGCATATGATACTAACAATTGTTTACTTAATGTATAAATTAAGTATATGATTATTACTAACAGTTTCTTGATACTACACATTTGATGTAAGATACTGACTGAAAGCTTATAATTCTAACAAGTTATAAAATAAAGGCTAACAAGTACAATTCCTTTTTATTGTGCTATTTAAATGAAGGAACAGGTTAGAAATGAAGATAGGAAAATGTATAACTGAAATGTATTACATTTGCACTCCATAATTTTTGGATATCTAAGATAAAGCCATTATGTACTGTTACATATATGTTTAGTTTTCTCTTATTTTTATTATAATTTACTATTATTTTTATAGAAAAACCTAAGCTGCATTTGGATGGTCTGTATGGCAAAGTTATAAGAGTAAAGGCTGGCGATCCACTAAGTATTAATGTACCTTTAACTGGTTCTCCTGCTCCAACCACTTCATGGACTGTCAATGATAAGCCTCTACCTTTCAGCAATCGTATATTACCACAGTCTGGTGAAGATTTTGTGGGTCTTTCCATACCTATCACTCAAAGATCTGATAGTGGAAAATACACCATTACTGCAAAGAATGATCATGGAGAGGATTCAGCTGACATGACTGTACTAGTATATGGTAAATATAGTATTTAATTTTTTACATATACATATTCGATTTTCAAATGTTAAGCATTTTAAAAAATGTTGTAGTAATATCTTGAATTTAAAATAAAAAGTTATCCCAAAATGGAGACAGATCATGGAAATCAGGGTTATCATGGAAATATCAGTGAATTTTGTAAAAGTATTAAAATATCGGGGAACTTTTCATTTTCGTCCGATGAATGAGACCGTTTTTAGTTTTATATCAGCGTCTTACTCACGGGTCATAGGCTCATTCTGGATCATCTGATACTCAACTGATGTAGACACTACAAATTCGAAACCAGGATACAGATCATACAAGAACCTAGAAATACAAATGCAAATCTGAACACTCAAATGATGTAAGCACTATTGAAATCTGAAACTGCATGTATTCGGACTTGTACTAAGATAAGTATCATACAAGAAACCAGACATACAAATCATATAGACATGTGAATCAATCAGACATATGAATGCAAATATGAAACACTCTTTTTGGTTCAAAACTTTTGCATCTGAGCTATCCAGTATTCAGTGAGACATATTCAAATGTAACGATCCATTAGTTCAGGTCAATAATACCTATTACTTACCATGACCCATAATTTGTATGAATTCATTCTTTGTTCAGTACCACAGGTTAGATTACTATTCCCTAGTGGCCGATTGTCCTTTTTACCAAGAAGGTGGAATTTAGTGGTCATTGTGACCCCTGACCACTCTGGAGTTTTCTACTATCACAGTAATTTTAATCATCATTGGGTGCGCAAAGATCAGGGAAAATTCTCAATTTCTGTAGCCACCCTGTATCAGTATGTACTAAGGATTCTTTATTACTTTACTTATTGCTACCCTTTTTTCAAAACATATTTTAAATATAAAGTATATTATTTATATGTAAATTATTTGGAAATTCTATCAGTTAAATTATTAATGTATTTATACAATTAAAAGCCATTAGAAAATGAAACTACCAAAAACTTTACTAAAAACTACCAAAAGCATGGTTATATAGTAACATGTGTTATACTACTGGGTAGTCTATTTCAGTTTATGATAATTTATTTCCAAAAGTTTTTCTTTATTCTACTTTAAAAAGGTTCAAACATTTAGTTTTAACTCAGCACTTGCTACTAAACTTGAGGCAATTATTTCAAGTCTAACAGTAACTTTAGTAAGAAATAGTAATTTTATACTCTTAAAAATATTTGAAGTAGTAATTTATTTTTGAGAAATACTTATGTGGCAGAAATATGTTTAGTTTTGTATGATTTTTTAAAAAATTTCTCATTGAATACTGCTTCAAAATCTGTTAGTATATTGAATCGTAAACATAAGTTTCCATCTGAAGTCTTAAGTAAGTAAAAATAATAAAGTTGCTGGTTTAGTGAAGCAAGGAAATTATTAAGCTGCATTTCTAATTTATTATATCATATCTAATAAATGGCTGAAAACATTTCTGGCTTTTAAGAATTCTTCTTCAGGAAATAACTTATTTAATAACATTGTCTATTATGTATTTTTTATTTAATAAAATTTAATTAGGTTTTTCCACTATTTTATTTTATTTTTTATGTGCGTTTATAGAAATATGAGATTGAAATTTTATATAATGTTTAAAAAATATTTTTCACTTATCTCCTTATATAAACCAAATTTATTCTGTCAAAACTGCTGCAAGAGATTTCTGAAAAATTAAGATAATACCCTACAGAGTCACTTTTATTTTAGTGCCTCTTTTTTCAACCCCTCTTTTTAAAATTTTCTTTTTAGTATGTTCTTTATTGATTTATTCACAATTGCATCCTGAATTTATTGTTCTATGAATAAATAACTGTAATCATATTGTGTTAGATAATTTTTTAAAAATGTTTTCTATTTAGACAAACCTGGTGCTCCAAAGAATATGGAATATCAAGATATTACGGCTAATTCTATTACTTTAAAATGGAAAAAACCAGATGATGATGGTGGTTCTGACATTACAGGTTATTTATACATAATCAGTCTTTTATTAATAATTATTAAAAAGAGATTTTTTTATGGTCTTATATAGTTTATTTAATTTGAAATATTTTTATTCTTTCATTTATTATCTTTTTCATTAATTATATTATCTGGATTTCAAAGCTTCAAAGTTACTATTTATATATGACTTAAAATTATTTTTATAGGTTATCAAGTGGAAAAATGTGAAGTGGGAGTTGAGCGTTGGATACCAGTTACTTCGTTTTGTCCTACACCTACCTGTGTTGTAAGGAATTTAGATGAAGGAAAGCAGTATCGATTCAGAATCAGGGCTGAAAATATGTATGGTGTCAGTGATCCCCTTGAAGGAAAACCTGTTTATGCTAAAAATCCATTTGGTATGAATTAATTTAATAAATTTTGAATAATTTTATATGGTGTAGCAACAGATGATCGAACTTATCACTCTATTATCTGCCTAGTATTATGACAAGCCACCCACCTTACAGATCTTATGATATTTTTTTGTTTAATCATATCAAATACATTCTTCCTAAATCTTCCTAAATATAATCTTCCTAAAAGGGACGCTCAAATAAGTTTGGGGCGTATTAAAAAATACACACCATCGATATATAATAGTAAAAATTAATTTCGCAAAGAAACAAAATAAATGGAACTTGATGTTCAGTACACAGACAAATAAATATTTTAGTAACTAGATATATTACACCATTCAGCTACATAAATTTGTTTAGAATTAAAAAGTTATTTTTATTTCAAAATATCGTCCTGGCAACCAGCGAAAGAAAAAGCGAAAAGAGTCTTCGTTGCCATCCCCGCAAGCACCTTGATGTAATATACGTAAATAATTTAATTATTCTTAATTCATAGTTATTAATACAAAACTACTCGTAAATCTTATGTGAAAAATTGCCTGAATTTATTACAATTATCCTTTTGTAACTAACGTAAAGCTAAATGTATTTTCGCGTATATACTAAAACAATAAATATTTTTCATGTATTTTATTGATCCATATGATGCGAATTTCAAAAGTGCATAAAAGTTTCAGCTTAGCCGAATAATTTAAATGAAAATGACACCCTTTTCAGTCATTCACAGTATGAAAAAAGATCCAGTGACGTAACATGAAAATTCCATTTTTTAAAAAAATAACGGCACTAGGTTGAATTCTATTTTAACTGCCTTATTCCGCCAAG
The DNA here is from genome assembly GCA_038373885.1 of Cheiracanthium punctorium. Lineage (NCBI taxonomy): Eukaryota > Metazoa > Arthropoda > Arachnida > Araneae > Cheiracanthiidae > Cheiracanthium > Cheiracanthium punctorium. The sequence continues at coordinate 507,179 of JAWZYV010016502.1, read as the reverse complement.
TTGACGATAAATATTTAAATGTAGTTACCCTGATGATTTTTTTTTTTAATGGGTCAACCGTTTATAATGAAACGATGTTCGAAACTCCGATGAAAAAATGATACGATCGATTCCTAAATTGGGCTCGCAGCCGATATTCAAACTAATTTTGCAGATGATCAGCCATCAGTTTAGTTTTCATTCACTGCAGTTGATGATTTCAACTCATTTATTTTATCATCGTACGGACAACCTTTTAAAAGTTGCAGGCAGAACATTACGATAGTGGCCTCCTGGGCCTGACTTCAGGATGTTAGCGAAATCACGGGTCATATAATTCGGATTTATATGGAAGTTTGAATGTTTTATATAGGTTTTATACAGGGTTTTGACTTGTTCTGAGGGCTGGTCCAAAAGCCATGGCGGGCCCCATCCGGCCGCAGGCTGGGAGTTGTCCATATGTGGAAGCAGTAAATTGGGAGGCTGAAATCTGGTTACTAAGATTTTTTCTAATAAATTTTCAATTCTTATTTAGATGTGGATTAGACTGTGTTGTTTTGTGTTGTGTACTATCATTAAACTAAAGGATAAAGCCCTTTGTGGAGACAATTACAGCGGGCGATAGAATGTCTACACTCAGAATATTTAATATTTACCCACTTAAAATCAAATAACTTCATATTCAATTTTTATTATACATCGAAATTCAAATTGTATAATCTGCAGAAACATTTTGTATTTGAAACATTTCGTTTGGTATCAACATCCTCTCCTATATCCATGCTTAATGCATAGAAAACCATTTTATTTTTGAAAAAAAGTTAAACTGAGTAGTAATTTAGAAAAGCTATCTTAAGCGAATTGGAATCGTAATTTTTCCTCCAAAGCCTGATAACCGTGACTTCAATGTAACGTCAATGTCATTTGCAATAGATAATTCTGACACTCAAATGATTAGCTTTTTTTATTCTCTTAAATGAAATAGAGCTAAAAATACAAAAAAAAAAAAAAAAAAAAAACACTTAAAAATCAGGGAACGGGTGTATTATCAGATTTTTTCTTTATTTTTTTTCTTTCCTCTTTTTCATTCCTTATTTTTTTTCTTTTTTTTTCCATAATTATGATAATTTTCAGGCTGATCGCACCAACGAACCGTGCAAATTTTAAGTTATTAGACAATACATTTTTAATATGTTTGGATGGTAAAAGTTTTATTTTGAGTGGTTGAACTGGAATTGTGACAGAGTCAGGGATCAGCGTAACTATATAGGAGCGATTATTTTTGATTTATTCGAGGTTAGAAGTCCATTTTCTTCAGTCCATTCGTTTGTTCTATTATTGTCAACGTTTAAGTAGTTGTTAGGGTTATTATAAAAGAATATTTTTGATCTATTCTGTTTTTGATTTCATGATTTCGAAGTGTCCTTTTGTACTAATAATTTAAATTGCGTTACACTTTTTATTTTCTTAAGCGTGAGTTTATAAAATAAAATTATGTTTAAAGCATATTTATGTAAGATTATACTTTTATGGCATCTATATTTATGTATCTATAAGATTGAATTTACGTTTGTAGAATTTGTTTATGCATGATGTATTTTCTTTGAATTAGAAAAAAATAAGTATTTTATGTTTGAATTGAAGCACTGTAGAGAAATTTACAATTTCAATCGTAAAGAATTATCATAATAGATGTATTATAAAGACGTAAATGCATGAAAGTGTAGCTCAAAAACGAGCTGTGGAAACAAATGATCACCGACAGCAGCACTTAACCCAAATGTGTGAACGTGCAGTTCAAACACAAGCAGATTAAACAGATGATTAGTATTTGGAAGGAGAACGACATGGAACAGCTAGACGTCGACAAATACTTCGGGTAAACAGTCTAAGTATCTACAAAGCTGCCACAAATGTGGGTACTTATTATCATAGTTTAAAACTTTTTAAGATGGATTGCATTCACCCTGGAGCTTTGCATTTTTCTAAAGAATAAAAAGAAAAATTAACCGAAACCATTTTGGGGACTGTAAGATTGATGTAGGACATTCCGAATTTCCTAATGAATTGGTGTGGTTGTTTCTTCGATGTCACCCACATTTCAAAGAATTCGAAATTTGAAAGCATACTTTACAATGGCTTTGTTCACAGTATATGACGATTGAAACTATTAACGATTTTGGTGTGTACTGCTACGTTACGAACAGTGTATAACAGACTTGATGAATTTTTTTTATAAACTCATTCATCTGACAGTTCAACCAACTCAAATTCTTGATGCTGAATTTGAACGTCCTGAATATGGACAGATATATTTCTAAAGTAATGAAGACGCTGTTAGTGAATGCATCGCCCAAGATCTTCGCTGATCTGCTACAGAAGGAAAGGAGGCACCTTACGTTAAACTACTTTTTGCTCAACTCTGATTGCACCGACCATCGAATATTTAGCATCCCTCTTCAAAACAAAGTATATGCCATTGTAACATTGAATGCCGACCAAAGCTTATCTGATAATGTATGGGTGATCCGACATCGATGAAAATATTTGGCAACCATAAAGATTATTGATACGTGCCAAGGCATTTACGTATTCATTATTTTACACTTAAGGAGCCTTTAGATTCTGAGCATGGCTTGGTAACCTGGTACTCCAATAATTAAAAGACAAATTTAGAATTTCCAAAATTATTCTTTTTATGTTGTTTACTTTGTATTCAGTCTTGAATGTAGTTACTGTAAAATACCACAAAAGACCCGCCCTCCCTGCTTTGCACAAGAATTTCGTTTGCTCTTAAAATAAGGAATAAACACCACTCATCTCTTTTCATTCTCTTCCACATGTCTTCTGTTTTCATTGCACATTTCGAAACAAACATTTCTCCAATCCACACTCGCATTCATTTGGTAATCAGCTTCAGCTGCTGGTGTAAGGGAGAGATCGCAGACTGGACAGAGCCTGCATTCTCTGGGAAAGGGAAGAGACTGGCATGCAATATGGCAGCATGCAGATTCCTGGCAGCATACAAGGTTGCCTTGGTACTTGCAGTGAGTTAGTGAAATATCAAAAATCACCAGAGTTAGCCATTTTTAGCAATTGGTTGCCCAGTTTGGCATCAAAAAATAAATCAACAAAACTGAACCCAGCTTGGATATATCTTCTATATTTGGCAAGAAATTGCTAAACCCTACTATTTATTTTTATGAGAATTTTAATTATTGTCTATAAAAGCATCTATAGTGGGTGTCCCATAAATACCACCCAAACTCTGCACAGCCAGATTTCTCATTGGGAGTACATAAAATGTGCCCAGAGAACTATAACTGTATGGCCCATAGTTTTCAAGAAAAGTGCAAGATAAAAGAAGGAACGTCATTTCCAGTGCACAAAAGAGCCTTTATTGGAATCATGAACATAGTTTTTTTCGCATATGCTTTCATAAAATGATGCTCAAAATGTCCACCGAACATATCAAGGCCTGCATGTGTGCATAGTGTAATGGCCAACTGCTTACGTTCCATCTGGTACCCACATAAATACACCAGCACAAAGGGGAGGGACTGAATCACTATTTGTTGTAATTAGGACTCGATAGATCAGTTCTTTCAATTGTTTTTAATGAAAGCAATCCATAGGTGCCAGATTGTAGCAGCCATTACACCGAGTCCCCCTTATGTAATCCAATATCCAATTTAATGTTTCTAGTTGTTTTTCCTCGCACCGGATGTGACATTATATTTTGATTTTTCTGGAAAACTATGTATCATATGGGTACAGTTCTTTGGGCATTTTTTATGTACTCCCAGTGAGAAATCTGCCCTGCAGAGTTTGTGCGGTATTTATGGGACACCCCATATGTGTGTAAATAAAGGGGAAGTATAGCTTCAATTTGTATGGCAAATATTGTAAAACAGTTTTAGTTTCATTTTTAATATAGATTTCAATTCCAAAGAAATATTTTATGGAACAAGGAAGCAAAATACCTTGCATTCTTTGATTATGATACCCCTTCCAACTTAATGGAAGAAGGCAGACAAATAGGAACGATATATAGATTATGATACACTTTAATGTATGTAGCACTTTAGCGTGTATTTAAAATGTGAAAGTATTTCAGATTTTCTTTTCTTTTTTTTTTAAATTATCTTCATGATACTTAATTTCAGCTGGAAAATACTGGTCAGTTTCTATGCTTAAGTTATTTTTTACCGTTTATTCACCCCCTCTCCAAATACAGGGTGTCTACCATCATGCAAAGGTCACGGAAAAGTCAAGAATTGGAAAAAAGGTCAGGAAAGTCAAGAAATGAAGCACTAGGTCACGATTAGCGACTCAACTTCCTTTTTCCATTCATTCAAATTCTTAGTTGACAATTTTCGTAACTAAATTTCCTAAACTTTTTTGCACCATTTTTACAGTTTTGCTAATAAACGTATAGTTTACCGCATAATTCTATCGATCTTTGTTGTAGAGATATTTAATTTTGAAATCGGGGCTTATTCGCTGATCACCTGTATATTAATAGTGTTAAATTTAAAAGTATAATTTTTCTTCATTCTATCAGTATGATGCAGGGGTGCAGAAACTGTTTTTACTCTCAACATTTCCCTCAATCCATATGCAAATTTCCCCAAAATTTTATATGTTTATAGACTTGCATAAGTTCTGTATTACCATAAGTGTAAAAATATTTGCCTGAACAAGCTACATACATGTTTACTAAATAGCAATTGGTCCAAGTTAAGAGAAAGCAAACTGCTGATGGGTGAAAGAGTTGAAAAAAAAATCGCTTTAAAAATAGGAATGGGAAAGAATAACTGGAAGAATTTTGTACATTGTTAAAATCGAAATCAGTTGTATATTTTCTGCAAAATTTCCCCCTATCCTAGATTGCCGGATCGTACATATTCTGCATCCTTGGCACGGATGTATTTTTGATATTAGTGTTTCATATTTGTTACGGCCAAGAAAAAGTCAAGAAAAGGTCAAGAAATCAAGCTTACTTTATGTGGTAGACACCCTGGAATACATCTCTGCCCATGAAAATTGAGGGCATTTTTGTAAACTGGCATGTAACATTGAAGGAGGGAGGCTAAAATGTTTTTGTTGTTGAAAATATTTTCAAATAGATTGTATCTGATTTTCCTGAATTTTTCTGGGGAGGGCATTTACCCGCCCTTGCCCTAGTAAGTTACATCTATGAGTCAGGAAACACTTTGTGGTATCTTACGGTGTATACTAAATCAAGCCACTGGAGCAAACTAACTATAATGATAAATTATTCACACACTGCGTTGGATATGTAGAGATAACATGTCAATTTAAAGTCAGTTTGTTGTTTTAAAATTTAGTGTTTTCTGTTTTAATTTGAACATAAAAATATTTATTGGTTTGAGTAATTCGCTTAATAATCAAGCTGTTTAAACTTAACATAACCTGGTTTTTATCAATCCGATGTGTTATAGAATTAGTTATAGTTTAAAAGATGAGGTTTGAGGGAATTGTGAGCTCAAGTTTCAATCTTTTTATTTTTAATAAACTTTTTTTTTTCTAAATCAAATTTTATAAGAATTCATGCACACATGTGTGATGTTCATTGCCTGAATATTTAATATCCAAACTATTCGATCATTGTTATTTTTCTTATCAAATTAAAAGAAAAAAAAAAGCCACTAAGTCTCTGATTCATTATTCTAAAATGGAATATATTGAAAAAGTTGTGTTGATTTATGTTGTTACTTTAAATTATATTTCTGTTTAATCTGTCTGTTTTATGTGATGTATTTTTTCTTTTGAAATGCACCATATATATTCTTATGACTACATTGTGCAACATTCATTTACCGCTGCCAGGGGCATAGTATTGAATAGTTTAGTTTAGGAATTTTTCATGGGGGGGGGCTTACGACTACTGCAACTCACATATATGCATAAATGTATGTGATAAGGGAGTGAAGAATATACATTTTGTATGGCAAAAAAATTCCTCATGGGGGGGGGGTTATGACCCCCCTTGGCTATGCCCCTGACTGCTGCTAACTATATCTGAGCTTTCTTATAAAAAAGATTTATAGATATAATATTTTTCATAAATTTATAAATAAAATCAAATATATATATTTTAATTTTATAAATCCATGTTCATTTAATATTGAAAATAAATAAATTTCTATGTTGAAATATCTTTAAACTAATTCAAAGTACTTTTTTAAAAATAAAAAATAACACAATACTGCAATATATTTTTTTCCTTAATCATTGTATTTTTCTTTATTATAGACACTCCAGAGGCACCAGGTCAACCAAAGGTCAAAGACTATGGACCAAACTTTGCTAACATTGCTTGGTCACCACCTTCTTATGATGGTGGAAAACCTATCACTGGTATTGTATAAAAATTTATAATATATTTGAAAGTTAATTTCTGTTTTATATATGTATATATATGTATAATATATATAACTCGGCTGTTCGAGCCTCGTCAGGGGGAGACCCCCCCTGAACCCCCTAATTTTTTAGTTTCATTATTGCCATATTAAAACGATATTATTTGACTGTGCCATTTTATCTCTCATCTTTCCTGTATTTCGCCTGGTAACCCTATGTTGAAATTTTTATGATTGTGACCTATTTATAAAAAAATACAAGTGATGCATATTCTACAGCTTACGAAATAGTGTAGTAGATTAAAGCTGCTGTGAACTAATAGTATTTAAATATATGTAAAATTATGTCGCATACTTTTATGTCGCATTTTTGGACACATTTTTCGAACAAATTTCAATAAAGGGGGTGAGAGATAAAATGACATAGTCATTAATATCTTAAGAATGTTGGGCCCTCTCTTCGCATTGTATCCGAAAGAATGGTAGTAGAGGCTGGTTGAGGTTAATCTAGATCTTTATTTTTTTTCATATTTGGCTGGAGACGGACTGGCGACATACCGAAGCATGTGTTGCATGTTTTCTAGGCAGTTACTTTAGCGAAAGTCCTCACAAATTTCTCGCTCCTGACCTACATACCCCCTAGTTTCCCAACTTGTCCTTAGGCGCAACGGGCATTACACTACTTTTAATTGGCCCTCAAAAGTGATGTCATTTACTTAGCTCAAGAATTTTAGGATGGTCAACCACAAACTGCAAATGCCGGCAAATTTAGCTTAATTTGCACTTTTGATTCTTAAGTGCTCTCAAAAACTGTCTCTGAAAGTAATATTTGCCTAAACAAACTTTACAGTGAAAGTACTCTGTTTCACAGAGATTAAAGATGGCTTTTCAGATGACTTTAAATTAAATTAGATTAAATTGTCACAGGCTATTTTCTTATCACACACACACACACACACACACACACACACACATATATATATATATATATATTTTTTTTTTTTTGAAGATGCACATATCATTGTCTGTTAATAACATTATGATTCAATGTTATGTTGTTAAATGAGTTTAATTTTATTAAATAAATTAAAAATATTAAAATTTGGAAATTAAGTTTGACACTGAGCAGATTCTACATTCTTTTTTATCTAATTTATGAATTTTTATTTTACTCTCCCTTTCTTTTGTTTGAAAGAAATTTATCTTGGGAGCATAATTAGTTATCATAATAAAATTTAATTAAGATTTATTTCTAATGGAAAGAAAAATACTCAAAATACTGGTGTTAAACAGTAAAATAAATAAAAACTTTGTATAAAAGACACACATAAAATGATAATTATGCCAAGATATGATCGTTTCAAGTGTCAAGATATGATCGTACTTATGTCAAGAACAGTGAGAACTGAATTCAGTTCCCATTGTTTTGTGAGACCAAGGGCTTTGACTGATGAAAACTGAATGAATTATCAGTTGAAACGATCATATTTTGACTTAAATATCATTTCATGTGTGTTTTTTATACAAAGCTTTTATTTATTTCTAATGCTTAAAATCTGATTAAATATTGATGTTTCAATTATAAATAATGCTATTTTTTTTTCTAAGGTTATATAATTGAAAAACGAGAAAGGGGCAATCCTGATTGGTACAAAGTCAACTCTTTCCCTACACCTCAAACTGAGTTTAATATTCCAAATCTGACTGAGGGAAAGACTTATGAATTCCGAGTGACGGCAGTCAATGAAGGTGGCCCTGGAAAGCCTAGTAAAGCATCTAATCCAATTGCAGCTAAGGAACAAAAGTGTAAGTTTCATGATATGTTTTAAAATTTCACTCATTGATAATTATGTATTTTTTTTGTTTGTTTATTTTCTTTCATAGAAAATTCACAGTGATTAGCATAAGATAAAAAGATTGTTTGATCAAAAGCTTTTTCAAATAACTAAAAAAAGATGTTTTTATAATTAGACAAACAGGTTTCAAGAACATTAAAAAAAATTTCACTTAAAGTAATTTTTTTCAGTACTTAAAGCTTTGTAAAATGCTAAAAATTAAAAAGTCAATATATGAAAGTTTAATATCAGTTTGAATTACTATGTCAATCATATGCAAAGGAATAGGAATACTTGCAATTTGTGTTCACACATTCATTCAAAAGCATTCAAACAAAGCAGAGCATGCAAACAAAAGACTGGTGCATTCAAACATAAAAGTAATTTAAAATAAAACCATGAAAGGTATTTATTGAAAAAAAAAAAGTCAACCCTTCATCAGTTGCAAAAATGTTCAACCGTCCACACAAGTAGAAAGGTTGGAATTAACCAACCAATTAACATCTTTTTACTTGTGTAGATGGTTGAACTTATATGCAAGTGATGAAGGGTGGACCTTTTTTATACCAACCAAAATAATCATATTGTGATAAGTACCTTTTTTGATGTTATTTAACAAAATGTTAAATTATTTTCTAATATTTGTGTTGATTGGTTTTAATATAAGTATAGAATTTTCATGTAGAAGCACACTGATAGCTACAGTAGATTCTATACTATTTGTAACCTTTATTTAACTGAATTATAATTTATAGGGCATATTTATTATAAAAGCTGTTTGCATTTGAATTTTGAAATACTTAAAATCTAGAAGTATCATTTGTTTTTAAATTCAAGTTTGGATAGTAAATAGTTGACTTTCTTTTTTCAGTCCCACCAAGTGCTCCTGATATGCCAAAAGTAGATAAAGTAACCAAAAATTCTGTAACGCTTTCTTGGGGAAGACCTTTACGTGATGGTGGCAGTAAAATTACTGGTTATTTGATTGAAAAGAGACCCAAAGGTGCTAAAGAGTGGGACATCATAAATACCATTCCACATCCAGACACAACTTTCACTGTAAGATACTTTTATTTAATAATATGAACCTGATATTTTAAAATATATTTATAAATGAAATAGTTTTTCAATATAATTTTTTTAAACAATTAAGAATTTTTTAAAAGTAAAATATTATAAATTTTCTTAATACTTTCATAATAGTTTTTTCTCCTTCACAGTTTGTTTTACTTTATTTCTAAAAAAATCGTACTCACATTTTTCTACCGCTGAGGGAAAATTCTATCACCTTTTCTAGGCTTTCAAAGTTTCTTACTTGTGGGTAGAGTCTAATTTTAAGGTTATTGACTTCAATCTAGCAATATTTTAAAAAAGTGGGGTTTTTTTTCTCTTATCTAATCTGGAATGATTTTGAACCATTGCTGTAGAGATTGTACTTTTATTCAGGGGTGACGAGAATGTTTTTACTCACTACATTTCCCCTAGTCCATATGAAAATTTCCCTAAAATTTTACAATATGTTATACACTTGCATAAATTATGTATTACCATAGACATAAAAAAATTTGCAATGCACAAGTTTCATCTTTGAAAACTTATAACTGAACTTGTATCATGCCTTGGTATTTAAACAGTAAACCAAAATAATGCATTAAGCTTTAATCTAATTCTTATGCCTAATATTTATTAATAATTAAAGAGTTTCAACTAACAAATAAAGATTTTGATTATCTATTTTTAATGCATAGTCAATTATTGAGAAAATGCAATCATCCACTGTCTTTGCGGATGTTGTCAATAACTTTTGTTGTTTTACAGATTTTGGTCTGTTTCTTGAAGAAAGTCTAGTAAAATGAAAATTTTCTTCCATGGAAATGTCTGTTTAAGGATGCTTTTAATTATCCTGTAGCTCTATGCACTGGAGGTCTATTCCAAGAAATAAATACTTCATGAAAGAGATTCATGGTTCTTCAGATTTCATGGTTCTGTTATAAATGTGATTTCCAATAACAGAGCCATGAGATTCACAAACATACTCATTGCAAATTTTTAAGCAGTTTTCAAGAAGATAAACTATTTCTGGTACTTCAGTATGCACATTAGGATTGGTGAAAGCTTCTTTTATAACATTGCTGTCTTGATCTAGAAGTGATGGCTTCTTTTCAGAAATTATGATTTTTTAAATTAAATTTTGTTTCAAGAATGTTTTTCCTCAAAGTTGTCCATTCTTATTATTAAATTTAAATTTTTTTTCTATTTTTTCTCACCCCATTCAGTCTTGTGAGTTTCCTACCAATATTGTAGGATCTTTGATTCGCTTGATCGAAATTTGATTCGCTTTCTAAAGATGAGACAGGGCTCAAAATGATTTTACTACTGAAGCATTGTCTCATATGTTTTATGATTTTTGGTTCCCTTATTTTGTTTTTAAGCTGGGTAATAATCAATGAGCAGAGGTTTTTAAATTTTTTTCCACACTCACAGTTTGAAACACTCACTTTTTGCATTACAGTGAAACCTGCGTATAACGATACTGCTGGGACCTGAAAAAATTATTGTTATAGGCAGTTTAAAGTTATAGGCAGGTTGAGCTTTTAAGCATTGTTTGAACATTAAAGGCATTTCCTAATTATCAAAATGGTGGTAAAATGTACTTACCGTGCATAATAAACATCAGTGGTCAATAGGTACTTCTTACACATACAAAGTATTAATTATCATTTTTTTATTTGGGAACATTATAATGCATTTTTTTTTCCATACATGATTCCGTAGAGTGAAAAAAATTTAGTTAATATTATACAGCAATTTACATAGAAATATTCATAAAAGGGCAATGTAGAAATTCTTGCAAAAAAAGTCTGTTAATTTTGTTTGCTTACTTGCGGAAGCAAATGACATTTGCGTACACATATTTTTAAGACTGTCTAATGAGTTCAAGGGCATATCGGAAATGTTTGGTATAGTGGAAACAAAATCCTGTAGAGTGTTAATTAGAATTACAACATCCTTAGGAGAAATTAGTGTTTTTTCTTTTAAATAGTCATCCTCCTGTTCCTCATCACTTTCTTCACCAGGAATGAGTTCTGCGATAATCTCTTCATTGCTTGCACCCCTGAACACTAGCGCATCATCATCTGAGTTAGGTATTCTTCAGTGTTGAAGGGCAAGGATGTGTTAGATGATCCTTCGTAAACACTCATGGCCATGGCTAAACTGGTTAAACATTCTTCTTCTTCTTTCATTTCAGCAATGTCCACGAAAGTATTCTCGGTGTTTTTCCTTCAAAGAATGAAGCTTTCTTAAAGCAATTTTGAATGGTAGATGATTTAACCATATTCCAACTTCCAGCGATCCAATCGCATGCGTTTTTTACATCTACTGCCAATGGATTTGGAACATTGCTATCCAAATTAAAAATTATGTGTTGCACTAACCTTTTTTGGTAATATCCCTTGACACATTTTATGATGCCTAAATCTAACGGCTGCAAAATTGATGTGCAGTTCGGAGGAAAATAAAACAGTTTTATGTTCTTCAATTCTGGCGGGTTGCGGTGTGCAGTAAAAATGAATTATCATTATAGACAGGTTTAAAATACATTATGAAAATAGGAATTTCGTCAGGACTAAAGAAAATATCGTTATAGGCAGGTTTATCATTATAAACAGTATCGTTATACACAGGTTTCGCTGTATTTTCATTTGTTTGGGGTTGAATTTCATATTTTTCTAAGACAACCATCACCAATCAATAAACAGCCTTCACAGAAATTGTTTTTCAAACCCTTAATTTTTTCAGAGAGTAAAGGAAAGTGTGTTTCTGATATATTCCCGTTATTCCATTTCCATTTCATTTAAAGTGTTCATTAAATACACAAAATAATCAAAAATTGTCTGATGCATGCATTTACATTTTGTACTGTGCAGCTGAATTTTGCCACCAATTTCAGAATATCTATTGTTGCTAGTAATTGGTAAATGAAGTCGGTGAAAAACATTGAAAAAAATCGTTTTAAAAATGGGAAAGGGAAAAAAAAACTTGGAGAATGTTGCAATTCATTGTTGAAATCAAAATTAGTTGTATATTTTTCTGCAAATTTTTCCCACGTGGATAAAATTTCCGCTCGATCCTAGATTGCTGGATCGGACATATTCTGCATCCTTGCTTTTATGCAATTGAAGAAGTGGGAACTTTTTTTGTACCAATCAAAATGATCATATTGTGATAAAAACCTTTTTATGGCATTATTTAACAAAGTTTTTGATGATTTTCCAATATTTGTGTTTATTGAGTTCTTATGTATATATAGAATTTTTATGTAGAAGTGTAATTCTGGGGTTATATTTTCTGGTAGGTTCCTAATCTAACTGAGGGAGATGAGTATGAATTCAGAGTAATAGCAGTTAATGATGTGGGAGATGGACCACCCAGTAAACCATGCGACCTTGTGAAAGTTGAAGATCAACCAGGTAAAGTTCTTTCTATATTTAGTTTTGAAATTTTTTAAATTTAATTTTCTGTAGTAAGATTTTTTATTGTTTGTCAAATAATCAACTATTTTTTAAAATATTTTGTTTGAAGTACATAATACAAATGTTTGACTTTTCATAAATTGCCTTCTTGAAAATGATATCAGTGTTCCGAATAAATATATTTTTTTTTCTACCACATATATTGAATGATTAGTATTATCAGTTTTTTAAGGAATCTGTGATAAAAACAATTTTTTAAGGGTCTTAGTTATTTTTTTAATGGTTTCTTGCATTTAAATGTACTTGAATAATAAGTTTATCTACCACATTATAAAATACTTTTGTTTATGATTTTTTTTTTCTTGGGGAGGGGGGGGGGTGGCAGAAACTATGAACAAATATTATGTGTACTGAATTTTACGAAATTTGAAGTCCTTTTATATAGTATGTTCAACAGGTGAACTTGCACCAAGTATGAGAGTGTTCTTATGTTAAAAAAAAGATGAATGCTAAATTAATTAAAACCTCATGATTAACAAGTATTTTAATATACAGATTATAAGCATACATTTCGATATATTTAGTTGTTTTTCTTTTAATCAAATGCAAAATCTTAGTAATAACTTACATTTACTAACTAGTACGTATTAAAAAGTTTTTGCAACTATTCTACACAAAATATGTCTGTGTTAAGTATTGAAATGTGACTTTTAAAAAATTAAGTGAAATTGATGTTACAGTTTTTTAAAGGCTCATTCTTTCTTACAAAAACTTTCATTTTATTATAGATAAGCCTAGAATTGATGCTGGAGCACTCAGAGACATTACTGTTAAAGCAGGGCAGGAATTCAGCCTTACTGCTCCATTTTCTGGTTATCCAAAACCAAATGCTATTTGGTCAAAGAATGAAGTTGATTTGGATGAAAAAGACCCAAGATACTTCTTAAAAGTATACTTGATAGACTGTGTGTGATTCATTGTGTTAATTATGTTAGAATAATTTTTCAGTGCACTCTGGTGACTTTTTGTGTAATTTTAAAGCTAAGTGAAAACTTACATAACTAAATTATTTTCATTAAGACTCTTATGGCTATTAAAAAAAATTCATTTTCAAGAATGTTAGGAATACTAAAAAATAAAAAAATAAACTGTTTTGTAAATATACACAAAAATTTAGCCTGCAACAAGGATAAAACCTGCAGTACTGATATCAACTATTGACCCCTAAAAATTGAATCAATTTTTAGTTATTTATTTATTTATTTATTTATTTATTTTCCTTTGTCTCCAATTTTTGTACATTTTTACAAAATAAGCAGATGTGGGAAGGCATTTCAATTTGAGAGTTATTAATTGTTTTATGTTACATATAAGATGTATAGCTGTGTTTAAATAAAGAAAATAAGAGACAAAAGTAAGGACACAGCTTATAATCCACCCCTTTATAACTCATTTTCTTTTAACAACTTTCAATATATATATATATATATATATATATATTTTGCCTGGGGAGGGGCGGAGTTGATAAATGGCATATGACAATGACTAGCCATTGTTTACTCTTTATTTAGATGTTTAAAAATTGCTTTAGGAGTTCGTTATTAGCATAGAAAGGCGGAGTGGGTGACCCCCCCCCCCCCCAAGAAAAGAGAAATGAATGTAAAAGATGCCCTATTTTACTTCTGTAAAGTAGATGTGTATGTCAGTCTACTTACTAACCCCCCCCCTCCCCCCGCAGCATCGCATTAATCCGCCACCATTACCATAATTGTATTTACTTTAAAGGAAAAAAATGAGGGGTGTTTTGGGAATAAATATCAAATGAAGGTCTTGAGAATCAAGATCTTTGAATATATCACTCAGATTTATTCATCCCTGAAAAAAAAGGCTGTATATTATATTAAAATAAATGGTGACACATTAATTTAATACCAAGCCAGAACAGCACTACAGAAAGATGATATCAAAGCTATTCAAAAATAAGTTTTGAATTGTAATTGTAATATTTTAAAACTTATTTGTAAAATAGTTTTAATTCATAGGTTGGTGATGACTATGCAGTTTTGGGTGTTTCTAGTTCCAAACGCTCAGATTCAGGACAGTATAAATTGTTCCTCAAGAACATTTCAGGATTTGATACATGTTCTTGCAAGGTAACAGTTTTAGGTGAGTTAATTATGTGTATAAGAGTTAATGAAGTGCTCAACATTTTTGTTGAAAGCAGTTAACTGTTGACTTTTAAGAATTCTGATTTCAATTTCTTGCAAGGTAACAGTTTTAGGTGAGTTAATTATGTGTATAAGAGTTAATGAAGTGCTTAACATTTTTGTTGAAAGCAGTTAACTGTTGACTTTTAAGAATTCTGATTTCAATTTCTTGCAATATTTTATTTTATCAGTCAAGCTTCTTAATTGTCCCTGTTCATGTTAGCATCTATTTTTTTTTCTTTTCTTCTTGTGTGATTCATCCTCAAATATCTAGTAATAAGCTGTTTAAAAAATTTGTGTAACTCTTTTTTGGGGTTTAATTTTTAATGTAACTTTTTGATAGTTTAGTTTTACATCAAATTTTATTATTTTAAAATATTCACAAAGCCATCTTTTTTTCAAATGAATTTACCCTGTCTGTCATCTCCTCGGAGGAGGGGCAGGTACTACTTGTAGACATCAGCATTGGTTACCTTGGGTAGATTAAAAGCCATAATCACAATAGGGTTGGTTCTCCTTAGTGAAAACTTAAAAAAAGAAAATAAAGCATTTAGTTTATTGGTACCCTATCATAATTTTTCTAGTTTAACAATCTGTAGCGGAAATTTAAGGAGTATCTTGAACTGAAAAAATATAAGAATGTACATGTTACTAATGTAGTAAAACCTTGATACAACGATACTTAAGGGACCAAATAAAACTACCCCTTTAGAGGAATGTATCGTTATATCAAGGAGAGATTATATTGTATGGAAATTCTGTGGGACCACAAAATTTTATCCTTATAGAGGGATTTATCCTTGTATCGAAAATCGATATAGCAAAGTTTTACTGTAAGTTCACTGTACAAAAGTGAAATTTTTTTTAGTTATAATAATAATAACAATAAATGTTGTTCTTAATGTAGATAAACCAGGACCTCCCGAAAATCTCAAAGCTGAAGACATTGAAGGTGAGTCACTGACTCTAAAATGGAATCCTCCTAAAGATGATGGTGGAGCCGAAATCAGCAATTATGTTGTTGAAAAGAAAGAGAAGGGCACCACGGTGTGGTCAAAAGTTAGCAGTTTTGTTACTGGAACATCTACCAGAGCTCGAAATCTCACTGTTGGTAGACAGTATGAATTCAGAGTCATGGCAGAGAATATGTATGGGACTAGTGATCCATGCACTATGGATCCAGTTTTTGCTAAACTGCCATATAGTAAGTTTTTCTCAATTTGTGTGAATGCATCTTAAGAATAAAAAGAATTAAAAACATGGGAGCTTTTTATTATTTTATGATACTAAAGATTGTTAGCTTTTTTTAAATTAAAAAAATGCAGTTCTGTGTTATATTTTGTTAAAAATTGTTTGCTTCTTTAATTATGAAAGGGGAATTCTATGTTATATTTTGTTATTGTATATGCTGTTTAATTTTTTTAGGGAAACATGTCTAAATACATTTTCTGTTAAAAAGTTTTTAAAATTTTAAAGTTCCCAGGAAAGCTTCTTCAAAGCTTTTCAGCTCTGATAGTTATATATATATAATTATTTTGAGAAATTAATTATATATAAAACTGTTTCCCATTTCTCTTTTGAATTTCATTATAACTTCCATTATAAAAGTTAATGTCTGTTTTTTATGTGTTTTTTCCCTAAAAAAAAGTAATAAATTAAATAATAACAGTACCACAACCAGTAATGATCAAAAAACATCTGCAATCATACATCATTAGTTAAATTTTTTATAATTTATTAGGAAAGTTTTTACTACTAAAAATAAAATGTCAAATAACTATTAGAATTTGTTTTTACCATATGTATATTTATATTCAGAAGGAGGGGGTTATATTAACTGAAACATTCATGTATAAAAGAGTAGTTTTATATATTTTTATTGTTTTGAATGACTAGTTGAAAAGTTATTTAGTGGGAGAGTTGCTTGATCTATTGTTTTGAGTTACAATAGGATAGTTGCATAAATTTATTGTTTTGAGTCCTCTTTTCATATATTTATGTTTTTATTTAGGTCCGCCTGGTCCTCCTGGAATACCTCACTCAGTTGAAACAAGCACAGACTCAATTACTTTATCATGGACGAAACCTCGATCAGATGGTGGCAGTCCAGTCACTGGCTATGTATTAGAAAAACGAAAGTTTGGAGAAGATAAATGGACTCGTGCAACGAATGTAACCATTCCAGATTTAACTTACAGGGTGACAGGTTTACAAGAGAACTGTCAATATGAATTTCGTGTTGCTGCATGCAATGCTGCTGGACAAGGAGCTTGGAGTAATAACTCGGATAGCATATATGCTAGAATGCCGCCATGTAAGTAAATCAATATTAGATTAGTTTTGTAATCTGGTCATTTTTCTCATTATTTTGCTGTGTAGAAATAAATTAAAACCATCTTTTATTTAGGTCCTCCAAAATTGGACACCAGTTTTGCTATGAGAGACCTGACCATTCCTGCTGGAGAGCCATTTACTATAAGAGTGCCCTATATTGGTAGTCCACCACCAAAGGCTTTGTGGACTGTGGTCAGTATTTATATGAAAGTTAATTTAAATTAGTCCAATTGTTTCATACATGTTGTATGCAGCTTAGATAGAATATTATAGCTTATAAAATGATCTTTGAATGCTTTTCTCCAATTGCAGTATTAATTATGTTAATATTTAATTTTTTTTAAAATAAGTGCAAATTTTTGTGAGAGTGCTTTCCATTGGGGTGGAGGAAGGCTGAGATTTAGCAAGACCACAGTTTGCTTTGGATTTTGAACATAAGTATCCTAAATACCATTAAAAAAAATCTTTAGAAATGTAGTCTAATTCATCTAACTTGACAATGAGAAAACCAAAATAAATAAATAAATAAATAAATAAATAAAGTAAGAAAATCTGAAGCACTTTCAGATTTTAAATACACACTAAAGTGCTATATAGTAAAAGTGTATCATAATTTATGCATCTTCCCTATTTTTCTTCCTTATTCAAATTTGAAATCTTATCATTATTCCATAAAACCCATCTTTGGAATTGAAATCAATCTTGAAATCACCTACTAAAACTGTTTTACAATCTTTGCCAAGTATATTGCAACTATACTTCACCATTTTAAATATTGTTTTGAATGCACATCTCAATCCACGAGTGTGCCATGTTTGTCTTTCTTGGGTTGATTCCTACTTTAATGCTCCGACTCTCACCAAGGTGGCAGTAATTAAACATAGGCTTTTATCATGATTTTTTGTATTTATGTGGCAGCTATAATTTGGAATTAAAATGGTGATTTGGAGCAACATTCCATTATTTATTTATTTATTTTGGGTTTCCAATTAATGTAGTTTTAAAATTTAGTGTCTTCAAATTCCTTAACTGGCACATTTATCTCTAATTTGTTCACTTTAGTTTTCATCTAGTTCTTTCGGGAGCATTGAAACTTGTGCATAACTCCTAGAGACCCATGACTGCAAAGCTTGCCAAAGTGCAGCTATGTTTTAGGTTGGCGAGAGTGGGGGTGTTAAAATAGGAATCAACTCTTTCTTGTGCCATAAAACACATCTTTGGAATCGAAATCTATCTTAAAATCCTATTGAAACTGTTTTATAATCTCCGCCAGGCATATTCCAACTATACTTCACCATTTTAAATACTGTTTGGAATGGACATCATAATCCATGAGTGTCCCTTCCTTGTACCATAAAACCCTTCTTCAGAATTGAAATCTATATTAAAGTGACCTATCAAAACTGCTTAACAATTTTCACCAGACATAGTCAAACTATACTTCACCTTTATAAATACCATTTGGAAAGTGTATCATTATCTATGAGTGTACTGTATTTGTCAGGTGCGGATCCAAGGGTAGGGCAGTGGGGGCAATTGCCCCCTCCTGGGCAAAGTCCAAAAAACTGTTATAATCTGTTAAAATATATTATGAAGTATAATGGAAATTAAGTAGCCTTTTTCTAAGAGGAGTATGGCAGGTACTACTCCCTGTCCTTTTTAATCATCGTTCATGTATAGATTTTATCAATAATATAATTAATTGCATTAATTGGTATAATTGATCATATTAATTAATTATAAAATGATTTTGCGCATTTTACCCCCTGTTTCAGGTACAAAATCGCTCCCTCCTTGAGTAATTTCTGGATCCACTCCTGGTATTTGTCCTCTCTGTTCTATAAAACACTTCTTTGGAATTAAAATCTATATTAAAATCAGCTACTAAAACTATTTTACAATATTCGCCACGCATTTTCTAACTATACTCGTTATACATTTATAATAAATTGTCACGTTTTGGGCACCAAATTTAGCGATCCATTATCAAAAATTGCAAACCTTGTGCGAGTTTCAACATTTTATTGATGCCCCCCCCCTCCATGTTATCTGGCAAACACATTTGAAAAGATCTTTACCATGACAATTCATATCTACAAAACTTGTTGACAAGATCGCTTATACAAAAATGAGTAGACAAAAATGCATAGACAAAATTCTGGTATTGAGCAAAATAGCACCCTAGTGCTAAAAAAAAAAAAAAAAAAAAAAAAAAAAACATCTATAGTGCATCAAACTTATTATAAGTTATATTTAATGTATATAATTTAACTCTAATAATAAGTTTTGTTGACTAATAACCACAGATAGTTTTTAGTAAGTAAAAGTTTTATAAATCTCTTGTTTGTACAAAGGTAAATAGTATTCGCAACACTAAATGAATTTATCATTTTAATATTTTTTTATAATAATGGGAATTCAGTTTGTAATTAGTGTTATCTATAATGTAGAATCAGAAAGAGAGTGTTCCTGATGATCGAATTATTCAAGAAGTGTCTGAAGATTTCATAGTATATATTAATAAAAAGAGTAAGCGAGATGATTCTGGTCGTTACTCTTTGAAAGTTACAAACTCTCAAGGAACAGATTCAGCATCATGTAAAGTTAATGTTGTTGGTAAGTTGTCATTGTTAGTTGTATCTTAAAAAGACATGCATTTTTAGATTGTAATGTAATTCAATATTTCTTTCTATTCTATTACCATTTTCTTTAAAGGGGAATTTAAAGAATCACACATTTACTTACTTTTCTCTACATAAAAATGTTCATGTACTCTGACATCTATAATTATATGACCACCTTTGATGACACTAAATTTTATTTCATTCACTTCTGTGGTTTATAAATGAAGGACAAACAAATACTCACACATTTTGAATAAATTTCTTAAAATCTAATCCAAATTTTCAAAAAAATTGATGGCTAGTATAAGTGTTATGATATCATTTTAAAGTCAATATTGTTAAATATAAACTATGTGTAAACGATTTAGAGGTTGTAAAAATGGCTCCTCTTTATTTATTACACTTCATGTAAATTTTGAATTAGCAGTTTTCTTTCAGGTTTTATTTTTCAGATTATTTCAGAAAATTTGCACGTAAGCCGAGTGCCTGGGATAATGCGGTAATTTTCAATGGTCATGCCTTTTGTTTTTCTAGAAACAAATTAATTTTGAAACAACACTTTTTCAAGTTATTATGTTAGGATATTTATTTTATTTAGATGTTGAGAAAAGTAGTTTCAGGCGCAACATAAGTTGTATAACTACCTATAATGCCACTAAATTTGTTTTGTTTGCTTAGGTCATTATTACGTGATGTGTGAACAGATATTTGTGCACTTTGATTAATTTTTCCAAAATCTTGGAATCTGATAATTAAAAAAAAAAAAAAAATTCACACCTATAGTTTAAGTTGATTGACTACCTAATATGTCATCAAATTTCATTATATTTGCTTAAGCTGTTTTTACATGATGTGCAAACAAATAGAGCAAGCATCATGGACAGAAAGGCAGAACAACAGACAAACATATTTTTTTTTTACAGTCCCCAGGTGCTTGAAACGGAAGAAACCCCAAAATTTTTGAATTCCTGGTAATATACACAGACAAAAGTCTATTTTTATAGATTTTTAAATAAAGGATTGTTTTAAAAAAAATATGATTGCACTGTTTTTTTTTTCTCTTTTTGTATAGTTATGATTATAATTATTGTCTTGTCCTCTAAGTAAATTATTAATAGAATTTCTGAGTTTCTATAATATATTAAGAAAAATTAAAATTAATAATCTATCAAATATTGAAATTGTTGTGTTTTTTCATCTGAATAAAGGACTTTTTTCACATTTACAAACACAGTTTTCTTTAGATGTTATCAATTTGTTACAGCAGCACTTATTAATGCATTAGTTAAATTTGTTAAATTTTCTGTTTTTCTTTTCAAGTTGTCAATCAAGCTAAATGAATGAATATATTCATTTGATGTTTCTTTCATTCAGCTTAAACACATTATTAACTTTTTTTACAGATAAACCAGGACCACCTCAAGGACCTCTTGAGATTACAGACATTACTCCAGAAAATTGCTCTTTGTCCTGGAGGCCACCAGCTGATGATGGAGGTAGTCCCGTGACAAACTATGTTGTTGAAAAGTTAGACCCATCGCTCAATGTACGTTATGCATAAAATAAAATATTTTTTTATCGATATTTAATGTTTACTTGAAAACTTTCAATAAACTGTTAAATTTTTAAAAATTTTAAGATCTAAAATAGAACAGAAATGCATTTAAATTATAACAACCTAAATAAACTATTTGCTATTAGCTGTTTATGTATGTATATTCAAGATGATAATTCTTTTTAATTCTTCTTTTTTATTTGGTTAAGACAGTATGGTACTCATCTTGCCTTTTCATGTATACCTTTTTGAGATAGTTACTAATGTTGCCTTATCATAGTTAAATGTGTATAATCTTTTATTAAGTTAATTAACTGAAGGAATAATTTATTAACTTTATAGTTATTTTTAAAAATTTGGCTGTTAATAAGTATTGCATTAAGAGATATATATTTGTTTCAAATTCAAAAAGTCAAACATTGCTGCAACAGCTCAGATCAAGGCCAAGGCCTGTTCTGCCCAACTGCATCTTCGCGACCATAGGCTCTGGGGTATGGATGCATATATGCCTCATGGTCAGCCTGATGCAAAGTCCCCAGTTTTTGACCCCAAGCAAGCTTAGTCCTTATTTTATCGACCCACTCAAGGGAGAAAAGTTGAGTCGACCTTGCCCAGCCCGGCACTCGAACCCTGGACCTATGGGACAACAGCGTGATGTTCTAACAGTTACACCACTGGGTTTATTTAATTTTATTATTATCCTGAAAATTGTGGAGTCATTTACAATTTCAAAATTAAAGTTTATTCAAATATAAAAGTTGTATAAAATCTTAATTGAAGAAGTTATAGCCATGTTTCTGTGCATCATATTTCCTTTTAATTAAGTTAAAATAAAGCATAGCCATCATGTTGTTCAACTATTAATTTATATTTCTTTATTTTGATACAGGCTTGGATAAAAGTAAGCAGTTATGTCCGTGGTTGCCATTATGATGTGATTGGTTTGGAACCAGATAAGAAGTACACTTTTAGAGTCTCTGCTGAGAATCAGTATGGTGTTGGACCACCCTTGACTTTAGAGAAACCTATCACAGCAAAATTCCCATTTGGTAATTTTATTGAATTTTCTTAGTCAAAGAAATCAGATTATTATTTAATTTTATGAGAATTTATTTTTGTATATTAGTGTAAACTAATGCTTAGTAGCTTTATTTCTTATGGAGTGTTTTTCAATATTTACATTATTTTTAATTTTCATTACCTTTTACACTAATATGTTTGGTTCTATGTTTCATTGAAGTAAAGTAAAAAACTAATTTAACAAACTTTAAAAATTTTGTAAGCTACACTCATGTCCATAAATTAAGGATAATGAAGTTCAGGCAAAGAAAGAGAAAGAAGCAAAAAAAATTTGACTTATTTGTAAAGTCTATTTATTAAACAAAAAGTAAAGAGCAAAAAAGATGCTATATGTTTGACATAATTAATAAAAATTGCAAGTTTTACTCCCTTGACCAAATTTCAAAAAAGAACCTATTTACAAAAAACAGTATAACATGGTTAGTGGGATGGTTAATACGGAGTATGTCTCCCGGACGATGCAATACAGGCCTGACAACGCCTAGGCATGCTAAGTATCAAATGATCAATCTGATCTTGGGGAATATTACACCACTCATCAAGCAATGCACTCCGAAGTTCCGGTAGACAGGTGGGAGGGGGTTGACGGGCTGCAATTCGTCGGCCAAGCATATCCCACACATGCTCTATTGGATTCAAGTCCGGTGAGTATGCTGGCCAATGCATACGGGTGATATCCTCCGATTGAAGGCATTCGTCTACAATGTTTGCACGGTGAGGACGGGCGTTGCCATCCATAAACACAAATTCAGCACCCATGGCGCCCCGAAACAAACGTACATGTTGTTCCAGAATGACATCCCGATAGATGTGGCCTATCATCGTTACACTCTGAACATGCAGGTCAGTTCTGGAACCAAGAATAATTCCTCCCCAAACGAGCCATACTGCACCACCGTAACGGTGTCTTTCAATGGTGTTCTCTTGGTGGTAACGGGTACCTGGCGCTCTCCAGATGAATGTCCGGCGAGAATCAGACTCCAAACTAAACCTGGACTCGTCGGAAAACATCACACAAGACCACTGTTGCGGTGTCCACAATGCATGCTCTCTACTCCAGGTTAATCGCAGGCGACAGTGAGTTGCGGTAAGTGAAACACATCTGACAGGCCTACGAGCATATAGACCAATGTGCCCTAAGCGTCTGTACACGGTCTGCCTTGAAACTGTCGTACCGGTAGCTGAAGAGAGCTGACGAGACAGGTCTGATGCTGTACTCCGTCTGTTTCTTTTGGCAGTAACTGCCAAATAGCGGTCCTCATTCGGCATTGTAACTCGGGGGCGACCTGTGCTGTAACGTCTACTCACATTACCATCATCTTGGAATCGTTGCCAAAGCCTGGAGATGACACTCTGGGCGATTCCAAGTTCCTCGGATACTTCCAGCTGGGTACGTCCACATTCCAGTCGTCCGATAATTCTGCCACGTAAAACATCATCCAAATGCCTCCTTTGTGCCATAACTATGCGGTTTTTGCACTGAAAGGCTTTCACAGCGCTTGTGAACAATTTTACTTCTTTGCCACCATTCCTTATATACCCCTCTCTTACACTCTCGTCATTGTGACGTACCATCCACGCCATCTGGTGGTTTCCTGTAATTTGCATATTCTTCTTCAAGATGTGTGTGATCATTCCACAGGTGAAATTTTTATTTTAGAGATCAATTTCTGTGTGATTCTGAATTATCCTTAATTTATGGACATGAGTGTATATAGAAGATTTTAAAAATTATATAGTTTTTCTTCTGATACAATTTTATGCGTTTCAATTTTATTTTACAAATGAATCTAGGAATAATTAACAGTTTTAATCTTTACATAAGTTATAAAATAGTTAGTTATGCAGCTATTTTTTCTTGATAAGAATAAAATTTTAGCTGTAGTATCTCAGTAATTAGCATGCCATACTTTTGATCAATGAGGAGTATTTTCAACAGACATTCTTTGTTGACCATCATGAGCTTGCAGCATAAATACATTGTTGCCCAAAATTGCTTAATTCTTGGGTTTGTCGTTTAAAAGTCCAGTGTGTGTCAAAAGTTCTAGTAAACTGTCCACTTGTCAGGATGGAACACAGATTTTATATCTTCTAGAACTTTGTCAAACCATTTGCTATAACAAGTCACAAGAATTAATAAACAGTAACTTGACTTATAGCAGTCAGCTTAGAACTGAAGGTTTCTCAGATGCCATATTCCACACACAAAATAAAACTCTTCCACAGACTAAAATTCAATGGAAATACTCAAGGAAAATTGACATCGTTTTCTTAGCTTAAAACAATAAAGTATTCACTATCAGCATTCAAAAACAAGCTTCCAAACACAACCAATATATTGCTTCTGTAATCGCCAATACAGAGCCTTAAGATCTCAGCAGAATGGACATCTGCTTGTCATGGCAGTCAACAGCAAAACCAACTGAACTTCCATGCCCCTCTGCCTATTTATACCTTTCATCATACATTAGAGAAAAATTGGGACCTCTGGAAAGACCCCGAACAATTGCTTTTTGATTGCTTCATAAAAATGCAATTGAATAATACTAGGCTATTACTTAATACAAATGCAGGAAAACAAACATTACTGCCCCCATTAGCACCAAATGTCTGAAATGTTGCCAAGTTTGGTGACTCTTTGGCGAAATTTGGCACCAAAAAAAAGTCCCCAGAAGTGAACTCAGCTAAGCTCTAGCACTAATATTTCTCGGAATTTCTGAAAAACCCTATATTAAGCAATGGGGAAAATCTAAAGCACCCTATCTTGCATTCTAGTTAATTGATTTTGATGTAACAAAATGCACATTTTAATTATTTGATGTGTAGAATATGGATTTTAAACTATATTTAACTGCTAAAGGGCAGAAAGACCCAGAAATTCATAACAATATGTTGGCACTATTGGGCCAGAAATTTTTATTGATGGTTCTTATAGTAAGAAATATGATATTTAAGAGAATTTTTAACTTCCTGGTGATCTAAAATATGATAAGATGTATGGAAATCACATATAAAGGTCTAAATGTATCTATAGGTGACATAAACTACTCTTTTTTTTGGCATTTAAAAGTTAATGTGCTCGCAGCTGATGTCTGAATTTTTTCATTTATTATGCTAAAAATTGTGAGAGTGGAAATTTTAGTGTTGCTTTAAAGGTGTTTTATTATTATTATTATCAATCTATACTGACAAGTAACTAATCACAATAATTATTATTATTTTTAGAATATTGACTATATTAAGAAAGTCAATAAGTTGTGAAAATGTATTTCTGTAACCAAAGTTTAGTTTTACAATGGTACTAAACAAACTGAAATTTCATGTTTTAAAATTAAAGCTTCTAATTTTAAAAGCATTTTATCTGGGGAAAAAAAAAGAGGAAGGAGAGGCAAAATTGTTCTCAAAAAGATTTGATTATCATTATTTTGTGGACTAAATAAATAAATTAAAAATTAAAAGCATATGTTCTTACTTTTTTATTCATGCAATGTATCTAACAATAATTACATAGCTAGTGTAGTTAATTATTTTTGCACCTTTGTTCCTTCAGATGTACCTAGTGCACCGGGCACTCCCCAGATCACTGATTCAGACGAAACCAGTGTGAATCTGATATGGGAAAGGCCTAAGAGTGATGGTGGCTCTAAAATACATGGTTACCAAGTGGAATACAGAGATCCAAGGGATGGTAGATGGAGACCTGCTTCAGATCAGCTTATCAAAGATACTTCTTTCAGAGGTCACTACTAACTAAATATTTTTATTCAGTTGGATGTTCAGTTGTCTTAAATATTTTATTGTTGATTTATAAACCACATATTCTTGCTGAAATGCACAAAATTTATTTTTTTTTGTTTGTCTAATGAAATTAGTTTTATACAATTTTTTAATCTATGTTAATGATAAAAACTGTATGCTAATTTGAAGATGTTTTAAAATCTTTTTTATTCCCAAAACTGTTGAATAAAACATATGATCCTAATAAATAGCTATGTAGGCTATTTAACCTGTTTCAGTTGTACAATTTTGTTTCTTTCAAGACAGACATAAAATTATTTATGTATTTCAGATGTTTTTATGTTTTTTAAAATGCAGTTATCTTTTTAGTTCCAAACTTACTGGAGAATACAGAATATGAATTTAGAGTCAAAGCTAAGAATGCCGCTGGTTTCAGCATGCCAAGCAAACCGACTGCATCATTTAAGCTGAAAACAAAATCCAGTTAGTATAATTTGATTTTTTTTTTTCTATTTTAGTTTCTGATATCTTTTTTATTTCTATAATTATGATCATTAAATGTGTTATTGAAATGAAAAAAATAAAGCTTTGTGTTTGATATTTTTCGCTTTGTTTCAGGTGTACCATCTCCTCCTCTGAATGTTAGAGTAGGTAAAGTTGGCAAAACTTATGTTGATCTGAAATGGGATAAGCCTAGATCAGATGGTGGAAGCAAAATCACTGGTAAGTCATTATCATCTGCCTGTGTTTTTATATAGTCAGTACTTCATTCTTTTGTTTTAATGCAATTCATACTATGAATGATCATATAAAGAATTTAGCTTAGCTTAATTGCTGAAGCAAAATTTGTTTCCACTATTGTGTACTTAATTTCACGTTTGTTTAAACAAATTTAGGTGTTTGTTCTTTTGAAAAGAAATTTTTTAGGCTGAGTACTAAATGCTTAAAAATAAATAAATAAAATAAATATTTGTGGGCATTAATATCAGTATCAAGATTTCATGGCAAATTCTTAAAATAACAGAATTTAGTTCTTTAATGAAAATTTAAAGAATTAATATATTAGAATTTGTCTTTTATGGAAGATTCTAGAATTTTTAGTTGGTAATGGTTGTTATTTGTCTGTTACTCGTTGAAAAGTTATGTGCATTATAGATTTTTTTAGAACACTCAAATTCAGTAACTAGTTAATAGAAAAGTAATTTTTAAAAAACCATAGATTTTTAAAATGACCAAATTTGAAAGCTTCTATAATTTGAACTTTTTATTTCATTAAAAAAAAATCAAACAGAATTATTTGTCAGCAGGAGAAAAGCGATTTAAAAAAATCTTACAGTGCAATAAGAACATGCTAATGTAGTGTAATGTGAAAGCAGTTTCCTCACTCTCTGATATTTTGTTTCAGGTTACGTTATTGAGCGTAGGGAAAAGAATAGTAATGTCTGGATAAGAGCAAATGACTATATGTCTCCGGACTGTCAATACACTGTTTTGAATCTCTCTGAGAATCATGAATATGAATTCAGGATCATGGCTGTAAATGCAGCTGGCAAAAGTGATCCTAGCAGCATGACTATGCCAATTAAAGTTTCTGAAACTCCTGGTAAGTACACTCATTCACAATCTTTAAAACATTTTTTAATGAAGAGTCCCTTCCCCAAGAATTTAAAATTACATTGGTAATATAGAATGACTCAGTACTTTGTTTTAGAGAACATATGAATGAGTATTTCTGCAGCTTGTCTGCAGGATAGAGTTTTATTTAAGAATTGATTGAATTTTTTACTTAGTTTTATTTTTCGAATTAATTAATGTTTTGTTTTATTATATTTTACAGTATTTTAAGAGGACATAGATATTCTTTTTGGAAAAAATAATTCTGAGCTCTAGTAATAGAATGGAATATTTTAAACATGATCTAAATGTTGTTGCTTTGATATCAGTATATTAGAAAATACCATAAAAAAGAAAATTATTTATCACTGATTATACTTCTTTGATAGTTACTGAAAAATCAGCAATACTTGCCAAAGGATGGCAATACAGTCCAATATTTTACTTTAGTTCGAATTTTTTTTAAAAATAAATGCACAGTATTTTGTTTCTGTCTGTGTGTGTGCATGTGGGGAAGGGGGGTCTCTTATGAATATGTGCATGAAAAATAACTGAACATCTTTTTCATGTGTTAGCTGTGTCACACTTTGAATTTAGTTGATAAGTATTTTGAATAATATTTAACTGTTCATATAGTTTTAAAATTATATTTATTACTGCTATTACATTATTATTTTCTAATGAGAATTATACACATTTTGCTTCAGATGGCATGAGACCTGAATTTTTGAAGCCATTGTCAAACAAAAGTTGTAATTTGAAGAAGCCAATAACTCTTGAGTGTGAAGGTGTTGGAAAGCCATTCCCAACAGCTCGATGGTATGTTTTTTTTTTTTTTTTTAAACTATGTGACTTTTCAAAATAAAAAATTTCAAAACCAAGTGAATTCATAATTGAATTTTTATTGTCTTAAATAAATTTAAATTTTATCTGTTTCAGAGATGATTAAGAAAATCTAATTATTTATTTGCTAAAATTCTAGTTATAAAAGTTTTTATTTTTACAGTAATTATAGTTTGTTCAGCAATTGTTCTTCATATTATCTACATTGTATTCATTTATTAATGTTCCTTGTCTACATATTCGGTGCTTATAACTTTTAATAAAAGTTGATTAAAGCATAAAAACTATATGTGCATTTTAAGAGCCACAAAATTGGAATTAAGAGCCACAAAAAGTTCTTCCTTTATTAATAGAGAGATATTCACCACTGACACATGGACAGGAAAGTAACAATGACAGTAAACACAAAAAAAGACACAAAATAATAAAAATTTTAAGAATCCCTAAAAGAAAAATAAAGGAAATGAGGGGGGAAATGACAATTAGTGAAAAAAGAAGGCACTAGTTGGTAAAAATATAAGTTAACAGCAAAGTTTTAAGAAAATTACAAGTACTATATATCTCGATGTATAGAACACACTTTCAACTTCAAAATATTGCTCCCATTTTTTCATGTGCATGTTATACACGGAATATCTTGATCTTGATGATGACCCCCACTGGGGGTGGGGGCAGGTTTTAGAGATTTCTGGCAAGAAGCCTTTATCTCTCTGACACTGAATATAAAATGCATAACATAAAATCTAAAATAAATTACTTGACCTATCCTAAATTTACTGATGCGTTATATGCCGGGATATATGGTATATAAAACAGAAATTAAACAAAGCATAAAAACAAAAGTTTTCTCTTAATGACTAAACCGTCACATGCAAACTCATACTGTAAACAAAACAGCATAAAATAAAAACTTTTGATTTATCTTTTACTTCTCTAAAAAAAGATTATTTCAGAAATATTATATACATACTATAATTATAAATTATATTTATACAGGTTTAAAAATGCTCGAGAGATTCACCCTGCTGGTCGCATTGTACAAAAAGATCTAGACACTGGTGTCTTTAAATTGGTATTTTCTGAAGTATGGGACACAGATGAAGGTGAATATACGTGCGAACTTAGCAATAGTCTTGGGGCTGTTAAGTGTTCAGCTAGACTGAACATTGCTGGTAAGTCCCCCCCCCTTTTTTTTTTCCTAGATGGATAATTTAAAGTTGGTCTTATTTTGCTGCTACATTATAATTTCTTAATATGTATTTGTTGTGGCCATTTATTCATATACCATAGGTTTTCAATTTTGTTGAAATTTTATTAGTTTTATTTATATTATTTAAGTAATATATGTAATATTTTATTTTATGTGATATTGACTATCAAAATAGTATATTTAATTAATTTCATTTCTATTTTACTCATTGGTGCATTAAAAAAAATATTTATTTATTAAGTTTTCTTAAAATACAAATGCATTAAAATTTACTAACAAAAAAGCCTTTTTATTAGCTATACTTTTAAATGATTAATAAATTATTGCTTTAAAAAATAATGAATTCCTCCAAGAAGTTATTGTAATTTTTAATTGATTTTTTTTCTTATTACTGTAACAGCTCCTCCTAAAATTGAGCGCTGTCCCAATGAGGTTATTGTGCCAGAGCATGACAATGGTAAAATTAAAATATTCTATTCTGGAACGGGTCCATTTGATGTTCAGCTGTACAAAGATGGTCTGGAAATGAAAGAAGACAAACATTTGAAGTTTACTGTCTTCGATGACTATGTTATAATTTATTTGAGAGAGGCTCTTAAATCAGATGAAGGAAAATATAAAGTTATTGTAAAGAATGAAAGTGGTCAAGCAGAAGCACAGTTTGCATTGCGTGTCACAGGTAATATATAGTGACATTCATCTTCATCTATTGTAATTCTATATGCTTTACATTTTGATTTTTTTTTCTTTGTGTGTGTGTGGGAGGGGGGGGGGTACTCGTATTCAACATATGTAAATATTTAAATTTCTAGTACAATTACCGTATTTACCCACTTATACGTCGATTCCACATATAAGTCGACCCCCACTTTTCTGATTAAGAAATTTGAATTTTTTAAAATCCCATGTATAAGTCGACCCACCACTTTCCACCTTATCAGGAAACTTTAATGTTTTTAAAAACACATTTATTCAAAATCATCTGAAAAAAAAGGAAGTACTAAATATACAATAATAAAGATAATAATATGCAAAAGTAGTATACCAAATTAAACTGAAAATAATGAATAATAACAATAGGATGCTACTGATAGTATCATATGGTAAAGTACTAATATACAAAGTTAAACTGATTCAGTATCGGATTCGTCAAACAATTCTCAAAATTCCTTCATTGTCATCGGCTAACCATGATAAACGTATTGGGTTAGGATCCCTTAAAAAGACCTCCACAGAGGCACCCTACCCTTCAGCCTAGAGCCCACGTGTAGCTAATTGACCGTAATCCCACAACAACAGCAACACGATACACGTTCTCAATCTTTGTATTGCTACATTCTTCCTGGTATGGAAATCAACCTTATGCGATGTCATTGTCTTATGGAATGCGGGAAGGGAACAATTGTTTTTTAAAAGTGTATTTTTTACTTGATTAAAAAAAATTAAAAATTAAGGACACTCGTATAAGTCGACCCCCCACTTTAAAGCCTTTTTTTTGTGCAAAATTTCTCGACTTATACACAGGGTAAATACGGTATTAAAAATATCTAATGTACCTATCTGAAGTAAAAATGTTTAGGCGGAAAAATTCACTGTAATATTTGATCTAAATTAATATTAAAGTCACAAATAAATCACTATTAAAGTTATTTCATAAATAATGTACGCTGTAGAGTTAACCTTAAGTTGATTTTTTTTTTTTTTATTGAAACCAATTTACCATGTTTAAATTCTCTCTGTTTTAATGTTATTATCAGTTTTAGTAATACTATCAATCACAACTGGTCAAAAATTGATGTAAGCAAAATGTTTTTTAATAGTTTTTATGATCTTATTCATTCTCCCATCGCCAATGAGATACTTTCTTTTATAATATTACCAGTATCTAGTTTTAATCATTATATTTTAATTTAGGTCTCCCTGGTCCTCCTCAAGGACCCTTGGAAGTATCTGACATTACTCAACATACTGCTACAATCAGCTGGCGTCCACCTGCATATGATGGAGGTAGCAAAATTACCAACTATATTGTTGAAAGAAAAGAAACTAGTCATAGCCAGTGGATAGTGGCTTCCAGCTATTGCAGGGTAAATTTTATTAATCATTAGAAGGTCCAAAACCATTTTACTGCTTGATTTTAGAAAGATATTTGAATTATGTATGCATAAACAATGAAGGATAAAACTATACATTATTTAGTGTAATTTTATTAGCAATTTATGTTCATTTTGTATTGCAATTTCCATTTCACAGTCACTAAATTATTCATAATATTTCTCACGAGTTAAACTTTAGGAGTACCTCTAAAAATTATTTTAGACTTATTCCAAGAAATTTGTTTTTCCATATCATTCAAAGGGGAATTTGTATATTTCAATAGTGTTAATTTATGTCCTATGTATATTTCAGAATATCTTGAAACTTCTATATTCATCAGCACATAGTTTATTTATTTTATAAATCATTCTCCGTGTATACGGTGTGCTATTTTAATGACATAATTTAATGTAAGACAATAAAATCGAAAAAAAAAAGCTGGTCTTATTTTCAAAATTAAAATAAAGAACTTTGTATTTACCACACAAAAAGTAGAACAGGATGAACATTTTGGGATGCTATAAAGGGTGCACCCTTCTTTCGCTACAGAAAGTGCAATGTCTATACACAGAAACCTTTTTTATGTGTATGTGGTAAAAACAAAGCCATTAAATTAAAATTTAAAGATAATTATTATTATTTGTTAAATTGGTACATTTAAAATTTACATAATATTTTGCTCTACATATTAAGCAACATATTAGGCATTTAGGCAAGCTTTACACTTCTCAGTGTAAAACTCATATGCAGATATTATAAATAGCTATTTTTCATTTTCTGTTGTAGTGCTGTGTTTGCTGTAAGCAAAATATCTCTCTTCTCTCTCACTTTTTTTCCCTTAACTCCATCGTTGCATAATTGTTACATATCAGTTCATATTTAAGAAAATATTTTTTCAGTCTTCCTTTATGTGGAGTTCATGATGAAAGATTAGTAGATAAAGGCATATAAAAAGATCTTATACATGATTAGCTATGTTTTTTAAATGCTTTAAACTGAATAACCTTTGCGGGAGAAAACCATTCTTGTGGGAAAAGTTGATGAATGTTTTTCTCGTTAATCACAAAAGCCTGAATTTTCTCTCACTAAAATATTTCAAAAATAATTATTAAATTTGCCATTATGAGACTATCTTAAGAGAGTTAGTTTTTAAAGTGAAATTTCATTTAAAAAAATTATTCTAAAAATAATTTTTAGAGGTACTTCTAAAGTTTAACTCTTGAGAAATATTATGAATAATTTAGTTAGTTTTAAAGTGAAATTTAATATTATTTTTAATTTAAGAGCATCATTATTGGTGTTGCATCATTTCAATTTTGGACCAACAACACTTAAAACTTCGATTCGCAGAATTTTATAAAATATTTAAAAAATAAATTATCCAGTTTAATGCATTTAATTTTTGTCTTAATGGACTACTTTTGTCATAAAAAAAGGTTTTAATTTTTTTTTAGAAATTTGCTAGTGCTTGTACCTTGTGCCAAACATTTTTTAATTTAATTTTAGTAATAGATATGTTACTGAGACTGCTTGTCACAAACTGTTAAGTACATTAGTATTTTTTCTATTTTTTTAGGAATTGGTATTTACAGTTCAAGGTTTAACAGAAGGGGGAGAATACCTGTTTCGTGTTATGGCAGTCAATGAAAATGGTCAAAGCCAGCCTCTTGAAGGAACCAATCCCATTATTGCAAAATTGCCATTTGGTATGATCACTTTATCCATCATTGTTCTGCAATAATTTCCACTAAATGTCATACTACATGTCATTCCACTAAATGTCATACTACATGTCATTCCACTAAATGTCATTTCCCTAAAGAATTTGAATATTAAAATATTTTCAATAACTTTTGTATTTCAGACAAACCTTCTGCACCAGGTGTGCCTGTGGTTACGGAAGTTGGTGGTGATTTTGTCAACTTGTCTTGGGAAAAACCAGAGAGTGATGGAGGTAGTCGCATACAAGGTTATTGGGTTGAAAAAAGAGAGGTTGGTACTCTCGCTTGGCAGAGAGTTAGTCCAAATATTTCCATTACAACTCAAGTGAACATTTCAAACTTGATTGAAGACAGACAATATGAGTTCAGAGTATTTGCTGTCAATGAAGCTGGTATGAGTCCTCCTTCAATGAACTCAACTTCTGTGAAGATAACTGATCCTAATGGTAAGCTATATTTTTAGATCTGATGCTTTAGCAATTGTACGGATTTCCTCTTTAATCAGTCCTTACAAATAAGTGTATTATATCATATCATTTCTTTTAATTTTTTTCATAGTATATAAAACCTAGTTTTAGCAATAAATCTGAAATTTCCTTACAATTTTTAAAATCAATTTAACTTTTGTTAATCTAGCCCCAGTTCCACCAGACTTCATCATTCCACTGAGAAATGTGATGGCTGTTGAAAACAAAAGTGCACAATTCACATGCAAAGTGTCAGGAAATCCAAAACCTGTGGTTACTTGGTATATCTTTATATTATATTAGTTTTTCGACAGAATCAATATTTTATTTTTAAAATGTTTTGAATGTTTTTTGGATATTTGTTTTATTTTTAATTAATTATTATTATTTTGTTTTGTTTTACAGGTACAAGGGTACCCGAGAGCTCATGGATGGTGGCAAGTACACAATGCTGAAAGATGGAGACTCCCATTCATTGGTGGTTAGTGAAGTCTATGGAGAAGATGCCGATGAATATGCTTGCCGAGCAGTTAACAAAGGAGGCTCTAAAACATCTAGAGCAGAACTTTTCATCAAAAGTAAATTGAATTTAAGTCTTAATTTTGAAAATATTTTACAAACAAATTTTGTGTAGTTACATATTTTTTTTTTTATCTTGTGAATATGATTGTTCACCATTGGTATAAATAATATTATAATGTAAAAAAAACTTTGTTTTATTTTACTTTTAACAGCTTGTTTTAAGGAAGAAAAATACAATAAGACCTCAATAATGTGTCATGTGAGGACTAAGTACATAAGTGACC
The DNA here is from genome assembly GCA_038373885.1 of Cheiracanthium punctorium. Lineage (NCBI taxonomy): Eukaryota > Metazoa > Arthropoda > Arachnida > Araneae > Cheiracanthiidae > Cheiracanthium > Cheiracanthium punctorium. The sequence continues at coordinate 472,208 of JAWZYV010016502.1, read as the reverse complement.
TTACAATTCTTTACAGAAAACTCATTTAACACCACTATATTTTATACTGTTGTCTCTGTAGTAAGATCTTTCTTTAACCAGACTGTTAGAGTGTGTTGTAGAGGTAGTGTTTTAATAATATAATTTGAAATGAACAATGTCAGGACAAAAATATTGTAGTAAGGTTTGAATTATTATTAGAAATATTTTCCTACTTTTTCTTAGAAGAAATGTTTAAAAACTACATAAATATTGATCAGGCAAAATTTTATTACAGTACTGTGAGAAGGTTTGATTGAAAATATTGAAATTAAGCTTTTAACTCAGCTAACTTTTACCAGAACATTTCCTACTTCTGTCTGCACAACTGTACATTTTCCCTAATGTTAAGTTACTGTTTATTTGTTTGAAGAATTTCATTTAAGCTAATTATTTTATTGTAAGTGATATTTTATGTGATATAATAAGCAACATTATTAAAAAAATTATTCCATATTTTAGTATTTATTAAATATAAAATAATATAAAACCTTGCTCAGGGACATATTTTCTCATCTGCAAGTTAAAACCCTATTAAGCCAATATTTTAGTTAAGAAAGTTTTATGGACATATTTATCCTTGGAAATTTTGTTAATTGCTTGTTATTAGAGCTTATTAAAAAAGGTTTTATGAGTAATAAAACAACTTCAATTTTTCTGCTGTGCTTTTCACAAGAGAATCTGAAAGAAGTGAGCTATTTTTATATTGCTTCTATTTTATTTCATTCATGTTACGTATTACAATCTAAAAATATTTACTTACTGAGAAGCATTAATAATAAGATGCGGTATTTCATGATGTGGATGTTTTCTTCATTTTAGCTGCTCCTCACATTTATGTGCCACCACGATTTAGAGAACTTGCATGCTTTGAGAAAGGTGAAAATGTTACTCTTAAAATTCCATTCACTGGTTTTCCCAAACCTAAAATCAAGTGGTCCAAGGAAGGAGAAGAAATCGAAAGTGGACTGCACTATGATGTGTCTGTTGGTGAAAGGCATGCTCTTCTTACCATCAGAGATGTGCACAAATATGACAATGGACCTTATAGGATAGTTGCTGAAAATGAATTAGGTGTAGACTCTGCCATTATTAAAGTTCAGATCAATGGTATGTTGAAGAAACTATTTTTTTTTCTATTCAAAAAATTCAATTTTTCAGTTTAATGCATAATGATAATTGATAAAAGCTTTTCAAATGTTATATTTTTCTTCTTTTATATTACTATTATACTAAACTTATTTTATATTGCTTTTTATTTGGCACACTTTTCTCATTAAAAGTAAGATTTAAAAGATAATTGCTTTAACATCTACTTTTCAATTCACTTTGTATAAATATCAGTCTGATATTTTTTTTTTGTACTTTTAATTGTGCACTTGTTTATTATAAGCTCACTGGCTGATGCACTGTTTTTTTTTTCCTGTCCCCAGACAAACCTGATCCTCCTCGTTTCCCAGTTGTTGAGAGCATTTGTGATGATTTTGTAACTTTATCTTGGAAAGCACCTTTGTGGGATGGTGGAAGCCATGTTAGTAGTTATCTCATTGAAAAGCAAGAATGCCCAATGACTAGCTGGATTCGCTGTGGAAATACCAGGTAACTTTAAAATACTAAATAACTTTGTAAATAACATACACAAATACAGTAACCCCTCATTATATCACGCTTGTCGGGAGACAAGAAAAATGCGCGATATTACGGACGGAGAGGGGTGAGGGTTGATATGATAAAACTTTTCTTTTATGAACAGCTGCTTTTAAAATATAATAAAACTAATAGCATATGTACTGTAATAAAAGATATGCTCATATATATAGAAAAATAGAAGTTTTTATTTTTATTTTATGACAAATACACATTTCATTTCCTGCTGAAAAAATGATTCGGAGCCATTTCATTTGATTATTCTCTCATATACTGCTTTTCAACAAAGATTAAGGAGCGAAAATTAATTAATTGTACCTAACTTATGTGATAGAAGATATATTTTTCAAATGTACTGTGCTTCTCAAGTAAAGTAACAAAGCCAAAGAGTACAGAAAAAAATTGGGAGACATAGAAAAAGCGCGATATATCTTAATGCGCTACATAACAAGGGTTTACTGTATAAAATGTATAAAATTAATCAGTACAGACCACTTCAGGTGGTACAAAGGTTCCTTTCTCCCTTCTTCAGCTGGGAAAAGTTCCTCTTTCTGGTGTGGAAGGAGAAACTTTTTCCACCTGAAGAAGGGTGAATGCTTTGCATTACTCAAAACAGTCTCCACTGATTAACTTTATATTTGTGTGTGTTATTTGCAAATTTTTTATTATTTCAAACATTTAACACTAGTTTTGTCCCACAGTGACCAGTTGCTAAGCTTTGTTTCCATAAGAAGTAAAGCAGCACCAGCTTGTCCATGCTTGGGAGGGTTAAAAACTTCTCTTTGCTGGACTGCTGTGGCACTGTGTATGCTAAAAAAGCTGGTGCATGTAAATCTGTCATGGCTCTAATGTCCTCCCTGTTCAAATAATACCTCTGGGTATGCCTATCCTTGCACTTGTTCTCTCATCTGTTATTGGTTCAAAACTAGGACACAACACATAGGGGCACATGGCCCTGCCTAGTAGGCGTCCCCATATTGAAATGAGTAACATCTGTAGCATTTATAGTGGTTAAGCTTATAGTATGTTGCTAACCGGGCCAATAGAAAGAAGAGTGAGATGAGGGGGGGGGGGGAAGGAAGACACCAACATTTGGAGTGTTTCTATTACCACGTAACTTTCTTTATATTGAATGAAAATTATTGGTAAATGCTTCTTCACATCCATCATAACATTGGCATAAACTGATGTGTAATATTTAGAGGGGGGGGGGGGAGTCAACATGTAACATTAGGGGGTCAAAATCATTTCTTATTTTTAGAAATGTCATTTTAAGATGGGTTATATCTAAATTTTCTTGAACTTTTAGGAGGGGCAATTGCCCCCTGTTGCTCTTAGTAAATTCTGCTATGTATCATTTGTATTAACCTTCAATATGAGGCAGTCAAATATTTTATCTTACCGCCTATACAAAATTGAAAATTAATGATGTATTTTGAAAAAAGTCATGTGATTTTGATACATAGATAAAAAACTAATCATGCCAAGCACTTCAAAATTTTTAGAATGCCTCTTTACAAACTGTACCGTACTCTGATATAATTGATGAAGCTTTTTCTGTTGTGAAACTTTTAGAAAAAAATATTTCAAGTTCAGATTTTTTTTTCTGAAAGTTTCATAAATACCACTGTTTCATTTATTTCAGCATTTACTATATCTTATAAATAATCAGCCTGAATTTTTTTAAATCCCTGTTATAGTTAATTTATTTTAATTTGTGTATTTTAAATTTTGTACAAAATTTAAGTTATAGAAATTTCTTGTATCTTCTATTCTTATATATATATATATATATATATATATATATATATATATATATTGATTATTCTTGGGATGAAATCTTGAAATTACATATGGTCAGGAATTCGTTTTATAAAAATTTAATGAATGAAATTAAAACTGCATTATCAGATATTCAACAACAGTGTTTTTTAATACATTGGCTTTTATTTAGTTTTAATTATTTGTTCCTACTCACAGTAACGTAACAAAAGTTGCTTACTGCTCACTTATAACTATACTAAATTTACATGTCTTTTGTACAAAATGATGCTTCTTATAGAATTGCAGAACTCTCCATTTTGTGGAGAACCCCATTATCAAAAACTAACGTATAATATATGCATGCTAAAACCAGTTTTAACTTTTCAAAATATGGCATTTGTTGTTGAGCAACAATTTATTTAAGTATATGGCATTCTTATTTCAGGTTTACTTACCATACCATATCTGGACTGAATCCTGGTAAAGATTATGTTTTCAGGATATATGCTGAAAATGTGTATGGTCGTAGTGATCCCAGTGAACCTACTCAGATAGTCACAACAAAATGTAAGTTTTATGTATTTAAAAAAATATCAAATTATGTTAAACTGTTGTTAAATAATTCAGTGGAATATTTTTTTTACATTTTACTATACTATAACTATTTTTGTTTACAGTGAAAGAAAAAGATGCTGCAAGAAGAAAGCACATTTTATGTATGTTTTTCCCCCCTACTTAATCCTTTGATATTGCAATATATATGTTCGATTGTCATGGTAGTTTAAAGAATGTTTAATCTCTAAAATTTTATCAAAAAGTTAGTTTAACATATCATGGTATTAAAAATTTTTACCTTTTGCCTCTTGCTTTTATATTAATTCAAAAATTTAAATACTTTTTAAACTGTCATTCAAACATAAGAATACTATCTTATACTGATTCATCTATTTTTTATAAGTGTACTTGTTAACTATTCTTAGTCTAAGATTAAATATCTGTAATGATATAAAAATAATCAAAAAGGGAAGTTTATTATTTTTAATGAGTATTTTTGTTTGCCTGTTTACTGATGATTCTTAGGATTTTTAAAGATTATTTTTATACTGATACTAATTAAATGACTTTTATTACATTAAAAATTATGTTCACATTCTGATGAATTATTTGTCTAATTGTACTTATGCTTAGATAGATTGAAATAAGCTCTAAAATATTTTAATTGGGATGATTTTATTTTAGTGGATGCCCAAGGCAGGCGAATTCGTGGAAAATCTGAAGGAAAGGTTAGAAATTATGACCAATTCGGTAAGCATCATCCTATTTTGTACTTTGAAAATGAATTTAAAATTTTATTTCATATTTATAATTTGTGAACTATTATATTTTATTTCATTTTTTAGTATTTGATGTGTTTGACAAATATATTCCACAACCTGTTGATATTAAAACTTCGAGTGTGTATGACAAGTATGATATTCTTGAAGAAATCGGAACGTAAGTTTTTTTTAGTTTGTATTTATATAGTTAAGTTGTATTTATATTTTGATAGTTTGGTGGTGCCACTTATATTTATGCTTATTTCCATTTAATAATATTAGTTACAATTTGCAAGATCCGAATGTGAATTGTATAAATAATTTTTCTTAGACATTACAAATATGTTAACAGTAATAAAAAGTATAATAATTTGTTTTAAGTTAAAGAGAATGTAATTATTTAGGGTTAGTTGAAAAAAAAGTCTATGACATTACTGTAATTAAATTGCACAAAGTAAATATAAAGGCAGTTAGAATACACTGTGCCCTAGCTCTTTAACAGTTAATTCAAACTACATATAGAAATGATGTTTCAAGAGACTATCTGGGAAGGGAGGTGGGGGGAGTAGTAGTAGTTCATTCAGAGTGCATATTTTAATTTGAAATTACCAAAAGTGGTAGTTTACATTGCTTGTATATTTAACATTTAAAAAAAATAATCTTATATTAACCATCTAAAATATAATAGTAAGTATTTTAGACAGCAGTGCATAGCAGTAATAGTTCATTTGACTTCACATCATACATTAAATAAATTCACTGGAGGTAAATAACTGTATTTTTTTTTTCTCTTCATGGCACTTACAAAATAATGCATTATACATACACAAAGTCACAAAGTAACAAGGTAATACCTATTTTACAATCAAAACAACATTTCACAAATTCAGATATATTAATCTCAAGTAACACTGAAAGCCATTTTCTTTGGTGTACACATTTTAATAACTCAACAAACTCCACTGTAAAGTAATCTCCAAATAGAGCAAACATTTTCCCATGTTGTTGCTAAGGCAACTGTTTTCTCAAAACCTCATCTTTTAAAAATGAAAACTTTTTGTATAAACAAAAAACAGAAACTAGGCATTGCACCAACAATTACAGTCATGGTAAGTAATGAAATTAGCAGTTGATGTGCTTGCATCTCATGTAAGACAAATGAATTTATGCAATACAATGGACTTCTTACTACAGATAGTTTTATCTGTTAACTTTCAGCTGTCAAACTTTATTTGTATGTCATAAAAATGTTTTTTAATATAACTTCTGAAAGTATTATGTTTAAATGTATAAAATTAAATGCTTTATAAATTTTTAAAGGGGTGCATTTGGAGTGGTTCATAGATGTAGAGAAAGGAAAACTGGTAATATTTTTGCTGCCAAATTCATTCCAACCAACCATCCTCTGGAGAAGTCTCTCATAAAGAAGGAGATTGATGTCATGAATCACTTACATCATCCTAAGCTAGTGCACCTACATGACGCCTTTGAAGATGATGATGAAATGGTACTTATATATGAATTGTGAGTATGCTTTTTCTTGTAATATCTAACATTGCCAAGTGCATTTTTACTTTACATAGAACCACAAATCTGTTTGTGAAAAATATTGTTGCTATATTTTTGTGTAGTTGTTAGCATATGCAGATCTTCCGACAGTTCTAGAAAAACATTGAAACCCCTTAAATTTTATTTTAGACAATCAGGGTACTAAAAAAACTTTCTGAAAACTTTCACAAGAATTCTGAAGAGTCCTTAATTATTTTATAAATAAATGCAAGTAACTGTTTACATTGCATTTCCCATGAAAGGAAGTAAAAGTAAAAGTAGGGAATAAATCTAAAAAAAATCATCAGTATCTATAACAACCCCCCCCCATTTCACATTAGAAACTAGGTCCAGCACAATATTGCATTCCTTTTGCTATTTATAGGCATTCACTCCATTCTCATAGGTGTTTACCACTGTTTTAATTTACGTAAAATGTAAAGAATTGCAGTATACAATTAAAATATCAATTTTTTTTTTTATTTAGCATGTCTGGTGGAGAATTGTTTGAAAAAATCACAGATGACAGCTACTTTATGTGTGAAGCAGAAGTGATTAACTACATGAGGCAAATCTGTGAAGCTATGAAGCACATGCATGAAAAGAATATTATCCACCTAGATATAAAGGTAATAATTCGGTTACAAATATCAATGATGTTTGTTCAAAGTGTAATAAGAACTTTAAAACTAAGCCCCCCCCCCAAAAAAAAAGTATACTTAATGAAGTTGTATCCTTTTGAGATAAAGGAATGTTGCAATTAATACAGTGTTTAAGCTGCTAGAGATTAACTTTTTGAACATCTTATTAAAAAGACAGCAATGTGCAAAATTAACTGTGAAAATTTGTGTATATTCTCTCTGAATATGTTTAAACTAAACTAATCATGTTTTAGTAATTTCTATTTTTCCTTTTTTTAATAATGCTTTGAATTCAGTATTTTAAATATGCATAGTACTATTATCAAATTTTTGACTTCACATATCTAAATAAGAAATAGTATTTCAAAATTTGGATGATTTATAAATTTATTAGGTGGTGTATTTCATTATTTACATCTGTTATGTTCTTCTTAATCAAATGAGATTAGTTATGCTTCATCTTGCAGCAGGTATATTGTAACAATTTGTATGGTTAAGTGTTTTTTATACTTTTTGCAAAGCCATATTTTTAGTTATACTGTTTCAAATGCAAAATGCTTCAATTTTTGAAAAAAGAAAATTAGAAAAACAATCATAAGCATCAATAGAGAAAATTGATTAGAAAAATAATAAAAGTAAATGGACTTACTGAAAGATTAATCAGTAAGTCCATTGTTTGTGTGATATGTTGTACATTTTTTTTGTAAAAAATTAAAATATAAAAAATAAGTAATTACTTGTGTTATTAGTAATTATTTGTGTGATATGTCATACATTTTTTGTAAAAATTTAAAATATAAAAAATAAGTAATTACTTGTGTTATTAGTAATTATTTGTGTGATATGTCATACATTTTTTGTAAAAATTTAAAATATAAAAAATAAGTTATAAAATTTTATTTTGCAGAGAAAATGCTACTACTTTTAAATGGATATGTGTCTGATGCAATGAGTACAAACAATAAACTTTTGAGAGTTTAATAATTTGCATTATGTAACTTATACATTTTTTTCATGACTATGGGATTGTGCATTGATTATCTTTTTTTATTTTTTAAAGCCTGAAAATATCATGTGTCAGACAAAGACCAGCAATGCTATTAAACTAATAGATTTTGGGCTTGCTACAAAATTAGATCCAAATGAAGTGGTTAAAATATCTACTGGAACTGCTGAATTTGCTGCTCCAGAAATTGTCAACAGAGAACCTGTTGGTTTCTACACTGATATGTGGGCAGTTGGTGTACTTGCTTATGTTCTGTAAGTTTTATATCTAAAAAAATGGTAACCATAATTTAAAGTGATATAAACATGCGAGTTTATTTCCAAAAATTTTCTAATATTATTATATAGATCTAATTATACTTTGTTATTTTCACCATTGAACTAATAAATTTATTGAAAACAGAGAAGTTTTTAAAATTGAGCAATATTTGATGTCTTTTGATAAGCTTTTTACTTTGTGTTTTTCTTATAATTTCAGGAAATGTAAAAAAAAGTAGGATTTTTTAAAAGAAAATTTTCTATAATACTGACTATGTAGCTTTTAAAACACTAGTTGAATTCCAAATCTCTGTCAAAAAGAAAGTAGAAAGCAAATTAAAGAAGGAAAAGAGAAAGTAAATTAAAAATAGAAAGGGTTGCTGTAATTTTTAAAGTGATAATGTTTCTGAAAATTCTTTATTTTAGATGAAAAATCATTATTTTTATAGCAGATATTTTTGAGATGTTTACATTCAGTTATTTTCAGCTTTATGATGGAATGTGCTCCTTGCATCATCAGTAAAATAATAAGCTTCCTAGTTTATTTCTTCGTGGATATAAATACTCAGAGGAGTAAACATTAAAATATTTATATTAGAATTGGTACTTTTTTGTTAGTTACAATTTTAATGTCCAGATGTGAGAAACGTTTGAGTGTTTCTTCCTACAATGAATATTTCATCAAGTAGAGAAAGGACATTTAAATACTGCCATCTCTGTCAGCCTTATTAAAAGGACTTTTATCATGCAGACTGTATCATCACAATGATCCTTGAAATTACTGAATAAAAATTATAGTTTTAAAAGAAAAACAAACATTTAAATATAAAGTACTTCTTTTCTTTCTTCATCTTCTTCTTTTGTCTCACCATGGCACAGTGGTTATGTCGCTGGAAATGGTAGATGGCCGAAGTGTAAGGTCCCGAGTTCGGGTCCCTTCGCGCAGGTGTCGATATAACAGTGTGGAGTTTTGGTAACTTTCCTCCGGATGTAATGTGAATACGCATAAGAACCCCTGAGAAAGTCCTCCTACCAAGACAACCCCCATCCTTGGCATATCACCCTAGTGTAGTAGTGCCATATCATGCTAACATGCACCTTCTTTTTTTTTCTACTAAAGAGAATATATTTGCAAATAAAGTACAAATCAGCATACTTTTTAAAAAGTTCAATATTTTGTACTCCTAAAAATGATTTTTGTCTTAATTGTTTACAGTTTGAGTGGTCTGTCTCCATTTGCTGGTGATAATGATGTAGAGACCTTAAAGAATGTTAGAGCATGTGATTGGGAATTTGATGATGAAGCCTTTGCTCATGTTTCTGCTGAAGGCAAAGATTTTATTAGCAAGCTACTTGTGAGAAGTAAAGAGTAAGTATTGCTAAACGAATTTTGAGAATGCTTTCTGTATTAGCAATTTATTATACAAGCTGAGAATGAAATTACTGTGTTTTAAATTTGCCTTTATTCTTTTTAACTTATTTTAGTACAGAATATTTTCCAAAGTCTAAAATCCTAAAGTATAGTCCCAAAGTCTAATTTTTTAGTCAAAGATTGTCTAAAAATTTATATGTGAGTTTAGAATACTCAATATAATCATATTAATAGATTACTCAATCATATAAATAAATAATCAGATAATAGACATACACATTTTATTTTTCTAATTCTTTTTTTTTTAAACTTTAGTAAACGATTGACTGCACATGAATGTTTAGAACATCCATGGTTGAAGGTATGTTTAACAATATTTTATATAAACTTGCAACACATTTTTTTAGTTTATATCAAATGCATTTGCCTGACAGAAATATTGTATGTAATTATTTTTATTTATCTTTTTTATTGCAGGGTGATCTCAGTCATGACACTAGAGTTCGCATTCCAAATAGAAGATATGTTAAATTTAGGGACAGTATACGTGATAAATATGTAAGTAACACAATGTACTCTTCCATCATAAGTTTACATACAAATGTTATACTAATTTATTTTAATTAATACTGATTTTAATACAAGTAAAATTATAATTCATCTCTTATTTGTATATGTTGTAGGCTGACTCCTGGAATAATTGTTTACTTCCATTTGGCCATATTGCCAACTATAGCTCACTTAGAAAATTGCAACAAGAAAAATATAAAATCCATGATTTCTATTTTGGTAACTATTATTCATGTTTATATACATAAATGAATTGTTTCATGTTAGTGTTACTTCTCCTTTTAATTAATGAGTAGGTTGCATTAAAAAAATACTAAAATGGGTTTTCAGTACTCAAGCTACAATTTATTTCAAATAATCGTTAAAAGATGCATTCTAACATTTTTTAGCCAGCTACATTCTTAATTGGATATGGATAGATGTAGTAGCAACTTAAATTTCATAAAATCTTCAATTTTTGTCTAAATACTGTATTTTTTATTAAATCTTTTAGTTTTTCAAACTTACCAACAATTTATATGCACATTATTTCTCTAAGGTTAAATTAAAATAATAATAATTCTAAAAGATTTGTTAATAAATTCATTAATATAAAATGCATACAAATGTAACATAAATTAAATATGTCTGAAATAATATATTCATGAACTTTATTATAATCTTGAATAAGCTAGTCTTAATTCCATAACTGTAATCTAGTTGCCAGATTATAACAAGATGAAGAAACTTCATTTTTGTTTGTTAAGAACACTGAAAAAGTCTTGAAATTCAAATAAGAGGCAGCTTATTGGACTAGAAATTAACCATGCTTATCATCTAATTCCTATATATTAAATAATCTTTTTTGTGTATTCATATTTCTGTAGATATTAATTTTTATTTTTCATTCTTTAAGTATGTTTAAAGGAAAGAATGAACATTTATTTTCTGTGTTTTTATTTACTTAAGTGCTCCCATTACAAAAGGCTATTTGGAAAATCATTAAATAATTTTGACTGCTGAAAATATGGTCTACTAATTTAAAATTATTTATTCATTCTTGCCACAGATTATATTTTGTCAGTAATTTAAACGTTGATTTTTAATTTGAAATGATTATTTTAGATCGTCTCCAGGCTGCACCTAGGTTTGTCATTCGTCCTCAGAGTACATTCTGTTATGAAGGACAAAGTGCAAAGTTTTTCTGCAGGGTTACTGCTCCAGCTTCTCCAACTGTGTCTTGGTAAGTTAGCAAAATATATTGTTTTAAAATACATTATTTAGGTATATTATTTACTCTTCATTTAGCTTTTCCACCATTGAGCACACTTAAAGTTATATTCATAAGAAATGTGAAATATATTTTCTGTATAAGCAATGGCTTGGTAATTTTTTCTTTTCCTTTGTTTTAGAGGCTTTTGAAAGTATTTCTTTTTCATTCATAGTTCTTAAGTCTTCCTAATTTTAGGATGATATAACAGTGTTTTGGATTATAGCAGAGTGTATTGTCACTCATCCAATAAACAAGTACAGTGAAAAATAGATATAGTTTACTGTATTTCTGAAAGTACTTAAATAATCTTTACTTTTATTTTAGACTAGCTGCGTGCCCGTTCTTCGCATGGTAGGAAACGAAAATTTTCCTTACATGTGTAATTCGAATTTATTCGTGATGTGGAATCTTAAAAAAAAAAAAAAAAAAAAAGCAAAATTATTTGACTCTTGACGTAAAGTTTGCGTCATGAGTACTAACTTGGCATCATTGCAGTATAATGACTCAAAAAGCTACGTCAGTGTCATTCACTATCAAAAAAGTGGAAAGCTTAATGGTTTGCAGGGAACTCCTGGCTTTCAAAATGTCTTATTTCTAGATCATACTGTTTTTAGGTTCAAAGTTGTAGCATTAAATACCTAAGACACTACATGAAATGGACAACCGTTTATTTCTTTCCAAACATGTACCATGTAAGGAAAGTATTATAATCATGAAAAAATTCGACTTCGAGATTTTGGTATATTTACACGTTTTGAGGTCTTCTGAATTCATTTATGCTATTTTCAAGAGATGTTTTTAAAATAGCTGCGCACCCGCTCTTCATACGGGAAGAAGCGAATATTTTACTAAAATCATATATCTGCATGTGACAAAACAGAATTTCATTTTTAAAAAGAGTTCAAGTAATCTCCTCTGTTGAAATTACCGCGGATATATTAATGCAAATTAGAATTACTTTTCGTTTAGTTGGTTGTAAGACAACCGTAGGATAAACACCTTTAATTTCATGGAATATTTATTAGCATGCTATATTGTGATTTGTTCATATTATCCTTACAAATCTAATAATACTACCTATTACGTACATTAATACTATCTATCTTAGCTTCTCCAACTTCAAAGCTGGCTTAAACAGCTTGGATTATTTGGCCCCAATGGGATCTTTTGATTCTACGGCGATTCTTTGCAATTTATGCATTAGCATAAATAATGATCATTTCACATAATGGTTGCCATTAAGGAAACTCTCCATATATATTTAATTTATGCATAGTTTTATAAGATTAGCGTATTTAGCGCCGCAAACCGTTTCATCTTACCTTGGGGAGAAAATATCCAAGGGGGTGCCATTTTATATATTCATTTATCTAAGAGCGATATCTTATATATCCTCCATAGTCCTGTCTCCTGAAAAACATCAAACTGTGTAATGTCGTAGAGCTAATTATTCCCGCTTCAGTTGTAACAGGGGTTAGAGTTGCAGAGTTTACAAATTTCACCCATTTTTTAAATTTATGACGTCACTGTTTAACTGCTGCAAAGGATACCCCGTTTGGTTGAGGGAGTTTATTTCGATATTTTGCATATTAGTTTTCAAACGGTATCATTAAAACTTTGCTTTATGTAGGACCGCTATGAAGGAACGTAATTCAACGTTAAAATAAAACTGTACTCGCAACATGTATGCATATGTTAGGCAATGCCTGTGCCATAATTAAATGCCAAAAATAAAAAAAGTAAATAGAAAAATTTTAATATATCGCGCTTTAAAGCGCAATATATTAAAATTTTCGTAACTTTTTGTAATTTTTGTAACCTTTAAAATGAACATTTTCATGTGCGTTAAGACATTTCAGTTTTTAAATAAGCAACGGATTAAAATACCACTTCTAATAATAGTAATCGTAAATTTCTTAGTTTATTTCATTTATTTCTACAGTAAATTTTAATCAAAATATCATCTCCCTGTGTTGAAAAAAGATCAGGAATAAATGAGTTAAAATTGTGGCGTAATATTTACGTATCTTAAAGCATTTGACGTCATAGATCCTCACTTGCGAATTGAAATTCCGATATCCCATCTTAAAAACTCCATTGGTTGAAAAAAAACCTTTTTTCTAATCCTTTTTGTGGCAGCAACCCAGCATAAATTCTCATGCCATGATCGCAATGTAATGAATGGCGTAAGATCGCATTGATGCTATTAAATTCTAAACATTAGGTTGCATTAAAATTTGTAAAAAATCATCTAATTGACATAACTTTTTTGTTTTCATTTAAAAAGAGGGAGAAAAAAATGTTTCACGATTTGTCAAAGTATCAAAAAGTTATGACGGATAGAATTCTAGATGCGACAGTTTTAAAATTATTTTACGAAAAATTCGCCAAAACAGATGCTTAGTAAAAAAATTCCTAAAAATCGGTAAATCATGTTACGTATTCAGAACAAACTGCTTTTAAAAGAAAAATTTCTCCTCTATCCGATGATACAAATGTCGTTTTGCTGCGAGCGTAATTTCTGCCGTTATTATTACGAATTAGGTGAGAAAAAACGCAAAAAATCGCATAAAACATAAAATTAAAAAAATTCTAGGTCGAATTTTGAAAAAATCCCTTCAAGGTGCACAACTACATATTTACATCTTCCCGAGTACTAAATTTGGTGTTTCTAGGTATAAACGCTGCTGACAGACACACACCCACAGACTTCTTCTTTTATAATAAGTAGAGAAAAGTCTGAGAAATCTGTTCATAATAGTTATTATGTATGAGTCTAAAGACAATTATAACTGAATGCCTAGTACTAAATAAAGGATTTTGTGAACTGTAATACTATTTAGTGTATATTTGTCAACTTAACTTTTGGCTCTTCTTTATCAACTCCAAAGTTAATTTTAAGTAAACCATGTGCAGTTACATGGAATTGCAAGCAAAAGCAGAAAGACACTGGGAATGCAGATAGTTAAAGTCTATTAAGCATGATTGATTTTCTGTTGGTCTTCTGGTTGTGTTATCAGTGAACTTTTAGCAGCTACTTATAGCTATATACCAAATTTGTAGAAACTTCTAAATTATTGTATAAAATGCTTATATTTGTCGCCTTTTATAAAGTTATTTATAGTATTACTGTTATGTGTAGGATTTATTTATTTGCTCCTTTAGTTAGCTCTTAAGTTTGATTTCATATTTGTGCATGTATTATTTGGCTGATGAGATACTCATAATTGAAACATTATTTCAATATGAGTCTGCTAATTAATATTGGTAAAAATAAACTTGATGGAGTTGCAATGGAAACTTTTTAAAAAGAATATTTCCATTTTCAACCTAGTCACTATAGTATGAGGTTATTTTCTATGTATAATTTTGATTTATAGTTACGAGATTGTTGTACTAAATAAAGTTTTTGTAAGCAAAGTAATTTAAGCTCTTCATGATGTGGTTGTGGAGTGGGACTACTGTATTCAGCTTATAATCATCAAACATTTTAAAACACAAACAAATATCAGAGACTCTTAAATATATTTTTTTACAAACTGTACTTGATAGCTCTCTTATAAACAAATTAAACTATATGCCTTGTATGACTTTAAAAGAAAGTCTTAATCTCAAACACCATGCTGCAAATCCGGCTGAGTTATTAATTTTACATGCACAAAATTAATAACAGGTTCTCATAAAATTACACATTAATCTCATGTTGTACCTTTAACCTATATTCTTACCATTATCATTATTTTTAGGTATCGTGATAATGCTGAGTTGAGGCAGAGTGTAAAACATATGAAAAGGTATGAATACAATGACTATTACTTTGTTATCAATCGTTGCAAGCTTGATGACAGGGGAGAATACATTATCAAAGCAGAGAATCATTATGGTTCCAGAGAAGAGCCTGTATTCCTTAATGTCCATTGTAAGTTAAAATACAAGTATTTTACAATTTTTTTTCCATTATCTTAATTGCCGAGGAAATTTTTGTATTACATGGTTACTTTGATATTATTGTTACATTAGCCTTGTAAATTATTTTAAAAATTACATTTGTATATATGTTATTAATGATATCATGGAATGTTTATTTCTTTCAGCTGTTCCTATTGACATTCCAAAGATTACTCTTGATGAACCAGTAAGGTAAATATGCTGAATTAACCCACTATTGTTTAACTATTTAAAATTAATCACTACTATTTTTGCTTACTTGAACATGCCATTTACATTGCTTGCTTCTTTATTTTACAGAAAGAGAATTGAATTAGAACCACCTAAATATCAAGAACCAAAAGATTCTCCACCATTGTTCACTTTCTTATTGCGTCCACGTGTTATTCAAGTTGGCATTGGTGTTAAACTTCTTTGTTGTTTGTCTGGAAAACCGTTACCAGAAGTAAGTTTTATAATGCAATGAAATTGACTAGTTTCACATCATTTCAGTTTATGTAAGCAACTTTTAAAATGTGACAAAATTCCATTGTCTTTAGTTGTTTTTATGATATAGATAATTTCATTTAAATAATAAGAGTAGATTTTATTTGAAAAAATAAGAAATATAATGGGCAATATGGGAAATTCAAAAATTTCCCATATTTTGTTATAATTGTGTAACATATTTGTAACACAATTAAATATTATATGAAAAGTTTTTATTATTTTATTATTTCCTTAGATTTGTATGAAAATCTTTCTCCCAGATAGTTCATATCATAAAATGATAACTACATTTTTAGTTGATGTAAAATTTCCAGATAACATTAAAATATTTCTGCTGTAATTAGAGATTAAAAATTTTGGAATTATAAGGAAAAAGTGTTTTCATTCATGACTAAAACTTTTTTTTAACTCAAAAACGTAAGCATATGTATTTGAGCTTTCACTGAGAAGTTATGTTTTATGCTCTCTCCCTTGTACCCTATCCCCTTGCCAGTACCCCCAAAATACCAAGCTTCTCCAAATATAGTTGGAAATCTAAACAATTTTGTTCACTAAACCCCAGTTCTTTTGCAATATACCAATGTTTACTGATAACTAAAACACTGACAAATCATAAATTATTTTTCAGCTTTAATCCCACAAACATAATTTAAGACTTTAAAAGAATTACAGTTACTTTTATTATTATCATTATTATTGTTATTTTAATCAAAACTGTTTGAGCTAAACTGCAAATTTTTGTCAAAGGAAATCTATACCCCCCTTTTCTTGTGTGTGTGGGAGGGATGGGGATGAAGGTAATTTTGTTTGCTTCCATCATTTAAAAGATAAGGAATTCAAATACTCGTTTTGGAAACCAACTCTAGGCACAAAGTAAAAATCTCAACATTTTATCTTTGCAATAATGGGGATGAACTGGTTAACACTGAGTTCAAAAGTTTGAATGAAATTACGGTTTTGCCCTTTTTTGAGACATTCAAAGGTTTAAATAACAAGAAAAGTCTTAAAAGATATTTTAAGTGATTTTTAACAAGTTAATTTAGTGAATTAATAATCCATTTTTAGTTTATTATAAATTTATTGAATGTCTTATAAAGTTTGTAAAAATATGTGTTCACTAAATGATACAACTTAGATAAAACTTACTGTTATTCTAAAGTTTAATATGATGCTTAATGGTCTTTGTTAACTTTGAAATATATAATGATCCATTTGTACACAACTTCTGCTGATATGTATATATATTCATAAACAAAATGCAATTTAAAATTGCATAAAAAATCAATTTTCAGATTCGCTGGTTCAAAGATGGTCGTGAAATCGGAAAACATCAGTACAGTGTTGCATATAATGATGGTGTTGTAGCCCTTGAAATTCCATCATGTACAGTTGATGATTCAGGAACATACATATGTGTGGCTACAAATTCATTGGGTGAAGACAGAACCACATGTACAGTTAGAGTAGAAGGTATACTGTTTATTTAATTTGTTAATCTTATTTTCAGTGAAAAATTAAAAAAAAAAGAAACATATTAACAAGCGCCTGTCTCATATGTTAAAGTCATTCCTTTTGTCAGTAATTTTATGTTTTTATATTTTTTGATTTTTGAAACATAAAAATCCATGCTATAAAATGAATATACTAACACTTAAATATATGTAATTTTTATTAAAGTATCAAATTTCATATGTTAGACAATTTAAAATAAATTTAATCTTTTGCATAGCAATATTATTTCTATACTACAGACATACTATAGTTACTATTATTAAATTAGAGAATTTCACATGACTGAATTTTTAAACTTGCATTACTAAAAATCATATAGACTACTTCATAATGTTGAATACTGCTTTAATTTTTTTATTTTGTTACAGAAAAGGGTCAGATTTAAGATGTTAATCATAAATAACTTGAAACATACAAAATTTTTAGTTATATCTTATCTCAAAAGTATGTTACTATAAATATTAAAAATGCAGAGAAATCACTTAAAAAGAATTAGAATATACTATACTATTTACACTGCATCGAGAAATATAATATTGAGGAATCTGCTTAACATGCAAACAAAATAAAGATATAAATATTGTGTATTCCATTTAAATATTGTGTATGCTGTTTAATTCTGCA
Source organism: Cheiracanthium punctorium (assembly GCA_038373885.1). NCBI lineage: Eukaryota > Metazoa > Arthropoda > Arachnida > Araneae > Cheiracanthiidae > Cheiracanthium > Cheiracanthium punctorium. Next base: position 454,244 of record JAWZYV010016502.1, on the reverse strand, counting down.
CACGAAATGATTCAGTCAAAAGGAAGAATATAAATTGTAGTTGAATGTAAGTACTATTTATAATTAGTAGTAATTAATTTTTCTGGTGTTTGTATATATACTTACTTATTTATTTAAATTGATGATAAATGGTTCTGTTTCCCCCCCCCCCCCCAGATCGAAGGGCTGCATCAAGAACACAGTCGCCAGTGAGTGTCAGTCCTCGAATAGCCACACCTACATCGCTATTTAGGGATTCCTTCAAATCCTCTCATGTTGGTCGTCCAGCTGCTGCAGCAACGGCCGCTAGGCCCAAAGATTCAGTTTCTTCTACACTATCTGCTGCAGCTTCAAAGTTGGCTGTTCCTGATGCCAATAAAAGGACTCAAAAACCATATGGCAAAAAAGACAAGGGAGAAGGGCAGCCAACTAGATCCCGTACAGCTACAAAAGAATTGCAGCGTAAGTCTCTAGTATCTGCATCTAAAATGAAAAGTTTGCTGTAGTACAGTATATTATTGTGATAGGGGAAATTGGGGTGCAATGAAACAAAATTTCTGCTCACAAATTTGCATGTACAAAAATAAAATTAATGGACACTTTTATTTTTGTACATGCAAAACTCGTTTTCCCATCTAAATTAATTTTTATGAGTTTGTAAATAGCATCTTCATATTTAAAAAATTGCAAAAAAGGCAAAGGTCGACAGTGTTTCATTGTATCCTGTATACTCGGGGTACAATGAAGCACTTAATAACACTTTACAAACACTCTGATATGAGTGAAAATTTCAGCATATATGTTTTATGTAAATTTATAATAAACATTAATAGACTTAAATATGAAATTCAAATGGAAAAAACAAATTTAATTAAACTGTTATATCTTGAGATAAACACAATACTTTTGTTAGAGGTTAGTCAATTTTTTTCATTTTATATTAAATTTACTTAAATCAAACTAAAAATTAATATTTATGGCTCCCTTTCTGTACTACCTGAAGGAACAGTAGGTGGTAGTTTTGATACAATTAGAGTTTTTTTAGAAATATATACAGTCAACTCCGGTTATAGTGAACTTTCAGCTATAGTGAACGCAAATCGTTAGTCCCGATTCACTCACATTAGAAATGTGCATAGCATTTTTCGTTTTTAGTGAGCATGACTTCGGTTATAGTAAACCTAAAAACTGAACTTCAAAAATTCTGGAAATGGCGGAGATAAAGTTTTTCGATGTCTACATTTTAAAAGGTCTGTATTGCATTCGATAAATACACAAAGAGATTATCAAGCATCTGTTCCAAAATACAGGGGAATTGTCAATGGCTAGGCTAACTTGGCAAAGGGGAGAGGGTAACAATAGCGCTCTAGAAAAAGGGCTTTTAGACTCTTGACCGCTTTGAAACCAGGAATTTATTCATTGCAGTGATGCATACTTATCTTTAGCGCTTCGATTCCCTTGTAAAATAGCCCAAGTCTTGTGGTGTATGCCTCTCCGTACTCCTTTTGTCCGATACCCCCAGTGCTTAAAAGATAAGCTCATCTTTTGCAATCTGCATGAAAGTCTGTGACACCCACACTTCCACAATGAGGAAGGCTTCAAAGACAATTTTAAAAAGAAACATGCAATTTTTTTCATCCTCATTCTTGACCAGAAAGGAAAGACCACAAGTGCCTTAATCCAATTCATCAAACTGGGGGCATCTGTAAAAAGGGATTAAATTCTTAGTCTGTTAGAATCAATAACATTTTTCAGCTACTAAGCACTTAATAAAAAGTAGGGTACATTTCATGGTGAACAAAAACGGCCATGTTTCTCTTGTCCTTGAACGATTTCATTTTCTATTCCCAGTGCAATAGCACAGATTAAGGATTATCACTGCACTCCATTGCTTGATTGGCTATAGCACTCTCCAACCAATTGAATGGAATCTTCCAAATTATTGTAGTACTTAGGAGTAATAAGACATAAGATTTGATTAATTATGTTGGATTTATATAAATATTCAGTGCAGGTATATAAAACACTATTTTTTACTTATGTATATAATGTATTCCTTGTTCATATGGGAACACTTCGCTTATAGTGAACTTTGGATATAGTGAACGAAATTTGCCGTTCCCTACAGGTTCACTATAACCAGAGTCGAATTTCAGAAGAATGCACAAATTTGAAGCTTGGACTTGACTTGTTTTATGTACAGAACATTGTATTCCGCTTGATTTAAGTTTATTATATCCTCAGCAGAGTACATTTCCTTATATTTAAGTTCAACTTCCTTGATTAAAACATAATCATTTAGAGCAATACTGCTTGTGTTATATATGTTATGTGAGACTAGCTCATAATCTGTACTGTTTGGATTTTAGTTGATGGACAGTCTGGATATTCGCCATCTTCAGAGTATGAAGAAGATGGAGGACGTTTTAAAATAATTCTTTGTTAACTTTATGTGCTCTATGGAGATCTCAGTCTAAATATTTAATAGTAGCATCTTTAATTTAAGTGAATGAGGGATATAATGAAACATGTTTCATTGTATTCCATCTACAAACATTTCTTTGTACCCAAACTGAATCTACTAACTAAATAAATTTTTACTAATTCTCAATATTTATTTTTTAAATTCTGGCTTTGAAATTATGAAGACTACATCATTCTTATCACAATATTTGAAAAATAAATAATTATACATATGTAAACATGGAGGTAAAATGTGAATATCTCCCAGTCACATTAGCAACTGGAACATATATCTGTATAATATGTCTGTGAGTTTCAACCTTTTGTGACAAATCCTATTGATTTTAGATAGCATATATCACTGTACCCAAATTTCCCCTACATTGTTTTGAATTTATATGTTTAGTTATACAAATTTTGTATTTGTAAAAATAACAATACATGGGAAGCTGTATAGTAAAATATTACAAAATTAAAGTCTGCCAAAAGCAAATTATTGTAAAAAAACACTGTTTATGATACATAATTTGAATGTGCTTTAATATAAGTATGCACTGCTCTGTTAGATTTACACATTTATTTTGTATTTTTGTATGAAATAAAAATTTATAAAAATATGTTATTGTAAATATTAAAAATACAAATTAGAATTTTTAAAAATCAAAATATGTACTATGTTGTGTATAGAGGAACAGTTTTGTGAATCTGCTTATTTCATATGCAAACAACATAAAGCTATTAAATATTGTGTATGCTATAAAAAATTCCACAAAAAATATTTACTTGCTAATTCTTTAAAAGGCATTGAAAATGAAGGCATTTCTTAATGCTTAATTTTTTATAGCTGTGAGTGACTGCAAACACATTAGTTTAAAGTTTAGCATTGGTTTTAAAAATGCATCCTTTCATGTACATAAAAGGAAAATTTTAAATGAAAAATTAGTAAATTAGCAGATTAAGATCGTAGGAACTCTTTCCCAAAGTGCATCTTTATGTTTATAATTCAATGATAAATAGATACTGTTTGATTTTATTTTTTTTCTCACTGTATGTAATATTTTAATTTAGTTCCTGAAGATAAACCCATGACTGAGCCAAAATTTAACCAAACTTTGAATGATAGGACTGTTAAAGATGGAGAAAGTGTTACATTAAAATGTGTGGTGGCAGGTGACCCTGAGCCTCAAGTGGAATGGTTAAAGGATGGAGTCGTAAGTTTTAGCTTTTTACATACTTTCTGATTTTTCTATTATCATTACAGTGTATGTGCAAGTAAGATTTATAATTATTTGGGATAAATGTAAGGACAATATTTTTAAAAGTATTTATCAATGTTGCTGAAAATATTTTTTTTAAACTTTCTTAAATTTAAGCACGATAAATCCATCATAGTAGTAGTTATATTAGTAACAAATATTTATGCTCCTGTTTCAGCTAACCTAATAACAGAAAACCATCTAAATTTACCTTCAATATTTAACACATAAGTAATTGAAGGGACATGTATTATCAGCTTATCCCAACAAGTTTGCATTTGAGTCTGATTTTTGTTTTAGATCTGACTCTGATAACAGACTGTATCACTGACACTTTCACTAAATTAGCTTTTAAAAAAATTCTAGCTTTTCAGAAGCAGGCATGCTATACATTAATTGTAGTGTAGATTAGGAGGTCATCATTCTAAAAATGGAAAAGTTTACATACTGTGGAGCACATTACGTTATGTAAAATAACTGAGAAATGCTATGCTGAACAAAAAATAAAAAATTTACTCTATTTTCTGGATTAAAGATTTAAATAACAGGCAGTTGTTCAGTGGCTGGCACAAAGCCAAAAAATAAAATAAAATAAAAAAGAAGAAGAAGAAGAAGAAAAAGTGTGGCTTCTACACCAGAGGCAAAAATTTTAAGTGACAAAAAAAGGCACAGAAACACAGTAAGCCAATTTAGTAATAGTAGCAAGAGCAAGAAAGAACGGTCGCCAATTAAATCACCAAAATGTAAAAAAATGCAATTGGCAGTTAGAGATAATTCAGTTGTAAGAAGATTCAAATATAAACTCTCCAACAAGAGATGGTTAAGAGAGCTTGCAACATTGGAAATTTTATTTGAGTCCTGTGGGAAGATTTTGGAGAGTTCGAACATTCATACCACTGGAGTGCCAAGCAAAAGAGGGAAATTTTAAAAAATGGCAAAGGGTATTAAATTTATAATGGGGAAATTAAAATCAGAACTAATCAAAAATATATGATTAATTTTTATAAGGCTTATTTGATCAGTCTGTATTTACTATTGTTCTCAAGTAAGAAATAAATTGTAATTCTAGACGGTTCATTCATCCAAAGAAGTCAGCTTGAAATACAAATGTGGTGTAGCCACACTTACTATTGAAGAAGTGTATCCTGAAGATGCTGGAGAATATGTATGTAGGGCTGTTAACTCTGTAGGTGCAATGTCAACTAGGTGTAAACTTCAAGTGTCTGGTAAGTAACATTTTACTAGCTAAACATGGCCTTAAATTTGAATGGTCTGTATGAATGTGCTTATCAGATAATTATTTTATTTTTAATGCATCTGACAAAATTTTGTGTCAAATTTTGCTGCCTACTTTGCTTCAAGCATTTTCTAATTTCCCCACATTAAATGTTTGTGCAATATAAATAATTTTGATGTAATATCTTATTTGCTGCTAATTGTTTATAGGTAAATCCAAGTCTAAAGAGAAAAAAGCTAGTGAAGCAAAAGGTGATTCAAAACCTCCCAAAATAAAGGAACACTTACAGAGCCAAGTAATTAAGGATGGTGATCCTGTAACTCTACAGTGTACTATTGCAGGTAAATTGTAACTCAATTTTTTTGCTCCTAAACCCACTTAGATATTCTATCATCAGATATCACTATTAGAATAGGAAAGCAGATATAATCCATTACAGACTGTACTTGTCAAAGATTGATTGGTCAAATTTAAGAATTGATTTACATTTTTTCTTTCGTTTAATGTATAAACTTCATAAAAGATAATCCCATAACCTTAAAAATTTTTAATTTTATCTTTTACCTGTGATATATCAACATATTCAACATTGCTTGTGCATTTCAGGTGAATCTGCATTTGATGTTGTATGGCTACACAACAACAAAGAAATCAAACCTAGTGAGGATTTCCAGTATATCAATGAGGGAGAGGTGTACAAACTAGTCATACCAGAAATCTTCCCTGAAGATGCTGGTACTTACACTTGTGATGCATTCAATGACAGTGGTGAAGTATTTAGCACATGTACTCTGGAAGTAAAAGGTAATTTAAACATTTCTATTGATAGTCGTTTTTCCTAATGTTATGAAAATTTGTTATTTTAAATAATGTATAATAATGGCCTTAAGTGGCAATTTTTGAGAAAATAATTATATTTCTAAGTTTTATTTTCTTAAGGAACTTTTTAGAAGGTAGGGGAATCTGTATGCATTGCGAATACTACTTTGTTTTAATCTCATTTTAACAATTTTTCAAAAAATGGTTCTGATTTTTAAAACCAATGTTTGAGTTTTTTTTTTTTTTTTTAAATATTTATTTTGCTGTATAGTGTCTTAAATAAAATACTCAAATTTTGAAAAACTTTTTGAGGTTTTCTTTTTCTTTTCTTTTTTTTTTAACTGTGGACTTATTAAATAAGAATCAAAATGCATAAAAAAAAAGAAAAATAAATTAGATACATAAGTACATACAAATGTCAAAATGAATCAAAAGTATGTAGTGTTCATATATCTTTGAATTAATTATTTAAATAACAATAATATTTTCTTAATGAAGGCACATTTGACTAGTTAAGGAGAATCAAAAAAGTTAAAGGTCAATAATTTATACATTCTTAATTCTTAGACCTATAGGCAAACATTCTTGCAAAAATGTTCTGCATTTAAGATCATAAAAATTTTAATTGCTAATTTTATGAAATACTTATATAGTACAAATTAAATATTAAATATTTTCCTTTATGACAATTCTATTTTCCCCCTCAAGTGCCAAGTGAAGGATCAAAAGGGCCTGAATTTGCAACCTATCCTGTATCCCTAGCTATTCATGAAGGTCAGCCAGCTGTTTTTACAGCTCTGTTGAAAAAGGAAGCCAGAAAAGGTATGTTTTTTGAAAAAGCATTTATGATGTAAAAGCATTTTTATTATAGCTTTTGTACAATTTAAATAGCCCTGATTTAGTAAAATTTTCATCACTTTTAAATAATTACTATTCTACTAAGGAAAATAATAAGTTAGTGCATTGTTGAACTGATTTCTAAGTAATCTAATAATCAGTGGCTGATAAACAATTGGGAATGATGATTGAGTATTCAAATAAATAAAGTTTTTATTGAAGAAAGCATGAAGGATTTTGATTGAGACATGGTATTCCATTTGGGCAACATTTTGGTTAGAGTTATTTTTGTAACTAGTAATTATTATACATGTAGAGGGGGGGGGGAACCTCTAATTGAACTTCTTATCTCAAAGTTAAATATTATATCTCAAGAGCATACAGCACTGGTTTATGCTTGCATAGTTCAAAAACTATTTCTTGTTAGACCAATGAAGCTCTTGTTGATGGTAATAACATGATTTGTTTTTTAAGCAATGAGGGTATTTTAATAACTCATTGGCATTTCTAATCTTCTATAAAAAATTGTTCCTTTATTAAGAATGTTCTTACAATTTTGGGTTCAAAAACAAATAATATATTTAATTCTCTTTGGTTATTTATTTATTTTTAGTTGAATGGTCCAAAGATGGCCGTGCCATTGATGATAAAAACCCTCGCATGAAGATAACTTCTGAAGGCCCTAAATACACTTTGACTATAACAAGTGCTGTTGCAGCAGATATGGGTCAATATGTATTCACAGCAACAGACCATAGTGGACAGAATGAAGCCTCTGTTTCTCTCATAGTATTTAATGAATAAATTAATAAGGTTTGTTGCTTTATTTTCAAGTCAAAATATTATTTCTAAAGTTAAAAAAATCAATCACATGGGGTGATTTTTATTTCTCATTTACCATTATATTATTATATTTATCTGCTCACTTGAAGTACAAAAGATGTTTCTGATATTTAACAAGTGTTCAAAAGCTATTTTGAGCAGTTATGTGATTCAAAAGGAATAGCAATTATTCATTCGGCATATTTTTAGTACATAAATGATAGGTGGTATTTGGCAAATATTTATTGAGTGTAGGAGGCAAACTGAGCTTTCAGTTGTCTCTTTTAGGTATAAAAGAGAGAAACTAATATTTAATAACTTTTATTTATCTCTTGTTTTCTACATATGGTATCAAAGAGAAAACAAATAACTAACAATTCCTAAGGATAGCCTTTATCAGTGTAATATCCTTTAGGGTATCTTACATCCAGGTAGGCTAGCTGCCAAATGTACTGTTAAATATCAGTTTTCATAAAAGTTTTAGCTTATCACTCATTTTAATCATTCCAATTAGAGAAAATCTCTGACCTTTGAAGTGAAATCTATCAAGAGTTTAGAACAACAAATAGAAATGTATAATTGTATTCAATTTGAGTGACATTATTTATAAAAGAATCGGAATTTAATGAAAGAAAAATTTATCTTTTCTTGGCTTTAAATTCAATCGTTTTAAATCTAGTATTCATTAAATCACTAAATAATAATTAAAAAAACATTTAAAACAAAAACAATTTTTATCTAATGATGCAATATATGCATTGCACATTGTGTCCCCACAGCTTTTTGGTGACTTTCTTGAAAATATTGATTGAATTATTTATATTGTTTACTTCTTTTTACTTTACTCTGTTAAAAGAGTACTTAATCTCTTTATCCTTTGTTCTGTGAATGTATTTTTACATGACTATTAGTATTTTATTTTTACTTGTATTATTCTAACTCTTGTTCTCTATTTTATTTATCTAGGCACTTCCATTACGAATTTTATCTAACTGCTGATTAAAAAAAAAAATCAGCTCAATTGTATAGTGCACAAACTCTCCCATCATCAGTTTTCTGTCATACAGTGCCATTTTTATATTATCTGAACTTTAAAAGCTCTAGAATATGCTTTCATAATGCTTCCTTTTTTTATTTCGCATATATGCTAAAGGAAAATCTCTTATGAGTCATGTTAGATTTATAAAAAGAAGAAAACAAAGATATTATGTATTTTCACCTTACGGATTTATAGCTTTCAGATTATACCTTTCTTTCACTGTATCCACTTGCTATGCCAAGTCTGTATATATATGTGTGTACATAAATATTAACTCAGTGTAATAAGGTTTTAATACAATTTTATAATATAATTTATTGTTATTTATATTTAAAAATTCCTTCCTCCTGTTTAATCTTACATCCAGGAATTTTTATGACAAAATCTTATTACTTTGAGTCAATATGTGAATAAGTCTGTTTTGTTGTGTTTTTTTTTTTTTTTTCCCATGCTCAGAACATACTGTTTATGCTCTTTCATTGGTATGCTTTTTATCTTGATTACATATCATGTGGTCTTGCTGCAGCATTTTGTAGCAGATAATTGTATGCATTATCAGAAATATCCTTTCCCAATAAATTGTTTTTAATAAAGATATTTAAAAAATATGCTGTTTTATGCTTATTGAAGTTTGTGTTACAATTATTATAAAAAGACTTAATTAATATAAGCAGACCTTTGAACCAGTTTAAATTGTTTATTCATATGTCTTTCAGTCTCATCTGCAAAAGGCCAAAAAAGTATGTGTACTTTACTATACAGGGTGTCCCAAAAAAGTAGTAACGGGCTTTAATTCTTTATCTATTAGAATATCTCTTGGGATTAACGAATGGGTCATGTTTGTTTGTGTGATTATGGCAATGCTATGTTAGGGCGATCTGCCAAGCATGGGGGGGGGGGGGGGGTTCCTTGGTAGGAGGAGTTTCTAAGGGGTTCTAATGACGAATGGCTCATGCGAAATTTTGCAACTCCATGGTGTGAAAGCTGACCATTTTACCAGCCTGCAAATATGAATTGTCCGTAAATCCATAATGGATGCAGTAGTAACGAAAATCTCTTGGTACTATCGAATGACTTGTGCGAAATTTCCTAATGCCATGGTGTGTGGTCTGACCATTTTACAAGCCTGCAAATTTGAATTGTCCGTAAATCCATAACGGATGAGGTACTAAATGATTCTAATGAAGTACTAAAGATTGGCATATGTGAAATTTCCAAACTTCCTTGTGTGCATGCTGGTGAAATGCACCTCTTTACAACAACCATGTTTTACCACTTTTGTAAGTGACCATCATTATAGGGTGACCCGTTTTGTTGTTCCCGAGGGTGAGGGTTGTCACCTTAGTCAGTTTCCACTGTATTTAGTTTCTGAAAAGAGCAAAAATTCTACAGAAATATGAAAAATCATAATCTTACATAACTTATTCATATTTTATGATAAATAATTTTTAATATACGAAAACAATTTAGTAAGTTTGACGTTTTATAGATTACTTTTTGAGAAGGTGTAAATGAAGTTTTTGTTTGAAATAGACGAACACACCTTTAAAATATGCTTTAAAGCAGTAGTTCCTAACCTTTTAACATCACACCCACCAACAAAGGCTAATTTACAGTAGCTCCACCCTCTCTCACATTTTTAAGCTTATATTCAGTGTTTTATTCTTCAAAAATGAAATGTAGTTGCTTTTTCTATAAAATTATTTTATCAGTAAAGTATGAGTAAACATTTTGAGTGAAAATAGATGTGTTTTAGAGTAAAAATAAGATTAAGTGAGAAGATTTTTTAAAAAATGCATTGTAACTTGCCCTTTGCTGTTTCTTTCACTTCCCCCCCCCTCCCTGCAAACGCTCTCAGCCTCCCTTAGGGACGCACCCCAACGGTTGGGAAACACTGCTTTAAAGAATAAATGCCTGTAGAGTGTAATATATTGGAATTGTTTTGAGTGCTCCAGTAAAATACCTATTTATGCTATAGGCAGTTTTCAATCTATTTCTAGGTGTGGTATATCGAGATAACAAATACATTTGCAGTAATCAATGTATATTTATCTCAGTTAGTATACAGACAGACGGAGAGACAAATTGAAATCCTTGCTGGAAAGTGTTAAAAAAATCGTACTTTGATTTTGAACATAATAACTTCTAAATCCTTTTTTTTTAAAATGTGATAACACAATGAAAGTGTTAACTAGAATACAGAATTAAAATAACAGCCTTTGGTAAAGGAACACGAACACAAAGCTCCATGCCAGAGGTGTAGCGAGGGCATGGTGATTGGTAGAGGAGATTTATGAAATATGCTAACTCAAAATTTGGAAAATTTCCCAATTAGCCTCAATCCTAGTTGCCTGTTTCAAATCACCTTTCCCATCATTTCTTTTCATTATAACCCTTTCAGCATCTTGATAAAGGGCAAAAATAAAGTTACTTCCACTGTGCAACAAGTTAAGGCAGTGGCGCATTCAAAGGGGGGAGTAATGTTTAAGATTTCCGTTTTAGACTCCTATTACTTCTCTCCAGTGGTGCACAAATGATTTTGTCTCAGAGGGGTCCAGCACATACTACCTAATTACCTGGTCAACACACAAGTTAGACAGGTGGTCAACTTATAAAGGGTTCACTCAACATTAAAGTAACTAAGCCATTCCGTTCTTGGTCAATTAGGCCAACTTTACAGGTTTCAGTGTATTGGCTTGTTGTTGTTTCTGATGCCTCCTGGCAACTGCAAGTGGCGGTGCCAGATCTCCCCCGAAGGGAGGCGATGGGCAGAGGGGGTGCACCTTCCATATTTTAGGGCGTATGATTAAGTAGTAGTACGGAATTAGGAAGTACGATTTAGCCCATGGTCCCCTAATTTTGAACCAATTGCAGAGGAGGCACTAATCCCCTGAAATCGGCACACCCAGAGTCATTTTACAACATGGAGGACATTGCAGCCATGACAGATTTTACGTGCACCAGCTCCCATTAGCGTACACGGTCCCACAGTAGTCCAGCCGAGAGGAAGATGACCCTTCCAAGCACTGGCCAAGCCAGATGCTGCTTCACTTGCCGTGTTCTAATGGGAACGGAGTTTAGAGCCTAGACCACTGCGGGACCCATATTGAGTTTTTTCTGCTTATTGAATTCATCTTCTTTTCTTGTGTCTCCAAAAATTTTAGAGAAGCTAATACATTCCTGATAACTTGTGAAGTTTTGCTATTAGTTTCAAGCCTAAACATCTCTTTATCAGAAAAAAAGCAAGAGTATTTTATATTTCTGTTTTAGTGTGGTGAAGTAAAATTGCTGTACAGTTTAGTTTATATTATTTTTTAATACTCTTAGTAAATATTTTATTAGGTATGTTTTCAGCTGGGCCTGTTCAAATAGATTATGGCCGCCACTGGACAGCATGTTGAAAGGGGCTTCTTTCTTTGTCATAGATCGTATTGATTGAGAGAACAGTATGGTAGTACATACTGTACGTACTATGCATTCAGTGTGGATAGGAAGCAACAAATAGAAAAATATATTTAAATGTTGTCCGAGAAAGGCAGAAAAAATTATGGAAGTGGTCAACTTACAAAGCTTTTGAGCTATGCTTTGGGACAAATTCTGCGTAATTACCTGGTCAACATACAAGTTAGAAATTTGTCAAGTTATAAAGGGCTCACTCAATGTTAAAAGAACTAAGCCATTCCATTCTTGGTCTAATTAGGTCAACTTAACAGGTTTCACTGTATATATTAATGCAGTTTTTAATATTCAATTGTTAAATTAAAATAAGACATTTTTGGTAATTCAACTCAAAAGCTCGAGTACTCAAACTGTTTTTACAGTGTGTACATTGTAATTGATGTAATTTAAAATAAATTTTAATCAGGATGCTTTTTATGTAAAATTTTAAAGAAATAAATATATTTAAATTTACTATTGTCAGCAATTAAGTATTTTTTAAAGCATTACATATATTCATAATCTTTGAGTAATACTTTATATTATGTTATTTTGTTTTATCGAGTAACTCCTGCACCTTAATATTGAAGTTAAAAGGGGATGGTCTTAGAGTGTAAACTTTCTTTTAGCCAGATCGTTAGTGCTAGTACAAAGCCCGCAATATCCAAAATCCTACCTTTAGAAAATCCTTCAAAAAGCAGCATGGCCTAAAAAAATTGCATCTCCTAAAAATTACCTGAAATAAGATATTTAACACACAGTTCAAGGAAGAAAGCAAATTCAAAACCTAAATCTTTTTTTTTTTTTTTTTTTTTTTTTTTTTACTACACAAATTTAAATCCAATTACATTCTTTACTCATTTTATTTATTGTTGTTGTTGCTAATGCCCTCTGACAACCGCGGGGCCGTGCCAGACCCCCCATATGGGTAGGTGATGAGCGGAAGTGACGGCTTCCATTTTAATGAGCCCCAGTGGGTGGAAGTCCGTCTTATCTCGGGGTCCCCTAATTTTGAACCAATTCCAGAGGAGAGACCAACCCCCTGAAATTGGCATCGCCAGAGGTATCGTTCAACAACTTAGGACATTGGAGCCATGGCGGATTTTACGTGCAACAGCTCCCACCTCCCATTAGCGTACACGGTCCCACAGCAGTCGAACCGAGAGGGAGTTGATTCTCCCAAGCATTGGCCAAGCCGGATGCTGCCTCACTTGCCCAGGGTGTCGACAGATCAGGGAAATCATGGAAATATCAGGGAATTTTCGTTTTTGCCTAGTGAACTAGATCATTTGTAATTGTCAATCTGATGCGCGGCTCCGTTCTGGATCACACGATACTCAACTGATGCAGAGATGCAGACATTTTACGAATCCGAAACCAGAATCAGTGGTGGGAAAAACTACTTTTTTTTTGTAGCGAACTACAACTACCTCTACTTTTCGAAAAATGTAGTTAACTACAACTACAACTACTTTTTGACAAATGCAGTTAGCTACACTACTTTTGAAATGTAGTTGCTACTTCGCTACTTTTTCGCTACTTTTAGAAGACAAATTTTGCTAACAGATTCAGTTTGCATTATATTCATATTTAAGGATATTTATATCCTAATTAGAGAAAACTATTGATATCTGAATTAGAAAAAAACTATTGCACTAATAAACAACTACCAGGGGAGTATTTGAGGAGGGGGGCGGTTCCCCTCCGAAAACGTAAAGCAATCATTAAAAAGGAGCTATTTTGAAACATTTCTTTTAACTTTAGAACAATAAAGTTTAAAATACCGAATCGCCCCCTTCCCTCGAAATGGAAGCCTATATTTACGCTACTGACAACTACTGCTAATTATTGAAGTATTGCTGAAACTAATTAAATTTTAATAGCTCTATGATAAAAATAAATTGGGAAAGTGAGCTCTGAAATCATGAGAACCAAAAAAGTTTTAAAAAAAATTTAAAAATTTGAATGTCTGAACGGGGAACTGGGTCAAAACTCGTTAAACTAAGAGGTTTTTTAAAAATATGTTTCTACCTTAATTTTTTACAAAAATACCTTATCTCTAATATAAATAGTATTAAAAATATATATAAATAGAGCAGGGTGATTACACGCTTTACAAAAAAAATCATTGGAATGTTCTTTTTTTTTAATATAAAGGATATGTTAAATATATATGTAAAAACATTTTGCCCCCACCACCCCTACTGCAGCATCCCTCGGGGAGGCAATCTTAAAAAAAAAAAAAAAAAAAAAAAAAAAAAAAAATTCTTAACTTTGTCTTTAGGTTTTCCGTTTTGTTACATTTTAAAACAAAAAATCTTATTCATATCTGTTTTTTTTCCCCTGTAAGATATGAAGGATGTGTGAAAAGCTAATTTTGACACACACACACACACACTCAATCAAGGTAAATTTTGAAGAATCACCCCCCAAAAAATTTCCACTTTTCCTGTGTTTTATATTTTCAAACAAAAATCTTGTGAATGTCTGTTTTTTATTTGAGATATGAAATCAATATTAAAAATTTGTGAAATACCCGTTTTGCCCCCCCCCCCCGTACCCCTTGGGGAAAGGCGATTTTCAAAAAATCATTAAATTTGTATTTAGATGATCCGGTTACTTATATTTTAAAACAAAATTCGTATTCTTATTTGTTTCTGTTTTCTTTGAGATTGTAAAATACTATAATTTTTACAAAAATAAACTTTCACTTTCATCGAGATTCGAGAGGAGGGGGGGGGGGGAATGACGCATAAAACTAATTTTTGTAATATCTTACATATTTGTTCAATTATTTATGGTTTTATATTACATTTAAGAAAGAGAAAAAAATATACACATTAGTTAAAAATAACACAAGTAAAACATACCTTTGGTTCTTTAATCCCATACCTTCGGTCTAGGTATGGGATTAGGTCTTGTATTATTAGCCCATTTTGGTAATTGTATTCATTAAATAAAAATTAAACATACATATAGAAACTTAAACACTATTCACAAAATTATATATTTACGAGTCACATTAACCTAGTCAGTCCAAAGAAAAAGACAACAATAAACGGGAGAGCAGTTTGAGGACGAATTTAGAAAATGCTGATAAACCAACAAAGTAGAAGAATGCATTATAGGTTCAGGTTCAAGGGGTATCATTATAATTTTTCTTCCTTTTCATTGCTTTCTCAGTAATTTTGTGGGCTGGTGCAAACCAGGAAGTTGTAAAACGAAGCTGTTATGTGTAAGGTGACCATACGTCCCGTTTTGAACGGGACAGTGCCGTTTTTAGGTGACTTGTCCCGTTGTCCCCAAGCACAGCTTCGGGACATCGTAATGTCCCGTTTTTTAGAAAATGTCCCCTGCAATGTCCCGTTTTTGGAAAAAGAACAACCCACGGTAACGATTTCAATAAAGGCCGCTAAACAATGTAAAATCATCCAACGGCAGTGTCTGTAAAACAAAAACAACAAAAAAAACTGACCTCCCTCCCTCCCTCCCCTCTCGAGACGCAAAGAAAACGCCGGGGAGAGGTATTTTTGTGTTTATTCTTTTAATGTTCTTTTTTTGTTAACTATTTCAATTTATTTCTTTTTTTAAAGCCGTGTTCCTCTTTTGCTTATTCCTCCTCCTCCCCTTATCTCCACTTCATTTTCCCTTTTCACTCTGGCTTTCTAAGAATTTTTTTCCTTCCGAATGATAACTTAATTTTTTTTCTGTGTCCTTTTGTTTACATTTCTCACTTTCCTACATTCTTGCCTTGTGTCGGATGGTATTTTTGAAGTCGAAGAAGGGCCTACCCCTTGTACCATCCGAAACGTACGTCGTGCACTATTTTTTTTATTGTGTGTTTTAGAAAAGTTTTGTTTTTCATTTTATTTTTACTTTCCGAACATGTACCATGTAAGGAAAGTATTGTAATCATGAAAAAATTCGACTTCGAGATTTTGGTGTTTTGACACGTTTTGAGGGCTTCTGAATCCATTTATGCTATTTTTACGAGATGTATGTATGTATGTGTGTGTGTGTGTATGTGTGTATGTGAGTGAACACGATAGCTCCTGAACAGAGCATTCGATTGAGCTCAAATTGGATATATATGTCATAAACCACCGTCGCAAGACCGGTATTGATTTTGGTGTGTATAGGACTTATAGTTTTTCTACAGGGCTACGACAAAGATTTCTTTTACATTATGGCCTATGGGGGGAATTTTTTGAAAGTGCGCTAGCGTTTAAACGGTAGATTCGATTGAGCTCAAATTAGGTATATATGCTATAAACCACCGTTGCAAGACCGGTATTGATTTTGGTATGGATAGGACTTATAGTTCTTCTACAGGGCTACGACAAAGATTTCTTTTACATTATGGCCGATGGGGGGAATTTCTTGAAATCCCCCCATCGGCCTACAGTACATCGGCATACAGTATTAAAACAGTATGCTAAGTGCGCTAGCGTTTAAACGGTAGATTCGATTGAGCTCAAATTGGGTATACATATTATAAACCACCGTTGCAAGACCGGTATTGATTTTGGTGTGTATAGGACTTATAGTTTTTCTACAGGGCTACGACAAAGATTTCTTTTACGTTATGGCCTATGGGGGGGAATTTCTTGAAAGTGCGCTAGCGTTTAAACGATACATTCGATTGAGCTCAAATTCGGTATACATATTATAAACCACCATCCTAAGACCGGTATTGATTTTGGTGTGTATAGGACTTATAGTTCTCCTAAAGGGCTACGACAAAACTTTCTTTTATGTTATGGCATAATAGCATATGGGGAGAAATTCTTGAAAGTGCGCAAGCGTTTAAACGGTGCATTCGATTGAGTTTCAATTTGGTATAAATGTTTGAATTATTCATCGATTAAAATTTATTTAAGTGCTTGGTAATGATCTTAATCGTAAGTGTTCGGAAAGTCGAGTGGAGTCACTCCAGATTTTTACGAGATGTATGTATGTATGTGTGTTTGTGTGTATGTGAGTGAACACGATAGCTCCTGAACGGAGCATTCGATTGAGCTCAAATTAGATATATATGTCATAAACCACCGTCGCAAGACCGGTATTGATTTTGGTGTGTATAGGACTTATAGTTTTTCTACAGGGCTACGACAAAGATTTCTTTTTACATTATGGCCTATGGGGGAAAATTCTGGAAAGTGCGCTAGCGTTTAAACGGTAGATTCGATTGAGCTCAAATTGGGTATACATGTTATAAACCACCGTTGCAAGACCGGTATTGATTTTGGTGTGTATAGGACTTATAGTTTTTCTACAGGGCTACGACAAAGATTTCTTTTACATTATGGCCTATGGGGGGAATTTCTTGAAAGTGCGCTAGCGTTTAAACGATACATTCGATTGAGCTCAAATTCAGTATACATGTTATAAACCACCATCCTAAAACCGGTATTGATTTTGGTGTGTATAGGACTTATAGTTCTCCTAAAGGGCTACGACAAAACTTTCTTTTATGTTATCGCATAATGGCATATGGGGAGAAATTCTTGAAAGTGCGCAAGCGTTTAAACGGTGCATTCGATTGAGTTTCAATTTGGTATATATGTTTGAATTATTCATCGATTAAAATTTATTTAAGTGCTTGGTAATGATCTTAATCGTAAGTGTTCGGAAAGTCGAATGGAGTCACTCCAGATTTTTATATTAACATTAACACAAGCTTTTTTGCGCGTTTTCTTAACAACTAAAGGATACCCAGACCTGCAAATTGAATTATCTGTTTAATTCAGTCTCCCTACACTATTACCTTAAAAACAGTAGCTGCCCCGTTTTGAAGAAGAAAATAAATACACTATGGCCAAAAAAGTAATAGATGTCCCGTTTTGAAGGAAAAAATAAATGGTCACATTAGTTATGTGCCTTTTGTCTGTGCCTCCTGCAAGTCCTTCCTTATCAGTCTCGGGCAAAAGCGCCAGTGATACTACAACTCCATCTAGTATTTAGACACAGACAAGACATTTTTAAGTGATCGTAGCTGTGCCAAGGGTAGCATGGGGGAGGGGGGGGGGGAGGAAAGAATTTTTTAAAAAAAAAGAGAGGAAGAGTTGGATTTTTTTTCTTTTTCTGAACACTTGTACATCTGAAACATTTGCGCCAGATAGATCAAGTAACTAAGTATGCTATATACAAGAAAGGTAGCCTACAATACTCAGGAATAGTGCAGCTTTCCGTAGGTGAAAAGTTTTAGAATTGGTTCGTTAGTTTCAGAGATCGCAATGTAAATCCAATGAGTATCCCTGTAAAAGACCTATTTGTGATATATGCATGACAGGTAGCCCATATAATACTCAGGAATAGTCTAGCTTTCTATCAGTTAAAAAAAAAAATAAAAAAAAAAGTTAGAATCAGTACAGACGTCAAAGAAATACCCATGCAGATAAATGTATGAGAATTCATTTGAGTGTCCCAGTAAAAGAACTATTTAATTTTTTATTTTAGTTTAATTTTAAGAAATTCATGAAAGGTAGCCAATTGTTGTAGAAAACTCTGTTTAATTTCTGGGTCCGCCGTTCTAAAGTCCAGTAGGAGTAGAATGTTCTAGTAGAGAGTTCACTTGTTAGGGTGGAACACGAACTTTATTTCTTTTAGCTGTACAAAATTCAAAGGCACAACGGCTAACAGTCCGCTCAGTATCGAAGCTTTCACAGATGTTGTAATTCACACCCAATTAAATACTTCCACAAGTAAAATATTCAGTGGAATCTTATGAGGGATTGCGGGAACAGTCCCTCAGGACTAAGCAATGAAGAATTTACACAGCGCTTAAAAACGCACTTTTAAAAACATGCAAATTACTACTTCTATAAGCGCTAACACAGTCTTATGCTCTCAACAGAACGGACGTATATTTCTCATAGCAGTCAAAAACAGACTGACTCAACCGGGGCAGCACGCTGTCGTATTTACAGGGGACGCAGAAGCTATTAGAAATTTCTCGAAGGATCCCTTTAAAGAGCGAATTTTGATTATGTCATAGGAATACAGTTGAATCATTAGACTATTACGCAATATTAATGCAAGAAAATGAAATTTATAGGCCCCATTGGAAAAATAGCGCCAAATATCCGAAATATCGCCAAGCCTGGCAACTTTTTGGTGAAATATCGCCAAGTTTGGCGCCAAAAATAAGTGACCCCAAGAGTGACGTCAGCTAAGCTCTAACATCAATATTTCTCGAGATTTTAGAAAACCCTATGCTAACCAATGGGAAAACCCAAAACTCCATATCTCCCGGTCTAGATAACTGATTTTGATGCACCAAAATACGAAATTTAATTATTTGGCGCGTAGAATACAAATTTTAAACTAGTTTACCCCTAAAACAGCCGATTGGCCCAAAAATTCGTAAAACTATAATACTTAGGAATAGAAGACTTCTATTATAGAAAAAGTTTTTGATTCGGTTTAATATAGTTACAGAGATATTGGCTTCGTCGGGATTCGATTCTTAAGGTTAGTCGTTCTAAAGTCCAGTGTATGTAGAAAGTTCTAGTAAAAAGTCCATTTGTCAGGATTGAACACAAATTTTATTGCTTCTAGAACTTCGTCCAGTAGCGGATTCAGGGGAGGGGCTAGGGGGCTTCAGCCCCCCCCCCCCAAAAAAAAAAGAGATTGCTCTAAAAGGTAACATTCTGCTTCATTATGCACTTTGAATATGTAAAGTGATCTTTTTTAATCACTTAGCCCTTCCCAAAAGTTTTTACATTTGTTTAGACTAAAATTTGGCTTCATTGTATATTTTCTTTGGGTGAAATAAGCTATTTCAAAATTTAGCCCCTCCCAAAAGAGAATTTCTGGATCCACCACTGACTTCGTCGAACAATCAGCTGTACAAAATTCACAGACACTAATGGCCAGTACCTTGCTTATAATAGTCCTCTCAGTACAGAAGCTTTCACAGATGCTGTATTTCTTACAAAAAATAAAACACTTCCACTGGCAAAAATTCAATGGAAACTTACAAAGGAAATCATAAACAGTCCCTCAGGACTCAGCAATGAAGAATTTACACTCTGTACTCAAAAACAAGCAAAATACTGCTTCCAATAGCACAATTTACAGAGTAATGCATCGAACTCAATTAGCGTTCGAATATAACTATCTCTGGTGGCCTGCCCTGTCTCTATTTATAGGTGTCGCAGAAGCTAAGCGAAAATTCTGGTAGGAGTTATTTCTCGAAGAACCCCCATAAAGCTCGAATTTTGATTATGTCACGGAAATGGAAATTAGTAATAATAGAAAACAAGCATTACTAGCCCCAACGGTAAAAGCGCACCAAATGACCGAAATATCGCCAAGCTTGGCGACTTTTTGGCGAAAAAACACCAAACTTGGCGTCAAAAATAAGTTCCCTTAAGTGAAATCATCAAAGCTCTAGCATCAATATTTCTCGAGATTTCTAGAAAACCCTATGTTAACCAATGGGCAAACCCAAAACTCCGTACTTCACGTTCTAGTTAACCGATTTTGATGCAACAAAATGCAAAATTCAATTATTTGACGCGTAGGGTACGAATTTTAGAATAACTTTAATATCTGGGAGGCTGAACAAACCGAAAATTCTTAACAATATATATATATATATATATATATATATAAACCGTTTAGTATTTAGAGGTGCGTAATGTAATTCTTATGAGTGTCACTGCAAAAGAACTATGTGATATAATGGATAAAGGTAGCTTATAATACACAGGAATGTTGTAGCTTTCTGAAGATGAAAAATGTTTGAGAATCGGTTCAATATTTACCGAGATGCCATAGAGCGTAATAAAATTCTTATGTAAAAGAACTATTCTAACTGTAACTGTCTTCTGTAATTGTAACTGTATAATGTAAAAGAACTATTTCTGAAATGTGCATAAGTTAGCCTATAAACACAGGTATAGTGTAGTTTTCTATTAGGGGAGAAAGTTTTAGAACTTGTATAGTACTTACAGGGATGTACATAGAACGCAATGTAATAGAATTATTTTGAGCGTACCTGTCAAAGAACTATTGCTATATGCATAAAAGGTAGAATGCATATTAATCCAGGGCGTAAGCTATTTTCATTCCAAATTTTACGCAAATCCGTTCCGCGGTTTTTGCGTGATTGAGTCAAAAGCACTCAAACACACAAAAATGCGAACTTTTACATTTATCATATTAGTAGAATAACTTTCAATAAAGATACATAATTTTTAAAATCAATGCTATAAAATACGATATAATAATGCTTTTTAAAAATGTGGCTATAATCAGGCCCGTGCTGGGTGCCTTGAGAGGGCAGTGGACAAAGGATGATGAGGGCACTTGCCATAGGCGTCGGCAACATAGAACAAGGAGGGGAGCACTTGTCCCTCCGCATGCTCTTTTTGTCCCTGTTTTTTTTTTCTTCTTTTTCTCTCTTTCCATCATAGTAACGGTATGGCGAAGTAATCTTTGCCAATCCCCCCCCCCTCCCCACACTCGCACACCGGGGTATTTTGAAAATAGTATTTCAAATACACGTATTTGAAATACTATTTTCAAAATGCCTCACCATGGCACAGTGGTTATATTATTGGAAATGGTAGACGGGTGAAGTGTGAAAGTCCCGGGTTCGGGTCCCATCGCGCGTCCGTCGGCCTAACCGTTCGGAGTTTTCCGTGGTTTTCTCCGAAACTTAGCGTAAATACGGGTTAGGACACCTTAGAAAGACCTCCACGGAGGGCGCTCCACTCTTCGGTCTAGAGCCCACAAGTAGCTAATCGGCCGTAATCCCAGAAACAAACTATTTTCAAAATGCATTTGTATTTTGTATTTTCACAAGAAAAAGCAGGGTATTCTGAAAACTTATTTTAAAATACATTTTCAATGTAGTTTGTATTTTCAAAATACCGAAAATAATTTTTCATTCTGAAGTTAAATTAATCTAACATCAAAATCAGCTTGGTTTGGGAAAATTAAATAAAAATAATAGGACAGCTGGAATTAATTTTTTCCCAGTTCATGACATAAACAATTCGATTGCATCTGCTCTATTTTAGTGTTATAAATGGTAACTAAAGAGGTTTTAGGATTTTTTGAGACGCTACATTTGCCATAGCTCTACAAGTAACAATTTTGTAAACTTTCAATTTTTACCACTTATTTAGAAATCTTTTATGAACCTCTTACAGCTCTTGGAATAGTTCTACATATTAAATTAAATGTTATATAACTAAAAATATTCGAGCTTATTTTTTGCTTATTTACACTCTTGCGCGCAGCATTTCATAAAATATATGTATCACAGTAGCTTAAAAATTTCAATACATAAAGAAAAATATCCTTAAATCAAAATGACGAAAAAGAATTTTGTTACGATGCATGTAACGTTATAATTTTTGCATTTATTTGCATAATTATGCAAATGATAGTTATAAAAATTACAATTATTCTTTTTTTAACAGGAAAGAAGACTCCCAGCAAAATTCTTTTTCGTCATTTTGATTTAAGGATATTTTTCTTTATGTATTGAAATTTTTAAGCTACTGTGATACATATATTTTATGAAATGCTGCGCGCAAGAGTGTAAATAAGCAAAAAATAAGCTCGAATACCCAGAAAACACACACAGGTTCTCTGAACGTCTATTAACGTTCAGAGAACCTGCGTGTGTTTTCTGGGTATTTTTAGTTATACAAAATTTAATCTAATATCTAGAACTATTTCAAGAGCTGTAAAAGGTTCATAAAAGATTTATATATAACTGGTAAAAATTGCAAGTTTACAGAATTATTACTTGTAGAGCTATGGCAAATGCAGTTTTGGTAAATTTTTGTGGAGATTTTCAACGCTCAAAGGTACCTGACCCCTTAAGCAAGAAGGAGGGAGGAAATCTCACACGCCTATTTAGATTAGTTTAATGATAGTTGGTCTAGGAGGCTTTCTCTATTGCTGATAACTGATGCTAATATGTGAATGAGGCTGAAAAAGGAGAAAAACATGTTTGAGTAATATTCACTGGATTTCTGTAAAAGAATTTATAAACAATTGAAAATGCGTTACCAAGTTACAGAAAAATAAGCCAGTCAGTATTTCTGAAGTTATATCACGAGATGGATCTTGCTTCCAGTTTAAATGAATTTGCGAGTCGTTGTGTCTCAGTGGAAAACTTTTTCAAATTTTATTTGTAGATGCAAATGAGAAGTTAAGGCATAGTGCTTTGCCACCCCAAAAGGTCTATCGTAAGTGGAACATTCAAAACCACTACAAATTTTAAAACTCTCGCTTAAAGGTAAAACTTCAATCTTATCATAAAATTGATTAAGCTGAGTTCTTTTGTTCAAATGTCTAACTGAATTCAATAAGTCATAAATATTAATATACAAGCTTTTCATCGCCTTTTTTTTTCAAACTTTTTTAATTGAATTCTCTGCAAGTTATATTTACTTTTTCCATCAAAGCATGCTTGTCCTACTTTTTAAAAAAAGTATGAGAGAGAAACAGTATACATATATTTAAAAAAAAAAACTTTTTTTGTCTTGTTTGGAAATTTAAGCTTTTTCCTTTCCGAAGGAAAAAATCCGAGTCGGGCGAAATTTCGTCCAATCAGAGTATTTCTTCCTGCTACATCATAAGCAATGGCGACTTTTCGAGCAATGGCGACTATGTTCGAAGCTTGGCAGCTTGGCTCGATGTCAGAATCACGTGTAAATAAAATTATGGCCGCGTTCAAGTGGACTTTGGAATTAGAGATTGCTGTTCATCCGATGCTGCCGAAATTGCTTCCGATCCGATGTAAATATACTAATGCAGGATAAGTAAAATAAGAACCTGCACGCCAAATCAGCAATACGATGACTATTTGACGTCGGAGAGAGTTTGTTTACTTTTGCAACCCTTAAAGATAACCACGCCTTCACGTCCGTCCGAAAAGTTGGTCCATCGCGAAGTTACTCAGATTTTCCCTTTAGTGTGATAAGGCCATAAGTTTTATTTACATTTAATTAGCATTAGTAATTCCATTAACTAATTAATTAGCCCTAAAAATAAATTTTAATATAATTAACACAATTTAGTTAGTTAATATACTTCACTTTATGGGTGGTAGAATGAGGCGTAATCCGGCCTCCACAAAATAATTAATCAGTCATAAATGTACTTGACCATAGAAAAAAAAAAAGATTCTATATTTCCAAATATAGAAATTCTTCAAAATAAAATACAATTATACTACGAAATTGATTTCAAGATCAGTCGTTTGTCTCGGTTGCGATATTGAAAGTTTTAAAACGTATCCTGCTTTTAAGTTTACATTATGCTTATTTCCCTATTAGTAGAGTCTATAAATCACACATAACATTATTTAAATTTTGATTCATACCATGGATTTGATTTTCATTTGATTTGATAGCGTAAGTTTTTGGGACCTTTAGCCAGGGCTGGGGCTGTCGTCCCGAATGATCCAGATGTAGGACTAGCTATAGAGACCCAGAAGCGCGAAGAGCGGCGAGCCAATTAACGGTCGACCGCAACGAGGAACTGAAGAAGCGTGCGGCGAGAGAGGCAAGAGGAGGAAGCCTGCGAGACAAACACCGAGAAAGGCCCCGCGAAGGACGGCGGGAGGCCCAGGACCGAATAGAGCTTGTGGCGGTTGTTGGCGTACTTGGTGCAGTGGAAGAGGATATGGTCGATGGAGTCCGGCAGATTGCAGGTATCACACAGGAAAGTAGAGTCGAGACCAAATCTATAAAGGAGTACGGGGGTAATCATAACTCGGCACACAAGACGGGAAAAGAGGACATCCGCGTAACGATTTTTGTACCAGGAGCCGGAGAGAGTAACCGGCGGGATGTCACCATGGGAGGTTTTATAGGGAGTGTTGTCAAAGTCGAGGGCGGCTTGAGAGAGCGCTTCCTGCTGTAGGAGGGTGAGAATGTCTTCGGGACAGATCCATTCGAGAAAGATTTCATCCGGGGGACAAGTCCGGGCAAGATGGTCTGCCCTTTCATTGAGCGCTATGCCCCGATGACCCGGGACCCAGCAGAGGTGGATTGCAGGGACCAACCGAGCAATGACGGAAAGTTTTTGTTGGAGCCGTTGGATGATGTGGGGAGACTTGCGAGAGCACTTTCGAAGCGCTTGGAGCACAGAAAGGCTGTCGGTCAGGATTAGGGTGGCTCTGTCGATAATGATTAGCTCGTCTAGCGCCGTGCAGAGGGCCAGGGCTTCTGCGGAAAAAATGGAATTGACGCTATGAATTTTGTAGCGGAAGTGGCCCGCCAAAGAGCACCCCCCGATTGCAGTCACCGAGGGGGATTTCGACGCGTCCGTCGCAATAATCACAGAGGAAGGATCCAAAGAGGCAACAAAATCTGCAAAGAGGCCTGAGACAGCCGCTGGGCAGAGGTCCTTACTTTGAAAGAGTAGCCCAGTGAGGAGAAGGGAATAGGAGTTCACACCCGGAGGGGGCGGAGGGACTGCAGGGATGAGATGTTGTGGATCGCTGTTGAGGCAAGCGAAGATAGTGTCAAGCCCAGGTAGCACCGGGAAGCGGCTAGCCGGAGGGGTCGAAATGAGGGCGGAGAGGATAGGCCACATGGGAGACAAGTGCCCAAGGGATAGGTGTTTCACCCAGAACCTGTGGGTGAGCAAATCAATTCTCCTTTTTATGGACATACACCCCGCGTGTTTCAGTAAGACAGGGTTGGGGACCCACCGCGGGAGGCCCAACGCCACCCTGAGAGCTGAGGTCTGGAATACTTCCAAGCATTTGAGCAGAGAGGGGCAAAGGCCGTACAATACCGGAGCCCCGTAGTCCAGCAGGCTGCGAATCGTAGCCAGAGCGATGTGACGCAGGTGGACAGACCGGGCGCCATACCTGCTGGAGGAGAGGATTTTGAGGACGTTGATGCGTTGAAGCGCCTTCTTTTTTAGGTATGCCAAGTGAGGGCGGGATCCACCACGCCGCGAGAAATGGAAGCCTAGGAATTTTACGACATCCGACCATTCAACCAGTCCACCGTTAATAGAAAATATTTTATCACTGATGCCCCGCCTGCGGGAGAGATTGATAGTGCAGCATTTGTCCGAGCGCACCGAGAGTTTCCAGTATGTGCACCATTGGGAAATTCTGGATAGCGTCTGTTGGAGCTTCGTTTCACAGACGGACAGGGAGGTGTTCGAGCAGTAGAGAAAAATGTCGTCCGCGTATATAAGGCATTCCACCCCCTGTTCGAGGACTTCAAAAAAGTCGGACATGTAAATGGTGAAAAGAATAGGCGAAAGCACGCTCCCCTGAGGGATACCTCTGAGCATAGGACGAGCGCTTGAGATAGAGCCTCTCCAAGAAATCCGTATTGAACGGTTTTGTAGGAATTGGTGAATCCACCGGGTGATACGACCGCGGAGCTGGAGACGAGTGCACTTTGAGATAAGCCCATCAATGTACACTGAGTCATAAGCGGCGTGTATGTCCAGCGAGATGCCGAGGAAAAATTCTTTTCGGGCATGGGCCTGGTTTATCGCTAGGTGGAGCTGGGTCACCGCCGTTTGTCCGTCCCGGTGCGGCAGAAAGCCGAAGTGACGATAGTCTAGCGCGTTATTCGAGAGGAGGAAGTGGGCAAGACGGAGCGAGATGATCCGCTCGTTGATTTTGCACATTACAGCCGTCAGGGCGATAGGGCGGTACGATTCAACTGAAGAGGGGACTTTCCCCGGTTTCAAGATAGGGAGTATGGTAGAGGCGCGCCAGTCCTCCGGTATGTTTCCGGAGCTCCAGATCGTATTAAAGATGTCTAAGATGAGCTGAAGGGACTTAACATTGAGGCCCTTGAAGAGTCTGGCCGAAATGCGATCCGCACCTGGAGTGGTGACTTTCATGTGGTTAATTGCGTCCCTCAATTCTTGTAGCGTGAAAGGTTGGTTGATAGGGTCCTCTTCCTGGTCACCGTAGTCCACGGGGAGGGGTTCATGGGAGGCTGAGCTGTTGAAGAAGTTGGCAAAAAGCTCCGCTTGTAAGTGAGGAGAAACGATGTCCTGTTCATTCTGTCGCAGTATGAGGTGAGATTCTAGCGGGTCAGGGCGCTGCTGAAATTTTCTAAAGATTTTGAAGAGAAAGCGGCAGTCCCGGGAGTCACTGCAAGTACGGTCCCAAAACATCCGTCGAGCTTCCTTGATGACCGAGCGGAGTTTCGCTGCCGTGCGTTTGTATTTCGACCAGAGTTCCGTGGAGAGCTGGGAACGAGCCCTGCGGAGGAGGAATTTCTTTTGCTTCCAAAGGTTGGCACACCGGGTATTCCACCAGGGGGAAAGCCCTTTGGCAAACTTGGGGTTTTCACCTGGTGTTCTTGCATTTTAGATTCGGTGAGCAGTCTAAAGTGTGAAAGGTCGACACTTGTAGCGTTGTCCAGCGCGGTGTTTATGTTGTTGCAAATGCGGCCCCACGAATATAGCATCCTGGGGGCAGACTCCGGAAGACTTTCGTCCAGACGAATGCAGACAGGGAAGTGGTCGCTGTCATACGGGTCCTCTGAGACTGTAAGCGACGCACGATCAAAGAGATCACTAGTGCAGAGCGACAGGTCTATTAAGGAGAGAGTCCCCACCGGAGCGATGTGGGTCGGAGATGTCGTGTTCATGATGCAGTAGGGGCTCGAGGATAGCCACTGACAAAACTCCTCACTGGCTGGAGACGAGTGCAGCGAGCCCCACCAGGGGTGGTGTAGATTAAAGTCACCTAGGATCAGTGTCTGGCCAGTAAGAGAGGCACATAACGACCGCAGGTCTGGGGTAATCTGACCGTACCGCGAGTAAATATTTATGATGTTGAGCGGAAATTGCGGTAAATGAAGAGCCACACCCAGGATTTCGTTATCTGCAGACGAAGAGATACCAGGGATCCGCGCCGACGGAATATGGGAGGAGACAGCTACAACAAGGCCGCCCGCTGGGCGATCCACACGGTCCAACCGGTAAACCGTTTTTGATCTCAGAAGAAAGGAAGAGGCAGGTTTCAGAAACGTTTCCTGTAAAACCCAGATGTCCGCATCAGAGAACAAGTCGAGTCGAAAAAAATCTCCCTTGTTGGAAACGCTACGGCAGTTCCATTGCACGATGCTCAAAGGACGAAACGGCGCCATAGACCAGAGCGAGAAAAAGGGGGGGAGGGCGAGAGGAGGAGAGAAAAAAAAAAAAAAACGGGAAGAGCTGCTAGGTTTTTTTAGGCTGCCGGGTTAGCCGGGGGGAGCTTGAGGCCACCCTCAGTATCCAGACGCTGCTTTTTTTCGGAAGACAGGTTGGGGGTGCCAGCCCCAGGAGGACTTAGCGGCCGGGCCGCCTTACCGGCCTGGCTCAGCATCACCGTTAAGGTGTTTACTGCCAACATGATACGGTCCATATGGGTTTTGAGCATCTCATTCATACATTTTATTATGTTGATGGTGCGAATATCAAAGTCCTTTTTCATTGTTTCTATTGTTTCGGCTTGGCGGGGGGCGGGGGCAGCAGCCGCCGCGTAAGTTGGTTGTTTCTGTCGAGCTAGCCGGCGGGCCTCCGAAAAGGTCAGGAAATTAGTGCACTTAAATTTTAAAAATTCTATTTCTTTTAGTCTACTTGGACATTGTAGGTAATCAGAACGGTGGGCTTCTGCACAATTAGAGCATTTAGGTGGGGCCTGACATATTCCTTCGTGGGAGGAGCCACAGTTGGTACATAATAATTCCTGTTTGCATCTCGCTTCTGCGTGGTCGTAGCGCTTACAGCGGCGACATTGTCGTGGTTTGTCAACGAACATCGTTACTTTCTGTATTGTCAACCAGAGTTTGATTTCGTGTGGAATCCGTGTTCCCAGAACGGTTACCAGGACTGGTGTATAGGCTTTCGTGCTGCCCCTTTTAAGGAATCGGCGTGTTTCGAAGATAGCAATATCATTATCCATTTCTATGTCTTGTATCAAGTCGGCTAGAGGTATGTCTGTGGGAATGTCGAAAATTAGGAATCTGGTGGTAATATTCTGCCAGGTTACGCGGCATGTTACTTTCATTCCCAAGAATTCTTGCAGGTTCGCCAGCTCTGTAGCACAATTAGCATCTGTGGTGTGAAATAATATGGTTCCGTTTCTGTTATATCTTAAGTTCTTTATTTGTTCGTGCGACGCTATTTTGTTTTTTATTTCGGCATGAAAGGCACGCGGGTCGCGCTTGGGAAACGATTGAGATTCGTCGCTGGACATAAAAATGTTAAATGTGTTGCCCCCATTTGAGGCCGCTTTCTGAATAGCTTCCGACGTTTCCACAACCTTTCGAAAAAAGGTGGGGGTAGTATTATCCAATTCCATGCCTACCTCAGCCGAGGACGCAGACGGTCAGACGTTAAACTGGGAGTGTGCCATAGCACCACCTCCCCCGCACCCACTGGATTACACGTTGAAGACGGGAACCGAGCACACAAGAGGGCTAAGTTTCCCGGACCCGGAACAGAGAAAAGAAAACAGGCTTACCTGTAAGCTTGTTCAGAAAAAAGGAAAGATGTCACAAACCGGACGACAGCCCCAGGCGAGACAGCTAGCCCAGCCGGAAATTGCCCGTCCCTGGACGGGGAAAACTAAAAAACCAAAGTCTCCTGCCCGAGCGAGACGCCCGAGCAGCAAGCGCGCGGACGAAAAAGCACAAGACTGACAGCCGGGAGCTACCGCGTGGCAAGGAGGATACCGTTACGGTTACCTCCCAAGAACCAACACTCCGACCATCAAAAGTCATACCATGGAAAAATAAAAGAAACTTATCAGCATCACCCATACTATCGATCTGGCCAGAAAACGGCGTGACAACAGTCACTTCAAACTTTAGTCATTGATGCCCGAGGCATAATGGCGGAGCGGTTAGTACGCGGGCCTTCCAGCCCATAGTTCTCTGGATCGAACCCAGCCGCCGACGTTTGATGGAAGCAGATTAAAATAACTTAAAATTTCAGCATAGAAGGGAAAATGCGAGTAAAAATAAAGTATTTGGGGCGCCTCGTGTATTTAGAAAATTTTTTGAGATTGAAATTAAGCTTGCTATGTCAAGCTTAATGCAAGCTGGGCAAGTGTAAACTAGAACACTTGATTCAAGCTTGCATTAAGCTTACACGCTTGAAATTTTCAAGCTTAATTCAAGTTTATTGACTTGATAAATCAAGCTTGCTGCAAGTTTGATGCAAGTTTGCTGTGCTGTCGGGGTTCAAACTTTACTGATAACATTATTTTGTAGACAATTCGACTAAATGTTCATTGTTAAAGATTAAAAAACTGAATGCATGCTGAAAAATGTGAGGGGGGGACGCCATCGTAAATTAGCCTTCGTTGGGGGTGCGCGACGTTAAAAGGTTGAGAACCGCTGCACTAACTGATATAAGTAAAAGCAAACCGAGGGTCGATGCCATTCTGAAATCACAGACTGTTAGTCCTTCATGCAGGTGGAAATAGAGTAAGGGGAATATGACAGTTAATAGATATTTAAAATGTTAAACTTTTGTACATTTCATTCTTCTTCGTAGTAGTGTAGTAAATCTGCATTTTTGTATTTTAAAAACTAGAACTCTCGAGCAGTGGTGGATTAGTGCAATTTTGTGTAAGGGGGGAGGAGGGGCGGTTAGTTAGAAGATTGACCTATGTATATCATCCATTTTATGGTAACAAAATAGGATCATTAACATTAATTTCTTTTCTCTGGAGGGAGGGGGCGGTCACCGCCTCCGCCCCACCCCCTTTAATCCACCCTTACACTAAAAAAAATATTTTAGTTTAAAACAGTTTTTCAACGTTAATTTCTTGAACACGAATATGTAATTCTTTCGCAATTTCTTTCGTTGGCTTAAGGTGCAAAGGGCGCCTCAAGCAGAGGGCGCAGGGGGACACGTCCTCCTGTCCTCCCGGGCCAGCACGGGCTTGGCTATAATATACTTTGGAAGAATATACTATACCTTTATTAAAAATCTCTTTCAACAAAGGGGCGTAACCGTTAGAATCAATTAAAATATGTACGGTATAACAATGCTCTTTAAGAATGTGTGTCAATAATATACGTTAAAACAGTGCACTAAACCTTAATTAAAAATGACTTTCAACAAAGGGTCGTTAATTGTTGGAAATAAAGCAAAAATACACGGTATAACAATGCTCTTTAAAAATGTGCGCCAATAATATGCTTTGAAACAGTGGACTAAACCTTTATTTAAAATGACTTTCCATAAAGGGGCGTAATTGTTGGAAATAAGGCAAAAATACACGATATAACAATGCCCTTTAAAAATGTGTAACAATGCTCTTTAAAAATGAGTGTCAATAATATACTTTGAAAGAGTGGACTAAACCTTTATTTAAAATGACTTTCAACAAGGGGAAGTAATTGCTGGAAACAATGCAAAAATACACGTTATAACAATGTTCTTTAAGAATGTGTGTCAATAATATACGTTAAAACAGTGCACTAAACCTTTATTTAAATGACTTTCAACAAAGGGGCGTAATTGTTGGAAAGGCAAATACACGATATAGCAATGTTCTTTAACAATGTGTGTCAATAATATAATTTGTGCACTAAACATTTATAAAAAATGACTTTCAACAAATGGACGTAAATTGTTAGAAATAATGCAGAAATACACTGTATAACATAGCGCTTTAAGAAAGTGTGTCAATAATATAATTTGAAGCAGTGAACTACACCTTTATTTAAAACTAGCTGAAGTACCCGTTCTTCGCACGGGAATGAATGGACTTTTTGATATTACGATTTGTGGGGATTACTATTTATTGTAATAAAGAGATATAGCAAAATGGATATCGCTTTATATTGTGTTCAATAACCATGCATACCGAATTTCAAGGCAATCGTTTGTACGGTGCAGAAGGCCATGCGGCGTAGCGCAATCTAGTGGAGAGTTTTAGCAAAACGGATACGGCGGAAATATTCTTCGCATTCAGATATCGATGAATACGAAATTTCAGGACGATCGGCTGGACAGCCCTGACGACGCGACATCTAGTGGCAAATTATATAGCAAAATGGATAGCGCCAAACTCTTCCCCGTGTTCAAATATCTATGTATACCTATTTTCATAGCGATTAGTTGCACAGTCAAGAAGTGATACACTGCAGCGCGATCTAGTGGTTAATTAAAGTAATGATTTGCTACAGTGCCGTCAAGTGGCGAGTTATAGCAAAATGGATAACGCCAAAATATTCTCATTGTTCAAATAGCTATGTATACTGATTTTCATAGCGACCATTTGAATGGTCAAGAATTTGGCCTGCTGCAGCGTCATCTAGTGGCGAGTTAAAATAATAATGCATTGCAGTGCCATCTAGTGGTGAGTAACATCAAAAGGAACACAGTTAGAATATATTCTTCGTGCTGAAATGTGTAAGTATAACAAATTTTATGCCGACCGGTCGAACGGTATAGAAGTTGATGTGTTGCAGCGCCATTTAGCGGCAAGTTACAGCAAAATGGATACTGAAAAATATTCTCCGTGTTCTAATATCCGCGTGTACCAAATTTCATCGAAATCGGTTGGACGATATTCGCATAGTAAACGGCTAAACGGAATAGAATTCGAAGTTCTGCTGCGCCACCTAGTGGCAAGTTAGAGGAAAACGGATAGTATAAAAAGCTTCTGAATGATAAAAGACTTAGGTGAACCAAATTTCATGGTGCAACGGTGCTGGAGTTTTTCAACCTCATACACGCATACCAACATTCATTTTTATCTATAACCAGTATCATTATATATCCCAGTCTCAAATAAAATCCAGTTTCAAATCTAAGCCTCGCCAAAGTGCCAACATACGCAATTTTGCAAGAGTTTTTTCAGGAAATCATTCGAAGCATTGACTTAGCAGCAATCAATATGGGAAATGGTTCGACCGCCAAAAAGTAAAGCACACATTTATTTGAAAAGGGGAATCCCTTAATACAACCGAATTTTTTTTAATTATCAACTATAACGCGTTTTATTCATCGTTACTCCGATGTACTAAATGAGAAGATTTCATTTTCTGAAATTTGGCGGAATTCCCCCAACTTAAATCAATGTACTCAATTGGCGAGAATTCTGAAGATAGATCGCTTGAAATCCCTTAATAACTGCATTATTTCTTCACGGATCATTAAAATTTAACGCTGTATTCTAATAAAACCTTTGCACTTGCTTTCAAAAATCTATTTCTTTAAGCTCTCAATAAATTGCGCCAAGCCGAAAACTGTGCAAACCGCTAGAACTCACTTTCTCAAAATCAGCAATTGAGCCATTTTATTTTTTCGCCAAACTAAAAAAAAAAATTACATATTAGCCTCGGAAATCTTCAATTCTTATTGTTTTGCGTATAAAAAATTTCATTCCTGCTCCGATTTCCCATGCACACGATATTATAATAAAAAATTAATAATCTTACAAATATAAACTAACAAAAAAAATCATTATTATTCTTTTATTTTTACTTTGAGAATTTAAAACATCTTATTCGGCAAAATCGCCTCACATGGCAACCACGATCCTTATTTCACACTTTTTTCACTACGGGTTACAATTACGGAAAGGTTCTTGCATGGAGAACATAAAAAATCTCTTAAATTCCGGGAACGGGTGGACTTTCAAAGTTTTAAAGTGGACTATGATTTATTCTATATTATTTTACATATCTGTGCAAAATTTCAGGCTGATAGGTCCATTTTTGTGGATTTGTATACAACTCAAATCCACATTCAAACAAATAAACAAACAAACAAACAGAATTTCATTTTTATTTATAAGAAGATGTCTTTCAATAAAGGGACGTAATTGTTGGGAAAAAAATGTGTTTGCGTGTAATCTTTACGCGCGATTGAAGTAAAACTTCTTTGACGTTTACGACACATATCACTGAAATGATTAAACTTAAAATAAATATCATATTATAATTTAATTATATTTATTATTCATGTATTTTACAAAGATTATATAAATGTTATATTCATATTATTCATTGGAAATAGGTACTTGGATGTCATCATAATTTTTATGTATGAAATTATAGGTTTGTGGTAATTATAATGTGAAACATAAATTTAACTCTCTAAATTTGCTAATTTTCTTGAAAATACAGCATCTATCATAGTACCAAAACGCGTTGTTGATTGAAGTCCAGAAGTATTCAAAATTAGATCAAATTTTTCTTTTAAAAAATCAACTAACGACTGAGATTCTTGAGAGCGAAAATTAACATTAAAATCTCCAGTAAGAATCATCGGTCATTCATGATAATTACTTAGAATCCAGGAAGTGTCCATGTTGTAGTATTATTCTTTAACTGTTTTCGTATACCATTGTTCCGTCTGGAGGTTGGGTCTAATGGGGGGGGGGATGTCCGTAGTCTAGTATTATACTTTAACTGTGTTCTTTAATTGATGTTTTCCTCGGTTTGTGGGGTTCGAATGCAGGTAGTGTAATTTTTGTTGTGTTTTTCTATCACAGTGCTCTTAAGCGTTGATTTCGTCTGCTAGTAGGTTTCGAATTATTATTCTGTATCCATGTTTTTAAATTACAGGTTCTGTCCATTGTTTGGGATTGATTGCAGCCAGGGTCCGTTTCTTACGTACTAACATTTCTTAAAATACATCTTTTGGGCAAAATAATAACAGACACGACATACATAATATTTAGAAGTTTAATGGCCTAACGGCCAATGCAACTGGCATTTGACAAATAATAATATCACTTCACTTCGAAACTATTGCCTATATTCACTACGAAATAGTATTATAAGACAATTATGTAATTAAAACACATCTGAAACCAGTAACTACTATATATCACGCTCGTAAGTCTACTTATTTAATTTTTTGAAGTTTCGATAATTCAACGATCTCCATTTACTTCGCCTCGATGGAAATATAAACAACCTGAGATGCGCAGTTACCCAGTGTGCGTAGCGCCATCTGTTTGCAAGAACGGCGTTATCCAACTTTCTATGCGAAGTGTCCCCTCCTATAAATTTACCTTCGTGGGATCGAAGTATGATCCTCCAACAGTGTTCTTAAACGAAAATTTCCCTCTGCTGTTTAGGTACATTTGCAGCCACTGTCCCTTTAATTGTGGTGTTCCATTTCCTTGTTCTTAAACCGTTATTCTGTCTTGAAGTTGGGTTAGAATCCAGGAAAAGTTTTCTTAAACTGACGTTTCCAACTACTTTTCCGGTTCGATTGGAGACAGGTTCCATTTCTTTGTGCTTTTCCAAAACCTTGTATATTATTCATCTAAAAATAAGGATTATCGACAACCTCCTGTGAGTTTGGGATTACATGTAAAATATTATGTTGGATGTACCTTCAAAACGCTTATTGATATATAAATAAAGATTGATGTCTCAAAGAAACGGCCTTTCTTTCCCTAACAGGTTCCCCGTATTTTTACACTATGAATGTCGTATCAAGAGTTAGTCAAAATGCTAACCCAGCTTTCTAGTTAAGCGGACGCCAAATATTAATCACTGCACCAAGTCGTTTATTTTAAAACGCGTTTGGCATTTGTATGTTCATCAAATACCACCACGCCACGGCAGTAATAATTCTATGTCTGAAAATAAGTACTAGCCACAATCTAACGATACACAATCAAGAAAATAAACGTTAGACCTCTTAAAAACAATTTAATTCAAAAGTTATTCCCCAACGGAAATCTTCACAAACTCCTCAGAGAGTATAGAATTTTACAACTAGTTGCCATCCGCAAAACGAGACATTTAAATACATATTTTGTGGATAACGTTGCCATCTCAAGAAAAACTAAATAATGATAATAATGATAATGCATTTTTAACAATGAAGTCGGCGAAAGGAGCGAGCGGTCGAAAATGTAGGATTTTCCGTGGTCCTTCTTTTTCAGGCGCGCTTACCGTGGAGTATATAACATATACGTCACTTTCTTTACTGAGCGTTATTTCCGTCAGAAAAAAAAATCTGAGTTACTCCCTAGTCGCGACTAAAGAAGTTTTACTTCAATAAGGCAAAAATACACGCTATAACAATGCTCTTTAAAAATTTGTGCCAATAATATACTTTGAAACAGTGGACTAAACCTTTATTTAAAATGACTTTCAACAAACGGGCGTAATTGTTTTAAAGGCAAAAATACACGATATAACAATGCTCTTTAAAAATGTGTGTCAATAATATACTTTGAAACAGTGCACTAAACATTTATTAAAAATGACTTTCAACAAAGGGACGTTAATTGATGGAAATAAGGCAGAAATACATGGTATAACAATGCTCTTTAAGAAAGTGTGTCAAATATATACTTTGAAACAGTGGACTAAACCTTTATTTAAAATGACTTTAAACAAAGGGGCGTAATTGTTGGAAATAAGGCAAAAATACAGGCTATAACAATGGTCTTTAAGAATGTGTCAATAATATGCTTTCAAACAGTGGACTAAAATTTTATTTAAAATGATATTCAACAAAGAGAAGTAATCGTTGAAAATAAGGCAAAAATATTCGGTATAACAATGCTCTTTAAAAATGTGTGTCAGTAGTATACTTTGAAACAGTGGACTGAACCTTTATTTAAAATGATTTTCAACAAAGAGACGTAATTGTTGGTAACAATGCAAAAATACATGTTATAACAATGCTCTTTAAGAATGTGTGTCAGTAATATAATTTGAAAGAGTGCACTAAACATTTATTAAAAATGACTTTCAACAAAGGTACATTAATTGTTGGAAATAATGCAGAAATGCACGGTTTAACAATGCTCTTTAAGAAAGTGTGTCAATAATATACTTTGAAGCAGTGTAAATCTTTCTTTAAAATGACTTTCAATAAAGGGACGTAATTGGTGGAAATAAGGCAAAAATACACCATATAACAATGTTCTTTAAGAATGAATGTCAATAATGTACGCTAAAAGAGTGGATCAAACCTTTATTTAAAATGACTTTCAACAAAGAGGCGTAATATTTTTAAAGGCAAAAATACACGATATAACAATGCTCTTTAAGAATGTATGTCAATATTATACTTTGGAACGTTGCACTAAACATATATTGCGAATGACTTTCAACAAAGGGACTTTAATTTTTGGAAATAAGGCAGAAATACTCGGTATAACAATGCTCTTTAAGAAAGTGTGTCAATTATATAACTTTGAAATAGTAGACTAAACTTTTATTTAAATTGACTTTCTACGGAGGAACGTAATTGTTGGAAATAAGGCAAAAATACAGGCTATAACAATGGTCTTTAAGAATGTGTGTCAATAACATGCTTTGAAACAGTGGACTAAGCTTTTATTTAAAATAACTTTCAGCAAAGGTACGTAATTGTTGGAAATAATACAAAAATACACGATATAACAGTGCTCTTTAAAAGTGTGTTTCAATAATATACTTTGAAACAGTTTACTAAACCTTTATTTAAAATGTCTTTCAACAAAGGGACGTTCATTGTTGGAAATAATGCAGAAATACACGGTATAACAATGCTGTTTATAATGTGTGTCAATAATGGACATAGAATCAAAGGGTTATATTACAAATGCCTTTGAATAAAGGGACATTATCGTTAGACTTGAAAGGCAAAAATATACGGTATAACTGTGCTTTTTAAAAATCCGTCAATAATATATTTCTAAACAATGGGCTAAATTTTTAAAGAATAACATTAAGCAAATGGAAGTAATTGTTTCAAATATATGTAAAAGTATGGGTTAAAGTGCTTATACACTGGATTAACTTATAGAATACCTTTCATCTATTAGCGAAAATAGTTCTACAAGGACACTCAAAACAATTCTAATTCATTACGGTTTCTGTAACCACTTAACTGAATCTGAAATTTTTTTTCACTGATACAGAGCTATGCTACTGTTGAGTAATATGAGTACCTTTCATACATATATCACAATTTTACAGGGGCTCTCATAAGAAATGTATAAAATTGGCATAATTGTAACCATTGACCAGATTCTAAAAAAAATTCTCAGGTGGAAAGCTGCGCTATTCCTGAGTATCATAAGCTAAAGTTCATGCATATAGCATAAATATTTCTTTTACAGGAATTGTCAAAATAATTCAAATGCAATACCCTCTATGGGTATCTCTCTAACTTTTGAACCGATTCACAAACTTTTCTCACCAATAAAAAGCTACACTATTCCTGAAAATTATACACTGCCTTTCATGCAGGTATATGTAGATATATATACATAATTTTTTTTCAGAGACATTCATAAGAATTATATTTCGCTCTGTGGGCATCTGTGTAACTACAGAACTTTTTCTTAAACTTTTTTTACTAATAGAAAGATACAATATTCTTGATTATTATAGGCTGCATACGTATGCAGCGTAAATAATTCTTTTACAGGGACACTCAAAATAGTTATTATACATTTACACTCTATGGTTATCTCTCTAACTACTGAACCAATTCTAAAACTTTTCTCACCAATAGAAAGCCACTGAGTATTTTAGACTGCCTTTTTATGAATATATCACAAATAATTCCTTTAGAAGGACAGGCAAGTATTGCATTATGCTCTATGGGTATCTCTGTAACTAGAGAACCGAATCAAAAACTTTTTTCGATAATATAAAGCTTCTATTTCCGAGTATTAAAGGCTAAGTTTCATGGATATAGTTTAGATAGTTCTTTTACAGGGACACACAAAATAATTGTAATATATTAAGCTGTATGGGTATTTCTTTAACTTCTGAACCAATTCTAAAACTTTTTTCACTGATAGAAAGCTACACTATTCCTGAGTATTATATGAGCTATCTGTCATGCATATATCACAAATAGGTCTTTAACAGGGATACCGTTCGATTTACATTACGATCTCAGGAATTAATGAACCGATTTTAAAACTTTTCACTTCCTTGTATGGAGTATAAGGAAGTAATGTGATCCCGAATAATTTCGGTGGCACAATTTCGACGAAAAATCCGATTTTGACTATCGCTAAATTTAATTTTAAGAGTTTTTTCGATGCATCTCATCGTAAGATAGCATGCAGGATCATATAAATGCGTGTGCAACCCATTTTGACCAACGGTGAGTCTACTTTGACGAGTTTTACTATGCCATCTGTACGCTCGTATGCATGTAACTCGCATATCCCAAAAACTATTTGCCGTAGAATGATGAAATTTTGTATTTAGGATTGTTGTAATGTCTAGTTGTACACCTCCCTTTTCTGTCCCATTCGACTGGATAGTTTATCTACAGGGCCGCCCAAAAGATTTTAAATACATTACGCTCTATGAGCAGATATTAATTAAAGTGCATTTTAGAGGTAGTAGACTGCTTCAAACGACTTTGAAGTGATATAAGCTGTTAAGGGTTACAAAATCAATTTCTCCATCGAAAAAAGTTTCTTTATCATTTATAGTTCTGCTCAGGGCTGTAACCAGAGGGGGGGCTACGGGGGCTGAGCCCTACCTAGCCGGCTTTCAGCCCCCTCCCCCTCTAAGATTTTCAATATTTTTTGTAAATTTACAAATAAATACGAAATTCTAGAAACGACTGATTTTTAACAATCGCTAAATTTTACATCATAAAAAATACCCACTGTTTTGGGAGAATTTCTCATCACAATGGCCAGATTTCTATACATACGGTTAATTATTTTTAGGGATGGACGCGAGACGAAAATTTGCCGTCTCGCGTCTCGCAAAACAGCCGAAAAGCTTTGTCTCGTCTCGCAAAAATCCCTATATCCTAATGTTAAAAATGCTTGCCTCGTCTCGCAAAAAAGCTGTAAATCTCTGTCTCGTCTCGCAAAAAGTCGTCTCGCGTCCATCCCTAATTATTTTGCTGCTCTTGGCTGCATGTAGCATCGGTTTTCGGATTTTTCCGAGTACACGAAACTGCCGGTTTCGTTTTAAGTTCCTTACAATTATATATTTAAAATGAAAAATAAATGCACTTTTCAGTAAATTTTTATTATAAAGTTTGATTGTTAACATTTTTTTATTTTACAGAGTTTATTATTATTACTAGCTGACCCGGCAAACGTTGTTTTGCCATATAAATTATTCTTAGGATTATTTCAGTAGAAAGAAATGATTAACTTATTTTAAGTTTGTGAGAATGTGGTATATGAGTGGAAGAGGCATGGAGCCCTGTGAACGATGCTGGAATATAAAAATAACACAATACCAAACATTTATATTTTTAATTCATTGTAATTTATTCTTTAAATTTATATATATCGCTAATTACAATATTTTTACTAAAAATTCTGGAGTGACTCCACTCGACTTTCCGAACACTTACGATTAAGATCATTACCAAGCATTTAAATAAATTTTAATTGATGAATAATTCAAACATATTTACCAAATTGAAACTCAATCGAATGCACCGTTTAAACGCTTGCGCACTTTCAAGAATTTCTCAAAACGTGTAAAAACACCAAAATCTCGAAGTCGAATTTTTTCATGATTACAATACTTTCCTTACATGGTACAGGTTCGGAAAGTAAAAATAATATCAATCCCTTAACGCAATAGAGTATACAATATTTTTTGTTATCCTATCTTTAGATAACACAAACAAACTGGATGCCCACTGTATGGTTTGCCCACTCGAGAGCATGCCACGTATAACTGTCCGTGTGAAAAACATGGTGTGCTCAAATCTAATCCACAAACAGACATAGTTTGGCCTTGAGACTTATTGATAGTCATTCCATAAAAAATTTTGCCCCCCCCCCCCCAAAAAAAAAGGATGAAAATCTGAAACACTTTCAGATTTTAAATACGCACTAGCTGCGTGCCCGTTCTCCGCACGGTAGGGAACGAAACTTTTTCTTACATGTATGGATGTATAGTTCGAATTGATTCCAGTGATTTGGAATCTAAAAATAAGCAAATGATTCGACTCTTAGCGTAACGTTACTCATTAGTTATTTGTAATGTTAGTATAAGTACTGACGTGAGACCCTTGTTAATATTATGACGCAAAAAACTATGTCGGTGTCAATCGTGATTAGAAAAGAAAAGCCTGACGGTTTGCAGTGAAAATTCCTAATTTTCAAATCGTCTCATTTCTACACCATATTCTTTTTTAGATTTAAGCTATGCCACTAATACTTTAAATACTTCATGATGCGGAGAACCGTTTTATTTTATAATTAAATAGTTGTGTACCCGCTCTTCGCAAGGCAAGAAGAGAACATTTTCCTAAAATGTGATCATGACTACCTGTAACAAAACAGAATCTCCAAGAAGAAAAGCGTTCAAGTACAGTCTTTTCTGTTGAAACTACCGCGGGATATATTAACGCGACGTAGAATTACCTCCTTAATGTTTAGTTAGCTGTGCTGTAAGACGGCTGTTGAAAAACGAACTGAGCACTTTTAGTTTCACGAAATATTTATTAATGCGGTATATGATGGTTTGATCAATATTGCGCTAGTATATCTACTATTATTTATACTATCTTCTACTGATACCAATACTATATGATTTCGCTTTTTCCTCTTTAATGCTAAATTTAAAGAAACGGTTTAGATATTTGCCACGAATGTAGTCTTTTATTCTCTGGTGATTCTTTGTAATTTACGCATTAGCAAAAACGATAATCATTTCACTTTATGACTGCCATTAAAACAGCTCTCCATACATTTTTATGCAGAATTCTTGTCAGACTGGCGTATTTAGCACCGTAAAATATTTCCAGCGATTCGAAAACGTGTCCCGTTTAAAAATTATATCGAAAATAATGCGGGATAATTCCTTGTTGAAAAAAACAGCATTCAATTCTTTTTCTAGCAACGTAATATAAAATAGGGAATTATTTCGTGTGTGGAGTATGTTTTGTTTGTGAGCTCGTTATTCTGATTGAGTTTCGAAAGGGGTTTTAAACTCGTTACATCAGAATGATGTAGATTTCACATGTGGAAACTCAGTTATTTTAAAGTCATTTTATTTATGTTTTTCAAATGGCAATTTTATTCATTGTTACTGTTTCCAAGACAACCATAGCGGAAGATATCATACCGGAATCTTGAAACAGCTGCTATGAATTCAAAATCCTTCTTTACATAAAAATTCGCAAAAAATCTCCTAATTTATATTTTCCCTCCGTTCTTCTTTTAAAAGTGATAGAATTGTATGCTCCGTCTTTTGCCGAAATATAAAAAAGTTATGACAGATAGAATGAAAGATGCAACAGTTATAAAATTATTTTACGCAAACGTCGTCAAAAGAGAAATTCTTTTTAAAAATTCCCCAAAATCGGCAAAATATGTTACATAGTCAAAACAAACTGTTTTCGAAAGAAATTTTTTTCCTCTAACCGATGATGCAAACATCGTTTTACTGCGAGTTCAATTACCGGCGTTATTACGTATTATGCAAGAAAAATCGCTAAAAATCGGACAAAACATAAAATAAAACATTTTCTAATTCGAATTTCGAAAAAATCGCTCCGAGGCGTATTAGGATCTGTCCTAGTGAAGCCATATGCAAAATTTGGTAGGTCTGCGACCAACCGTCTTGGCGCAATGCGATCGAGAGACGCGCGCAAGCACATCGGTCGGTGGTCACAAACCTACCTACATAGCTACATACAATGTTTACTCTCGGATTTTATTATATACTAGTTGCTTACCCGTTCTCCGCACGGTAGAAGACGAATATTTTCCTTACGCATATAATTCGAATTAAACCGAGTGACAGGAAACTCTAATAGTAAAAAATTGCTGGAATTTGGACGTAAAGCTGACTCCATGAGTGGAAATTTGAGACGATTGCAATATGATGATACAAAAACTACGTCATTGTCGCTGGCAATCAGAAAAGGAGTATTTTACGGTATGCTTAAACCCAAAAAGCGAAAAAAACGATACCCTGCGGAGCGATCTGTTTCCTTGGAAACCGACCGGTTTTTCCGCGAAAGGGCTCTTTGCGTAGTCCTTTTTCTGAGAATCCTCTCCTCGCTTACTATCTCTTCCGAGAATCTCTCCTCCCCGCTCATTGTTATATTCCGCTGTGCTCTTGTGATCGAAAAACGCTCCTAAAGGAGAAGCTCACTTTTGAAAACTGGCTCACTTTTCGCTCCGACTGATCGAATTTCGCTCGTTTGGTTTAAGCGTAGAAAAAACTTTTCTCTTTCGAAAAATGCCTGATTTCTACATCATATAATTCTCTTTGTGAGGTTTAATTTATAGCATTAATATATAGTATATACCACATAAATAATATTACATATTCGCAAATAATATTACATAAGTTTACCTTGCATTTTTCAAAGCGTGGACAATGCATTAGGGCAGTTATGTTACACACGACTTTATTAAATTTTACCTAAATTAAAAAACCTACATGAAACAATGGATGCATCATTTACGTCTAAAAGCCAAAAATGTACCCTGCTCCGGTGAAAATCATGTCGCTTTTGTAAATGAAAACGTCCGTGATGTAACTTCTGAGAAAAAAAAAACTTATTACCCTTATTGAACTCTTAATGCAGTATCACACATATGTTACATAAAAGTGACGTTTATCTCACTGTCAATTCGCTCTAAATAAATAACTAATTTAATTTCTCATTTTTTACAGATTACAGTTGACCCCTTTATTACATGGGTCTACAACACGAATTCTTAGAACACGATGAAAACATTACGATCGTTTTCGTGTAACTCGTTAAAAGAAACTCGTACAGCACGGTGAAATGAGACATATGTTCTGATATTATGAGGCCTTAGCTCCTGTAATTAACATTCCTTTAGAATGTCAACACCAAACATCATTGCATTTTTACGGAGCGCGAATAAGTTTTGCCGCGATTATACCACGCAGTTCGCACTCCAGGTGGAGTATAGCGCAGGACCTGTATAACACGGAACGTATCTACCGTGTTAGGGAATCTACTGTAGTTGCATAGTGTCAAATTCAATAGTTAAGAAAATTCTGGTTTGTCGTATTTAGTAATATTTCATCTCACCTTGGTGGCCGAAA
The DNA here is from genome assembly GCA_038373885.1 of Cheiracanthium punctorium. NCBI lineage: Eukaryota > Metazoa > Arthropoda > Arachnida > Araneae > Cheiracanthiidae > Cheiracanthium > Cheiracanthium punctorium. Next base: position 410,390 of record JAWZYV010016502.1, on the reverse strand, counting down.
TGTATTAAAACCAAATATCCGAACTGTATCAAAAGTAAAATTTACTAAAAGAAAAATTTTTAATTTTGTATAATCCTCAGAACAACTTCGGAGTTTGCCAGCTATGACGGTTTTTCATGACGTGACAACTTATGCTTGCGTACAGTGGCGTAGCAAAGGAGGGGACAGGGGGTCACAACCCCCCAAGCGGAGTTTTTTGCCATACAAAATGTATATTCTTCACTCCCTTATCGGACACACGTGCAGGCGTAGCCAGGAAAATTTTTCGGGGGGGGGGATATGAACTTATTTGTGTATAAATAGACGGAATTTCATCACTAATCCAAAAATTTCGGGGGGGGGGATATATCCCGATATCCCCCCCCCTGGCTACGCCCCTGCACACGTGTACATATATGTGAGTTGCATTAGTCGTAACATTGCTATGAAAAATTTCTGGCTACTCCTGCTTAATCAATATACTTCAGGATCGGAATCTCCGCGGTAAAAAAATGGTCTAAAAAATGTGACACCAGAAAATTCTGATTAACACAATGGGCTTACACAAATACGCACCGGACCCGGACATAACGCTCTTGCTTCCGGAGGAGCAAATACATTAGAGGGTATGTGCTGCTCCGGATAATCTGCCAACAAAACAGTAAAAATGACGTAAAATATGACATCCACACTCGAAGGAAATATAAAATTAAAGGTATGTAGAATTGCATAAAAACTTCGATTATTTTTAAGGTGCAAGTCTGTTACAGTTCTATTTGTTTCACAATTGATGCGTTTTCACTTTTTCGATTCTTAAAAGCTGCAGAAATGAGTGGTTTCACTTAATTGTAAAATTTAACAACTTAAGTGGCAACAATGGATTCCGTTGCTACGGAAACTTTAGCAATGTTAAATATAGAACATGCAATCGCCAATCATCGAGGTTGACCCGGAGAGGGTTTGGTTGTTGGGAGGTAACCGTAACGGTATCCTCCTTGCCACGCGGTAGCTCCCGGCTGTCAGTCTTGTGCTTTTCCGTCCGTGCGCTCGCTGCTCGGGCGTCTCGCTCGGGCAGGAAACTTTGGTTTTTTAGTTTTCCCCGTCCAGGGACGGATATTTTCCGGCTGGGCTAGCTGTCTCGCCTGGGGCTGTCGTCCGGTTTGTGACATCTTTCCTTTTTTTCTGAACAAGCTTACAGGTAAGCCTGTTTTCTTTTCTCTGTTCCGGGTCCGGGCAACTTAGCCCTCTTGTGTGCTCGGTTCCCGTCTTCAACGTGTAATTCAGTGGGTGCGGGGGAGGTGGTGCTATGGCACACTCCCAGTTTAACGTCTCTCCGTCTGCGTCCTCGACTGAGGTAGGCATGGAATTGGATAATACTACCCCCACCTTTTTTCGAAAGGTTGTGGAAACGTCGGAAGCTATTCAGAAAGCGGCCTCAAATGGGGGCAACACATTTAACATTTTTATGTCCAGCGACGAATCTCAATCGTTTCCCAAGCGCGACCCGCGTGCCTTTCATGCCGAAATAAAAAACAAAATAGCGTCGCACGAACAAATAAAGAACTTAAGATATAACAGAAACGGAACCATATTATTTCACACCACAGATGCTAATTGTGCTACAGAGCTGGCGAACCTGCAAGAATTCTTGGGAATGAAAGTAACATGCCGCGTAACCTGGCAGAATATTACCACCAGATTCCTAATTTTCGACATTCCCACAGACATACCTCTAGCCGACTTTACAAGACATAGAAATGGATAATGATATTGCTATCTTCGAAACACGCCGATTCCTTAAAAGGGGCAGCACGAAAGCCTATACACCAGTCCTGGTAACCGTTCTGGGAACACGGATTCCACACGAAATCAAACTCTGGTTGACAATACAGAAAGTAACGATGTTCGTTGACAAACCACGACAATGTCGCCGCTGTAAGCGCTACGACTACGCAGAAGCGAGATGCAAACAGGAAATATTATGTACCAACTGTGGCTCCTCCCACGAAGGAATATGTCAGGCCCCACCTAAATGCTCTAATTGTGCAGAAGCCCACCGTTCTGATTACCTACAATGTCCAAGTAGACTAAAAGAAATAGAATTTTTAAAATTTAAGTGCACTAATTTCCTGACCTTTTCGGAGGCCCGCCGGCTAGCTCGACAGAAACAACCAACTTACGCGGCGGCTGCTGCCCCCGCCCCCCGCCAAGCCGAAACAATAGAAACAATGAAAAAGGACTTTGATATTCGCACCAACAACATAATAAAATGTATGAATGAGATGCTCAAAACCCATATGGACCGTATCATGTTGGCAGTAAACACCTTAACGGTGATGCTGAGCCAGGCCGGTTAGGCGGCCCGGCCGCTAAGTCGTCCTGGGGCTGGCCCCCCCAACCTGTCTTCCGAAAAAAAGCAGCGTCTGCATACTGAGGGTGGCCTCAAGCTCCCCCCGGCTAACCCGAAAAAAACCTAGCAGCTCTTCCCGGGTTTTTTTTTTCCTCCTCCTCTCGCCCTCCCCCCCATTTTCTCGCTCTGGTCTATGGCGCCGTTTCGTCCTTTGAGCATCGTGCAATGGAACTCCCGTAGCGTTTCCAACAAGGGAGATTTTTTTCGACTCGACTTGTTCTCTGATGCGGACATCTGGGTTTTACAGGAAACGTTTCTGAAACCTGCCTCTTCCTTTCTTCTGAGATCAAAAACGGTTTACCGGTTGGACCGTGTGGATCGCCCAGCGGGCGGCCTTGTTGTAGCTGTCTCCTCCCATATTCCGTCGGCGCGGATCCCTGGTATCTCTTCGTCTGCAGATAACGAAATCCTGGGTGTGGCTCTTCATTTACCGCAATTTCCGCTCAACATCATAAATATTTACTCGCGGTACGGTCAGATTACCCCTGACCTCCGGTCGTTATGTGCCTCTCTTACTGGCCAGACACTGATCCTAGGTGATTTTAATCTACACCACCCCTGGTGGGGCTCGCTGCACTCGTCTCCAGCCAGTGAGGAGTTTTGTCAGTGGCTATCCTCGAGCCCCTACTGCATCATGAACACGACATCTCCGACCCACATCGCTCCGGGGGGGACTCTCTCCTTAATAGACCTGTCGCTCTGCACTAGTGATCTCTTTGATCGTGCGTCGCTTACAGTCTCAGAGGACCCGTTTGACAACGACCACTTCCCTGTCTGCATTCGTCTGGACGAAAGTCTTCCGGAGTCTGCCCCCAGGATGCTATATTCGTGGGGCCGCATTTGCAACAACATAAACACCGCGCTGGACAACGCTACAAGTGTCGACCTTTCACGCTTTAGACTGCTCACCGAATCTAAAATGCAAGAACACCAGGTGAAAACCCCAAGTTTGCCAAAGGGCTTTCCCCCCTGGTGGAATACCCGGTGTGCCAACCTTTGGAAGCAAAAGAAATTCCTCCTCCGCAGGGCTCGTTCCCAGCTCTCCACGGTACTCTGGTCGAAATACAAACGCACGGCAGCGAAACTCCGCTCCGTCATCAAGGAAGCTCGACGGATGTTTTGGGACCGTACTTGCAGTGACTCCCGGGACGGCCGCTTTCTCTTCAAAATCTTTAGAAAATTTCAGCAGCGCCCTGACCCGCTAGAATCTCACCTCATACTGCGACAGAATGAACAGGACATCGTTTCTCCTCGCTTACAAGCGGAGCTTTTTGCCAACTTCTTCAGCAGCTCAGCCTCCCATGAACCCCTCCCCGTGGACTACGGCGACCAGGAAGAGGACCCTATCAACCAACCTTTCACGCTACAAGAATTGAGGGACGCAATTAACCACATGAAAGTCACCACTCCAGGTGCGGATCGCATATCGGCCAGACTCTTCAAGGGCCTCAATGATAAGTCCCTTCAGCTCATCTTAGACATCTTTAATACGGTCTGGAGCTCCGGAAACATACCGGAGGACTGGCGCGCCTCTACCATACTCCCTATCTTGAAACCGGGGAAAGTCCCCTCTTCAGTTGAATCGTACCGCCCTATCGCCCTGACGGCTGTAATGTGCAAAATCAACGAGCGGATCATCTCGCTCCGTCTTGCCCACTTCCTCCTCTCGAATAACGCGCTAGACTATCGTCACTTCGGCTTTCTGCCGCACCGGGACGGACAAACGGCGGTGACCCAGCTCCACCTAGCGATAAACCAGGCCCATGCCCGAAAAGAATTTTTCCTCGGCATCTCGCTGGACATACACGCCGCTTATGACTCAGTGTACATTGATGGGCTTATCTCAAAGTGCACTCGTCTCCAGCTCCGCGGTCGTATCACCCGATGGATTCACCAATTCCTACAAAACCGTTCAATACGGATTTCTTGGAGAGGCTCTATCTCAAGCGCTCGTCCTATGCTCAGAGGTATCCCTCAGGGGAGCGTGCTTTCGCCTATTCTTTTCACCATTTACATGTCCGACTTTTTTGAAGTCCTCGAACAGGGGGTGGAATGCCTTATATACGCGGACGACATTTTTCTCTACTGCTCGAACACCTCCCTGTCCGTCTGTGAAACGAAGCTCCAACAGACGCTATCCAGAATTTCCCAATGGTGCACATACTGGAAACTCTCGGTGCGCTCGGACAAATGCTGCGCTATCAATCTCTCCCGCAGGCGGCGCATCAGTGATAAAATATTTTCTATTAACGGTGGACTGGTTGAATGGTCGGATGTCGTAAAATTCCTAGGCTTCCATTCCTCGCGGCGTGGTGGTTCCCGCCCTCACCTGGCATACCTAAAAAAGAAGGCGCTTCAACGCATCAACGTCCTCAAAATCCTCTCCTCCCGCAGGTATGGCGCCCGGTCTGTCCACCTGCGTCACATCGCTCTGGCTACGATTCGCAGCCTGCTGGACTACGGGGCTCCGGTATTGTACGGCCTTTGCCCCTCTCTGCTCAAATGCTTTGATATTTTGATTATAAATGATTTGAAGTATTCCAGACCTCAGCTCTCAGGGTGGCGTTGAGCCTCCCGCGGTGGGTCCCCAACCCTGTCTTACTGAAACACGCGGGGTGTATGTCCATAAAAAGGAGAATTGATTTGCTCACCCACAGGTTCTGGGTGAAACACCTATCCCTTGGGCACTTGTCTCCCATGTGGCCTATCCTCTCCGCCCTCATTTCGACCCCTCCGGCTAGCCGCTTCCCGGTGCTACCTGGGCTTGACACTATCTTCGCTCGCCTCAACAGCGATCCGCAACATCTCATCCCTGCGGTCCCTCCGCCCCCTCCGGGTGTGAACTCCTATTCCCTTCTCCTCAATGGGCTACCCTTTCAAAGTAAGGACCTCTGCCCAGCGGCTGTCTCAGGCCTCTTTGCAGATTTTGTTGCCTCTTTGGATCCTTCCTCTCTGATTATTGCGACGGACGCGTCGAAATCCCTCTCGGTGACTGCAATCGGGGGTGCTCTTTGGCGGGCCACTTCTGCTACAAAATTCATAGCGTCAATTCCATTTGGCCCTCTGTACGGCGCTAGACGAGCTAATCATTATCGACAGAGCCACCCTAATCCTGACCGACAGCCTTTCTGTGCTCCAAGCGCTTCAAAAGTGCTCTCGCAAGTCTCCCCACATCATCCAACGGCTCCAACAAAAACTTTCCGTCATTGCTCGGTTGGTCCCTGCAATCCAGCTCTGCTGGGTCCTGGGTCATCGGGGCATAGCGCTCAATGAAAGGGCAGACCTTTTTGCCCGGACTTGTCCCCCGGATGAAATCTTTCTCGAATGGATCTGTCCCGAAGACATTCTCACCCTCCTACAGCAGGAAGCGCTCTCTCATGCCGCCCTCGACTTTGACAACACTCCCTATAAAACCTCCCATGGTGACATCCCGCCGGTTACTCTCTCCGGCTCCTGGTACAAAAAATGTTACGCGGATGTCCTCTTCTCCCGTCTTGTGTGCCGAGTTATGATTACCCCCGTGCTCCTCTATAGATTTGGTCTCGACTCTACTTTCCTGTGTGATACCTGCAATCTGCCGGACTCCATCGACCATATCCTCTTCCATTGCACCAAGTACGCCAACAACCGCCACAAGCTCTATTCGGTCCTGGGCCTCCCGGCGTCTTTCGCGGGGCCTTTCTCGGTGTTTGTCTCGCAGGCTTCCTCCTCTTGCCTCTCTCGCCGCGCGCTTCTTCAGTTCCTTGTTGCGGTCGACCATTAATTGGCTCGCTGCTCTTCGCACTTCTGGGTCTCTATAGCTAGTCCTACATCTGGATCATTCGGGACGACAGCCCCAGCCCTGGCTAAAGGTCCCAAAAAACCTACGCTATCAAATATCAAATATAGAACATGAAATGAGTTATTCATGTTTACTTTGCTACAACTGCCATATTGGCGAAATTAACACCGCCAGTCGATGGCAAATAGCTCAAACCACAAATTAAACTTAACACTAAAGGCAATACGCAATACTCTGTTTGGCGGAATTAAAAAAAAAAAATATCTATGCATACGCTAGTGTCATCGGCTCATCTCAATTGTGGAATGGAATTAATAATATGTACAGAGTTGCACTACATTTGAATATTTTTCGCCAACTTTGCTAAGAAATGTACTAAAGTAGGAATACACAAACATTTCAATTCGTAAAACAAAAAATATATTAGACAGTATTAATTACGCCTTTCTAACAGCTTCTAGTAAAAGAAACTTCCATAGCGCTGCTTTAACAAATAAGAATCAATTTATTATTACACAGTACTTCGATCGCCAAAATGCCAATATACACCATTTTGCGAGATTTTTTTGTTTTCAGGAATCATTCGAAGCATTGATTTAACAGCAATCAAAATGGGAAATAGTTATCTATCATTTATATGATTCGATCGCCAAAATTTAATGCAGGTATATTATTGATAAGCAGCAGTTATTTAAATTATTAACTATAGCGGGTTTTAATCACCGTTAACTACCATGTACAAAATGCGAGAATTTCAATTTTCTGAAATTTGGCGGAATTCCTCTAACTTAAATCAGTTTACTTAATTTGGTGAAAATTCTATAGATCGTTTAAAATAGCCTTAATAACTGCATTATTTCTGTATGAAAAATCGAAGTATAGCGCCCTAAAATTTATACTTGTTATTAAAAATACTATTTCGTTACGCTCTCAGTAATTTGCGCCAAGCCCAAAACTGTACAAATCGGTAGAACCTACTACTTTCTCAAAATCGCCAGATGAGCCATTTTTTTTTCGGCCAAACTAAAAAATATAAATATTAGTCTCGGAAATCTCTCAATCCCTTATTCTTTTACACATAAAAAACATTGAATTCCAGCTCTGATTTAACATGAACGCAATATTTTAATTAAAAAATAAATTTGTAAATAATCTAAACAGTAAAATATCATTATTCTTTTATTTTTACTGCAGGAGTCTGAATAATTTAATAAAATAGCCAAACATGGCAACCTCGATGCTTATTTCTCACTTTTTTGACTACAGGGGTTACAATCACGGAATTGCGGAGAGCAAAAATTAGTGTTTTTGATGGGGTTTTTTATCAATATCTCCTAAACTAATTCGAATTTCGAAATTTAAATTAGCGGAGGTTCTTTCTCGAAATTTTCCGAATTCGTGGATACCTCGTTCGAAACACAACTCCCAGCCGTTTAGGAGGAGATGATGCTACACACACACAAAAACACACACACACACACACAGACAGACGCGCACAGATTTTAATAGTATAGACTAGCTGCGTGCCCGTTCTCCACACGGTAGGGAACGAAAATTTTTCTTACATGTATAGTTCGAATTGATTCCAGAGATTTGGAATCTAAAAATAAGCAAAATGATTTGACTCTTCGCGTAAAGTTACTCATTACTTATTCGTAAAGTTAGTATAAGTACTGACCTGTGACCATTGTTAATATTATGACGCAAAAAACCATGTCGGTGTCATTCACGATCAGAAAAGGAAAGCATGACGGTTTTCAGTGAAAATTCCTAATTTTCAAAATGTCTCATTTCTGCATCATACTGTTTTTACTTCCTTGTACGTAGTATCACTGGCGTAGCCAGGGGGGGGCCCACCGGGCCCGTGCCCCCCCCGAAATTTTTTCAGTTGTTATATATATATTGCAATTTGCAAAAAATGGATCGTCTCATGAATCCTTGTAGTGTCTATCATAGTGTGTCTATCATATCACCATGTAGTGTCTATCATATCACCAAATTTCGTAGCATTCGTATTAGTCGTTACTCAAAATCTAATAAAAATGTTTAAAAAATTGGACACCTATAGTTTATGTTGAACAACCATCTATCATGTGCCCAAATTTCATATCATGCGCTTTAGTCGTTATTACGTAATGCGTTTACGCACAAATTTACGCAGTTTGAAAAGATTTTCACAAAATCTCAAAATCTAATCAAGATTTTTTTAAAATTCGACGCCAGTGTTTCAAGTTGAATTACCCCCTATGATGATACCAAATTTCATTTCAATCGTTTCAGTCGTTTTTACTTGATGGTCGAACACAAATTTACGCAGTTTGAAACGATTTTCGCAAAATCTCAAAATCTAATCAAGATTTTTTAAAAATTTGATGCCTATGTTTTAAGTTGAGAGAGCATCAATCATGATACCAAATTTCATTTTATTTGCTTCAGTCGCTTATACGTGATGCTCGAACACAAATTTACGCAGTTTGAAAGGATTTTTGCAAAATCTCAAAATCCAATCAAGATTTTTTAAAAATTCAATGCCTATGTTTTAAGTTGAGTGACCACCTATCATGACACCAAATTTCATATCATTCGCTTCAGTCGTTTTTACGTGATGCTTGAACAAAAAGAAAGCGTCACGGACAGAATGGCAGAACGACAGACAAACTTTTTTTTGAGGGTCGCACCGGATTCCCAGGTGCTTGAAACGGATAGAAACCGCAAAATTTTTGAATTCCAAGAAATGTACAGACAAAAGTCTAATTTTATTTATATAGATGTACTTTGAAGAGATTTAATTAACAACTCAATACTTATTCAAGTCAAAAATTTGCAATTAATTATATTTTTTAAGACTGCTTAAGAAGAAAAGTTCTATATATTTTGAACCAACTTTATTCCAAAAACCAGAATTTTCGAAGATTTTCTTCTAGTGGCGTCTGTGTTATTTCAATACGTATTTTGTTAGCAATGTGCAGAAAATTTTAATCTTGTGATCAACCTTATTCCAAAGAGCAGAGTTTCGGAATTTTTTTTCAAGTGATGTCTGGGTTATTTCAATATTGTTTCTGCATTGTATACGTATAATATTCTAATCCTGTCACCAACCTTATACAGAAGGGCAAAGTTTTGGAAGATTCTCCTTAAGTCATATCTTTGTTATTTTAATATTGTATTTGAATTGTGTAGGGTATTTTAATCTAGTGATCAACTTTATTTCAGAAAGAGTTTTGGATGATTTTCTTCAAGCTATATTTTTCTTATTTTAATTTGTGTCTGCATTATTTAGAATATCTTAAGTATGTGAGTCACATTATATTAAAAACACGCATTTTGAAAAAAATAAAAAGATAAAAAATCTAGTCATAAGATTTTCTAGGTTAATTATGTGTTACTGCATAAAACTACATTTTAACTTATTAATTGCAATAAGAAACTGAGTTAGTACAGCCTGTGCATTATAATTAAAGGTTTATTTTTTTAAAATTAACGTCGCTGTTCTGTGGCTGTTAATTATAAAAATAATAATAGGTTTGTGTTGGCATGATACAGGTTGATTTAAAAAAAAAAAAAACGTGACCAATTTCAGAACATCATAAAATTTTAAGTTATTTACACGAAATTTTCAATGTGGTTTCCTTTAGCATAGTACATTTTACGCAAACGTTTAGGTCAAGCCAAAAGATCTTTTTAGACCATTTTTGGAGGTATTTTTCCAACTTCCTCTTTGATTGCTTTTTAAAGCCCTTAATCTGTTTTTACCTTATGTCTATTTAATTGTTCTTTCAAGTATCCCATAAAAAATAATCGCAATTAGCACAGTCAAGGGATGACGGTCGCCATTTTTCAGGAGAAATAAAGTTAATTTTTTTAAAATCTTTCAGCCATTTGACAATTGACCTTCCAGTATGACTTGGTGCAGAATCTTGTTGTAAAACAAAGTTTTCTTGGGTGTAAAGACGTTTACTTTCTTTGATCATGTGCTCCAGACCTTTATTCTGATAGTATTTAGCATCAATTTTAACCTTTGGTTCTACAAAAAATGTTTTTATTAAGCCTTGAGAGGACATTCCCATCTATACCACAGTACCTAACGTCTAACTTGCCTTCTGCAAAACAGCCGCGTCTTTGCGACGATGTTCGCAATATATTGAACCTCCTTTTGCCAGTTGTGAATTACAGACGAAACAACGCTTCATCAGAAGTTATCCATGTTTTGTATCTACCTTTGCGTAACATTAAATACAGAGGACAAGAACATGTTCTTCGTTTTTCTACAGTGTTTGCAGATATTTGATGACAAACTAGTTTCTTCAATTTTTATAGGCAATTTTCTTTATCTGACGACAAATTGTCGATTGGGATACCTGTTTCTTTTCGAAAGTTCTTTGAGGAAGAGGATTTTATACAACGATAAGTCTTTTCAGTTTCTTTTTTTCTTTTTCACCAAGGACTTCCTTTCGTCCACATTTCCCCCCTGGAGCTCTTGATTGCCAGCCAAATTTTATTTCTTTTCAAAGTTTAGATAGTTATACATTAGAAAAATGCCTTTTCTGAATTTTAAATGCTTTATTTATAACAGAATTTGAGCAACCATCCTACAAAAGTTAAAAATTTCGTTTCGGGCTTGAGGATCTAATTTCGGAGCCAAAATTTACTCCCACTAATAAAAGTAGTTCGATTGGTAATTTAAACGTTTAATTTTTTTAAATAAAACTGGTGGTAAATTAAAATTTACCAAAATAATTATACGCTTTTAAAATTGGTCACTGTAATTTTGAATCAACCTGTATGTATTAGTTATATGCAGCTGCAAATGAGCTGATTGAAAATCCGGGATAGATTGATGTATTTCCTGTTTATAACAATAAAATTTTACATAGAAATATTTTTTAGTACGGTCTTTTATTGAGAATTAAAAATCATTTAGTTTTCTTTTCAGTATCTTCCTTTAGATATATTTATTGTAGAATAAGACTTATTGTAGTAGCAGATACGGGCCTGGATTTAAAATAAAATCTTATCTGGTTGAGATAATTGCTAGACAAACCGGTACATAAGCATCTATCTACAGAGATAATTATATTGAAGAATTATTAATTAACTCGCGAAATTAATACTGAATAGCATCTTTAAACATACATTTATAAGGATATTTTTTGTGAAATTACTAATTAAGTAATATTATAATTAGAATTAGCAATTAGAATCTTATTATTAGTTATAATTAGTACTTAGAATATTATTTCTATCATAATTTTTTTAAATTTAAGATTAATTAATAATTAAAATAGTTCTAATTACAATTAATAATTAAAATATTAATTGGTTGGACAAAACTCTCTGTGCCCCTCCCGAAACAAAATTCTGGCTACGCCAGTGCGTAGTATAAGGAAGTAATGTGATCCCGAAAAATTTTGGGGGCCAAATTTCGACAAAAAAACCGATTTTGACTACCTCTAAATTTAATTTAAAAAATCTGATGTGTCCAACACATGACTTCCTTGCACGTCCATTAGATCAAAAATATTTTCGATGCACTTCCTCTAAATTTATTTGTTTGAAAGAGATAAAATATCAATAATAGTAAGGTTTAGCGATTTCTAGCCAAATATTTCGATATCGCCAAGCTGAGTTCAATTTGAAAGATTTCCTTCTGACACTTTATTTGGCGATATTTCACCAAAAGCCGACAAACTTGAGATAGTCAGCGAGATTTTGGGGATAGCCAAAGTAGTCATTGACCACAGATTTTCAATGAATTGAATGCATCTATACACCTCAATGTATTCAAAGTCATTTGGCTCACCATGTAAATAAATTCTCAGTCGATTGCTGTCAAAAAAGATATTGAAAACAGTTAGATATTACAATAGTTCTAAATACAAAGTTAAAAAATCTACGGGTTAAAGTTTTAGAGTTATACAAAATAGGAAATAATTTTTGGCGCCAAATTTGGCGATATTTCGGCTAAACTCGTCAATGTCGACGACATTTGGCGAGATTTTAAGCATGAACCAAACAATGACAGATTATCGCCAAATTTGGCGATATTCCGCCAAAACTCGCCAAGAACGATAACAAATGGCGATACTTTGGGCATGGACCAAATGACTGACTATCGCCAAATTTGGCGATATTTCGCCAAAACTCGCCAAGGTCGAGGACAGACGGCGAGATTTTGGGCATGTACCAAACAATGACTGTCTACAGTTGTATTATATTGAAGATGTCCATAGACATTAAGGTACTGAAATTCTTTTCGGTGGTCCTGTAAATAAACTCTCCAGTAGATTGGAACCAAAAATCGAGATGCACAACTAGATGTTACAACATTCTTATATATGAAATTTCATAATAGTTTTTGAGATTTGAGAGTTAAATATGCACACACATACACCAAAAGTCGCCAAGCTTGGCGACTTTTGGCATAGTTCTTGAGGGAGGCACGTGACCGTGGTCGGACCATTACCTAACTTATGTGGTAGGACGGTATTGTGCTTGAAATGGATGAATGCCCCTAAAATTGCTATTGACCGTAATGTATTGGAAATCTTTTGAGTGTTTCTGTAGCAGAACTATAAATGAAAAAGACACTTTTTTTAATGGAGAAATTCATTTTCTAACTCTTTACAGCATAAATCACTTCTGAGTCGTTTGAAATAGCCCAATACCTCTAAAAAAAGGCTTTGATGAATTTCGGCCCATAGAGCGTAATGTATTTCGAATCTTTTGGGCGGTCCTGTAGATAAACTATTCAGTCGAATGGAACCGAAAGGGAAGGTGCACAACTAGATGTTACAACAATCCTAAATATAAAGTTTCAACATTCAACGCCTAATAGCTTTTGAGTTAGGCGAGTTTAATGAATTTCGGCCCATACAGCGTAATGTATTTCGAATGTTTTGGGCAGTCCTGTAGATAAACTATCCAGTCGAATGGAACCAAAAGGGGAGGTGCACAACTAGATGTTACGACAATCCTAAATATAAAGTTTCAACATTCAACGCCTAATAGCTTTTGAGATATGCGAGTTTAATGAATTTCGGCCCATAGAGCGTAATGTATTTCGAATCTTTTGGGCGGTCCTGTACATAAACTATCCATTCGATTGCCACCAAAAGGGGAGGTGCACAACTAGATCATAGAACAATCCTAAATATCAAATCTCAACATTCTACGACCATTAGTTTTTGAGATATGCGAGTTACATACATACGTACGTACGTACGTACATACGTACGTACGTACAGACGGCATGGAAAAACTGGCCACAGTAGACTCGCCACTGGTCAAAATGAGTTGCAGACGCGTTAATATGATCGTGCATGCTAGCCTACGATGAGATGCATCGAAAAAAATTTTTTAATTAAATTTAGAGGTAGTCAAAATCGGTTTTTATGTCGAAATTAGGCCCCCAAAATTTTTCGGGATCACATTACTTCCTTATACTACGTACAAGGAAGTAAAAAATTTTTCGATGCATCTCATCGTAGGCTAGCATGCACGATCCTATAAACGCGTCTGCAACTCATTTTGACCAGCGGCGAGTCTACTGTGGCCAGTTTTTCCATGCCGTCTGTACGTACGTACGTACGTATGTATGTAACTCGCATATCTCAAAAACTATTGGTCGTAAAATGTTGAGATTTGATATTTAGGATTGTTCCATGATCTAGTTGTGCACCTCCCCTTTTGGTGGCAATCGAATGGATAGTTTATGTACAGGACCGCCCAAAAGATTCGAAATACATTACGCTCTATGGGCCGAAATTCATTAAACTCGCCTAACTCAAAAGCTATTAGGCGTAGAATGTCGAAACTTCATATTTTGGATAGTTGTAACATCTAGTAGTGCACCTCCCCTTTTAGTTCCATTCGACTGGATAGTTTATCTACAGGACTGCCCAAAACATTCGAAATACATTACGCTCAATGGGCCGAAATTCATTAAACTCGCATATCTCAAAAACTGTTAGGCGTAAAATGTTGAAACTTTATATTTAGGATTGTTGTAACATCTAGTTGTGCACCTCCCCTTTCGGTTTCATTCGACTGAATAGTTTATGTACAGGACCGCCCAAAAGATTCGAAATACATTACGCTCTAAGGGCCGAAATTCATCAAAGCGTTTTTTAGAGGTATTGGGCTATTTCAAACGACTGGTGATATATGCTGTAAAGAGTTAGAAAATTAATTTCTCCATTAAAAAAAGTGCCTTTATCATTTATAGTTCTGCTACAGGAACACTCAAAAGATTTCCAATACATTACGGTCAATGGCAATTTTAGGGGCATTCATCCATTTCAAGCACAATACCGTCCTACCACATAAGTTAGGTAATGGTCCGACCACGGTCACGTGCCTCCCTCAAGAACTATGCCAAAAGTCGCCAAGCTTGGCGACTTTTGGTGTACGTGTGTGCATATTTAACTCTCAAATCTCAAAAAACTATTATGAAATTTCATATATAAGAATGTTGTAACATCTAGTTGTGCATCTCGATTTTTGGTTCCAATCTACCCAATTTACAGGACCACCGGAAAGAATTTCAGTACTTTAATGTCTATGGACATCTTCAATATAATACTACTGTAGATAGTCATTGTTTGGTACATGCCCAAAATCTCGCCGTCTGTCCTCGACCTTGGCGAGTTTTGGCGAAATATCGCCAAATTTGGCGATAGTCAGTCATTGGGTCCATGCCCAAAGTATCGCCATTTGTCATCGTTCTTGGCGAGTTTTGGCGAAATATCGCCAAATTTGGCGATAATCTGTCATTGTTTGGTTCATGCTTAAAATCTCGCCAAATGTCGTTGATATTGACGAGCTTCGCCGAAATATCGCCAAATTTGGCGCTAAAAATTATTTCGTATTTTGTATTACTCTAAAACTAACCCGTAGATTTTTTAACTTTTGTATTTAGAACTATTGTAATATCTAACTGTTTTCAATATCTTTTTTGACAGCAATCGACTGAGAATTTATTTACAGGGTGAGCCAAATGACTTTGAATACTTTGAGGTGTATGGATGCATTCAATTCATTGAAAGTCTGTGGTCAATGACTACTTTGGCTATCCCCAAAATCTCGCAGACTATCTCAAGTTTGTCGGCTTTTGGTGAAATATCGCCAAATAAAGTGTCAGAAGGAAATCTTTCAAATTGAACTCAGCTTGGCGATATCGAACTATTTGGCTGGAAATCGCTAAACCTTACTATTATTGATATTTTATCTCTTTCAAACAAATAAATTTAGAGGAAGTGCGTCGAAAATATTTTTGATCTAATGGACGTGCAAGGAAGTCATGTGTTGGACACATCAGATTTTTTAGATTTAAGTTATGCCATTAATACCTTAGATACTACATGAAGTGGAGAACTGTTTTATTTTATAATTAAATAGTTGTGTACCCGCTCTTTGCAAGGCAAGAGAAGAACATTTTCCTAAAATGTGATCATAACTACTTGTGACAAAACAGAATCTCCAAGAAAAAATAAAGTTCTGTTACAATCTTTTCTGTTGAAACTACCGCGTGATATATTAACGCGACGTAGAATTATTTAATCTTTAGTTAGCTGTGATGTAATACGTCTGTTGAAAAATGAATAGAAGACTTAGTTTCACAAAATATTTATTAATGCGGTATATTGTGGTTTGATCAATACTGCCTTCTCATATCTACTTACTATTAATTATACTATCTTTTACTGATACCAATACAATATACAGTTGTTTTGCAACCGTTAATGCTTAATTTAAAGAAACGGTTTAGATATTTGCCACGAATGTAGGCTTTTACTCTTTGATGATTCTTTGCAATTTACGCATTAGCATAAACGATAATCATTTCAATTTATGGTTGCCACTAAATCAGCCCTCCATAAATTTTTACGCATAGTTCTTGTCAAATTGGTGTATTTAGCACCAGGGCCCTATTATCGCACGGGCAAATCGGGACTTTACCCAGGGCCCTCCGGCTCGAAATGGCCCCCAATTTCAAATGTTGTTCTTTTTTTACAAAAAAAAAAAAAAAAAATATGAAAAATAAAACAAATTTCATACATGTGGGGGCCCCAAAATTTATCAATGCCCGGGGACCTGTTGATCACAATCAGGCCCTGTTTAATACCGCAATATATTTCCTGCTATTCGAAAACGTCACCCGTTTACAATCTCAATCGAAAATAATGCTGGATAATTCACTGGTGAAAAAACAGCATTCAATTATTTATCTGGCAACGTAAAGTAAAATATAGAATTATTTCATGCTAGGCGTATGTTTTGCTTGTGAGTCCGTTATTCTGATTGAGTTTCGAAAGAGGTTTTAAACTTATGACATCAAAATCAAGCACTTTTCACATGCGAAAACTCAGTTATTTTAAAGTAATTTTATTTTTTTTTCAACTGGCAATTTTAATAATTGTTACTGTCTCCAAGACAACCAAAACGCAAGATATCATACCGAAAATTTTAAGCTGCAGCTATTGAAATGAAAATAATTCTTTACTTAAAAATTCGTAAAAAATCTCCTAATTTATGTTTTCCTCTGGTTTTTCTTTTAAAAAAGGGCGAAATGTATGCTCCGTCATTTGATAAAATATAAAAAAGTTATGACGGATAGAATTCAAGATGCAGCAATTTAAAAAATATTTTACGAAAGTCAGCGAAAATTTAATTTTATTTGAAAAATTCCCAAAAATCTGAAAATTATGTGTCACAGTCCGAACAAACAATTTTTAAAAGAAAATTTTCTCCTCTATCCGATGATGTAAATTTCGTTTCCTTGCGAGTGCAATTTCCGACGTTATTACGTATTAAGCGAGAAAAATCGCTAAAAATCGGACAAAACATAAAATAAAACATTTTCTAATTCGAATTTCGAAAAAATCGCCCCGAGGCGTGTTAGGATCTGTCCCAGTGAAGCCGTATGCAAAATTCGGTAGGTCTGCGACAAACCGTCTTGGCGCAATGCGATCCAGAGACGCGCGCAAGAAGATCGGTGGTCACAAACCTACCTACATACAATGTTTACTCTCGGATTTTATTATATACTAGCTGCGTACCCGTTCTCCGCACGGTAGGGAACGAAACTTTTTCTTACATGTATAGTTCGAATTGATTCCAATGATTTGGGATCTAAAAATAAGCAAAATGATTTGACTCTTGGCGTAAAATTACTCATTAGTTATTTGTAAAGTTAGTATAAATACTGACCTGAGACCATTGATAATATTATGACGCAAAAAACTATGTCGGTGTCATTCGCAATTAGAAAAGAAAAGCGTGATGGTTCGCAGTGAAAATTCCTAATATTCAAAATGTCTCATTTCTGCATCATACTCTTTTTTAGATTTAAGTTATGCCATTAATACTTTAGATACTACATGGTGTGGAGAACCGTTTTATTTTTATAATTAAATAGTTGTGTACCCGCTCTTTGCAAGGCAAGAAGAGAACATTTTCCCAAAATGTGATTATAACTACACGTGACCAAACAGAATCTCCAAGAAAAAAAAGTTCCGTTACAATCTTCTCTGTTGAAACTACCGCGGGATATATTAACGTGACGTAGAATTACTTAGCTGTGATGTAAGATGGTTGTTGAAAAAGGAATAGAACACTTAGTTTCACGAAATATTTATTAATGCGGTATATTGTGCTTTGATCAATATTGCCCTAGCATATCTACTAACTATTACTTATACTTTCTTTTACTGATACCAATACAATATATTTTCGTTTTTCAGTCGTTGATACTTAATTTAAATAAACGGCTTAGATATTTGCCACGAATCTAGTCTTTTATTCTTTGGTGACTTTTGCAATTTACGCACTAGTATAAACGATAATCATTTCACTTTATGGTTGCCACTAAAACAGCTCTCTATACATTTGTATGCTTAATTATTGTCAGATTGGCGTATTTAGCACCAGGGCCCTATTATCTCACGGAAAAATCCGGACTTTGGCCAGTGCCTCCGGCTAGAAATGGCCCCCAATTTCAAATGCTGTTCTGAAATATTCTTTTTTATAAACATATTTTATGAAAAATAAAACAATTTTCATAGAAGGAGGCCCTCAAATTCATCAATGGAGTCCCTGTTTGCCATAATCAGGCCCTGTTTAACACCGCAATATATTTCCTGCTATTCGAAAACGTGACCCGTTTAAAATCTCAATTGAAAATAATGCTGGATAATTCACTTGTGAAAAAACAGCATTCAATTATTTTTCTGGCAACGTAAAGTAAAATATACACGCTTAAACCAAACGAGCGAAATTCGATCAGTCGGAGCGATTTTTCGCTCCTTTTCGTACTTGAAAGTGAGCTTCTCCTTTAGGAGCGTTTTTCGATCACTGAGCGGAGCGAAATTTTTGGAGCGATTTTCGCTCCTTTTACATTAAATAATTTCGCTCCTTTTTCATTACTTTTTAATATTAAAAGGAGCGTTTCCTATAAAACGCTCCTTTTAGGAAAATAATTTAAGATATGATTTCGCTCTTTTTCTGATTAATTTTTAATTTCAAAAAAGCGATTTTCTTAAAAATACTTTTATTTTTGTTTCGTTTTATTTATTTTTATTCCTGTCCTGAGCATTTGCACATTTAAAAAAGCCATTTAGTACAATGATTTTGTACCTTTTATTAAAAAAAAAAAAAAAAAGACGAGTCTTTGTAAAAATACTATGTGCTGAACACCTTTTCAATAAAACAATATAATTGGGATAATTTTAAGTGATATTTCATATTGATGAAAAGTACTTTGAAAATAAAATTATTTTCCGTATAGCAGCATGATTCTGCAATGTACGTCAAGATTGCTAATATAAAAGCGTAACTGCGTAAATTAAACACATGATTTATATTGAAATATTATTAGTAGTAATATAATTTATAAAGTACATACCTGCATTAATAATAAATACTTTCTTATCAATTTTAAAACAACAAAGTACATTTAAAACTGTTTGTAAGAAGAGAGAATGGATGGTATCTGCAACAATTTGTTAAACTTTAAAAGTTTATATATGTTAGTTTAAAAAATTGAGGTAAATTACCATTTTCGAGTCGAGAGTGGATTACGGAAGGGAGGCGAAAGGAGACTAAATTTCCTTGAATGCTCGTGAATGGCCGAAGCAAAACTTACTTTAAAAAAAGGGGGAAATAAACAAATGGGTGAATTTGTAATACACATTACTGAATAATTATATTTTTAAAGATGTACGTGTTTACTCGCGTAATAGTCGTTCAAGTTTTTGCCAATCTTTCATGGTGAAAGTCTAGGCGCTACTCTTATGCAGAGAAAATTTACAACATAAAATTGTAACTCTAAAGAATGATTATCAATCATTTTTATATCTGAATAAGAATAACTTACAGTATGTCTTTCTTTTCTGTTTACGTAAAATAATCACTCTCAAAGTGTCTCAAACTGTTTAATGTAGAAGAGATAAATTAAATAATATATAAGCCTTGTAACTCTCTATATTCAATAGTTATACATTTTAAAACAATCCTTTAATAATTTATTTAAACAGAAGTCCTGGTGTCTTACAATACTGTCTTTTTTTTTCAATAATTCTTAAAAAAAATTTCATCCAACTTATTTCTAATACAGTTTAAGCCTGAAATCTCAATAGTTACTTCATCCTTAAAGGATAGGCACCAAAAGACACTACTTACCAGTTATTTGCACAAAGTTTATGGTCCTCAATCTGTAAATATTTGAGTTTTCTATATCTATTAGTCTTCACTGACTGAATGAGTTTGAAAATTACACTAGTTCCATAATCATGGAGAAAAAATAGATAAGGAAAGTGAAAATGACTATCATTTCCCATTTAAAGCATTAGGACTTTAACAAAAATCAACACGATATCTTTATACTTTTATTTGAACAAACAAAATGCATTTTACATCCATTCATTGCAATCCCTCTGCAAATCTAAGTATTACATTTCTTGAATTACTATGACAACCATAGTAAAAAATTAGAAAAATTCTTAATAGCAAATAATTTAAAAAGTAGTTAAAGTAATAAATATTCATAAAGATCTGCTAATAAAAAAATTACACTGGTTCCAAGCTAAAAATGAATTACAAAAAGAAATAAATGCACTACAACTAAATTTAAAACTATATATACTATATAAATTCTAATCTATTAAATACACTCAATCATTTTCTATCAACTGATATTACATTTTTGTAAAATTAATTTGTAAATATCGCATATAAAATTCTCTTTAACAAACAAATATTTAAAAATTTTATTTGTTGAACAATAATGCTTAATTTCCGAGACAAGATATAATCGGTGTTAGCTATCAAGCATATTTGATTTCTACTTCTGGGTTCTGGATATTTTACGTTGACAGCAGAAAAACATTTAAACAAGCTATCAAAAGTCTTTAAAGGACATTGGCTAATTTCAACTACGTGTTTGTCCAAAAGTAAGAGTGTATTATTGTAGTGGAATCGTTCTCCTGTACATAAAACGTACGGTCCTGTCTCAGCAATGTTTTCAACAGCCTCATCCAACGCGCCATTTCCCTGTAAAGTGAAAAAAGATTATTTTAATATATCACAAAATATTGAAAACATTTCTTTTAATACTGTGTGCTTCACAAAAACATCTAAATAACTATCTTGTAACTTTTGATAAGTTTTAAATGACTGTAATAATTTTACCCCGATCTATCTGAATAGCACATCAGATCGGAACTTCGTCTTTTGATCTTCTGAAATTTGAGCGACATACCATTTAATTAAACATACAGCATTTTGCAATACAAACGGCAATTCTTTTAAAAATTAGTGTGTAACTCATTGCTATATTGTTTCATTATAATAAACATTAATCTTAAAGCTGCTCACATGAATTGAATTGCTCATAATATTAATACATAAAATCAGTATCTCAAAAAAGGAAACACATTCCCCTTTTAGAAAGATAATGCACAGCACCGCTTTCTTTATATGGTGTGTGTATGGGTAGGGGGAGGGGGGGGGATGAAGTTGTTAAATAATTCCCGATAACATTTTTCATCCTTCAAAATGTGACTTTATTAGATTTTTTTCAATTTAATTTTCTTACTTTAATGTCAACATTTAAAATTGAAAATTTTGCACAAATCTTCGGAACGTACTTTCATTTTAATTATTCCTGCACATAGAACAGCAATAAAATAACTTTGAATGAGTTCTTAAATATATCTTTGGAAAGGATTTTTCTCATACCAGATTTTTCTTTCATCATTACCCTTTCTTTAAGAGGAGACACACATCTAAGTACTTTTGCAAATTTTTATGCAATAGTTTACTTTTATTTTGATCAATAGCATAAAATCATTAGAAAACACTTTTTTCAGATATTTTTCATTTGCTGCTATATGGTGTATACGTATAATGCAAAGAGACTAAATATGTATCAACAGATGAACATGATATGAAAATTGCATTAAAAATTTTTCAAATTTAAAATTCACTAACAAATTTTTTTCTTCCCTATTCCAGTTACTGTTAATAATTCTGCCAACATTGATAATGCTGATAATTTTTTTAGAAAAAAAAATATCGATAACAAGTATTTTAAAATCCAACTTATGCAAACAATAAAGGAAATTTATACAGTTGCCATATTTTTATGCGATATTTCCAAGGAGTTTTTAATAAATTTACCCAATTTAGAGAAAAACAAAAACAAAGCGTATTGAACTAAGTATCAGTCATTTTCTAAATGTAATTGAAAAGAATTGCTACATGAAAAGTACATAAAATAAGATTCTATAGTAATTAATGCACAATTTTTTTTAACTAAAGCAAAAATTAACTCTTTATGAATGTAAAAAACCCTGATATTGATATTTTCTTTTCTTTAGCAGTTCATTATTAGTAACAATGCATTTGGAGCTTTTAAAATAAAGTAACTGCTACAGATGTGTCGTACCGTACGTGTCTTGGGCAATTCTGAGATTTAAAAACACTCTTAAAATTCTAGCATCATTCAAAATTTTAAGTGGATCAATTAAAATATTAAACAAGAAACTATACTAAAAATCTGTTACATTTTATAAAAAAGAAAATTTCAGGACAAGTATGACCCCTCATTTAATACATGAATTTGAAGAAACAAAGATTTACCTAGTTCAAGAAAGCACAGTAATATTTATTTGTAAGAAAGAAGAAATGACATTTATCAAAGTAAAATTCTGAAACTTTCTGAAGCAACTGCATTATCATTAAGCAATTAAGAAATAAAATATATGTTACTGTATATATTCACTCTCAAATCATCTAGTTCTTCAGGAAAGCTCTTTTTATATCTGCCTGCTTCTGGAAACGTACTTATAGATGCGAGGAGTATAAAAAAGAAAGGGTAAAGTCCGAGAAAATTTCCAGCATCATCCGGGAATATTTTAAGGAATTCTGCATCAATCTGAAATATGTATAAGTATATATAAGTACAAAAAAATACAGTCATGTTAAAAAGGATATTTGACCTAATACAATAATGCAATTTAATATTTTTTCGGAAAGGTTAATTTAAAAAAGGCTTCTTTTATCCGGGATTTGCTGCATATGCAATGCAGCCAGAACTCAGCTTCAGAGGAGCCCCCATCTTGATAAAGGGAGAGATTTGAAAAAATTTCTTTAAATTATATAAGCTGACTACTAGCATTGTTACCACAATATTTATTTATACTTAATAATTAAGATATTACTTTATGTTACTGTTTTCATAACTAACTACACTGAAGCTATTAACTATATTCTTAAAGAACTCCAGAGAGCACAGACATCTATAATTTATCAAAAGTTTCAGTATTATCTCCAATAGAGGATTATTTTAGGTTGTAAATCGTTATTTTAAATACATGCTAACAAACAAGGAAGAGATATTCCCCCCCCCCTCCTCCAGATTTAGCATGCACATTCAAGGCTGTTTACATTTGAACCTGAACTCAAAGCTTTACTCTCCTTCCCTCGGACAAAGACGGGATGTGTGTGTGTGCAAAAGTACTTTTTGATGAGTGACTATGTGCAAAAGCACTTTCTGTTAAGTTAAAAACTATAAAAGCAGTCACAACTGAAAAAATAGATGTTTCACGGGAAACTTCAAGTTATATAGTTTAAACTAATAATTTTAAAGTCTACATTAAAATTATTATTTTACTGAATAAATTTACTGATTTAAAAGTGATTTTATCTATTTATACCATAAAGTTTATGCAGTAGCACAAATTTCAATTAAATGCTGTTAAATTTATCTTTTAATACTAAATATGAAATTTTTCATGGTAATGGTAAAATTCATTTTAACATAAATAGAGAATTTTAAAATTTATACTACTAACATTACGTATACCATACAAGTTATACTAAATAACATAAAATGGCATTTAGTAGAAAGAAACAATTGTTAACACAAATAAAATTTAATACACAGGCAGAATTAGACAAAAACCAGAAAACATTACTGTTCAATAATCAATAAAATCAAACACATACATACTTTTAGATATTATCTAATAATACAGCTTTAATATTTGATATTTAGCAATTATAGTGCAGAGTTTAAGAATTATCGCACTTTTAAGGCACAAAACATAAACCATATTAAAATGAAAAGGAAATTTTAAAAGGAAATATTTTCATTAATGCTGAAATTAATTATTTTCACTATACCAAATATTCAAATTTAAATTCTTATTATAAACCTCAAAATGTATGACACCTCTAAAGGTATGTTCTGTGTAGTGCAATGAAACTTCTTAAAATAAACTTTTATTCACAGGTGTGAACTTATTACAGTTTTCAGAGTGTGACTTCTAGTTCCTTAACCTAGAATTTAGAGCTTAATATAAGCTATCTGTTTATGTAGCTAACTATTTATCCTGGGATACATTTTATGTGTATAAATATGCTATTATTGCCCCAATCTCACCAAAATTTTTGAAATCTATATCTATACAATAATTATATAGATAAACTAAAATTAAAGTAAGGGGAGAATAATGATCAAGAATAATTTTTACCCAAACTGGCAAAAAATCTCATTACTGTTGCAATCAGGTTAAACAACAACATATTAAAACATACCATATTAGTTTACACCAAATATATATTGCTATTAATTAAAATTATCTCAAAATAATAAATTCTTTGTAATTTATACTTAGCTGCAGGTATTTTACTATTAAATCTCTTTTCAAGCTTTACAATGGCTACTCTTAAATGATAAGCAATTTTCCTGTATAAAAATATATAAAACAGTGGATGTATATACACAAATATATTTGAAGCATACAATTCAAGATTTTTTTTAGAATAATTTCTTAATAATCTTAGAATAATTTCTTTTAGAATAAATTCTAAAATTTAGAATTAAAATAGTTATTAAATTTAAAATAAGTATTGTTAATGTTTGGATGAAGGATTTTTTTTTAAACTATCGAATGGATAATCTTTAACAATATAATTTCTTCAGATTTACACGCAATAAAACAAATGTACTTTGGATGAATACATACATCAATTAAATATCTTTCTAAATTTTTCTGTATCCTGATAATTAGGGAATACATGTCACGGATTTGTTCAGAGTGGAACTAAGTCATTTAACATGAATTCAGAATGTCTGTGCATAGGTAAAATATTATTTATATCATATAAGTATAATTCAGATTCATACTATAGAAGGAATATAGAAGTATTTATCAAAACATAAATTTTTTGTGCCTAGAAAAAATAAATATTGCAAATAATAAATTATCTTTTTCCAAAATTCCAAAACACTTAATTGAGAATAAGTTTGAAAATTCACATATCATACAAAATAAATAAATACATTTAATTATATCATATATAATATCATGTAAGTATAATTCAGATTCATAGTGTCTAGAAGGATTTATCAAAACACAAATTTTTTGTGCTTAGATAAATTAAATATTGCAAATAATAAATTATGTTTTTCCAAAATGCCAAAACATTTAATTGAGAGTAAGTTTGAAAATACACATATCACACAAATTAAATAAATAAATTTATATTAATTAAATATCTTTCTAAATTTTTCTCTTTGTTGATAATCATGAAATAAATGTCATGGATATGATCAGAGTGGAACTAAGATATTTAACATATTTGCACAATGTGTGTGCATAGATAAAATATTATTTATATCATATTTAAAAAGTGTAATTCAGGTTCATACTGTCTTTAGAAGGATTTATCAAAACACAAATGTTTTGTGATCACAGATAAATTAAATATTGGAAATTATAAATTTTCTTTGTCCAAAGTGCACTTCAAAATCATTTAATTGAAAGTTAGTTTAAAAATACACATTTTATACAAATTAAATAAATATATCTACATTGATCTTTCTGAATTTTTCTGTATGTTGATAATTATGAAATAAATTTCAGGGATATGTTCAGAGTGGAACTGAGCCATTAAACATATGTTTTGCAGAATGTGTGTGCATACGTAAAATATTACTTATATCATATTTAATAAGTATAATTCAGATTCATACTGTCTTCAGAAGGATTTACCGAAACACAAGTTTTTTGTGCCTAGATAAATTAAATATTGCAAGTTATAAATTTTCTTTTTCCAAAATACCTAAACATTAAATTGAAAGTAAGTTTAGAAATACATATATCATGCACATATTTATATTAATTAAATATATTTCTAATTTTTTTAATATGTTGATATTTATGAAAGAAATGTCGGGCATTAATGTTCAAAGTGGAACTAAGCCGTTTAACGTACGTTTTGCAGAATGTGTGTGCATAGATAAAATATCATTTTTATCATATTTAATAATTATAATTCAGATTCATGCTGTCTTTAGAAGGACTTAAGAAAAATCACAAGAGAGATAAAACACAGGAAACGAGAGACTGGCTTGGTCTTTGGGAATATACTTCAAACGGTAACATGAGATTTTTTAATAGAAAATTGAAAAGGACTTACCATACAGCTTTTGGGTAACTTCTTCTTCAATACCAATAAAATAATGTTAAGATCTTCTTTACGTATCCATTGTTTTTTTTATAAAACACAGACACGATGACAGTGGAAAAAAAGCCCGCTCTATGACATACCAGGGTCGAAAAAATAAGGCGCTAAAACGTATTGACCAATCAGAATATCCCCCGTTCCTAGCGAAAAGAACATCAACTAATTTTCACTCAAAGACGATCGAACGTTATCAGTATTTTGGGAAACAGGAAGCAGGACGTGGAATTCGCGGAAAACGAATACTTAAAGAGCGTTTTTGCGTAAATACCAGTGGATTTCGATGCAAATACATCGAATCCATGAATTTTTCCTTTCACTCCGACTTTGATTACTTTTTTCGCTCACTTGGATTAAGCGTGTAGAATTATTTCACATGCGCGCCGTATGTTTTGCTTGTGAGTCCGTTATTCTGATTGAGTTTCAAAAGAGGTTTTAAACTCGTGACGTCAAAGAGGCACACATTTCACATGTGAAAACTCAGTTATTTTTATATAATTTTATTTATTTTTTTTCAACTGGCAATTTTAATCATTGTTACTGTCTCCGAGACAACCAAACCGCAAGATATCATATCGAAAGTTTTAAGCTGCTGCGATTGAAATGAAAATCCTTCTTTATTTAAAAAATCGTAAAAAAACTCCTAATTTATATTTTCCTCCGGTTTCTCTTTTAAAAGAGGGCGAAATGTATGCTCCGTCATTTGACAAAATATAAAAAAGTTATGACGGATAGAATTCAAGATGCAGCAATTTTAAAAATATTTTACGAAAGTCAGCGTCAAATTTAATTTTATTTGAAAAATTCCCAAAAATCTGCAAATTATGTTACACAATCCGAACAAACAATTTTTAAAAGAAAATTTTCTCCTCTATCCGATGATGTAAATTTCGTTTTCTTGCGAGTGTAATTACCGGCGTTATTACGTATTAAGCGAGAAAAATCGCTAAAAATCGGACAAAACATAAAATAAAACATTTTCTAATTCGAATTTCGAAAAAATCGCTCCGAGGCGTGTTAGGATCTGTCCTAGTGAAGCCGTATGCAAAATTCGGTAGGTCTGCGACCCACCGTATCGGCGCAATGCGATCGAGAGACGCTCGCAAGAAGATCGGTGGTCACAAACTTGCCTACCTACATAGCTACATACAATGTTTACTCTCGGATTTTATTATATACTAGCTGCGTGCCCGTTCTCCGCACGGTAGGGAACGAAACTTTTTCTTACATGTATAGTTCGAATTGATCCCAGTGATTTGGAATCTAAAAATAAGCAAATGATTCGACTCTTGGCGTAACGTTACTCATTAGTTATTTGTCATGTTAGTATAAGTACTGACCTGAGACCCTTGTTAATATTATGACGCAAAAAACTATGCCGGTTTCAATGGCGATTAGAAAAGAAAAGCGTGACGGTTTGCAGTGAAAGTTCCTAATTTACAAATCGTCTCATTTCTACACCATATTCTTTTTTAGATTTAATCTATGCCACTAATACTTTAAATACTACATGATGTGGAGAACCGTTTTATTTTATAATTAAATAGTTGTGTACCCGCTCTTCGCAAGGCAAGAAGAGAACATTTTCCTAAAATGTGATCATGACTACCTGTAACAAAACAGAATCTCAAAGAAAAAAAATGTTCAAGTACAGTCTTTTCTGTTGAAACTACCGCGGGATATATTAACGCGACGTAGAATTACCTCTGTAAGACGGCTGTTGAAAAACGAACTGAGCACTTTTAGTTTCACGAAATATTTATTAATGCGGAATATGATGGTTTGATCAATATTGCCCTAGTATATCTACTATTATTTATACTATCTTCTACTGATACCAATAATATATGATTTCGCTTTTTCCTCTTTAATGCTAAATTTAAAGAAACGGTTTAGATATTTGCCACGAATGTAGTCTTTTATTCTTTGGTAATTCTTTGTAATTTACGCATTAGCAAAAACGATAATCATTTCACTTTATGGCTGCCATTAAAACAGCTCTCCAAACATTTTTATGCAGAATTCTTGTCAGATTGGCGTATTTAGCACCGTAAAATATTTCCAGCGATTCGAAAACGTGTCCCGTTTAAAAATTATATCGAAAAT
This sequence comes from Cheiracanthium punctorium, assembly GCA_038373885.1. Classification (NCBI taxonomy): domain Eukaryota; kingdom Metazoa; phylum Arthropoda; class Arachnida; order Araneae; family Cheiracanthiidae; genus Cheiracanthium; species Cheiracanthium punctorium. The sequence continues at coordinate 382,086 of JAWZYV010016502.1, read as the reverse complement.
AATGCTGGATAACTCCTTGTTGAAAAAAACAGCATTGAATTCTTTTTCTGGCAACGTGATATAAAATAGGGAATTATTTCATGCGTGGAGTATGTTTTGTTTGTGAGCTCGTTATTCTGATTGAGTTTCGAAAGGGGTTTTAAACTCGTTACATCAGAATGACGTAGATTTCACATGTGGAAACTCAGTTATTTTAAAGTCATTTTATTTATATTTTTCTAATGGCAATTTTATTTATTGTTACTGTTTCCAAGACAACCATAGCGGAAGATATCATACCGGAATCTTGAAACAGCTGCTATGAATTCAAAATCCTTCTTTACATAAAAATTCGCAAAAAATCTCCTAATTTATATTTTTCCTCCGTTCTTCTTTTAAAAGTGATAGAATTGTATGCTCCGTCTTTTGCCGAAATATAAAAAATTTATGACAGATAGAATAAAAAAGGTGCAACAGTTATAAAATTATTTTACGCAAACGTCGTCAAAAGAGAAATTCTTTTTAAAAATTCCCAAAAATCGGCAAAATATGTTACATAGTCAAAACAAACTGTTTTCGAAAGAATTTTTTTTCCTCTATACGATGATGCAAACATCATTTTACTGCGAGTACAATTACCGGCGTTATTACGTATTATGCAAGAAAAATCGCTAAAAATCGGACAAAACATAAAATAAAACTTTTCTAATTCGAATTTCGAAAAAATTGCTCCGAGGCGTATTAGGATCTGTCCTAGTGAAGCCATATGCAAAATTTGGTAGGTCTGCGACCAACCGTCTTGGCGCAATGCGATCGAGAGACGCTCGCAAGTACATCGGTCGGTGGTCACAAACCTACCTACATAGCTACATACAATGTTTACTCTCGGATTTTATTATATATAAGACTAGCTGCGTACCCGTTCTCCGCACGGTAGGGAACAAAACTTTTTCTTACATTTATAATTCGAATTGATTCCAGTAATGTGGAATCTAAAAATTAACAAAATGATTTGACTCTTGGCGTAAAGTTACTCATTAGTTATTCGTAAAGTTAGTATAAATACTGATCTGAGAACATTGTTAATATTATGAAACAAAAAACTATGTCGGTGTCATTGGCAATCAGAAAAAGAAAAGCGTGACGGTTCCTAAAAATTTCTAACTTTCAAAATGTCTCATTTCTACATCATACTCTTTTTTAGATTTAAGTTATATCATTAATACCTTAGATTCTACATGATGTGAAGAACCGTTTTATTTTATAATTAAATAGTTGTGTGTACTCGCTCTTCGCAAGGCAAGAAGAGAACATTTTCCTAAAATGTTCTCTTCTCTAGTAGTAGTGTGATCATAACTACTTGTTACAAAACAGAATCTCCAAGAAAAAAAAAAGTTCAGGTACAGAATTTTCTGTTGAAATTACCGCGGTATATATTAAGGCGACGTAGAATTATTTAATGTTTAGTTAGCTGTGATGTAAGATAGCTGTTGAAAAACGAAAGAAACGAATAGTTTCACGAAATATTTATTAACGCGGTATATTGTGCTTTGATAAATATTGCCCTAGCATATCTAATAACTATTACTTTTAGTGTCTTTTCTGATACCAATATATTTTCATTTTTCCATCTTTAATGTTTAATTTAACGAAACGGCTTAGATATTTGTCACTAATGTAGTTTTTTATTCTTTGATGATTCTTTGCAATTTACGCATTAGTATAAACGATAATCATTTTACTTTCTGTCTGCCATTAAAACAGCTCTCCATACATTTTTATGCATAATTCTTGTCAGATTGGCGTATTTAGCACGTAAAATATGTCCTGCAATTCGAAATCATGTCCCGTTTATAAATTATATCGAAAATAATGCTGAATAATTCATCGTTGAAAAAACAGCATTCAATTCTTTTTCTGGCAACGTAATATAAAATAGGGAATAATTTCGTGCGTGGCGTATGTTTTGTTTGTGAGCCCGTTATTTTGATTGAGTTTCGAAAGGGTTTTTAATCTCGTCAGATCAAAATGACGTAGATTTCATATGTGGAAACTCAGTTATTTTAAAGTCATTTTATTTATGTCTTTCAAATGGCAATTTTATTCATTGTTACTGTTTCCCAGGCAACCATAGCGGAAGATATCATACCGAAATCTTGAAACAGCTTTTATTGAATTCAAAATCCTTCTTCATATAAAAATTCGTAAAAAAATCTCCTAATTTATATATTTCCTCCGTTCTTCTTTTAAAAGTGGGCGAAATGTATGCTCCGTCTTTTGCAGAAATATAAAAAAGTTATAACAGATAGAATGAAAGATGCAACAGTTTTAAAATTATTTTTACGCAAAAGTCGTCAAAAGAGAAATTCTTTTTAAAAATTCCCAAAAATCGGGAAAATATGTTACATAGTCAAAACAAACTGTTTTCGAAAGAAAATTTTCTCCTCTATCCGATGATGCAAATATCGTTTTATTGCGAGTGCAATGACCGGCGTTATTATGTATTATGCAAGAAAAATCGCTAAAAATTGGACAAAACATTAAATAAAACATTTTCTAATTCGAATATCGGAAAAATCGCTCCGAGGCGTCTTAGGATCTGTCCCAGTGAAGCCGTATGCAAAATTCGGTAGGTCTGCGACAAACCGTCTCGGTGCAATGCGATCGAGAGACGCGCGCAAGAACATCGGTGGTCACAAACTTTCCTACCTACATAGCTACATACAATGTTTACTCTCGGATTTTATTATATACTAGCTGCGTACCCGTTCTCCGCACGGTAGGGAACGAAAGTTTTTCTTACATGTATAATTCGAATTGATTCCAGTAATGCGGAATCTAAAAATGAACAAAATGATTTGACTCTTGGCGTAAAGTTACTCATTAGTTATTCGTAAAGTTAGTATAAATACTGATGTGAGAATATTGTTAATATTATGAAACAAAAAACTATGTCGGTGCCATTGGCGATCTGAAAAAGAAAAGCGTGACGGTTCCTAAAAATTTCTAACTTTCAAAATGTCTCATTTCTACATCATACTCTTTTTTAGATTTAAATTATACCATTAATACCTTATATACTACATGATGTGAAGAACCGTTCTATTTTATAATTAAATAGTTGTGTGTACCCGCTCTTCGCTAGGCAAGAAGAGAACATTATCCTAAAATGTGATCATAACTACTTGGGGCAAAACAGAATCTCCAAGAAAAAAAAAGTTTAGGTACAGAATTTTCTGTTGAAATTACCGCGGGATATATTAACGCGACGTAGAATTATTTAATGTTTAGTTAGCTGTGATGTAAGATGGCTGTTGAAAAACGAAAAGAAACGAATAGTTTCACGAAATATTTATTAACGCGGTATATTGTGCTTTGATCAATATTGTCCTAGCATATCTAATAACTATTACTTATAGTATCCTTTACTGATACCAATATATTTTCGTTTTTCCATCTTTAATGTTTAATTTAAAGAAACGGTTTAGATATTTGCCACTAATGTAGTTTTTAATTCTTTGCAATTTACGCATTAGTATAAACGATAATCATTTCACTTTCTGGCTGCCATTAGAACAGCTCTCCATACATTTTTATGCATAATTCTTGTCAGATTGGCGTATTTAGCACGTAAATATTTCCTCCTATTTGAAAACGTGTCTCGTTTAAAAATTATATCGAAAATAATGCTGGATAATTTAGTTGAAAAAACAGCATTCAATTCTTTTTCTGGCAACGTAATATAAAATAGGGAATAATTTCGTGCGTGGCGTGTGTTTTGTTTGTGAGCCCGTTATTTTGATTGAGTTTCGAAAGGGGTTTTAATCTCGTTAGATCAAAATGACGTAGATTTCACATGTGGAAACTCTGTTATTATAAAGTCATTTTATTTATGTTTTTCAAATGGCAATTTTATTCATTGTTACTGTTTCCCAGACAACCATAGCGGAAGATATACCGAAATCTTGAAACAGGTTTTATTGAATTCAAAATCCTTCTTTACATAAAAATTCGTAAAATATCTCCTAATTTATATTTTTCCTCCTTTCTAATTTTAAAAGTGGGCTAAATATATGCTCCGTCTTTTGCCGAAATATAAAAAAGTTATGACAGATAGAATGAAAGATGCAACAGTTTTAAAATTATTTTACGCAAACGTCGTCAAAAGAGAAATTCTTTTTAAAAATTCCCAAAAATCGGCAAAATATGTTACATAGTCAAAACAAACGGATTTCGAAAGAAACTTTTCTCCTCTATCCGATGATGCAAATATAGTTTTATTGCGAGTGCAATGATCGGCGTTATTACGTATTATGCAAGAAAAATCGCTAAAAATCGGACATAACATAAAATAAAACATTTTCTAATTCGAATTTCGGAAAAATCGCTCCGAGGCGTCTTAGGATCTGTTCCAGTGAAGCCGTATGCAAAATTCGATAGGTTTGCGACCAACCATCTCGGCGCAATGCGATCCAGAGACGTTCGCAAGCACATCGGTCGGTGGTCACAAACCTACCTACATAGCTACATACAATGTTTACTCTCGGATTTTATTATATACTAGCTGCGTGCCCGTTCTCCGCACGGTAGGGAACGAAACTTTTTCTTATATGTATAATTCGATTTGATTCCAGCGATTTGGAATCTTAAAATAAGCAAAATGATTTGACACTTCGCGTAAAGTTACTCATTACTTATTCGTAAAGTTAGTATAAGTACTGACCTGTGACCATTGTTAATATTATGATGCAAAAAACTATGTCGGTGTCATTCACGATCAGAAAAGAAAAGCGTGACGGTTTTCAGTGAAAATTCCTAATTTTCAAAATGTCTCATTTCTGCATCATACTCTTTTTTAGATTTAAGTTATGTCATTAATACCTTAGAAACTACATGAAGTGGAGAACCGTTTTATTTTATAATTAAATAGTTGTGTACCAGCTCTTTGCAAGGCAAGAGAAGAACATTTTCCTAAAATGTGATCATAACTACTTGTGACAAAACAGAATCTCCAAGAAAAAAGAAAGTTCTGTTACAGTCTTTTCTGTTGAAACTACTGCTTGATATATTAACGCGGGGTAGAATTACTTAATGTTTTGTTAGCTGTGATGTAATACGGCTGTTAAAAAATGAATAGACGACATTGTTTCACAAAATATTTATTAATGCGGTATATTGTGGTTTGATCAATATTGCCTTATCATATCTACTTACTATTAATGATACTATATTTTACTGATGCCAATACTATATACCGTCGTTTTGCAGCCGTTAATGCTTAATTTAAAGAAACGGTTTAGATATTTGCCACGAATGTAGGCTTTTACTCTTTGGTGATTCTTTCCAATTTACGCATTAGCATAAACTCTAATCATTTCAGTTTATGGTTGCCACTAAATCAGCTCTTCATAAATTTTTACGCATAGTTCTTCTCAGATTGGTGTATTTAGCACCAGGGCCCTATTATCGCATGGACAAATCGGGACTTTACCCAGGGGTCTCCGGCTCGAAATTGCCCCCAATTTCAAATGTTGTTCTGTTTTTATAAAAAAAATTATGAAAAATAAAACAAATTTTATAGACGTCGGGGGCCCAAATTCAACAATTCCCGGGGCCCCCTGTTGGTCATAATCAGGCCCTGTTTAACACCGCAATATATTTCCTGCTATTCGAAAACGTGACCCGTTTAAAATCTCAATTGAAAATATTGCTGGATAATTCACTTGTGAAAAAACAGCATTCAATTTTTTTTCTGGCAACGTAAAGTAAAATATAGAATTATTTCACATGCGCGGCGTATGTTTTGCTTGTGAGTCCGTTATTCTGATTGAGTTTCGAAAGGGGTTTTAAACTCGTGACGTCAAAGTGGCGCACTTTTCACATGTGAAAACTCGGTTATTTTAAAATAATTTTATTTATATTTTTCAACTGGCAATTTTAATCATTGTTACTGTCTCCAAGACAACCAAACCGCAAGATATCATACCGAAAGTTTTAAGCTGCTGCGATTGAAATGAAAATCCTTCTTTACTTAAAAATTCGTAAAAAATCTCCTAATTTATATTTTCCTCTGGTTTTTCTTTTAAAAGAGGGCGAAATGTATGCTCCGTCATTTGACAAAATATAAAAAAGTTATGACGGATAGAATTCAAGATGCAGCAATTTAAAAAATATTTTACGAAAGTCAGCGTCAAATTTAATTTTATTTGAAAAATTCCCAAAAATCTGCCAATTATGTTACACAGTCCGAACAAACAATTTTTAAAAGAAAATTTTCTCCTCTATCCGATAATCTAAATTTCATTTTACTGTGAGTGCAATTACCGACGTTATTACGTATTAAGCGAGAAAAATCGCTAAAAATCGGACAAAACATAAAATAAAACATTTTCTAATTCGAATTTCGAAAGAATCGCTCCGAGGCGTGTTAGGATCTGTCCTAGTGAAGCCGTATGCAAACTTCGGTGGGTCTGCGACCAACCATCTCGGCGCAATGCAATCGAGAGACGCGCGCAAGAAGATTGGTGGTCACAAACTTACCTACCTACATAGCTACATACAATGTTTACTCTCGGATTTTTACTTCCTTGTACGTAGTATAAGGAAGTAATGTGATCCCGAAAAATTTTGGGGGCCAAATTTCGACAAAAAAACCGATTTTGACTACCTCTAAATTTAAATTTAAAATTTTTTTCGATGCATCTCATCGTAGGCTAGCATGCACGATCATATTAAAGCGTCTGCAACTCATTTTGACCAGTGGCGAGTCTACTGTGGCCAGTTTTTCCATGCCGTCTGTACGTACGTACGTACGTATGTACGTACGTATGTATGTACGTACGTACGTACGTACGTATGTATGTAACTCGCATATCTCAAAAACTATTGGTCGTAAAATGTTGAGATTTGATATTTAGGATTGTTCTATGATCCAGTTGTGCACCTCCCCTTTTGGTGGCAATCGAATGGATAGTTTATGTACAGGACCGCCCAAAAGATTCGAAATACATTACGCTCTATGGGCCGAAATTCATTAAACTCGCCTAACTCAAAAGCTATTAGGCGTAGAATGTCGAAACTTCATATTTTGGATAGTTGTAACATCTAGTAGTGCACCTCCCCTTTTGGTTCCATTCGACTAGATAGTTTATCTACAGGACTGCCCAAAACATTCGAAATACATTACGCTCAATGGGCCGAAATTCATTAAACTCGCATATCTCAAAAACTGTTAGGCGTACAATGTTGAAACTTTATATTTAGGATTGTTGTAACATCTAGTTGTGCACCTCCCCTTTCGTTTCCATTCGACTGAATAGTTTATCTACAGGACCGCCCAAAAGATTCGAAATACATTACGCTCTAAGGGCCGAAATTCATCAAAGCGTTTTTTAGAGGTATTGGGCTATTTCAAACGACTCAGAAGTGATATGTGCTGTAAAGAGTTAGAATATGAATTTCACCATTAAAAAAAGTGTCTTTATCAGTTTTAGTTCTGCTACAGGAACACTCAAAAGATCTCCAATACATTACGGTCAATGGCAATTTTAGGGGCATTCATCCATTTCAAGCACAATACCGTCCTACCACATAAGTTAGGTAATGGTCCGACCACGGTCACGTGCCTCCCTCAAGAACTATGCCAAAAGTCGCCAAGCTTGGCGACTTTTGGTGTACGTGTGTGCATATTTAACTCTCAAATCTCAAAAACTATTATGAAATTTCATATATAAGAATGTTGTAACATCTAGTTGTGCATGTCGATTTTTGGTTCCAATCTACCCAATTTACAGGACCACCGGAAAGAATTTCAGTACTTTAATGTCTATGGACATCTTCAATATAATACTACTGTAGATAGTCATTGTTTGGTACATGCCCAAAATCTCGCCGTCTGTCCTCGACCTTGGCGAGTTTTGGCGAAATATCGCCAAATTTGGCGATAGTCAGTCATTTGGTCCATGCCCAAAGTATCGCCATTTGTCATCGTTCTTGGCGAGTTTTGGCGAAATATCGCCAAATTTGGCGATAATCTGTCATTGTTTGGTTCATTCTTAAAATCTCGCCAAATGTTGGCGATATTGACGAGTTTCGCCGAAATATCGCCAAATTTGGCGCTAAAAATTATTTCGTATTTTGTATAACTCTAAAACTAACCCGTAGATTTTTTAACTTTTGTATTTAGAACTATTGTAATATCTAACTGTTTTCAATATCTTTTTTGACAGCAATCGACTGAGAATTTATTTACAGGGTGAGCCAAATGACATTGAATACATTGAGGTGTATGGATGCATTCAATTCATTGAAAGTCTGTGGTCAATGACCACTTTGGCTATCCCCAAAATCTCGCAGACTATCTCAAGTTTGTCGGCTTTTGGTGAAATATCGCCAAATAAAGTGTCAGAAGGAAATCTTTCAAATTGAACTCAGCTTGGCGATATCGAACTATTTGGCTGGAAATCGCTAAACCTTACTATTATTGATATTTTATCTCTTTCAAACAAATAAATTTAGAGGAAGTGCGTCGAAAATATTTTTGATCTAATGGACGTGCAAGGAAGTCATGTGTTGGACACATCAGATTTTTTTATATATATAAGATAAGATAAGATAAGATAAGATAAGAAGATAAGATAAGATAAGATAAGAAGATAAGATAAGATAAGATAAGATAAGACTAGCTGCGTGCCCGTTCTCCGCACGGTAGGGAACGAAAATTTTTCTTACATGTATAGTTCGAATTGCTTCCAGAGATTTGGAATCTAAAAATAAGCAAAATGATTTGACTCTTCGCGTAAAGTTACTCTTTACTTATTCGTAAAGTTAGTATAAGTACTGACCTGTGACCATTGTTAATATTATGACGCAAAAAAACATGTCGGTGTCATTCACGATCAGAAAAGGAAAGCATGACGGTTTTCAGTGAAAATTCCTAATTTTCAAAATGTCTCATTTCTGCATCATACTGTTTTTTAGATTTAAGTTATGCCATTAATACCTTAGATACTACATGAAGTGGAGAACTGTTTTATTTTATAATTAAATAGTTGTGTACCCGCTCATTGCAAGGCAAGAGAAGAACATTTTCCTAAAATTTGATCATAACTACTTGTGACTAAACAGAATCTCCAAGAAAAAATAAAGTTCTGTTATAATCTTTTCTGTTGAAACTACCGCGTGATAATATTAACGCGACGTAGAATTATTTAATCTTTAGTTAGCTGTGATGGAATACGTCTGTTGAAAAATGAATAGAAGACTTAGTTTCACAAAATATTTATTAATGCGGTATATTGTGGTTTGGTCAATATTGCCTTATCATATCTACTTACTATTAATTATACTATCTTTTACTGATACCAATACAATATACTGTTATTTTGCAACCGTTAATGCTTAATTTAAAGAAACGGTTTAGATATTTGCCACGAATGTAGGCTTTTACTCTTTGATGATTCTTTGCAATTTACGCATTAGCATAAACGATAATCATTTCAATTTATGGTTGCCACTAAATCAGCTCTCCATAAATTTTTACGCGTAGTTCTTGTCAAATTGGTGTATTTAGCACCAGGGCCCTATTATCGCACGGGGAAATCGGGACTTTGCCCAGGGGCCTCCGGCTCGAAATGGCCCCCAATTTCAAATGTTGTTCTTTTTTTACAAAAAAAAAAAATATGAAAAATAAAACAAATTTCATACATGTGGGGGATTATTGGATAGCATTTAATGGATTGCAAAAGGCACAATTAACTAGTAACTATCTTGTGAATTATTGTTGTACAAAAAGTTACTCTAACCGATATCCACTACTGCATTCTCTCAAAATATCATTTGAATATTTTAAATGGAATCTCAAGTAAAAAATTATTAACATAATGAATGTTAAATATTTTAAGAACACGGTGTTTTTTGAAGCAAATACTCTAGAAAAAAAAAGAAGTGAAAATTGAACCCCCCCCCCCTTCTGCCTACTAATACTTATATTTGTTCCGCCCCCCCAAACTAGATTCAAAGACCTACCTAACATTTCATCCTGGTTACGCCCCTGGTTCTGCTCCAGGAACACTCGAAAGATTTTCAATACATTACGGTCAATGACAATTTTAAGGACATTTTGATCCATTTCAAGCACGACACCGTCCAACCATATAGTTATTTAATGGTCCGACTGCGGTCACGTGCCTCCCTCAAGAAATACACCAAAACTCGCCAAGCTTGGCGATTTTTGGTTGTGCATGTGTATGTATTTAAGTCTCAAATCTCAAAAACTATTAGTCGTAGAATGTTCAAGTTTCATATATAAGATTGTTGTAACATCTAGTTTTGCATCTCGATTTTTGGTTCCAATCTACTAGAGAGTTTATTTACAGGACCACCCAAAAGAATTTCAGTATGTTAATGCCTATGGACATTTTCAATCTGTAGACAGTCATTGTTCGGTCCATGCCTAAAGTCTTGCCGTCTGTCGTCGACATTGGCGAGTTTTGCCCAAATATCGCCAAATTGGCGATAGTCAGTCATTTGATCCATGCCCAAAATATCGCCATTTGTCATCGTCCTTGTCGAGTTTTGGCGAAATATCGCCAAATATGGCGATAGTCAGTCATTGTTTGGTCCATGCCTAAAATCTTAACATTTGTCGGCTAGTTTTTCCGCAATATCGCCAAGTTTGGGGACAAAAATTATAACGTATTTTGCATACCTCGACAGCTTTTACCCGTAGAATATTGAAATTTTGTATTTAGAACTATTGTAACATCTAACTGTGCATCTCTTTTTTGATTGCAATCGACTGGGTAATTTATTTATAGGGTCAGCCAAATGACTTAAAATACATTAAGGTGCATGGATACATTCAATTCATTGAAAGTTTGTGGTCAATGACTATCTTGGCTATCCCCAAAATCTCGGAAACTATCTCAAGCTTCTCGGCTTTTGGTGAAATATCGGCAAATTAAATGTCAGAAGGAAATCTTTGAAATTGAACCCAGCTTGGCGATATCGGAAATATTTGGGTAGAATTCGCTAAACCTTACTATTACTGCAGTATTTTATGTCTTTCAAACAAAATAAGTTTAAATGAAGTGGGTCGAAAATATTTTTGATTTAATAGATGTACAAGGAAGTCATGTGTTGCCCACATCATATTTTTTCACTGACGGAAAGCTATACTATTCCTGAGTAACATAAACTAAAATTGATGGCACATATCATAAATAATTCCTTTACAAGGACACTCATATGAATTACACTGCGATCTGTGTGTATATCTAACTACTGAATCGATTCTAAATTTTTTTTCACACAATACTATTCCTGATAGAAAGCTACACTATTCCTGAGTATTATAGGCTATCTTCCATGCATATAACACAAATCGTTCTTTTACGGGGACACTCAAAATCATTCTAATACATTACGCTAGACGGGTATCTCAGTAAATACTGAACCGATTCTAAAAATATTCTCATCAGCAGACAAAAGCAAACTGAAACTCAACTGGGACAATGTGCTGTCCTTTTATAGGCGTCGCAGAAGCTAGAGTTTTGAGTACGTCATAGAAATACAGTTGAATCGCTAGACTTTTACGTAATATTAATGCAAGAAAACAATATATACTTTTTAAAAAAACTTTTACCCATTGAATCCAGCTAAATGTCCGAAATGTGGCCAAGCGTGGCGACCTTTTGGAAAATATCGCCAAATTTGGCACCAAAAATAAGTCCCGAAGAGTGAGGTTAGCTAAGCCCTAGCACCAGTATTTCTCGAGATTTACAAAACCCTATGTTAACCAATGCGGAACCCCAAAATTTCTTATCTTCCGTTCTAGTTAACCAATTTTGATGCAACAAAATGCAAAATTTAATTATTTGACACGAAGAATACGAATTTTAAACTACTTTAAACCCCAGAACAGCCACAAAAATTCTATCATAATTAGTTCTTCTGCAGGGATACTCATACGAATTACATTACGATCTCTGGAATTAATAAACCAATTCTAAAACTTTCAGTGATGGAAAACTGCACTATTCCTGAGTATTACAGGCTACCTTTCATGCATATATTACAAATTTACACGGATACTCATAAAAATTACATTCTGCTCTAAGGGCATTTATGTAACCACTGAATCGATTCTTAAAAAAAATTTCAGTGACAGAAAACTACACTATTTCTGAGTAACATAGCTAAAATTCATTTATGTATCACAAATAATTGTTTTACAGAGACACTCATATAATTTACATAGCGATCTATCTGTATGTCTGTAACTACGGAATCAATTCTAAAAATTTTTCCACGCTATACTCTTCCTGATAGGAAGAGTGTAGCGTGAACATTATTCCTGAGTATTATAGGCTATCTTTCATGTATATAGCACAAATAGTTCTTTTAGAGGGGCACTTAAAATTATTCTTATACATTACGCTCTAGGGCGTCCCAGTAACTACTGAAACGATTCTAAAACTTTTTCACTGATAGAAAACTGCATTATTCCTGCGTGATATAGGCTACCTTTCGTACATATATCCCAGTTTTTTTACAGGGTCAATCATAAGAACTACATTACGTTCCATGGGCACCTCTGAAATTACTGAGCCGTTTCTACAACTTTTTTCACTGATGGAAATCTACACTATTCCTGAGTAGTAGAGGCTACTGTAATGCATATTGCATAAATAGCTGTTTTACTGGGAGACTCATAGAATTACATTACGCTCTAAGGGTATCTCTGTAACTATTGAACCGATACGAAAACTTTCTTCACTGATAGAAAGCTGCTCTATTCCTGAGTATTATAGACTAATTTTCATCCATATAACATAAATATAGCACTTTTACAGGGACACTTAAATAATTCTAATACATCATGCACTATCGGTATCTCTGTAACTACTAGACGGGTTCTTAAACTTTTTCACTCATTGAAAGCTACTTTCTGAGTATTAAAGGCTACCTTTTATGCATACATCATAAATAGTTCTTTTACAGGGACACTCATACGAATTACATTAAGCTCCATCATTATCTCTGTAATGACAGAACCGATTCTAAAACATTTTCGCTGACTAAAAGGTACACTATTCTTGAGTAATATAGGCTACCTCTTTAGCACATATCACAGTTTTACAGGGACAGTCCTAAGAATTACATTATTCTTGATTGCCGTCTCTGTAACCACTGAACCGAGTCTAAAATTTTTTTTTCACTATTAGAAATCTACCCTGTCCTGAGTAATATAAGCTAAAATTCATCCACAAATAGTTCTTTTACTGGAACACTCAAAATAATTCTAATACATTACGCTCTATGGACATCTCTGTAACTACTGAATTGTTTCTGATATATATATATATACACACACACACATATATGCTTATGTTATATATGTCTACGTGTGTATATATGAAAGCCCTCTTGGAAAATTTGGAGCCCCCTCTGTAAAATCGGAATAGCTACGGCCCTGCTCTTCGTATGTACGTGGGCTTTCCTTTGCCCAGTTTCTACAGTTGTGTGTATATCGAACTGTTCCATGCAATGAAAAATGAGCCTCGTCTGTCCACAAAATGCTGAGTTGCCATTGTGGATTTTCTTCGAATTCCGACAAAGCCCAATTTGCAAATGCTATTCGTTTAGCTGCGTCATCTGGCAACAGCTGTTGGAGCGATTGCAATTTGTAGGGGTACAATTGTAGCACATCATGAAGAATGCGAAATACCGATGTCTTCGGTATACCCGTGTTTTGTGTAACTTCCCTTCCGCTACATACTGGTACCGGTACTCCGCTCGTTGACTGTTCCCTTAAAGTGTTCATTTGCATAAACAGACTATGAACCTCTAAAGGTGCGTTCAGACTAGCATTTTTACCGTTCTTCTTGCAGCTAATGTCGCAAAAATCGTAAGCACAAAAAATCAGAGCGTTCACACTCTGGACTTCAACGTTTTGAAATGACGTATTCGCATTGAATGGGGAGGGGGGGGGGGGTTCTAGGTGAAACGAAAAAGGGTTGAGTGAGTACGGTGCATGCGGGAAGAATGATTGATGTTGACATCCTTTCCCCACCTTGAAAACGTATCAACAAAAGAAGGGGCGGAACCGTAGAGACATTAGGCACGGATTTGGAAAGAACTTTTGGAGGAGAAAACTGGAGTTTGGAGAAAACTGGTTTTATCGTCGCTAACTGACGTCATAACTAAGACCGAAAGCTACAATGGCCATTTTGCATGGTGTCTGAGTTCGAGGCTAAAATTCGTCTGCTGGCGGTATTTACATCCGCCAGCTCCTATTGAAATGCATTCAGTATCCATTTTATAATTGCTGCTTCTCATTATTAGAGCCGATCGGAATGACTTACTGTCTTTTTAATACTTAAATAGATGGTTCAGAAGACGATGATATCGCATTTCGCTTCAAAACTTTGTTAATAAAAAAGAATATTAATGTTCTAAAATTAGTACGTTATTGCAAACACGTATAAATAATACATCATTGAGTTGATTTTGAGTTTTCTGAGTTTAAAATAGTACAAATATTCATAAAAAATCTCCCACACTTTTTTAAAGTACGATCTTTTAAATTATTTATAGTATTTAATTATTATTAACATTTTAAATAAAATCTCACAATGTAGATAAAATTCATTTATAAAAAGCTATTATTTGTTAATGACTAATATTCTAGCTTCTTTTGCAACAGCTATATTTCTACTAGAAAGTGTCAAATAATCCCTTAGGTCCAAACGAGCTGAAACCGAAACTAATCATCACCATAAGATCGTGCACGTGGAGTATCAAATACCGCCAAGTGACGTCACGTGCAAAATGTCCATAAGAACTCGAACGACAATAAGAACGTAGTCTGAACTCACCTTGACAATTCTGCAGCACCACTGCGAGGCCGATCCTGCAAACTTCCCGTTTCTTCGTATAAGGGAAATCAGTCTTGCAGGAGTTATAGGATCTAACCCTTTTTTCATTTTCTTCTCTGTCCGAAACTTTCGTAAAGCTTCAGTCGTTGATTCCTGGCTGAGATAATAAAACTTCACCAACAGTGCTTTATCTGTCAATGCCATTATCACTATGCACCCACGCAAATGTCAATAGCAGGGAAATGAAGAATAAAAGCTCAGTTTCTCTCCCTCAATTTTATAGGACTCTGAATTGCACATTTTCCGAGATTTGCTCGAGTACAGCGCCATCTATCGTAGGAAAATGTAACTAATTTTTTTCTCATCCAAAAAAAATCCCCTGCACGAGAATGACTTTTCTGCAAACCGTATTCGAGTACAGCAATTCTTTAAAATTTTATGCATTTTTAAAGTTTTTAAGGATTTATGGGACACCCGGTTTATATATACATACACATACACACGCGCACACACACACACACACACACACACACACACACACACACACACACATATACAAGTGTGTGTGTGTATTTGAAAGCCCTTTCCCTCTATAAAAACTACCTAGCTACGAGCATTACGATTTTGTGATAATACAAAGCCCCAAACAATGTCAAGAATAAGCTTCTTAAACGTTAAGCTACATTGTATCTCGGAACAAAATACATATATACATATGTCATATTACACATTACTATCTTCTATCACAAACAGCTCTGCAAATACAAGAAAACAATAGAAAAAATGAACCTTCAGTTACAGAATAATCTGACTTCTGAATTTACGAGTGCCGTATGTTACACTTAAAGTTCAGTCCTG
The DNA here is from genome assembly GCA_038373885.1 of Cheiracanthium punctorium. Lineage (NCBI taxonomy): Eukaryota > Metazoa > Arthropoda > Arachnida > Araneae > Cheiracanthiidae > Cheiracanthium > Cheiracanthium punctorium. The sequence continues at coordinate 366,370 of JAWZYV010016502.1, read as the reverse complement.
TGAAGATTTGAAGAAATTTCTCATGGCAGTCTATTTTCCTGATGAGTGCCGTTTTTTCGGTGCCAAATCTCACCATCTTTGCAGCATCATTATGTAAATTCCTGTTGCTTCTTCTTGCTGCTCAATGTATTGAATTGCAGTCTCTAGAGCCTTTAACTCAATTTGTCAATCATATCTTGCCAATCATCAATTTCGTCTGTCTATCGCTGTAGACAGTAGCTTCCTGAGGTACTATGAGGCTTCCTGTGGTCGGATAATATGGAATGTCGGATAAACGAAGGTCGGATAAGCGAGACTCTACTGTATGTATATATATGTATATATTTATATATATACAGGGTGACCTTGAATTCATGGTACAAACTTTAAGGGTATTAAAAATACACATAAAGCAGCATTCTTTTACATACCAACATGGGGTCGGAAAGGAAAAGTGCAGATGGTTTCAGCATGATGGGGCTCCAGCCTATTTCCCAAAATATGTGTATAATTACTTCATTGCTATCTTTAGCCGGCGAAGGATTGGACAAATTGAACTAATCGCCGTGCCGGCCCTTTCACTAGATTAATGAAGCATCGAATTTTTCTTTTGGCTACACTCAAGGCACTCGTTTACGAGACTCCAATTGTTCAGATGAGGGCACCATTGCAAAACTTTCAGTCGCGGCTGCAAGTGTTCGTGGAACACCTGGCATCTTCAAAAGGGTACGCCAATCACTTGATAGATGATACTAGTACTGTGTCAGTATTGGTGATGGCACATTTGAGCGTTTACAGTAGATATTTAATTATTTCTTTTGCATTTGCTGTACTTACACCTACACTTTTTATTTATAACAACACATTGCTATACCAAAATTTTTTCTTTATATGTATTTTATCTATTCTTAAAATTTGGATCATGACTTCAGGGACACCCTGCATCTATCTATCTATCTATGTGTGTGTGTGTGTGTGTGTGTGTGTGTGTGCGTGCGTTTGTGTTTATACATATACATATTTGCAATGCACATACATAGTGATTTTCTCCCAGGAGGATCGAAGTAAAAAAATAAAATGCTTTAAGATAAAAGATTCTAATATTAAACAAAAATAGTGTCTGAAAGAATTAATTCCTTTATTAGCACTAATGCACACTCTACAGCATAATTAGATTGCATATTTTATGTGCCTTCGTTACTGATATTAACATTTCCCTTAATTACCGAATCCAAAAGTTATTAAATAATTTTCTTCCAATACTTTAGTGTTTATTATTACTTACTTTTTTGGAGGCATGGACGATAAAATAACCATGCAAATTTAATTGGAAGAAAAAAATATTCATGGGGATATTTATCGGAATAATTAGAAGCATAAAAGAGGAAGCAGCAAAGCTAAGAGCTTGGACCCTGTTTCAAGCCTTGCTATCTCACAGAAACTAAAGCACTCTGCTTCATTATTAACCTAAGTGATATTCTAAGAGTTGCAAAGATTCAAGTTATGTTGTAATTATAGTGTACTTTAGGATAGAGATTTTTTTACGTTAAAAAAAAGAAAATGCGTGTAAGAGGTATGGTATAGTTATGGAATAAGGCCGTAAATTTCCTCACTTTCATTACAGTTTCTCGATCCAAAAACATTTCCTGGTAGAGTTTAAATAGTTATTTGTTGGTTATACTACCTGCGATAGTGAAAATGGCATCATAACTGTTATACGTGAGTTTTTATAGCTAGTTAATATCGTGTGATTCTGCAGTATTGTGAGATTTCGATGGTTCTAATAGAATATGGTAGGAGTAAAATGGGTTGAATACAGGCATTTATTTTTATTAATTTGGCTGTTTTCTTTTACTTATAATATTGAACATTTTACTTTTTTGTGTTACTTTACGTATTGCATTCATCCTCTTCAATTTTGAAAAAAATCATGTTGTTATATTGGTTTTAACTTTAAAAATATATTAAATTTTAAGCTGTTTTTTCCCCCATAAAGGTGGGGGTAAAATGAGTAGAAGAAGTGGTATATTGGCTTTAAAATCTAAAAACGTTAATGTACATTATAAAATTTTATTTATTTCTTATAATGTCTGAAATGTTATCCAAAATTAAAAATATTATGACCAGGGCTGTTAAACTTAGGTTCTGGATAAAACAGTGTATTCCGACATCTTGTTATTGCAGGATAAGAGGAAGTAAAAGGGGTAGGTATTTCTTTTTGATCAAAAATAGAATAGTTTGTTTTTAGATGAATCGTTCGTTTTTAGCCTATATTTTCGGACATTATTAGGCAACAATTATACACAATAAAATATTTATTAGGAGCTTTAAAAATAATATTAACTAAACTTAACTGGACAGCCATTTTTCACCACACTAAAACATAAATATAAAGAAAAAAATGCTAACTTTTTTTCAGATAAAAAGCAGTTTAGACTTTTTTCTGAATTGAAACTAATAGCAGAACTTCTTAAGTTTTCAGGAACGTATTAGCTTCTCTAAAGTTTTTGGAGATACAAGAAAAGAAGATGAATTCAATAAGCAGATAAAAGCTAATACAGTGAAACCTGCCAAGTTGACCTAATTGACCAAGAATGGAATGGCTTATTTACTTTAACGTTGAGTGAACCCTTTATAAGTTGACCACTTGTCTGATTTGTGTGTTGACCAGGTAATTAAGTAGAATTTGTCCCAAAGCATAGCTCAAAACCGTTGTTAGTTGACCACTTCTAGAATTTTTTCTGTTTTTCTTCTAACAACTTTTATACATTTTTTCTATTTGTCTATCTTTTTTCTATTTGTCTAAAGTCTTCAAAACTTTCCGAAAAAGCAACGTTATTACTATTTTGTATTATTTTTATTCCATATTTAACATAATTTTGAAATATACTTCATGTACTAAATGTTCTATGTAATGCTGAAATTCGAAAACTAAAAAGAAAATATTGTACCCTTGTTAAGTTGAACACCAGTACAAGTTGACCACGAAAACGTGGAAACACTGGGTGGTCAACGTATACACTGTTAGAAATAATCTGAAAATTCACGATAATCCCGGCCTTAATTTTCAGGAAAATGACCACTTTCCCCAAGAATTGGCAATTTTCTGTTAAACGAAGAAAAATGATTGCAACTTTCGGAAATTTCTTGAGAAATCGGTAAATTTCCGTGTTTGGTTTGGTTTGTAAGTCTTGAAAGTAGTTTTTGAGGTATGGATTTTCTTGGACATTGTAGATGGAAAAAATATTGGCACCAAACGCATTCTCTAAGTAATTAAAAATTAAACTATCATTAATTACTTTTTAACGAAGACTTCCCTTTCATAACAACGAGTATTTCAAATCACATTCATAAATGTATAGGACTGGCAAGAAAATAATTTCAGTTATTGCTATTATTATTATTATTATTACTTCAAACTGAGAACGAAAAATCAAGGTGTATTTTTTAAAAAATATTTTTAGCAGCCAATGTATTTCTTTTCTGATTTTCAGTGTCTTCAGCATATCTCTACGGAAATCAAAACCGATATGACAATTAGCTAAAGAGTAAATGTTTTTATTAATTACAGATATCTGTGAAAATAGAAATTAATTTCTTTCTAATCGAATAATTTGACTATGTTATTAATAACTGAACAATACTTTGTTACGAATTTGAAATTTTAAATCATGAAACGCGCGCACGAATTCCTCACCCACAAGGAAACTAAAATAACCTTCACCTCACCCTTTGGCCGAACCAGATCCAGTTGTGTGGTGTCTAGTAGAGACCCTATACTTCTCTAGTGTCTAATGGTTATACCTACCGTCTCCCAAGCCGTAGGCTCATGTTCGATCCTATCGATGGCCGACATATTTTATTTCGCTGGTGAAAAGGAAAATTAAAAATCCAGAAAACGGAAAAATAATAAACAGAACGGACATTTCCTGGCAACTTTGCTGCCAGTCGTTTTACCGTTAATTTACAGATATATTTTGAACAGTGCAGCAGGTTTCACTGTATTTCGTTTTCAAATCCAATTAATAAACTTCTTTTAATATATGTATATAAATCTTGGCAACTAATATCTGAAAATATATGCTAAAAAAAGGAAGCATCATTAAAAAATAATTTATTTACCTTGTTGATCAAAAAGAAATACCTACTCATTTTATCTTACCGTACGCCACCTTGTTTAAAAACAGTATTTGAGAGTAATACAAATTTCCTGACATAAATTCTCTAAATAAGGAATAATTACTTTTCCTTTTAGTATGAAATACCTATTTTCAAATTTCATGTACGTACGTTTGAATTCGAGAATTTCGCAACTGTTTGATTTGAAATTTCAAATTCGTGCATCCACATCCAATTTATCTTATCACATATTGCGGTAGTGGGGGGGCGGCATGGTTGGTATCTGTTTCAGGCGGCAGTGGCCTACGCTATGCCACTAGTGCGTCAACCACTGCACCACCTCGACGGTAGATTAGAATTGTTATTCCACAATTATATTTTATGAAAAGCAATTGATAGGAACTTTTGAGAGTTCCCTGTAGAGTTTGTGGGAGTGGGTGTACCAAAGTCTATTAACTGGACTTTTCATTAAAATTAAGCCTCTTTATTTACACAAAACATAAATCGTGATTTCAGCTTCTTACTGATTGCATAAAAACACTATTATACAAGCAGATAAGATATACAGCATATCCCGGTTTTAATGAGCTCTGTCGTATGACACACATCAGTAAATATAGGATATGTCAAGAAATTTATTTTATATTTTATGTTATGCATTTTACATTCGCTGTATAACACGCACACGAAAAAATGAAGTAATTTTTTGAAATTGAAAGTGCGTTTTATATGCCGAGATATACGGTAAACATAAACTTTCAGGTACTATAACCTGTTTACTTTTAACAGTTGCTTATATGCTACCTGCTTGAAATCAATATCTTTGCGCAGCTGGAGAAGAAACACTTATATACGCATTCATTTAAAGAATAATCACCAGGAAATTTTCTTATCGGTAGATTTCTAGATTACTTCTTAGTTTAACTACTAGGTAGTTAAACTTCATAGTGCTTAAAATCTTTTTTTTTTTTTTCTATTTTTCTCTGTTGAAATGAATTCTTAACGAATGAAATGCAATACCGCGGGATCAATAAATCTTAATCCCGAAATCCCGTGAAACGAAAAACAGTGCGGGATTGCATTTCCCTATCCTTCAGTATCATATACCAGCATTAAGTATGCGTTGTATGGCCATAAGTAGAGATGTACATGACCTTTCTTCAAAAGTCTCATTTGGTATAAGATATTCCTTAGCTCTTTTCGTCAAGTTGCAAGTTCGCGCTACCTGTTTTCTAAATTCGACAAAAAAAAAAAAAAAATCGAAGAAGAATATGAGTTAATTTTCGTTGACTTATAAAATTTTAGCACTTAACTGATCCATCTGAATTTAAGTTAGTAGTTTTTTTTTTTTCGTGCATTGAATTTTCTGCTTTTGTTTTCCATTACTTACAAGAATAAGTACCGTATATCCCGGCGTATAACAAGCTCTCGCGTATAACACACACCAGTAACTTTAAGTTTGCCTTATTATTTTTTACCCTCCAAGCGGCTGTGACGTAAAATCCCGTCCACTTCATTCTAGTTTTCACTGCAATGCATCTATAATTTAAATTATTTTTAAGACCAATGTATCATAAACGGGGGCGTAGCCAAGGGGGGGGGGTTACGGGGGTCATAATTCCCCCCATGGGGAATTTTTTGCCCTACAAAATGTATATTCTTCACTACATTATCACACACACGTATTACATATATGTGAGTTGTAGTAGTCGTAACCCCCCCCCCCCATGAAAAATTTCTGGCTACGCCCCTGATCATAAAATATGTTCTGATATTATAACTTATGGGTATTTCAGGAGTTAACTTTTTAACAATTACGAATCTTCCCATCTAAATTTTATTTTTTTAATAATTTTAAAGCTGTATGAAAATTTTACCGTGAAGACAACTTTACATTATTTGCCCATTTCCAGGACGCTGAGAGGAAGCAATTACCCGCTGTATAACACGCATCAAATTTTACCTACCAGAATCAATGAATTATTGCAGCATGAGGTGAAATAAAACCAGAAAAACCGGGTGATCAAGAAGCCCGTAAAAACTTTAAAAATTCATTTTTAAGAATCAAAAAGAACAAATAATGATAGAAAATTGCAGTTTGCATAGATAGATTTAAAAGGTGATCGGATTTTATTTAATAATAAGAAAGTTTGTAGTCAAATGTTGCCAATAGGCGCTGACATGCACCATGGGAAGCAAGTTTCATATTTTAAAAAAATCTGAAATCTCTCTCATCTTATCCATGCAAACTGCAAATTTGTATCGTTATTTGTTCTTTTTTAATGAATTAATTTTTAAAGTTTTTACGGACTTTTTGGTTACCCGATAATTGTTGATTCATTCAAAAAATGTGGAATAATCAAATGCGAAACAGAGGATGTCTTTTTATAGTTAGAATAAAGTGACAAAGAAGATGAAGATGACGTAATCGAAAATATAAATGAGAATGAATAGAATGAACTTTTCATGCCATCTGATAAAGAAGATTAATAGAATTATAAAATATGTATTGCAATTCTTTGTTTATATTGTTAAATATATTGATAAATTCAATTAAATAGTTGATAATTATTATCTTTTGTAATATAATGCGTATTTGTAATGTTTATTTATGGATTTTTGACATTACCCATTTTATATACGGTGTATAACACGCACACGAATAAGTGAAGTAATATTTTAAAGTTGAAAGTGCGTGTTATAAGCCGAGATATCCGGTGCGCGTTTTTAATAATAGTATGTTCAGTTTTCTGAACTGAAACCGATTTATTATATGCTAAGAAATACATACGATAATAATTTTCTTCTTTTTAGTTTTCAAAATTTATTTGTTTTAATCAATTTTCCGTTCAACGAATTTCGTAAGGCGTCGTGTAAAGCGTCGTGTTTTATGGAGAGTTAAGCCTTTGATTTTCGGTGGTTGTTCCGTGAAAACACCTTATTTCAGCGCTTCCACTGCTAGTCGCATAAAAATATGGCTAAAAGGTCCCAGCGCTGAAAGAGTGCGGCCGTTGCGATAGATCCGTTTAACTACTAACAACATAGTGGTCGTACGAATAGCCCACCAGGCACCAGAGAGATAAAAAACTTTTCTGGCACAGCCAGCTGTGTCAGAAAGCATTCTATCCAGTTAGAGATTTATGATGTGAATTTGAGTGCGTTTCAAAGGGTTAAGTGGCGTAAGGATTTGTTTGTATCAGTGGCGGATCCACGGGGGGGGGGGCTCTGGGGGCTCGAGCCCCCCCCCCAGAGCTGGAAATACACTATGGATTAAGGAAGTTTTTTAAAAAATTGTAAATTCACATGAACTGAAATTTTAAAAAGTAGCACTGTATATACAGTTGACTCTCTGTTTAACGACGATCTCTTTCTAAAGACGATATTTCAGAGTCCCAGCAACTCCAACGTAAAAAATTTCTATTCAAAGACGAGGTCGTTTCTGTTTAACAACGATTTTTTTTTCATCTTACGCTACGGGAACAAGGGAAATTTTTTTTAAGAGTGGGGAAAAAAGCGTCGGGGAATGTCAAAAGTGCAATTCGCAAGACAATCTCAACTACCTGAGTGTATTCTCAAAGGTATTTTAGAAACAAAGATAAAATTCTTGAAGCAGCGCAAAAATTTAGTTCGGGATCCAAATCCAAACGACCGAAAAGACAATGTGGCTGATTGGAAGAGTTTGCCAAGGCACTTCTGCATGCAAATAGCTGCATGAAGCAAGAGCATCCAACATTCTAATTTCTGGGCCTCACCATGGCCGAGTTGATAAGACACTCGACATGATAGATGGTTGAAGTGTGAAGGTCCCGCGTTTGGGCCTACCGCGCGACTCTCGATCTAACTATCTGGAATTTTTCCAGATGGTTTTCCCAGATTTATCGTGAATACGCGTCAGAACCTCTGAAAAAATCCTCCGACCAAGGCAACCGCCCCAGAATGCAGATGCCTCTAGTACAGGCTTGCCACATAACATCGCATATCACATAACTCCAATTTCTGGAGGCCCGACGTGTGGCTGAGCGCATAGCGCTCGCAACTGGGAGAAGAAAAGTGCCTGGTTCAAACTCAGGGCGCGTCCGTCAATCTAGCTTTTCGGAGTCTTATGCAGTTTTCTCCGAAACTTCTCATAAATACGGATTAAGACCCCTTAGAAAAACCCCCCACGTAGGGCACCCCGTACTCGGCCTATATCCCTCATGTAGATAATTGTTCGTATTACCAAAATAAAATAAAATCAAGCAATTATTGCAGTCTTGTTATTCTGGCAGAAAAATTTGGAATGCAAAATTTTCAGGCTTTGGGTGGTTAGCTAGAAAAATTCATAAAATGGAAGCTGACGCATTTCACATTTGAGAAAATCTGGAAGAAAGAATAACGGGAAGGCGAAAATTGAAACAACTGACTCATTTTGATTTTCATGAAACCTAATTTTATTGTATTGCTTGTTTTTACTAGCTTTTTTTAAGGTAACTTAAAATAATATTTTGTGGATAATAAAATAATAGAATGATAATGGAAATAACATCTTTAAACACGCCAATATATCAAGAAATATATTCACAGTCTTAAGAATGTAAAGTGTAAAGGGTTGGTTTTCGTGCTGTAGGATTACGGGCAATTATCTGCACATGGAATCTAAACCGATGGGTGGGGTGCACTCCGTGGGGGTCTTTCTAAGGGGCCTAACCCTATTTACTATAAGTTTCGGAGGAAAGCACGGAAAACTCCGAACAGTTAGGTCGGCGGACGCGAACTGGTTTTGAACCAGGCACCTTCCAAAGTGTAAAGGGAAATGTTATTCTTGTGTGTAGCATTAAACGGCTACGGGAAGGTGTAGTCGTGTGCCGGAGGACGCGAGGCTGTTTGAGACCCATTCTCGGGGTTGGGCATTAGGCGATGCGGCTCGGGACTCTGGCTTAGGGCCGTTATTGTGGGATCCTGGCTGGTCTTCGCTGGCCGGCAAAGCCCTGGAGCGAGCTGTGAAAATCCTTGGGCCGCTATGACTGTCAGTGGAAGAATCGGTTGAACTGCGGTTACATTATTTTATTGGGTGATTCGATACATCTTTCCTTGGCAGTTGCTGTCACGCGAAAAAGTCGCTGCTGGGCTGCATCAGCCCCTTTTATTAACTTTTGAGGTCGTGTCACATGATCCATGCAAGTTGCAATTATTGGCAGATCCGAAAATCTGGGCAGCGGTTTTTCAAGGTTTGTTATGGTTTTTAAGACGCCAGATTGACTGGACGCGGGGACCGTCTACAAAATTACAAAGGAATTGCAAGTGACCGTGTAGTAATAGCAGCTTTTGAAAGCAGATTCCTTTGTTCCAACAGAATTAAAACTGTGTAGTATTAGAAATGTGGTATTTTAGCGGGCTTCTGATTTGTAATGTTATATATATATATATATATATATATATATACATATACCAAGAATATTTACACCAATACTTATTGAATCCTTGTGGACTAAACGTAATTTCTCTATTTACAAAAATGATATAGAGCCTTTATTTTTAAACAGAAGGAGAGGCACGTTTTATTGACTCGCTATCGCCACAGTGGCTGGAGCAGTGTTCCCAGTTTTATTTGTACAGTGGAACCTGTCTAATGGGACTACCCTTGGGAAGAACAAAACTGGTCACCTTACAAAGGTGGTAAAGTGTGATGGTATTAAAGCGAAATTGCATTAAAGTTGTCACTATAGACAGACGATCTCTTTACCAAAGTGGTCATGTTAGCAGGTTCCACCATATTTGAATGCACGACGGCACACTGATACGGGAAAAAAAATTCTTCCGTTGCTCTCTCCATTTTATAGGGGACGGAGTTTGCGGTTTAGTGCAGAAATCTTTTATCGGTAAACCCGAATTGCCATTAAAAAGTCGTAAAATTCGCGACGAGAATGCCCTCTTACCCACTGCAGTCACGTTAGACGCAGCGGCAATCAGCATCGGCCTTAAGTGATGCTGAAGCATAGACGAACAATCCAACCCTCCGCAATTTGTACAGCTTTCATTCTTTCAACTGCTCTCATCAGTTGTCCAGACCACTCAGACGTATGGGTACAAATCCTCATTATAAAAGTAAAACATGTTCTAAGATATCAGACAAAGCGAGTACCTGGCAATGTATAGCTGGTCTGGTTTTAGAAAAGAAAGCTCAAATTGTAAATAGCAGGTAATAGTGATAATAGTTGTAAATAGCAATTGAGATTGGTTTACTACAGTCCTCACGGAAAAGGATGGGAATTACTTAAACTGGAAAACTTAATGCCATCCTAAAATGCGAAAATGTATGCTGTGAACACTGTATATTGCACGGTGGCTGTGAAATGGGTTCAATATTGCATTCAGCAGTTGTACTCTGTACACACTAAAATGTTAATGGGTAGGGCCCGCGAAAAACAAAATGAATAATTACCGTTGCTGATTAGCCACGTCTTGTCGTCACTACAGGGGTTAAGGCGACATTTTTCTGGCGAAATTTACGACTTTTAATGGCCAGTCGGGATCTACCAGCAAAAGATTAATGTGTTAAACTTAAAACACTGTCCCCCAACACAATGGAGAGAGCAACGGAACATTTTTTTCCCGTATGAGTCCCGTCGTCCATTGAAACGCATAAAACACGTAGCTTAGAGCTACGTGTTTTATGCGATAACTTGATCGGTATAGGACGCATGATAGCTCTGCCCCCCCCCTCCCCTTTCCGAGTTTTCTTCGACGGTTCTTGCAGCAGACAACATACTTATTTAGTTGTGATATACCATGTCTAATTACACATTGGGAGAAAAAGTATTGGGAAATCAATGTATCATCCTAATGAAAAACGGAGCCCCCCCCCCTAGATGATTTCTCTGGATCCGCCCCTGGTTTGTATACATACGTGAGTGTGATCAGTGGCGTATCTAGGGTATGGCAGATAGGGAACGTGTCATGAGCGACACTTGAAAGGGGGCGTAGATTTCCATTGTAAGACTGAAGCAAAGGAACGTTTAAACTGTTCACACCCATCGTTGCAAAGGGCGTTACTGGACCTCTTCTCTCCATTGTACCCGGCTAGGTACCCCTGTAATATGTCCCTGCTAGCACATGCGGAAACGTTGTCCCGCAACAGGAACTTTTAAGGACCCATGCCAGGAAGCAACGATGAGGACAGAGACTCGAGTCGCTGCCATCGCGTTCTTGCAACGATAGGAGCGAACAGGTTAAAGTCAATAAAACACTAAAATATTTATTTTGGATCACTGTCCTCAGAAACTAAATCTATGAGAGCTTGCTTCACTTGCATAAAGAACTCTCAAGACATAAAACCAGTATAAATAGTCACTCTAAAGATATTTTAAGAATATCTATACCAAGTGATCGGTGCTGCTTTTACGGAAATAAAGAAAGCAGTTTAGTTGTCAGGATCGCCGCTGCATGTGATTATGTATGAACAGCGCTGAATAATTTCGACTCAAAATATTTCCCACAAAACTTCAATTTTCGTGAAAAACCGAAGCCCTCGACGTAAGTGCTTATTTTTAGAACGCTTTAAAACACGCTACTCTGATCGGCGGAAAACCTTCATCCTGGACGGATGCTTTCTCCTGCGAGCAGGTTCTCTCCGCTGGGCGCCGACAGATGGCGCGACTCTCCATCCCTCCCGATCACTTCTGCATCAGTGTCGGGGAAGCATCCAATCCGGTAAAAACTCGGTCTTCCATTCCTCTCTTTTCCCCCGCGCGTTGTTCCATCTTGTCCCTTAATGTGGGGCGCGAGTACCATGGAGTACCAGGAGAGGAGCCCCCGGGCGCCCCAGCACTGAATGAATGGCGTACAGGCGGAAAGGAGAACCGGCGGGCAATGGCCAAGCACCCGCCCCGTACGACGAGAATCCAAACCACATAGTCTACAGAAAGGTGAGTGGAGATGTTCTCTCCTTGCGCTATTGCCTGCTGCCGTGCTTTATGGATTCGTATTCGGGGAAATCAACACCTTGGCGGTGGAAAAGAAGATCCCAGTTCTTCTTTCTTTTCTTTCTTTCTTTTTTTTTCTTTTTTTTTTTTGTGGAAGAAATCAGGGATTGTGCTTCAGTGGAGGATATATTTTTATCAACCTTTGGAATAGAACAATTTAATAGCCCAATGCTGATATATGTATTTTTTGATTTTAGTCACTTGATCTATATTACTACATTGCTTGTCTAAGATAAGCAACCTCGTTTCGATAGCTTCAGGTATAATGTTTTTTTCTTGATATTAATAAATTTAATGCACTTAACCGGTGAAACGACAGTTTTAAGATGTTTGATAAAAAAAAAAGTACATTCTTTTGTTTACATTGTAATACAACTGCCTCTTTCTCTATCTATCTATATGTATATATTGATAAATACTATATCAAAGGAAGCACTATGTTTACCATGATCCGAAATATAATAAAATTTACGAACGCATTGTGCTAATTGAAACTAATGTAAATTGAAGAGCCACGTAAAACACAATGAACAATGAGACGCATATAAAAAAATTGGCAAGAACCGACCATTCAAACATGTGTAAGAAATGTAGCTCTTAATAAATACATGCATAGAAATCGACGTTTAAATTGAAACAAAAATGGTGACAGGCAAACAAAAAGGAAAAAGTCTAATTTTATTCGATAACGTTCAGTGAGTAAAAATCATTAAAATTTGCAATAAAATAGAATAAAAAGGCTCTTAAAATACTAAAAGCTGGTGCTGAGTACCAGTAAAATACATTCTATCTAACTCTGGCTCTACCAGCACTATATTTTGACTACTAAGGCAGTTCTATTAACAATCAGGTCATGAACAGTTTTTAAAACAAACATTTTACGTCAGATATTCGATAAAATTTTTAATTTTTCTTCCCAATCTGTACAATTAACATTAAAATTGTGAGATATAAAACAACTAGCAGTAGCTTTCTTTTACGCAAAATATTTTACTTGTCTAGTTCCCTTTTCCGAAAAAATTAAATCAACCAATTGACTTTGAAAATATTTTCTAAAAGTTTCACGAATACACAGAATGTTTCAAAAATAAGGAATAATTTAGATGGAAAGGCTAATGCATTAACTTCATCAACAGGTATTAGAAGACGTTCCATTTTTTTCCTCTGTGATGAAAGGTATGAGAAGATGAGTTCAGCTGTAGCGTGAAAGATATGAAAATGAGCCACTGACAACCACAAAAATCGAGCTTCTTCTACTCGTGAAAGTGCTGTCAGATGCTGATGGCCGCTACAGGTTTGTCTAAATTTATTCAAAAGAAGCCTGATACTTGTCTTTGTTAGTGGCTGTTTTCCATATCTTCGGTGGTACACAGCGCACACCCTTCCTCATACCTTTTAGACACCAATTTTGAAGATAAAAAATGGCTGTTATTTTTTCTAGTGAGAGAATCTACTCAAATATGTTAATATTCAAATTAATACGTTATTCTCACGCAAACTTTTGGACACCCTATGTATAAGGCTTACCATCTGTAAAGAAACAATCCTCATTTTTTATGTATATATTGATAAATACTATATCAAAGGAAGCACTATGTTACAAAGGAAGCACTAAGTCTTTAACATAATTTATTTATTTCTAAAACTATTGCATTGTTATAAAGAATCTACTTAAAAATGAGTACTTTAATGTACTCGTACTTTTTAAAGCACATTTGCATCATAACCGATTACATGACGGGCTTAACCCATTCGTGCCTGGATATTTTTGCGACTTTCTTCGATTTTTGCTAACACCAGCAGTAATTGATAAATTTCTGATGTCAACTTTTTTGAACAAGGGATGATTTCATTTAAAATCATTATGTATAAAAATTGAAATGTCAACATCCTACTTGGCCATATTAAAATATTTTGTGGAATTGAGGTTCGATACGCGCGAATAAAGGCTAGGAAAAATAAATAACGTTTTCGACTGATAGCGTAAATGCCGTCCCAAAAAAGGGACGCTAGGCATAAATGGGTTAATAACAATGAATAGACGTAATATCATGTGTCGTACGTAATAGTACGTAATAATTGTAGTAACATGAATACAAAAAAAAAAAAAAATGAGTACATGCGTTGCTTAAATTTAAGAGTAAAGTACTCGAAGCTATTACAAGATGAAAAAAGTTTGCTTATTGCATTTTGCTTATTCTTAAGTATCTCGTTTTTACTGTATGAAAAGCCACGAGATTCCTTCCCCCCCTTTTTTAAGCATTTCATACATTTAAATAAATGTAAAAAAAAAAAAAAATTAATGCCAAAGAAAATTCATCGGACGACATTTGTAATTTATCAGTGATGTTTCCGAATCAAGTTGTTTTTTTAAATTTTTTTTGCAAAAATAACTTTTTTTCATTTTTCATTAGCACGGGAAAGGTAGGCTTAGTTAGGTAGAGAATAATTACAAATGGTAAATGCATGGAGCTTATGACTGCATACTTTGAAGAAAGGCGAACAACATGGATTACTAATAATTATTCTACTCTCAGATATTGTTTTTTTTTTTTTAAAATACACCAGAGCATACTTAGCTGTGAAAGATCTCCGGAGCCTATCTGAAATAAATTAGATATGATAACCTGCATATATTTTGAAATCTTGAAGAACATTGGACATACAAGATGTACCTATGTAATATTCCTCCCAGTACAGTCCTTGATTTGAACATTGGCATCCTCAATTTGTGAACCACTGGAATAACTCATAAAATCGGGAAATGTTTGACGTGCCTGTGCTTGAATTTTGGGTTTTATTTTAATACTCTACAGAAAATAAGCTTGTAACAAATGTAAAGAATTTTTACAATTGAAAAAAAATTGCATTTCACTAATGAATGAGCACAAGAAAATTATTCTATTTACAAAAATAAGACTGTACATACAATAAGGAAGTTTTCAGGAATTAGGGAATAGAAATATTTTTACAATTATGTATATATTGTAATCTATTAATAATTTTTAAAGCTCCTGTAAAAGAAATGATTATGCAATTTAGAACTTACCTTTATTC
This sequence comes from Cheiracanthium punctorium, assembly GCA_038373885.1. Taxonomy (NCBI): domain Eukaryota; kingdom Metazoa; phylum Arthropoda; class Arachnida; order Araneae; family Cheiracanthiidae; genus Cheiracanthium; species Cheiracanthium punctorium. The sequence continues at coordinate 351,254 of JAWZYV010016502.1, read as the reverse complement.
GTCAAAGTAATCTCCATTATTTCTCAGCACCTTCCGCCATCGGTCAGGTAGTGCACGGATGAAAGCAGCGTAGAAGGATTCATCTTTTGATGCCATGAATCCTTCAATAGATTTTCGTACTTCGTCCACTGTGGGGAAGTGTACAGAAAACAAAGCAATGTTCATCGACCGAAATAGATGACAGCCCGAAGGGGCTATGTCAGGGCTATACGCCGGGTGTTCTAAAACTTCCCAGTGAAACTTTACTAACGTGTCCTTGACAGGTTTTTTCAACGTGAGGCCATTGTCAGGGAGCAAATTGACGGGTTGCAAACCTTTGCCAGTAAATTGACGTTTAGGATCGATTTCCGGCTTCAGTCTCAGTAATTATTATTTATAGCGTTCAGCAGTTACACTTTTACTAGGCTCCAGTTGTTTGTAGTACAGTACACTCTTCATATCCCATCCGACAATGTAAGGCCTCATCTTGCAAAACCGGTCAAGGACACATTAGTAAAGTGTGGCTGAGAAGTTTTGGAACTCCCAGCGTATAGCCCTGACATAGCTCTTTCGGACTAACATCTATTTCAGTCGATAAACAGTGCCTTGTCTTCTGTACACTTCCCCACAATGGATGAAGCACGAAAATCTATTGATGATTGCGTCGCATCAAAAGATGAAATATATATATGTACACGTGATTTAGATGATTTTCTCTAATTTATGCTTAAAGCGACACAAATCTTTTTTAATGAATGAAGATGCATTAGATTTCATCGTTTTTCCGACGGCATGGGAAAGGAGAGTTACATAAAATCTGATATTAAATATATCTAAACAATCTATACAACTTTTGAAACAGGCACATAGTATTCATCAATCATCAGACATGTACATCAGAAACTCTAAGGATATCAGGTTGTTTCTTCACAAGCTGCACTGCACACCATAATAAAGGCAAAAATCTGTGCCTTTTCCAAAATATTCGATTTTAAAAACTTTTTCTGGAAGTTCCGTAACGGATACAGAGAGAGAGGTAGGCGTATTGTTCATTATAGTGCATAGTACGGATTGTGAAGAGAGACACCCTAAAAACTTTTACGTTCTAAATATAAAACTCTAAAATGAAATAATAAACAAAAAGATCTATCATGACAAATGTCGACTATAAAACCACCTTACAACAGACTAATTTTTTTTGAGCATATACTGCTGTATAACGAATGGATAACTATATTGTTGCAAAGACACAAGGATATAAATTCTCCCGTTCTCAGTGTGGCTTTTTTGCTCTAGTTTATGAGTATTCACGGGAGAGACAAAAAAAAAAAAAGCAATTAAAATAATGTGTCTGTTATTTCACCATCTATTTCCCTTAGAACGTAAAATTATTCTGGAGGACTCACGTAAAAGAGGTAGAAATAATAAAAATATTTATACCTCTATATTTTGAGTGCATATTTTATTAATATATATATTATTATATTATATATATGTATAGATATATATATATCATATGTATATCATACACCTATATTTTGAGTGTTTTTTCTGAGGTATAAATACTATTCCTGTTCTTTCTGCCGGAATACATACTGTCATAAACGACAACCACGCACAGAAGCGTAGCCAGGAATATTTTTTGTTGGGGTTAGCTGAGAAATCAACACCAGAATGCAATGTAACTTATAAAAATCGATACATCTTTTTTTTTGGGGGGGGGGGGGCTGGAGAGTTCGATCCCTTCCTTTAAAAATGTTTGCATATAAAAAATGAATTAAAGAAAATAAAGAAAGAAAATTTAAAAAAAATCATAAATTGAGTTTTAAATCTTTGCAGCTGGAAAAACACACATTACAATTTCTTTTTTAGTATGGCTTACGTTTGTATAGCTGAACTTGAAATTTCTCAAGATGAGCTTTCAAATATACCATGGGAATAACGAGGGGAAATTTCAAATTTATCCGCAAATATGCAATTCCACAAATACGTAATTTTCTCCATATCCTACATTTACTCATTTCGGGGATGGCTGTATCCTTCGGGGATGGCCCCCCTCAGCCACCTCCGGATGCGCCCCTGACCATGCATAGTGATTTATTTTGCACGAATAAAGTTTAGAGCGTGTTTTAAGTTACTGTTCATATGAATTATAATTATTTTGTGTGTTCATGTGATGTGTTGCAAATGCTATGTAAAACATTTTCATTAGAAATTGTAATATAGTACATTTTAAATAAACATAAAACATTTAAATTTCATTGCAATCTATATACATATAACGCAGTAAGAGAATGGACAGACACACGGACAAATGGAAAGAGTAAAAACTTCACTGAAACATATGATTGTCGTATTGATAGATATAATTTCATATGTGTTTAAGACTGAAGAATTGTTTGTAAACGCTTACAAAAATGGAACATTTACGAAAATTGAAGATTCTTTAGTGACTCTGAACTTACAATCAATACTAGTTAAAATTACAGTCTATGATCATCATTTTTATGGACAGTACTTTATAGATTTTGCCCGTAAACTTTCTCTTCAGTGGTTAACAATACATCTAATAAATGATGCATTCACCTAAGTTATTTTCCAAATGAATGGCTTCTTCAAATGTTACCTAATAAATTCCACAGGCGAAGTCTTACACATACGTGATTTGGCGGTATTTTAGTCGCAGTGTATTTAAAATGTTTTTACGCCCCAGAGAGTTTTCATCTATTCTTCTAAATGTGATTTTGCAATATTATCTAGTAGACTGGCGTTTACTCTAAGAGAGTTATGGAAGCCTTAGGAATATTTCATTCCCGAACTGGCTAATATAATAACTCCAGATATTTCAATACATTAAAGATGAAGCCATTAAAAGAAATTCGATGTGGGCATGTTCTCATATACATCAATGGTGCGAAGAAAATAAAATTCGAAGTTTTATTTTATTCATTTAAGGATGAATACGTGGAAATGCTCTAAAAAACTGCTTGATGTAAAGAATAGTTTCCCTAGATATTGTGCAATTATACGAAATGTTGAACTAAGTTAGTTTGACAGAAAAGTTTTTGACTGCGTACAAAAATAGGAGCCGCTTCTTTAGAAGTTCTTGTAAGGCATATTCAAGGTAAAATTTTAATGTCTCCTAAAGAAGTAGTTTAAATGTGAATCAAGTAAGATAAACCTTACTAAAAGCATCGACTGTTAAAATACTTTCAAACCCTGACGACTCATATTTTTATACTAAATAGAGACTTAGTATGTAATGCAGATTTTCAAAAAGGGTGAAATTTGGTTTGCATTTTATGAGTACAAAGAATGGTCACCCAGAAATGTGGGCGCGAGTTTCTCCGTCATCTGGCTCTCGAGGTTAATAATAATATTTTTCTCAAACCCTGGTCATCTACGCTTACGGAAGCAACTCTGACTCTGAACTCTGACTCGGATGGTATTCTTTTGATGAATCTGACTGTGATGGTATTCTTTTGAAAGCAGGTAAAGGGGAATGTATAGATATCGATTTAGAAAAACGGGCAACAGATTAGTATTTCGCTCGGAATTAATTACTGTTAGCAAAGCTTGCTTTGGACTCTGGTGTATCCGATTTATGGATATAATGAGATAGCAAAAGTGCAGTTCGGTACATGAAAGATTGGTCACGCATCCTGGATAAGTTAGGGCAGGATATCGTTTCTCAATTGACCATTTTGGCTCAGATTGGCCTTGTGGATTCCTTCCCACATCTTTCTCCAAATTAAAAGCTTCTGAGGTCCATTCCATGTACTTTGAGTAATTACCTATTGTACTGGAGAAGTATGGTGGTGATTGTAAAACACGGTTGGCTGGTATAAATTGTTGTCACATATTATGGAGAATCTTGAAGAGCACCAATACTGCGTTGTATTGAATCAAAAAAAGGCATCGAGCTCCGTAGAAAGTATTAAGATTTACCTGCGAATGCAGCGCAGTTAAAAAGCTTTTTGTTAAATCGACATCGTAATTATTTCACTTCGAATACGAGCAAACTAAATCCGATTTCATAGGAATGAATGAATCATAACTGGTCACGAAGCACAACAAAATGAAGATTCACCCACATGAAGGAGTGGGCCAACAAAATTTTGACCCATACTACTGTTGTGGTAAGAGACATCCATCTTTGCGCTCGTCGACTCTCCTTTAGTAACGAAAGGAGCACTGAAGAACACAACAAAAAAGATGAGACCACATACCACATTTTTAGACCTAATTATTTATTTGTTCAGAATATCAGATTCATTTGACTATTAAAAGCTTGAAAAAATACACATATAAAAGCACGATAACCTGGGGAAGCATACTTCAAAAAATTATTATGGCGTGCATGGCATTTAGTGCCAACGTTCCGGTGGCGAAGGTTCCCCACTTAAAAGTGAGGACCTCGCCACACAAGTACCAACTCTGAAAAACTGCCGAAAAAAGTGACCGTTAAACATATTCCTATAGAAAAGAGAGCCTCGATGTTTCTCGAACAATCGAGGCATTAGCAGGTGTTTTACGAGACGCTGCAATATGCTCCTTGCGCAGCAGGGCAAAACCGCAAGAGAACACATCTGCTTTAGCTAGAGCAGAGACATGTGCGAGCGAAGAGGGGTTATTATTATTATTCTTTTAGCAGGCGAAAAACTGGCATCAACTGTTATTTTATTTTTATTTAAGCAGCTGATAAGAGCGAAATGATTTAGGAGTACGTTATTGCGCTGCAAATGAAATGGCTAAAAGGAAAATTGAAAGCGTTAAAAACTTTTAAATTAAATTTGAATAGATTATTAGTTTAAATTTAGACAATAGTAATTAGGATTTGTATTATTAATTTTTCATAAAAAAATATGCACGTTGTGTCAACGTGACACCTATCAATCACGAAATCACATTTCATTAGCTTCAGTCGTTATATTACATTATACGTGGAAAAATATTGAATAAATTTTCGCAAAATCTCAAAATTTAATTAAAATTTTTAAAAAATTCAACGCCTATTGTTTAAGGTGAATAACTTATCATGGTACCAAATTTCACTTCATTCCCTTTAGTTCTTACTAGCTGAAGTACCCGTCGTTGACGGGTTAGTAGGTAACGCAAATTCCCCAAAAGCCTGAATTTCGACAGCATTTTCGTCAGTACAAAGAATGGAATTAATATATTGGCAATAACATAGAAAACAAAATTGTAACTTCTATGTATTGTTAAAATATTCCAGGTTAGAGAGTAACAAAGTGATAAATAAACAGAGAATTTCTTTTTATTTTAAAAATTAAAATTTTATTCTGGTTGAATGAGCTATTTAAGTAAAGAGTAGAGATGGGGAAAGAATGAACACCCTGTTCTTTTGAACCTGTTCTCAAGAAAGAACGGGAACACCCTGTTCAATGATCACGGCAAAAACATGTTCTCAGTTCATTAAGGTCCGACGCTTCAAAATTTTATGGCAGGCAAGCGTGTCGAAAAGAGAAATTTTGGAAAATGCCTTAAAAGTGAAATTTCTCATTGAAAGGCACGATTAATATTTTTTTGCTAAGAAAAATTTAAATTCTGGGGGGGACAGACCCCTCCTCCCCCACATTGGCTACGTATCTGATGGTGGGGACAGAAGTTCACAATTTTAGCTTTATCAAATTCTAATTGTGAAATCTTAGTTATTTTGAGAAATAATGATAACGAAGATGATTATCTGGGGGGGGGGGATAGAATTTTTAACCCAACCTACCATAATTTTAAAGAGGACCCGGGCAAAGAGTAAGAAGCTTTCTTATATGTTCAATTCGAAATGCACTCACAGGATTACAATTCGTCAATTTTTATTATTCCAGCCAAACTACTCAATTTGAATCAAAGTAAAAAATTTAATAATAAAGAAAATGATAGTCTGAAACACAAACAAATCGAAAAAAAATATTTTATCAACGTCAAACAATAATATAAGCATTACACTATCTCCATATAAAACGCGCCTTCGCTTCATACGCTCTTAGCCATCTCTTATTGGCTGAAAAAGAACCTGTTCCGGAGCAGCCTCTCCTATTGGCTGAAAAAGAACACGTTCTTTGATCACGACTCGAGGAGTTCTCCGCGCAGTGAGCGGGAACACCTGAGCTGGAGTTCTTTTTCGGAACGGAGAGCTAAGAGCGGGAACGGGGTAAAAGGCGTTCTCTTGCTGAACAGGTTAAAAGAACTGTTCTTCGGTGAAAGGTGTTCTTTCATTAAATCTGTTCCCGGTTCTTTTGCTTTAATTTCTGAGCTAGGATCAAAGTTGTAGACTAGGAGTCAGAAGCAAGGCCGTACTTAGACGGGAAGGGGGCAAGGGCGGATTAAAGGGGGGGGGCGGAGGGGGCGACCGCCCCCCCCCCGAGAAAAAAGAAATTAATGTAAAAGATCCTATTTTTTCTTCCAAAAAATGGATGTATATGTCAATCCTCTAACTTACCCCCCCCCCCCGACAAAAATGCATTAATCCGCCACTTGGGGGTCCTATGAGTTCGGACGCCGCTCCCCCGAACTTATTACATTATATGTACATGGTGTATTTATACAGGGACGTAGCCAAGAATTTTTTTTCTGTGTGGGGATAGTGAGGGGCATGGGCGCCGGCAACATAGGGCAAGGTGGGCAATGCCCCCCCCCCCTTGAAGTAGTCTTTGCCCTCCCCCTGGGAAATATTCTGCCGGCGCCCATGGTGAGGGGTATGAAATGCAGTGATGTATAAATGAACGAAATGCTTGTGCAGTAATAAAAAAAAATTAATCTTGCTAAATTAGACAGAAATTGGGTGTGGGGGATATATCCTGAAAATTTTATCCCGATATACGATGCTCCCCGACTCCGAAATTATTTTCTAGGTATGGGCCTGGTTGGAAGCCATGTAATTTTATATGCCAAAGTCGTATTCATTTTCTTAAATCGTAGTCGAAGCAATCGACATACACGCGTATTATTTTTGATCTGGAGCCTGATACTTACAGCTTTTTAAACGGAGTCTTTAATTTCTAAGCTGGAGCATGTACTTTTTTACCCTTTAAGGCGCAACCATTTCCCAATACTGAAAAAAGAGCGGCCGTTGCCATCGCTCGACTTAACTACTAGCAAGAGGGCGGACGATCGAAACGTTTATCGCGTGCCACAGATCTAGAGATCCTTTTTTTGACGACAGCTGCCATTAAAATATTTTTACAAATAATTACTGTTAACATACTTGATTGAAGAAAGCCAGAATGTTGGTTGCAAAGTTTTTTTTAAACATTTTACAATTGTTGTTGTTGTTGCTAATGCCCTCTGGCAACCCGCGTGGCGGTGCCAGATCCCTCAAATAGGCAGGCGATGGGCGGAAGGGGCTGCTTCCATTTTAATGAGCCCCAGTGGGAGGAACTCCGACTCAGCTTGGGGTCCCCTAATTTTGAACCAATTCCAGAGGAGGGACCCACCCCCTGAAATCGGCACCCCCAGAGGTATCGTTTTACAATTTGGAGGACATTGAAGCCACGGCGGATTTTACGTGCACCAGCTCCCATTAGGGCACACGGTCCCACAGCAGTCGAGCCGAGAGGTAGTTGACCCTCCCAAGCACTGGCCAATCCGGATGCTGCTTCACTTTTCGTGTTCTTATGGCAACGGAGTTTAGTGCCCAGACCACTGCGGGTTTTACAATTGTACTAAAGTATAGTGCATGTTAAAAAGACGTATATTTTCATTTTTAAATTGAATAAAATAGTCATAATAAAGCTACCATAAATCAAAGAACCTGTTCTCAAAAGAACAGGAAAAAGAACTGTTCTTTAAAAAAGAACGGGAACGGTGAACAACTGTTCTTTGAAAATAACGGTTTTCCCCACCTCTAGTAAAGAGGTCATTCCTGACCTGTAACTAAATTTTGTTTGATTCATTGTTATTTTAACACTATGCCTCAAAAAAAATTTGCACAATTTTCACAAAAAATGTAAATAAGCATTTTTAAAAGAGTTTTATAATTTATTCTAAATTTCATAAAAATTCCGACATTTATTGTTACAGTCATTGCTAATGATGTTGTTAAACTTCAATGTATTCTCTTAATTCATTTTTAAGGAATGCGAAAATAACGATACGATTTTTCCAAAATCCCAAAATCTATGAAATATTAAAAAAGTTTTGGAATTTAGAGTTTAAATTAATCTGCATGTAACATAATTCCAATTTCCTTCTATTCCATTGCCATTTTCCAGGAATTTAACAGACCTGCATTGAGTTTTCACAGAATCTCAAAATCTATAAAAACATTTAAAGCACTTTGACGTCTATAGTTTAAGAGACCAACTGTGACGATACTAAATGTTATTTCATTCGCTTCAGTGGTTCATACATAATCGACAAATATTTTCACATTTTGCATAAATTTTTACAAAATCTAAAAATCTAAAAAAAAATTCGATGCCTACAATTTAAGTTGAACAACCACCAATCATGTCACCAAATTTTATATGATTCGCTCTAGTCGTTATTACGTGATGCTCGAGCAGATATGTAAGCATTTTGAAAGAATTTTCGCAAAATCTCAAAATCTAATCAAAATTTTCAAAATGTTTAACACCTACAGATTAAGTTGAGTGACTATCTATCTTGTAACCAAATACTTTTCATTCGTTTTCGTTGTTATTACGTAATGCGCGAACATAAATGTAAGCAGTTTGAAAAGATTTTCAGAAAATCTCAAAATCTAATCAAAATTTTTAAAAAAATCGACGACTGTAGTTTAATTTGAGTGACCACTTATCATGGCACCAAATTTCATTTCATTCGCTTCAGTCATTTTTATGTCATGCGTGAACACATATGTACGCATTTTGAAACAATTTTCGCGCAATCTCAAAATCAAAATTTCCTAAAAAAATTGACGCCTAGAGTTTAAGTTGAGTGACTACCTATCATCTCACCTAATTTTACTTCATTCGTTTCAGTCATTTTTACGTGATGCAAGGGAAAAAAAAAAAAAAAAAAAAAAAAAAGCGTCACGGACAGAACGACAGACAGCCATACAAACTTTTTTTGACGGTCGTACTGGGTTCCCAGTTGCTTGAAACGGATAGAAATCGTAAAAGTTTTGAATTCCAAGTATTGTACAGACAAAAGCCTAATTTTATTTATATAGATTGCCTGATACGCGAACAAAAAGTCACGTATTTTGAAACAATTTTTCGCAAAGCGCCAAACTAATAAAAATTAAAAAAAAATCGACTCCTATAGTTTGAATCTTATAGTTGAGTGTCCATATATCTTGTCCCAAGATTTCATTTTATTTGCTTCAGCCAGTTTTAAGTAATGCGCGAACAAATAAACAAACAAAAAAACGTCACGAATAGAATGAGGAACAACAGACAGACATACTTTTTTAGACGTTCGCCCGGGTTCCTAGGTGATTGAAACAGAATAGAAACATAAAAATTTTGAATTCTAAGTAATATGCAGACAAAAGTCTAATTTTGTTTAGATACGAAGCTCTAGAAGAAATAATTAAGTGAAGTAAAACCATTTTGATTAATACTTTTATTGAACCTGCACGATGTCGTGCCTAAATATTTTTTGTGTTCTTCGAAATGAGTTATAAATGCTAACCATACAATTTAACAAGAAGCATTCTGTAGTAAACATAAATATGTATCTTTAATTTATTGGCAATACAAGTCTAAATAGTGAGGTCAGGGTATAGTTACAGAAATACACGTTTTCTACAAGTATGATGGAGAACCTCAAGTAAGTGCATATCTTTTCTACTACATGCTTACAGGGTGTCCCAAGAAGGTTGTAACAAGTGTTAATATTTTAGCTACTAAAAATAAGTGAGCAAAGTAAATTGAAAAAATATTCAAAATAAGGTAGGAAAAAATACAGAATTAAGAAAAATAATCTCGTTAATTTTCAAAAAGCTACAAATTTTAAATTTGTACACCGCCCCCGTCTAATAAAAATCCCAGTTAGTAAAATGGGCCCCATACACTAATAAGGTGATGTACAAATTTTCAGCCTTTCATCATAAAACGTCGCAAAGATATCTTTAAACAAAAAATGGTCAGAGGCTAATTTCGCATGCAAACGTTTATCCTAAGAATGAAAAACATTGTTTTCTTTCATAATTTTTGGACGACCCCTGAAACGTGATGATCTGACCTGATTTTTTTTTCCATTTGAGAGTCATTGAAAAGTGGTTCAAGTCAGCATATATATTTATCTTTTTAGGATATAATTCTCAAATTTTTTACGCCGTCTTATTAGCGTATGGAATGCATTTTACTAATTGGGATTTTTTGTTGTTGTTGTTGAACGGGGTCGCATATAAATTTTAAAAGTGAAAATTAACAAGAGGTATATTTATTAAAGGCTATCTTATTTCCTACCCTATATTTTAGATAAGATTTTTTAAAATTTAAATTTCTCAATTATTAGAGATAATAAGGTGTACTGTATGTATTAGATAAAGAATTAGAAGAGCCCGTTACCACCTTTCTGCGACCCCTGTATAGTACGTAAGCAATTCAACCGGTTTCAACGTTGCTTTTTGCCCCTGTAGGAAAAATCACAAGCTCTCTTAGCGAAAATTCGCAAAGGTAATTTGAATTATTTAATACATACATTGAAAACAAATTGCGTTCAACCTGCACGCAAGAGAGTCTGGATTTTTCCATATTTCTATGTAATTGGCTCGAATATGGATGTCAAATTCTAGCATGTTGTGGATTAAAAATATCTTTGTAGACTCCAATTTAGGAAACCTGTTTTGAATATTCCCTGTCTGAATAGAATTTGAAAAGCTACATGTGCGTCTGATTGAACTAAGTCACGATTTTTTAAATTCCACCACAATCGAGAAAAAAAGTTTATTTTTTTTTTACCTTTACTTTGCTATAAATAAAAAGGTCGCAATGTATGGAATATATAAGCAAACATTTGAGACCGGTTCGCTTGCACTAAAATAAGTGAAAAGATTTTTTAATGTGTGATATACACATAAAATTAACTAGCTCTTTTTAAAATTTCCCAAGCCTCCATGTTTTTACTAGTGACAAAACTGCGGCTACGCATAAAAGTTGAAGTTTAATTATAAGTAAATAAACCCCGAAAAGGACCCAAATGTCTTTGTACAAAAAAGTTATTTTAAAAACTGTATTTTCGATCATATTGCTTTGCTTACTATGTTTAAGTTAACATGTATATCAGTTCGCCAAAAAAGTACTATATTTTTGGGAATATATGTAACAGAATACAAATAGATTTTTTATTTTGAAAACTTTTTTACATATATATCCTTACTCTTCCAAAAGAATTTGAAAAGTTTTCGAGAAATTCAGAATTTCCAGGGGAAAAAAGGGTATTTTTAGAACTACAATGCACGGGAAACTTGAAAAGACCTGTGTAATTATCAAGAGATTGGAAAATTTAAAAGAAGGAATATGCGTTTCAGATTACTACTCTGAAAACCGTAAACTTTGCTTGACTCGGAAAAAACATAAAAGGAAAAATGTGAAATATTTAAAGCTTTGTAAAAAAAAAAAAAAAAAAAAAAAAAAAAAAAAAAACCTCTCACTAAAATATTCTCATTATTGTGCTCATATTTTTAGTTTTCAGTTGAGTTTTTTTCTTTTTTGTTATCGGAAAAATCTACCGAACTAATTATAAAAATACTTATCGGTGGTTATTGCTTTGCAGACAAATATGGCGTTCGGACCGTTTTCTGATCATGGCAACCCTGCATTTTCATCTCGGGCTTCCTTTGCCGGCAATCATGTTTCCTAGCGAAAGCTCGAATTGGGCAAGAAAAGCAAACTTAAGTAGCCGGAGGAGGATTTCGATATATTAAAACAAATTAATCAGAACCTCGAGGGAAAAAATCTTATTAATAAACAGCTAAAATATTTATCAAGTCGTTTCACTTGTAGTTTACTATTTTATCTGTAACCAATAATGTTACTCGATAATAATAATAATGAGCAATCCTGACTGGATTTCTAATGAAGGAAAATGTTTTTTCGGATGTGTAATGTATAAATGCACATTTTCTTTTGCCCACAGTCCTACTTCGATAATAAAAAAACATTTAAAATATTTAACTTTCGGTTTTTTTTATTTAAAAAAAAAGCTTTTTCATCGTAGTAATCATCTTTATTATTTTACTAAGTCCTTATTTTCTAAGTCCTTATAAAGTATCCGTCTTCAATGTGTCCTTCAACGAACCGAATAAAATATTTGCTATCACCTAAAATCCCCCAAAATAAATTATTTAGGCAAGTTCTAACTGCATGCTGCAATTAGTAATGTAGCATGTAATATTACTAGTAAAAAGTAAATTAGTAATAGTAACGCACAAAACTAAATACAGAACTGCAGTAATGACGAATATTTTGTGATTCTTAAAACGCATGCAATTATGAAGAAAATAAGATAATTAATTTGATTAACCTTATGTCTGTACACAACCGTATATAAATGTATTTTAAATTACTTTGTTTACTATAAGCAATTAAATGTGAAACTTTATAATTTTATTTTTAATATCTCCTGTTTAACACTCGAAAACTTTTGTGATTCTACGACAGTTAGATCCAATATTGCATCTCAAATGATCAACGGAAAGTGGAAATTTTAAACAAACAAACAAAAAAAAAGTGGTCAGCTTTTGAACATTATTTATTTTAAAATTCCTTGGTGAAGTTAATGTATTCCATAAATTTTTTTTATTTACTCTATACATTTAAGAAAGAAGAATTTACTTGTCTTACCACATGTACATACGTTAAAAAAACACCACCAAATCCATCGATTATACAACACTTTCAACAAAGCAACCATTTTGCACCGAATTTAGCGATTTATTGTCGTCAAATTTGGCAAAATTACGCAAGACCCTGCAAAAAATTTAAATGTTTTCCATATGTTGTGTTGTGCTCGAAACGGATGAATATCTTTAAACTGCCACAAATCTTAATATATTGAAATTCTTTTAAGTGATCCTGTAGAACTATAAATTCTACAGACACTGTTTTCGATGGAGAACATCGTTTCTGAATCCTTAACAACACACATCAATTTTGTTTTGTTTGAAACAGTCGAATATCTTCTCTGCTGTATGACTAAGCAGTAGAGCCTAAGTATAAGAAAGTAATGTATTGGAATTATTTTTCTTGTCCTGTAGAAGTGATACACACGCCATTTTAGGGGATGTCTTTTTAAATTTTCGCCAACCCATTCGCCACATTTGAATTTGCAAGGCGTCATGAAGAGCCCAATAGCCAATATTTTCTCCAATACGCCTTTTCTTTCACCAAACTAATTCAATTTTCACAATTTCCGACGTTGACAGTCGTGAACGTGATCCTTGGATTTTTAACTGAGTACTCTTTTCAACCTTGCTGGAAAAAAAAATCTGGAGTGACTCCACTTGACTTTCCGAACACTTACGATTAAGATCATTACCAAGCATTTAAATAAATTTTAATCGATGGCTAATTCAAACATATTGACCAAATTAAAACTCAATCGAGTGCGCTGTTAAAACGCTAGCGCACTTTCAAGAATTTCTCCCCATATTCCATAATGTAAAAGCAATCTTTGTCGTAGCTCTGTAGAAAAATAATTAAGTCCTACACACAGAAAAATCAATACTGGTCTTAAGATGGTGGTTTATAACATGTATACCCAATTTGAGATCAATCGAATGTACTGTTTAAACGATAGCGCACTTTCAAGAATTTTCCCCCATAGGCCATAATGTAGAAGAAATCTTTGTCGTAGCCCTGTAGGAAAACTATAAGTCCTATACACACCAAAATCAGTACCGGTCTTGTGACGGTGGCTTACAACATATAAAGCCAATTTGAGCTCAATCGAATGCCCCGTTTAGGAGCTATCGTGTTCACTCACATACATACATACATCTCGTAAAAATAGCATAAATGAATTCAGAAGACCTCAAAACGTGCAAGTACACCAAAATCTCGAAGTCGAATTTTTTCATGATTAAAATACTTTCCTTATATGGGACATGTTCGGAAATCTAAATTCAGCAGTAACCCTTTAACACGAGGTGTCCTCGGTATGAGGACATAGAACTCTGACGTTTTGTCTATTGTCAGACTCGAAGAATACATGTGATTTCTATAAAAATACCTTAGGGTGATATAATTACAGGGGAATCCTTTACTTTTAGCACACCAATTACAATAAAAAATGGTCGATTATTTGTAAAGTTGTCAGGATTAATTTTAAGAGCACTGGCATCTCCTGAAAACTGGAAGAATAGTATGGAAATATATTGATATAGAAGAACAACTGGATAGACTACCCAATGCTAAAAAAAGGGCAGCCGTTGCCATGGCAAGATGGTGGCTGAAAAAATCGTTCGCACAGATAGCTATGTCAAAATATGGTCTCTAGATCTGTGGCACGCGATGAACGATTCCATCGGCTACCATTTTGCTGGTAGTTAAAAAATCGAGCGATGGCAATATCTGCCCTTTTTTCGGCATTGGGAAATAGTTGCATAGTTGCGCTTCAAAAAGATAAAACATTTTCTTTTTTTTTATTCGCCTGCAAAATAGCCAAATCTGGCAAGAGCTGCGCATTTCTAATTGCAGCAACCCTGGGATTTCATCTCGAATTTCCTTTATCGCAGAAATGAAGTCTCCGAATGAAAACTTACTAAGCAGGAAAAGCAAACTAAAATGTTCTTATCCAGAAACGGATTTCAATACAAATTTGAGATTCTGAAATACAGATTTGCTTCCGAGGTTTAGAGGAAGTTTCTATGGAAACTTTCCCCGGGAAAAAATTCCGGGAAAAATATTTTAATTTTCGAAATGTCAAATGTTTATAGTTAAAAACTTATATAACGTAATAACAAAAGGCGAAAGAGTGTTAGGTCTTGTTTGCTGTTTTTGAAGTCAAAATCGTTTTTATTTTAAAGGATAAAGGATGAAAGTAAAAATGTGGACAATGAAAATACACAGTAAAAACTGATGTATTTTAATATGGTATCTAGGCTTATTTTTACGAAAATTTGATTATTAATCATTTTTAGGAACCGTTTAATATATTTTTGCTTATCCAGGTGAAAAACAATTCCGCATTAGATTTGAAAAAATACGACCTAATGAAGGTAAAAATATTGACAGGGAAAATACATAGTAAACATTAATGTATTTTTATAAAGTATCTAGGCTTATTTTTAAGAATATTGTTAATTAATCTTTTGCAGAAACCGTTTAATATATTTTTGCTTATCCGGATGCAAAATAATTCCACATTGCATAGCATTTCTCTTTCATGTCGGCTCTTTTTTTTTTCATAATTTTTACACAGTTCTGTGTGTAAGGGCACTCAAATATGGGTACAGATTCAAATACAGCCTTTATGGCCTTTAAATAGTAAAATCGAGCGTCTTTACTTGTATTCGAGTGTAAGTCGAATCTTTTTTCTTCATTTTTACCACTTTAGAACAAAGTTTTAAAATATTCACCATTTCGAATCCTCTGTATATCTATGTTCTATAGGTTGCATGAGATTTATACATATTACTGTTGCGTTATTACGCTGTTGAAACTGGTGCATCAGTTATAAAACACTTTTAAACACAAAACATAGTTTTCGCCAAATTTGGCAATGTATTGTCGTCAAATTTGGTAGATACTGAATATCACATAAAAAAAGCTGTATTTATTTTTAACGTAATTTTAGGAGACCCTGTAAAAGAATTTTAAATGTTACTTCCATCTTTTACGTGAAGAGTAAATCGTTATAAATATTTGTATACTTACTGTACTGTGCTTGAAATAGATTTATGTGTCTAAACTGCAATACTCCGTAACGTATTGTAATTCTTTTAAGTGCTCTTGTAGAAGAACAATAAACGCTACAGACATTATTTTTGATGGAGCGCATCAATCCTTAATAACCTATATATAAATTTTGAATATCACTAAAATACGTTTTAATGAATATCACTAAAATACGTTTTAATGAATGATTGCCGATGGAGCGTAAGGTTTTGTATTTTACACGACTGCTATTGTAACTTTTGACTGATAATGTAAAAGAACTGTAAGTGCTACTCGTTCTATTTTCAATAGGGTAAATGGACCTAGGGTCATGACTTTGAGTATCTTATTTGATAAGCTAGAGAAGTTATCGTTTTTGCGTACAAAAAATCACTGCATTAATTAACTAAAAAATAAAAATAATTAACTGCATTTATAGCAGACGTATATTAATCAACTCCTAGCTACTTTACCGAACTTAGATAACTACAGTCGTAATTTTTTTAAGTTAATATGGTTTTCGACTTTTTCTTTATGCTTATAAAATATCATCCCGTGAAAAAGCAGAAACTAAAACACAGTCAAACATCGTTAG
The DNA here is from genome assembly GCA_038373885.1 of Cheiracanthium punctorium. Taxonomy (NCBI): domain Eukaryota; kingdom Metazoa; phylum Arthropoda; class Arachnida; order Araneae; family Cheiracanthiidae; genus Cheiracanthium; species Cheiracanthium punctorium. Next base: position 334,871 of record JAWZYV010016502.1, on the reverse strand, counting down.
TACGTCATTCCCGGGAACATTTAAAATTGCTTTATTAAGCGGAGCTTATATTAAATGTAAAATGGAATTCAAAATATGTATGAAATAAATAAATATGTCTATAATTAAACGCACAGCTGGCTGTGCGGCACAGCCAGCTGCGTCAAAAAAGGGTCTCTAGATCTGTGGCACGCAATGAACGTTTCGATCGTCCGCCATCTTGCTGGTAGTTAAGTCGAGCGATGGCAACGGCTGGCCTTTTTTCAGCACTGGGAAAGGGTTGCGCCTCAAAGGGTTAAAAGTTAAGTCTTACGCGGAGTAGTTAAAAAAACAGCGATACAACAAGCAGAGTACAATAAGTGAAAATGCGTATAAAAAAGGTCGGGACTTCTAAAAGATGCCGTGATATGCGGGGTAATGTCTTATGCAGGTGACTTACTAGTAAGGTTTGACTGCACTACGCTTTTCTGAGAAATTTCTAATATTAAAATTCGTGTAACTCATGTTCAAATTCACCTAGAAAAAACTAAAACATTCAGACTTAATACTAAGCCAAAAATCGGATTTTTGCGCAAAATTTGCATTTCATAGGTAGGCAGTATGATTTTGAGTCCATAAACGTCAACTGTCAACGGAAGCAATTTTTTGCATCATTCGAAGACTTTAAAATTTGGTTAATTTTTAGACTGTGAAGAATAGACTATCATTAAATCCACATCAAGTATTTCATTAGATGTTCACTTTGATTTGCTTGCGTAGTTACGACAACTCTACGCTCGGGCGAGTCTGCCTAGGATAGGGGATACCTTGGTCAGAGATTTTTCTAAGGGGTTCTAATGCGAACTCATGTTACATCTGGAGAAAACCCGCCGAAACTCCAGACCATTAGATCGACAGCCGCGCGATGGGACCCGAACGACACTACAGCCGTCTACCATTTTGAGTGGCTTATCCACTCGGCCATGGTAGGGCCAGATGTTCACTTTGAAGCCAATGGATAGTTCAGTAGTAGTGTGGTCAGGTGTCTTATGAAACGATTATTTTTTATAGATGGAGAAGCCGAGCGGATAATTTTGAAAATCTCAACCTCGTTCATCAACTGTATTTAATTGTCATTTAAGAAATGTCACGATCGTTCGGGTTTAACTTCGAGTATTATCCTGTATATACTAGTAAACAGAAGGTTTATAAGTCATTCAACGGGAAATAAAATTTAATTGAAACGTTTCACGAAATATGAGCTAATGATTTATACCGATTTAATCTTTAGTTCACGAAATTTTATTTGTTATTTCTCTCTCTCTTTTCTCTGTTTTTTTTTTCCCTGTAGGATTACGTTGTTTCATAATGGTCACTGTAAAGAATTTTTTTTAATTGTCATTGCCAGTTATAAAATTACTGTACTATAATATTGTGTGTTTTTGAGCCCTTTATCCAATTTATGCTGATGTCAGAAGTGATAAATATATTTCCGTCACTGGTATGGTATGAAGAATGTAATCTTTCTTTTTCTAAAGTAGGAAAAAGACAGTGAAAAATTCTTGTTTTACATTGCTATTGCTGAGTATTTTGTGGAAATCAGATTTATTATTGCAGAAATTGAAATAGGAACATAAATTAATGCTTAAAAATTTTCACGACCGTCTAAAAATAGATCGCTGGACGTTAATGGGTTAAAACTATTCTGCTGGTATTTTGGTAGGAAAATAATGTTTTTAGTTTAATGTCGGTATCATATCGAGTGATTACTTTATAGAAATTTCTGGTAAAATATTGGCAAGGAAAGAATTCCGTATAAAAGAAATGCGAAGGGTCAAGACAATATTTGGTCAATCATCGAAAAACTGCATTGCTACCTTCAAAGACAAATCGACTTCCACGAGAGGAATATTAAATTCATTTAACGGCTGCAACGCTCTCCATTTAAACTGTAAAAACAATTTTTTTTTTAAGGAATAAAGCTGCCCACATGATATACGCGAAGGCATGTTGAAAAAAAAAGGAAAGAAACCAGTTTAACCTTCAACAAAGATATATGTTTTCCTAAACTTGTGTTTCATTTTTCATGTTTATGTTTCTGCCTCGCGAAAGATAGTCTGTTATCATAAGCTGGGCGGAAAATGTCTTCAAGAGGTTTATGGAAGTTATGAAATATTACATAATTTTAATACCGCCGAGGTAAGTTATATTTACACAGATAATCATTTCAGAAAAATATATAGTTCAAACAAACATTTATATCCGATTTTTTTAGCCCCCTTTGAAAAATATTTTTTATATGATATTATCTGGAATGGTTACGTCTCTAGTTTATTTTTATACCACGAAGAGCGGCCATTTTGGTGGTTATTCGTTACAAGCTGTCTTCTGCGGCGAATGCATGAATTTTTAAGTTTGGAATTCTAAAAATATTTTCCGAGAATTAAAACAAGATTCATTATGTTTACTTCGTACTAACACTTTTACTTTTATGGGCAATCTAGAATCAGCGCAAAGAAAATATATGTTGAAACTTTTTATAATTGAGTAGCTTAGTGCCCGTTCTTCCCACGGAGAAACAGCAACGTTAAAAAGAAAAGTGTAGTAAATTTTAAGAGGTATTCAGGGAAACAAAAGGTTCCTGCAATTCAATGCTAAATCATTAAAACTCAGAAGGATGATGATGCCTTTAAGTTGCCGCTAGTGAGATCGGGTAAGAAGGAAACAAAAATGCCTGTTAATGTACATGTTACCGCTTCATGAGGTCTGAATCACCCTGAGCGTGGAGCAGTGATTGGAAATTAGAGAAAATTGAAATATTTTGTAAGGATATGCTCTCTTTTGGTTTTAATTTAGCGAGGAACAATGTTCTATGCTTTAAGCAGTCGAAATTTGCATTTTGTAGCAAATAAATTGCTTCAATACATCACTTTTTTCTGATCATACAATTTCCGTGAAATAAGACTTAGAAAAATAATTTCACTTTTGCCAAAATTGGGTAATATCTTTCTACAAATTTTTCACACATTGGCCAATCATTTGAAGTGATTAAAAAATTCAAATGATTCAAAATTTTTTAATCAAATTTTATTGTTTAAGCTACAAATTATCATGATACCAAATTTTATTTCATTCATTGCCACCGTTTTAACGTGATAAGCGGGGAAAAAATGTACATAATTCTCGTAAAATCCATAAAGAAATCTGTACTTTAAAGTCGACTTTAAGTCGAGTTATCACTTAACGCAAGTTACCAAATTATTTGGCGTGTTAATCGTATTCAATATGTGCGTTGAAAATTAGTATATTTTCATGTACAGAGAGTAGCTTTGTACACGCATTTCCAAAATTAAGGATACATAAACTCTGTGATAACTGAAGAAACACTCGGTTTATTGTAACAAACCGAGTTTAGCACAAGTAAGTTTAGCACATTATTTCAAGTATTATTATAAAAAGTTTAAATCCGCTCTTATATTAAACGAGGAATGTTTGTGTGTGTGTGTGTGTGTGTATGTCCGAACGATCTCGAAAACTGCTCTAAGGATTCTTTTTAAATTTCGTACCTGGGGGTATTTTGGGCCCCTGAAACGATTGAGCGAGGTCAATTGATTGAAAAAACTCTAAAACGCTCAAAATTTAAAATTTAAAAATTTTTGGACGGTAGCGCCATCTATTGAGCGTTTGAAAAACACAATTGATGCAATCTTCCTAAAAGGGACGCTCAAATAAGTTTCGGGCGGATTAAAAAATACACGCCATCGATATATAATAGTAAAAATTAATTTCGCAAAGAAACAAAATAAATGGAACTTGATGTTCAGTACACAGACAAATAAATATTTTAGTAACTAGATATATTACACCATTCAGCTACATAAATTTGTTTAGAATTAAAAAGTTATTTTTATTTCAAAATATCGTCCTGGCAACCAGCGAAAGAAAAAGCGAAAAGAGTCTTCGTTGCCATCCCCGCAAGCACCTTGATGTAATATACGTAAATAATTTAATTATTCTTAATTCATAGTTATTAATACAAAACTACTCGTAAATCTTATGTGAAAAATTGCCTGAATTTATTACAATTATCCTTTTGTAACTAACGTAAAGCTAAATGTATTTTCGCGTATATACTAAAACAATAAATATTTTTCATGTATTTTATTGATCCATATGATGCGAATTTCAAAAGTGCATAAAAGTTTCAGCTTAGCCGAATAATTTAAATGAAAATGACACCCTTTTCAGTCATTCACAGTATGAAAAAAGATCCTGTGACGTAACATGAAAATTCCATTTTTTTTTTAAATAACGGCACTAGGTTGAATTCTATTTTAACTGCCTTATTCCGCCAAGTTGACGATAAATATTTAAATGTAGTTACCTTGACGATTTTTTTTTTTTTTAATGGGTCAACCGTTTATAATGAAACGATGTTCGAAACTCCGATGAAAAAATGATACGATCGATTCCTAAATTGGGCTCGCAGCCGATATTCAAATTAATTTTGCAGATGATCAGCCATCAGTTTAGTTTTCATTCACTACAGTTGATGATTTCAACTCATTTATTTTATCATCGTACGGACAACCTTTTAAAAGTTGCGGGCAGAACTTTACGATAGTGGCCTCCTGGGCCTGACTTCAAGATGTTAGCGAAATCGCGGGTCGTATAATTCGGATTTATATGGAAGTTTGAATGTTTTATATAGGTTTTATACAGGGTTTTGACTTGTTCTGAAGGCTGGTCCAAAAGCCATGGCGGGCCCCATCCGGGCGCAGGCTGGGAGTTGTCCATATGTGGAAGCAGTAAATTGGGAGGCTGAAATCTGGTTACTAAGATTTTTTCTAATAAATTTTCAATTCTTATTTAGACGTGGATTAGACTGTGTTGTTTTGTGTTGTGTACTATCATTAAACTAAAGGATAAAGCCCTTTGTGGAGACAATTACAGCGGGCGATAGAATGTCTACACTCAGAATATTTAATATTTACCCACTTAAAATCAAATAACTTCATATTCAATTTTTATTATACATCGAAATTCGAATTGTATAATCTGCAGAAACATTTCGTATTCGAAACATTTCGTTTGGTATCAACATCCTCTCCTATATCCATGCTTAATGCATAGAAAACCGTTTTATTTTTGAAAAAAAGTTAAACTGAGTAGTAATTTAGAAAAGCTATCTTAAGCGAATTAGAATCGTAATTTTTCCTCCAAAGCCTGATAACCGTGACTTCAATGTAACGTCAATGTCACTTGCAATAGATAATTCTGACACTCAAATGATTAGCTTTTTTTATTCTCTTAAATGAAATAGAGCTAAAAATACAAAAAAAAAAACACTTAAAAATCAGGGAACGGGTGGATTATCAGATTTTTTCTTTATTTTTTTTTCTTTCCTCTTTTTCTTATTATTTTCTTTTTTTTTTACATAATTATGATAATTTTCAGGCTGATCGCACCAACGAACCGTGTAAATTTTAAGTTATTAGACAATACATTTTTAATCTGTTTGGATGGTAAAAGTTTTATTTTGAGTGGTTGAACTGAAATTGTGACAGAGTCAGGGATCAGCGTAACTATATAAGAGCGATTATTTTTGATTTATTCGAGGTTAGAAGTCCATTTTCTTCAGTCCATTCGTTTGTTCTATTATTGTCAACGTTTAAGTAGTTGTTAGGGTTATTATAAAAGAATATTTTTGATCTATTCTGTTTTTGATTTCATGATTTCGAAGTGTCCTTTTGTACTAATAATTTAAATTGTGTTACACTTTTTATTTTCTTAAGCGTGAATTTATAAAATAAAATTATGTTTAAAGCATATTTATGTAAGATTATACTTTTATGGCATCTATATTTAGGTATCTATAAGATTGAATTTACGTTTGTAGAATTTGTTTATGCATGATGTATTTTCTTTGAATTAGAAAAAAATAAGTATTTTATGTTTGAATTGAAGCACTATAGAGAAATTTACAATTTCAATTGTAAAGAATTATCATAATAAATGTATTAGAATTATCATAATAAATGTAAGACGTAAATGCATGAAAGTGTAGCTCAAAAATGAGCTGTGGAAACATATGATCACCGACAGCAGCACTTAGCCCAAATGTGTGAACGTGCAGTTCAAACACAAGCAGATTAAAACAGATGATTAGTATTTGGAAGGAGAACGACATGGAACAGCTAGACGTCGACAAATACTTCGGGTAAACAGTCTAAGTATCTACAATGCTGCCACAAATGTGGGTACTTATTATCATAGTTTAAAACTTTTTAACATGGCTTTGCATAGCATGGCTTTTGCATGGCTTCACCCTGGAGCTTTGCATTTTTCTGAAGAGTAAAAACAAAAATTAACCGACACCATTTTGGGGACTGTAAGATTGATGTAGGGCATTCCGAATTTCCTAATGAATTGGTGTGGTTGTTTCTTCGATGTCACCCCCATTTTCAAAGAATTCGAAATTTGAAAGCACACTTTACAATGGCTTTGTTCACAGTATATGACGAGTGAAAACTATTAACGATTTTGGTGTGTACTGCTACGTTGCGAAGAGTGTATAACAGACTTGATGAATTTTTTTTATAAAGTCATTCATCTGACAGTTCAACCAACTCAGATTCTTGATGCTGAATTTGAACCTCCTCAATATGGACAGATATATTTCTGAAGTAACGAAGACGCTGTTAGTGAATGCATCGCCCAAGATCTGCGCTGATACCCTCGCTGATCTGCTACAGAAGGAAAGGAGGCACCTTACGTTAAACTACTTTTTGCTCAACTCTGATGGCACCGACCATCGAATATTTAGCATCCCTCTTCAAAAAAAAGTATATGTCATTGTAACATTGAATGCCGACCAAAGCTTACCTGATAATGTATGGGTGATCCGACAGCGATGAAAATCTTTGGCAACCATAAAGATTATTGATACGTGCCAAGGCATTTACGTATTCATTATTTTGCACTTAAGGAGCCTTTAGATTCTGAGCATGGCTCGGTAACCTGGTACTACGTTATTATAGGAGAAACACAGTCTACCTGACGCCAGCTTTTGCAAACAAATAAAGGGGAAAAAATAACGATTTAAAAAGTTAAATATTGGCGCGTTAAAAGCACATACATCTACATCCCCACCTTCTGCCCTGTTGGCTGCGTGTCCCCCAGTCTCTGATCTGATGAGACTGACTGGACGAGACCTTTTCTAATGCTGCCAGGAAAGGCCCTTGAACAATGAATTGGAAGTTCAATTCCACAAATTCGTTGCTATTAAAAAGCATAAAAAATTACACGACACAGACACGTTATAATTTTTATATTTCTCTGAAAACTGTAATTGCGGGCGCGGGGCTCCCAAAAGTGCAGAGCCCGGGGGTATTGCTTGCCCCTGCCCAAGGCCGGGCCTAAATACAGGGCATATCAAAAATGGTCTAATCATGATTTTTTATATCTCGTGGAAGGTCCATTTTAAATTGCGTGTAAGTTTATATACTATATTATTATTGGAGAAAGCATACAGCAATATAAAAATGAAAAGATAGTGAATTGTTAGTTAATATACAGGCTATATCAAAAACGGTCTAACCACGATGTACTATACGACGAAGTACTTTATTAAAAAAAGCAGTGTTTTTCAACATAATACTGTACAGTATCGTAAATGCACAAAATAATAATTAGTAGGTGGGAGGGACATAAAGTACAGTGCTGTGCGTACAGTATGCAGTCATAATAATTAAGTGCAGCATTTTTATAATAATGCTATACTGTACAGCACCCCCCCCCCGAAAATTTTTGGATTAGTGATGAAAATTCCGTCTATTTATACACATATAAGTTCAATCCCCCCCCCCCCTCTAAAAATTTTTCAGGCACAACCCCCCCCCCCCCCGAAAAAATTTTCCTGGCTACGCGCCTGCTGTACAGTAATAATTATTATTGTACTGTGCTATAATAATATTAATTACTGTAAAGTATGACACAGTACTTATATAATAATAATCACAACTGTACTTTAGTGCACATAAAAATGTTGTCCTGTACCCCGCGTACTTCCTTCTCACCCATCTATTGGCGAAAAATCTCGTATTGGGAGCAAGGAGTTCGCGTTAGATATACATTACTCCTGAAAAACTCGCGTACATCCAATCGCGTTGAAGCATGAGTCCACCGCATGCTGCTAAATCTTGATTAGACCGTTTTTGGTATAACCTGTATTTTAAGCCTTTGAGGCCCAACCTTTTCCCAATGCTGAAAAAAGGACACCCGTTGCCATCGCTCAACTACCAGCAAGATGGCGGACGATCGAAACGTTCATCGCGTGCCACAAATCTAGAAACCCTTTTTTCACGACAGCTGGCTGTGCGGCACAGCCAGCTGTCGTCAAAAAAGGGTCTCTAGATCTGTGGCACGCAATGAACGTTTCGATCGTCCGCCATCTTGCTGGTAGTTAAGTCGAGCGATGGCAACGGCTGCCCTTTTTTCAGAATTGGGCAATATATCCAACTGTTCTCGCATTCTTCCATTTTTCAGCAGATGTCAGAGTTGTTAAAAGTAATCGTGACGATCTTTTTACGGGAAATGACGTGCTAAACAGTAAAGGATTCTCGTGGAGCTATGTCACTCGCAACTATTTTTATAGAAATCAAAACTAGTCTTCGTGACTGGCAACTGTCAAAACGTCTGAGTTTGGTGTTCTCAGAGCGGGAACACTGCGCGTTGAAGGGTTAACTAACAATTCCCCTTTTCTATTACTACGTTCTAAAGACTTTCTCCCATAATCATGTGTATATTTCTGTTCCAAATTTATTACAATAAACTGAGTGTTTCTTCAGTTATTGCAGATTTTGTATTCGTAACTTTAATTTCGGACACCAGTTTAGTTAGGATTGCAGAGCTGTATATCGTTTCTGTTTTACTAATAGAAAATACAATATTTTCTTCTCCTTTTAGCCATGCTTTATTCGAGTACGAAATCTGAAATTCGTAATCTTCCGGCAGAATTCTGTGAAATTTGAGATTAAAAATCTCTGAAGCGTATATATACATCGATGGAACGTTTACCAGAAAAAAAAAAAAAAAACTGGAAGCATCACGGAAGTAAATTTTACTTTAAAAAACCCTTAAAGATACTCTTACGTTTTTTTTTTCTTTTAAATTCACTCTTTTTATTTATTCCTTTTAAAAAGAATAAAATTTTTGTTGATTGTTTTACTTCTTCCCCCACTACTCCCTTTAGAACACAGTATCGACTATCTTAATAATGTCTGCTTTTTGAAACACGATACACAGCGGTGATATTTTCCCTGAAAGTTGGAAATAGAAGAGAGTCAACATGTCGGTTTTGATTTTTGTTCTGACTTTACTGAGTTCTTCTTGAGTGGAGGCATTTAAATTTTCATTTTAAAAAAAAATGGCAGAACGAAGTTGTTTTGAGGGGATTTTAAAACAGCAAGTGAGCTGGAGAAGAGAGGTTATCCTTAAGTGATGTCGTATGTAAAGCCTTTTTTAATTTAATCCTTTGACGTGCAGTGAAACCAACTTATTTCAGCACTTTCACTGCCATTTGCCAAAAAAAAAAAAAGTAGTTGAATGCTCCCGATGCCGATAAAGTGCGGCCGTTGCCATCGATCCATTTAACTACCGGCAACATGGCGGTCAATCGAATCACCTGTCTGGCACCACAGAGCTGTGCGACCACGCAGCCAGCTGTATCAGGAAATTTCTTTAGCTCTGTGGCACCAGATATGCGATTCGATGTTTTTGATAGTTAAATGGATCGATGGCAACGGCTGCACTCTTTCATCGTTGGACAGTCTATCCAGTTGATCTTCCAGTTGGTACTGATGAGAAAATGATTGCACTTCAAAAGGTTAAAAGTTTTATTCTTACTTAGAAAACATTTTTTGCTAAATATCAGCATGTATTTCAACAAAGCTGAAAAGTGTTTAGGGTTTCTATTTGTACTCTAACTGCAATAAATTGATTGCTAAGAAATTTGAATATGATAATTGTACCAGGAGACCTGCCGAAGATGGTGCGCAGAGCATTGACAGGTGTATGAAAGGGATACCCAATTTTCATTCTATTTACGTCAATGTTTAAAGTAAATTTCATGGCCATTTATGTCAAACAGCAATACATTAACATTTCTTGGAAGTCAATGTTTAAAGCGCATTTCAAAGACGTCCATTTATTTCAAACAAAACAAATATCAGTGCTTAAAGTGCATTTTGGCGAAGTGTATCCATTTAAAACAAAACAAATGCCAATGTTTAAAGTACATTTCAGAAACGTCCATCTGTTTCAAACAAAGAAAATACGAATATTTAAAGTGCATTTTGGGGACGCCCATTTATTTTAAATCAGTGTCAATGTTTAAAGCACATTTCGAAGACGCTCATTCGTTTCAGACAAAACTAAGTAAATACATGTGTATTAGTTAAACGAAAGTATTGCCGCAAAAAGATTTTATTGAAAAGTGTTTATAATCAATGCATTCGAAATGTTTTTAATATTAATGGAATATCGGATTGCAGTTATTACCAGTACTTTAGTATCTATACTTTTTAATATTTATAAAATTACTGAAAATATATGTCACATTAGACCCAGTATAAGTTATTATTGATCCAGTATCGTGTTTATATTGGAATTGTGTCGTCATTTCAGAGATAATGAATAACAACATCAAATGAAAAACCAAAATCTTTTGTAAAACCTATCAATTATGTCATTTTTTTTCTATATCACTGCTGTTATCTAAATTTCATCTATATGGAAAGGGTTGTTTACTGTTTGCGTGTCGACTTTATAAAAATACTAGCTGAAGTACCCGTTCTTCGCACGGGAATGAATGGACTTTTTGATATTAATATTTGTTGTGATTACTATTTATTGTAATAAAGAGATATAGCAAAATGGATATCGCGTTATATTGTGTTCAATAATCATGCATACTGAATTTCAAGGAAATCGTTTTTATGGTGCAGAAGGCGATGCGGCGTAGCACAATCTAGTGGCGGGTTTTAGCAAAACGGATACGGCAAAAATATTCTTCGCATTCAGATATCGATGTATACGAATTTTCATGACGATCGGCTGAATAGTCTTGAAGTTCATGTGTTGACGCGACATCTAGTGTCAAGTTATAGGAAAATGGATCGTGCCAAACTCTTCCCCGTGTTCAAATATCTATGTATACCTATTTTCATAGCGATTATTCGCACAGTCAAGAAGTGATACACTGCAGGGCCATCTAGTGGTTAATTAAAGTAATGATTTGCTACAGCGCCGTCATGTGGCGAGTTATAGCAAAATGTATAACGCCAAAATATTCTCATTTTTCAAATAGCTATGTATACTGATTTTCATAGCCACCGTTTGAATGGTCAAAAATTTGGCCTGCTGCAGCGTCATCTAGTGGCGAGTTAAAATAATAATGCATTGCAGTGCCATCTAGTGGTGAGTAACATCAAAAGTAACGCAGTTAGAATATATTCTTCGTTCTCAAATGTGTAAGTATAAAAAATTTTATGCCGATCAGTCGAACGGTATAGAAGTTGATGCGTTGCAGCGCTATTTAGCGGTAAGTTACAGCAAACGGATAGTGAAAAATATTCTCCGTGTTCTAATATTCGCGTGTACCAAATTTCATCGAAATTTGTTGGACCATATTCGCATAGCAAACGGCTAAACGGAATAGAATTCGACGTTCTGCTGCGCCACCTAGTGAAAAGTTAGAGGAAAACGGATAGCATAAAAACCTTCTCCATGATAAAAGACTTAGGTGAACCAAATTTCATGGTGATCGGTGAAACGGTGCTGGAGTTTTTCAACCTCCTACACACATACCAACATTCATTTTTATCTATAACCAGTCTTATTATACGTATATACCAGTCTCAAGTAAAATCCAGTTTCAAATCTATGCCTCGCCAAAGTGCCAGCATACGCCATTTTGCAAGAGTTTTTTCAGGGAATCATTCGAAGCATTGACTTAGCAGCAATCAAAATGGGAAATGGTTCGACCGCCAGGCATTTATTTGAAAAGTGGAATCCCTTAATACAGCCGCATTTTTTAAATTATCAACTATAACATGTTTTATTCATCGTTACCTCGATGTACTAAATGCGGAGATTTCAATTTTCTGAAATTTGGCGGATTTCCCCCAAGTTAAATCAATGTACTCAATTGGCGAGAATTCTGAAGCTACATCGCTTGAAATGTCCTAATAACTGCATTATTTCTGCACGGATAGTTAAAATTTAATGCTGTATTCTAAGAAAACCTATACACTTGTTTTCAAAAATGCTATTCCCTTAAGCTCTCAGTAAATTGAGCCAAAAAGCCTAAAACTGTGCAAACCGCTAGAACTCACACTCTAAAAATCGGCCTATCAGCCATTTTATTTTTCGCCAAACTAAAAAAAATTACATATTAGTCTCGGATATCTTCGATCCTCATTGTTTTGCGTATAAAACATTTCATTCCTGCTCTCATTTCTTATGCGCACACGATATTATAATTAAAAAAATAACCAAAAAAATAAACTAAAAAAATCATTATTATTCTTTTATTTTTACTTTAAGAATTTAAAACATTTTATTCGGCAAAATCGCCACACATGGCAACCAAGATGCTTATTTCACACACTTTTTTCACTACAGGGGTTAATATTACGTAAAGCTTTCTGCGTGGAGAACATAAAAAATCTCTTAAATTCCGGGAACGGAAATTAAGGGAACCCTTCAGGAGGAAAACGTTTTTAAGTGGAGTTTCAAAGTTTTAAAGTGGACTATCATTTATTCTATATTATTTTACATATCTGTGTAAAATTTCAGGCTGACAGGTCCATTTTTGTGGAATTGTATACTACCCAAATCAACAAATTGACAAACATAATTTCATTTTTATTTATAAGATAACCTACGCTTGTTTTTAAAAATACCCTCTCATTAAATTGCGCCAAGCGCTAGAATCATAGAAAATCTGACACACTTTCAGATTTTTAAATACGCACTAAAGTGCTATATATAAAAAGAGTTATAATCCATGGGTCTTCCCTATTTTCGTTCCTTCTTTCATTAAGTTGGAAAGTGTATCATTATTCATGAGTGTGATTAAACAAAATTAAAATTGATATTTCTAACATCCTTTTTTCTGGATGTAATACATTAGATGGAGAAAAGCTGCTCTGAAAAATGCACAATTCCAACTGAATGAAAATTTCAAAAACTTATACGCAGGTGTATTCATAACCCAAATAGCAGACGATTAAATTACGATAAATAGCGGCAAGCGTTAGAATCCTCCTCAAAATCGCGAGAATGCTGAAGATAGATCGCTTGAAATCCCTTAATAACTGCATTATTGTCGCAGGGATCATTAAAATTTAACGCTGTATTCTAATAAAACCTTTGTACTTGTTTTCAAAAATCCGTTTCCTTAAGCTCTCAGTAAAATCGCCAAGCCGGAAACTGTGCAAACCGCTAGAACTCACTTTCTCGGCATTTGAGCCATTTTATTTTTTCGCCAAACTAAAAAATTTTAACATATTAGCCTCGGAAATCTTCAATTCTTATTGTTTTGCGTATTAAACATTTCATTCCTGCTCCGATTTCCCATGCACACGATATTATAATTAAAAAATATATAACCTTACGAATATAAACTAACAAAAAAAATCATTATTATTCTTTTATTTTTACTTTGAGAATTTAAAACATCTTATTCGGCAAAATCGCCACATATGGCAACCACGATCCTTATTTCACACTTTTTTCACTACAGGGGTTACAATTACGTAAAGCTTTTTGCGTGGAGAACATAAAAAATCTCTTAAATTCCGGGAACGGGTGGACTTTCAAAATTTTAAAGTGGACTATGATTTATTCTATATTATTTTACATATCTGTGCAAAATTTCAGGCTGATAGGTCCATTTTTGTGGATTTGTATACAACTCAAATCCACAAACAAACAAATAAACAAACAAACAAACAAACAAACAAACAGAATTTCATTTTTATTTATAAGATTTAACCATTATTGAAGAAAATCAATTGATTTACTTTACGGACTACAAATAAAATAGCTTTATTCCGAACAGTAAAAAAAATCTGATGTGTCCAACACATGACTTCCTTGCACGTCTATTAATTCAAAAATGTTTTTTACGCACTTCCTCTAAACTTATTTGTTTGAAAGAGATAAAATATCAATAATAGTAAGGTATAGCGATTTCTAGCCAAATATTTCGATATCGCCAAGCTGAGTTCAATTTGAAAGATTTCCTTCTGACACTTTATTTGGCGATATTTCACCAAAAGCCGACAAACTTGAGATAGTTTGCGAGATTTTGGGGATAGCCAAAGTAGTCATTGACCACTGACTTTCAATGAATTGAATGCATCCATACACCTTAATGTATTTAAAGTCATTTGGCTCACCCTGTAAATAAATTCCCAGTCGATTGCTGTCAAAAAAGATATTGAAAACAGTTAGATATTATAATATAGTTCTAAATACAAAAGTTCAAATTGTACGGGTTAAAGTTTTAGAGTTATACAAAATACGAAATAATTTTTGGCGCCAAATTTGGCGATATTTCGGCGAAACTCGTCAATGTCGACGACATTTGGCGAGATTTTAAGCATGGACCAACAATGACAGATTATCGCCAAATTTGGCGATATTTCGCCAAAACTCGCCAAGAACGATGACAAATGGCGATACTTTGGGCATGGACCAAATGACTGACTATCGCCAAATTTGGCGACATTTCGGCAAAACTCGCCAAGGTCGAGGACAGACGGCGAGATTTTGGGCATGTACCAAACAATGACTGACTACAATTGTATTATATTGAAGATGTCCATAGACATTAAAGTACTGAAATTCTTTTTGGTGGTCCTGTAAAGAAACTCCAGCAGATTGGAACCAAAAATCGAGATGCACAACTAGATGTTACAACAATCTTACATATGAAATTTCATAATAGTTTTTGAGATTTGAGAGTTAAATATGCACACACGTACACCAAAAGTCGCCAAGCTTGGCGACTTTTGGCATAGTTCTTGAGGGAGGCACGTGACCGTGGTCGGACCATTACCTAACTTATGTGGTAGGACGGTATTGTGCTTGAAATGGATGAATGCCCCTAAAATTGCCATTGACCGTAATGTATTGGAAATCTTTTGAGTGTTCCTGTAGCAGAACTGTAAATGATAAAGACACTTTTTTTAATGGAGAAATTCATTTTCTAACTCTTTACAGCACATATCACTCCTGAGTCGTTTGAAATAGCCCAAAACCTCTAAAAAACGCTTTGATGAATGTCGGCCCATAGAGCGTAATGTATTTCGAATCTTTTAGGCGGTTCTGTAGATAAACTATCCAGTCGAATGGAACCGAAAGGGGAGGTGCACAACTAGATGTTACAACAATCCTAAATATAAAGTTTCAACATTCTACACCTAATAGTTTTTGAGATATGCGAGTTTAATGAATTTCTTCCCATTGAGCGTAATGTATTTCGAATGTTTTGGGCGGTCCTGTAGATAAACTATCCAGTCGAATGGAACCAATAGGGGAGGTGCACAACTAGATGTTACAACTATCCAAAATATGAAGTTTCGACATTCTACGCCTAATAGTTTTTGAGTTAAGCGAGTTTAATGAATTTCGGCCCATAGAGCGTCATGTATTTCGAATCTTTTGGGCGGTCCTGTACATAAACTATCCGTTTGATTGCGACCAAAAGGGGAGGTGCACAACTAGATCATAGAACAATCCTAAATATCAAATCTCAACATTCTACGACCAATAGTTTTTGAGAAATGCGAGTTACATACATACGTACGTACGTACGTACGTACGAACATACGTACGTACGTACAGACGGCATGGAAAAACTGACCACAATAGACCCGCCGCTGGTCAAAATGAGTTGCAGACGCCTTAATATGATCGTGCATGCTAGCCTACGATGAGATGCATCGAAAAAATTCTTAAAATTAAATTTAGAGGTAGTCAAAATCGGTTTTTTTTTCGAAATTTGGCCCCCAAAATTTTTCGGGATCACATTACTTCCTTATACTACGTACAAGGAAGTAATAAAATTATTTTTAAAACTTTTCTCTTTATTTTAATTTTGTTTGTATTGTTCTGTTGCTAATTCTTAAAATCTTACTTTTGCGGCAAAATATTATAAAATTTCTGATGAAAAATCTTTCTTAAGCTCACCGATATAGCGCGTATATTGGAAAGAACAAACAGCAGATACTACTTGGAAAGAAAATGTTTCTTTAGAAAATACTTTAGATATTACATGTTTTTCTTTCTTTTTTCAATATTGACTTTCATTTCTTAAAAATATTCTCTTGTTCGTTTTATTTTTCTAGTTCTCACGACTGTCTTAACAAAATTTCAGTCTTTAGATGTTATGCAGTGATGATATTTTTCATCGAGTCAAGAAAACGAAGAGAGACTAATTTCCCATAAAATTTAGAAAACATAGTCGGTAAATCATACCCAAAAGATAGATTTTTAACACAGAACATTTCCCAGTACAGTATTATTTCCAAGTATAGAACTGAATGACCAGTGGTTAACCTGTTTCCTTCTTTCTTACAAAGGCATGACGACTGAGTTTTCTTTTCTGTTCTCAACATTGTTTGTCAGCATGAAACGTTACCGCCTCTGTGAGCTAGGGTTGCTCAGATACTATATTACTTGCTTGCAGATTTTTATATTATTTCTCCAATTGGAACTTCAATAAATGACCAGCGAATAATGTATACAAGTATTTCCAGTACATCGAATTACTAATGAAAAAAAGCTATTTTTCGTAAAATAAAAATGATAACCTTGAAAATTTAATCTTATTTATGTCAATATTTTTGAGCTCATCGTAGGCGGAAAGCAAATGAATAAGCTGTGTGCCACAGTGGTCATATTTTGCCTAACAAGTGTGGAAAATATTTGCTTTTTACTTACCATCAATACTACGGCCGTCTTTGGTATATATTAATAAGTTTGCAATTCCGAATACAGAGTACATTTTTGTTGAAACCAAAATGAACTAGTATATATTCTGGGATAGTCAAAAAATAAATTCTTAAATTCATAATCTCCGGACAGAATTTTTTGAAATTTTAGATTAAACATTTTTGTAGCTTAAAACATCGAAATACGATAATGAAGAACAAAAGAGCTGCAAAAAATATTTCGATATTTTAATGTGTTTCTATTCCTTTTTATTCTCGTTATTTATTTCTTCAAAGTAATTGGATTTTTGTTGATTGCTTTACTCCCCCCCCCTTCACCCTCAAAACAGCAGAATAATATTCTTTATATATTTCGATCCTCGAAACACGATGCAGTGATGACATTTGTTTTCGAGCTGAGACTGAAGAGAATCAAAATGTCGGTTTGAACTTGTATTTCAACTTTAACTTGTTCTTTTTTAGTAGAGTGCTATTCAAAATTTGCATGTTAAAATGTAAAAATAAGGATAAATTTATGGATTTTAAAGCAAAAAGTAGATGGAAAATCGAAGCTACATTAACAGAATGAGTTGTTTTAGATTTTCCTGTGAAATATATACCTGTAGTGCCTATGCAATTCTATCCTTTGTTTTTCAATTTCAATGATTTTTCCATTAGAAACTATCACTTCCGGTATTATTTTGTGAATATTAAAGTTGCAGAGGAGATCGCAAACGTAGTGAAGATATTTTGAAAGATAAACCTCATGGGAATTATACGATAGATGTATTGGCCAATAAAACTGCGCCTCTAATGTAATCTTAACCTTTCCAACATTCCATTATGTTTATTCGATATCGGGATGAAATGAAAAAAAATTTAATATGAATCCGATATTCATCCGACACACATCCGAGTATTAGCTATTAGCCACTTATTGAAAATAATATTTTAATGTAAACTCAATAAACTAAAAATACAGATTCAGATATAAAATAATTTGCCTCAATATTAGTTGTATTTTACAGGAATTATATATCGATATCCAAATAGTAGCACAATACTAGTATTTTTTTTTTTTTAATTTGAAACACTTTTTTTGTTGATTGTCTTGAAATACCTATCCACCTTTTGAAATATAACCAAAATTCATCCCACATCAAGCTAAGATTTTCTAAATATCGATATTATAAATTACTAGTTGAAGTACCCGTTCTTGACGGGTTAGTACTGAATGCAAATTTCTAAAAAGCAGGAACTTTCGTCAGCATTGTAGGAGTACACAGAATGGATGCAGTATGTTGCCAAAGTAAAGAAATCGAAGTTATAATTTTTATGTATTGTTAAAATATTACAGGTTAGAGAGTAACTAAGTAATATCATTTCATTCGCTTTAGTCGTAATTATGTGATGCGCGAACGAATATTTACGCATATTGAAATAATTTTCGCAAAATTTAAAAATCTAATCAATATTTTTGATAAATTGGAAGCTTAGAATTTAAGTTGAGTGACAACCTATCATGTCACCCAATTCCGTTTCATTCCCTGCAGTCTTTATTTCGTGATTCTGGAAAATAATTTCAGCATCTTAAAACGATTTTTACAAAATCTCAAAATTTAATCAAGATAATTTAAAAATTCAACGCCTATAAATTAAGATTAGCAACTACCTATCATATCACTAAATTTCGTATAATTCGTATTAGCAGTTGTTACGTGATGTTTGAAGAAATATAAACGTATTTTGAGAGAATTTTCACAAAATCTCAAAATCCAATAAAAATGTTTAAAAAATTGGACATCTATAGTTTATGTTGAGCAACCATCTATCATGTGACCAAATTTCATATCATTCGCTTTAGTCGTTATTACGTAATACGTGAACGAAGATTCACTCTGTTTTAAACGATTTTCGCAAAATCTCGAAATCTCATCGACTTTTTTAATTAGATGTTAATAGTTTAAGGTGAGTGATCACCTATCATTTTACCAAGTATCATTTTTTCACTTAGCAGTTATTACGTGATGTGCGAACACGAATTTACACAGTTCTAAACGATTTTCGCAAAATCCCAAAATCTAATCAAGATTTTTTAAAAATTCGACGCCTATGCTTTAAGTTGAGTGACCACCTATCATGACACCCAATTTCATACCATTCGCTTCAGTCGTTTTTACGTGATGCTTGAACAAAAATTTACGCAGTTTGAAAGGATTTTCGCAAAATCTCAAAATCCAATCAAGAATTTTTTAAAAATTCGACGCCTATGTTTTAAGTTGAGTGACCACCTATCAAGACACCCAATTTCATATCATTCGCTTCTGTCGTTTTTACGTGATGCTTGAACAAAAAAAGCGTCACGGACAGAATGACAGAATGACAGAACGACAGACAGACAAACTTTTTTTTGAGGGTCGCATCGGATTCCCGGATGCTTGAAACGGATAGAAGTCGCAAAATTTTTGAATTCCAAGAAATGTACAGACAAAAGTCTAATTTTATTTATATAGATAGCATTTTATAAATAAAATATATTTCCCAGTGTAAAAGCAATGGACTTCGGCGCAGTACTGGAATTCACCAAATCGTGGACTAACATAAATATGGAGAAAATAGTGCACTCAAATATTGAGCAAAAACTAAATTTATAATCATCTACTCAGTAAATTAAATTAATGTAATAAAAATATTTTTAATACACAAACACAGACACACACAAATTAAATTAAATTAAAAACAAAAATGAATCTATATAAATAAAATTAGACTTTTGTCTGTACATTTCTTGGAATTCAAAAATTTTGCGACTTCTATCCGTTTCAAGCATCCGGGAATCCGATGCGACCCTCAAAAAAAAGTTTGTCTGTCTGTCGTTCTGTCATTCTGTCATTCTGTCCGTGACGCTTTTTTTGTTCAAGCATCACGTAAAAACGACAGAAGCGAATGATATGAAATTGGGTGTCTTGATAGGTGGTCACTCAACTTAAAACATAAGCGTCCAATTTTTAAAAAATCTTGATTGGATTTTGAGATTTTGCGAAAATCGTTTCAAACTGCGTAAATGTATGTTGAAGCATCACGTAAAAACGACTGTTGCGAATGATATGAAATTCGGTGTCATGATAGGTGCTCACTCAGCTTAAAACATAGGCGTCGAATTAAAAAAAAATCTTGATTAGATTTTGAGATTTTGCGAAAATCATTTCAAACTGCGTAAATTTGTGTTCGCACTTCACGTAATAACTGCAAAGGTGAAAAAATGATGTTTGGTGAAATGATAGTGGTCACTCACCTTAAACTATAAGCATCTAATTTTAAAAAATCGATCAGATTCCGAGATTTTGCGAAAATCGTTTAAAACTGAGTGAATCTTTGTTCCCGCATTACGTAATAACGACTAAAGCGAATGATATGAAATTTGGTTGCATGATAGATGGTTGCTCAACATAAACTATAGGTATCCAATTTTTTAAACATTTTTATTAGATTTTGAGATTTTGTGAAAATTCTCTCAAAATACGTTTATATTTCTTTAAACAGCACGTAATAACGACTAATACGAATGATGCGAAATTTTGATATGATAGGTAGTTGCTAATCTTAATTTATAGGCGTTGAATTTTAAAAATATTTTGATTACATTTTCTGATTTTGCGAAAACCGTTTTAAAATGTTGAAATTTTGTTCCAGCATCACGAAATAAGGACTGCAGGGAATGAAACGAAATTGGGTGACATGATAGGTTGTCATTCAACTTAAATTCTAGGCTTCAAATTTTTCAAAAATGTTTATTAGATTTTGAGATTTTGTGAAAATTATTTCAATATGCGTAAATATTCGTCGCGTAAATATTCGTTCTAATATTCACATAATTACGACTAAAGCGAATGAAATGATATTACTTACTTACTCTCCAACCTGTAAGATTTTAACAATACATAAAAATTATAACTTCGCTTTCTTTACTTTGGCAACATACTACATCCATTCTGTGTACTCCTACAATGCTGACGAAAGTTCTTGCTTTCTGGAAATTTTCATTCACTAACCCGTCAAGGACGGATACTTCAGCTAGTTTATAAATAAAAGTAAATGCAAAGAATTTTTAACCCTTTGAAGCGCAACCATTTCCCAATGCTGAAAAATGGACAGCCATTGCCATCGCTCGATTTAACTTCCAGCAAGATGGCGGTCGATCGTTGGTAGTTCGGGGTACGATCGACATTTACGAGATATTTTTTATCTTTACGAGAAATGATGAGCTAAAAATTAAAGGATTCTCGTGTGATTGTGTCACCCTAAAGTATTTTTATAGAAATCAAATTTATCCTTCATGACGGAAAACAGTCAAAACGTCAGTTTTGTGTCCTGACGGTGAGGACAGTGTGTGTTAAAGGGTTAAAAGAAAAATTTGAGATATAAGAAATCTTATTGAAATGAAAAGTATGCAATGTTTGTGTGATTATGACAACGCCAAGGAGGGGGGTGAATACCTCAGTAAGAGGACTTTCTAAGGGGTTCTAACGCGTATTCACGTTACATCTGGAGAAAACCTGCCAAAAATCCAGACCGTTAGATCGATAGCCACGCGATGAGACTCGAACCCGTGACTTTCACACTTCAGCAGTTTATCATTTTCAGTAAATTAACCACTCTGCCATGGTGAAGAAAAATATGCACTGAATGACGATGTTTTTTACAGATTCTTATAGCAATACTTAGCCGCCCAGGTGGTGTAGTGGCTAGAGAACCATTATATCACGCCGTGGGTCCAGGTTCGAATCCCGGCTTGGGCATGGATGTTAACTTGTCTGTCCCTTCATAGGGGGTAATGCTGTCCGCCCACTGGGTGCTCCCATAATAAAATGGACAGTGATTCGGGCCTTTGAAGTGGCGAATGCTTGATGAGCAAGTGCCCGCCCATTGGAAAAATAAATAAATAAAAATGTAGCAATACTTAACATGGATGCTTTTACTTACAACAGACGCTCCACGTACATATACTTGATTTTTGCCATCTTTTAAATTTTTAATCTAGATTTTTAACTATTGAAGAAAAAATAGAATTCTCCATGCTATATATTCTATAGAATATCTATACATACAGTATGCAAAATATAAAATTTTCTAGTTCTCTATCAATTCATTTATGAAATCTGAAGTATTAACCATAGTTATCGCATTTGAAATTGTCTGTACCTTAAAAAAAAATTATGTTGAAAAGCAACGCAACTCGACATAATACAACATATTTTTTGGAAGCCATTTAACTAAGCTAATTCCTGCTGAAAATTTCGTAAACAATAATAACAAATTATTATACCAGTGCATTAACCTAAAAAACATACATACAAAAAGATATTTCTGTGAAAAACCAACTATTGCTGCATTCAAATATAGTTCTTAATGCATATTTAAATGCCGTCTGCTTAGAAAATTCTTATTCTTACAATGTTTAATAATTATTTAAATACGTCAAGGGAAAAGAGAATGCATACATAACATACACATACAACCACCGCCCACATGTATTATATTTATATGTTTGCTACAGTTTGATAAAACGACAAAGTTTCTACACAAGAAATCTCTACTTATTATAAAAGAAGATGTCTGTGTACATACAACTGGTGTGTGTGTTGGCGGCGTTACGGACAGACGGCTACACCTAGAAACACCAAATTTGGCACTCGGGAAGTTCTAAACATGAACTTGTGCACCTTGAAGCGATTTTTTACAAAATTCGAGCTAGAATTTTTTTATTTTATGTTTTATGCGATTTTTGGCATTTTGTCTCATCTAATTCATAATAACGCGGTTACGCGCAGCAAAACGGCATTTGTATCATCGGATAGAGGAGAAAATTTTCTTTTAAAACAGTTTCTTCTGAATAGGTAACATGATTTACCGATTTTTAGGAATTTTTATACTAAGCATCAGTTTTGGCGAATTTTTTCGTAAAATAATTTTAAAACTGTCGCATATTTAATTCTATCGTCATAACTTTTTGATATTTTGACAAATCGTGAAACATTCTTTTCTCCATCTTTTAAAAGGAAAACGAAAAATTTATGTAAATTAGATAATTTTTTACGAAATTTAATGTAACCTAATGTTGAGAATTTAATAGCATCAACGCGGAGAGCTTACGCCATTGCATTGATAAATCATGGCACGAGATAATTTGGTTGCGTTGCTACAGAAAGGATTAGAAAAAAAGTTTTTTTTTACCTATGGGTAGAGGTTTTAAATGGGTACCGCGGATTTGCAATTCGCAAGTGAGGATCTATGACGTCAAATGCTTTAAGATACGTAAAAATTACGCCACAATTTTACCGCATATATTCCTGCTCTTTTTTTAACAGAAGGAGGCGATATTTTGATTAAAACTTTCTATAGAAATAAACTAAGACATTCACGATTATCATTATTACGATTATCATTATTAATCCCTTGCTTATTTAAAAATGTTTATAGGTTTTCTAACATATGCATGTTGCGAGTATAGTTTTATTTTAACGTTGGATTACGTTCCTCCATAGCGGTCCTTTATAAAGCAAAATATTTTTCAACGTCTTTGTAAGTTTTAATAAGATACCACTTGAAAACTACTGTGCGAAATATCTAAATTAACATCCTCAACCAACCAGGGAAACTTTTACGGCAGCTAAAGAGTGACGTCATAAATAAAAAAAATGCGTGAAATTTGCAAACTCTACAACTGCGTTCTGTCACAATTAAAGCGATTCTAAATAGCTCCTCGAGATTACACAGTTTGATGTTTTTCATGAGAAAGAACATGATCGGAAGGATTTATAAGATATCGCTATATTGGATATATGGATATATAATGGCACCGCTTGGATATCTTCGACCACGTTGAGATGAAATGTTACTTGCGGTGCTAAATACGCAAATCTTACAAAACTATGCATAAATTAAATACATAGAGAGAGCTTCTTTAATGGCAACCATTATGTGAAATGATAATTGTTTATTGCAAATCGCAGAATAGACGACAGAAATTGCACAAAGAGATTCGTCAATAGAATATGAAAAAGGATCAGCACTTGGTTAGCGCCAACTGATAACTCTAAGCTGTCTTCATACTTAATCGCTCAATCTTGAAAGCAGCGGACGCAACCACGCGAAGATAGATAGTATTGATAGGTAGTTTTGTAGATTTGTAAGGATAATATGAATAAATTACAATATACCACGTTAATAAATATTTCATGAAATTAAAAATGTTCTGCTTATCCTAAGGGTTGTCTTACAACCAACTAAACGATAAGTAATTCTAATTTGCGTTGATATATCCCGCAGTAATTTCAGACAGAGGAGATTACTTGAACTTTTTAAAAAATGAAATTCTGTTTTGTCACATGCAGATACGATTTTAGTAAAATATTCGTTTCTTCCCGTATGAAGAGCGGGTGCGCAGCTATTTTAAAATAAACGGTTTCCATTTCATGTAGTGTCTGAGGTATTTAGTGCTACAACTTGAACCTAAAAAACAGTATGATGTAGAAATAACACATTTTGAAAGTCAGGAGTTCTCCGAACCGCTAAGCTTTTCACTTTTCTGATCGCGAATGACACTGACGTAGTTTTTTGAGTCATTATATTGCAATGATGCCAGGTTAGTACATGACGCAAACTTTAAGTCAAGAGACAAATAATTGAGCTTTTTTTTAGATTCCACATCACTGTAATTAGTTCGAATTGAACATGTAAGGAAAACTTTCGTTTCTTGCCGTGCGAAGAACGGGCACGCAACTAGTACATAATAAAACAAAATATTCTTTCCTCACTACAATTAGAAGTAAAAATATAAAAACCTTAGAAAATTATGAAATAATAACAACACATGAATGCAACTTTCTAATCTGAGCGATGATTACTTGTTTACAGTAGATTTCAGAATTTAGAGTTACCAATAATATTTGAGTTATCCACCTGTCAATTTGGAAAAATTGCATTTTTTACATAAGTGTTTTAATGTATATTATAAAATGCAGAATCATACGAAAATGCAATTTAGTTTTCAATTATTATTACCTAAAAAGCTTTAAAAGTTTTATTAATTTTTAAATCAAAAAGAAAAATGTGTTTAAGATAAATGCGGAAAATTCACCACTGTAAGATTTTTTTTCTTTTTTTTTGGGGGGGGGGATTACAAATTAAAATTTAAAGATAAGATGATGAAAATTATACCATTCTTTTCAAATATATATTTAACTATTTCTTTTTATTGATTAATGGCCTTTATGTTAACCATTACAGTACTATTTATGTTACATAACCATTTATGTTACATACCATTTATGTTACATACCATTAATGTTACATAAACACATGTAATTGCGGCTTTTTTTAACACTTTCCAACAAGGTTGAAAAGTGTTTATGATTTCGGTTTGTCTGTCTGTTCGTCTGTCCGTCCCTGCTCTAACTCGGGTAAATATGCATCGATTTCTACGAAATTAATGTGTGTTATTCTTTCAAAATGAATTATTCAAAATGATTCTATGTAGCATTTATAGTTTTTCTACAGGAACATTCAAAATATTCCCAATGCATTGAGCCCATTCAAAATGATCTATGTAGCATTTATAGTTTTTCTACAGGAACATTCAAAATATTCCCAATGCATTGTGCTCTATGAGAAGTTATTCTTTAAAGCGTAGCATCCCCTTCCATAGTTGCGCTGATCCCTGACTTCAAGATAAAACTTTTTCCGCCATTACTGCCAAAAGATTTCAAAGTCAAGGACAAAAAGCCTAATAACTTCTACACCGTTTGTACGATCCGCTTGAAAATTTTCATAATTATGTATAAAAATATAGAAAACAATCTGCGCTACTTTAAAAATCTGAAAATTCACCCGTTCCCTCATTTTTAAGCTATTTTTCGCTATTTTCAGCACCATTTCATTCCCGAGAGTCAAAAAAGTGAATCATTTGAGTGACAAAATTACCTATTTCAAGTAAAAATTACGTCATTCAATTACGATTCCAATACGTTTAAAATCGTTTTTCCAGACTACACTGTTTATTATTATTATTATTTTTTTCGCAAATAAATCGTCTACTGGATATTTGAATGGCTGTGTACACTAAACGAAATCTTTCGATAGCGAAAAGTTTCCGCGCCTTCCCAGAAGAGCATGAAATTCAATTTGGGTCTGTAATAAGAATTGAATATGAACTTATTTATTTTAGGTGGATGAAAATTAAATATATTGAATGCAGACATATTTTCATCAATTTTTTTTTCAAGCACCCGTTGCAATTGCTTCCATAACGGGCTTCTAGTTTTAGAGATATTCTGCTATTTAAAATGAAACAAAATTGGATGTTATTAAGGATTACAAGATGAAGCTTTCCAACGAAAATAGTGTCTGTATAGTAAAAGGTTTTCTACTGGAGCACTGAAAGTAATTTATGAGAGCCTTAGCATATATATTAGTAAGGCTCTCAAAATAATACTCTCTATTGAGAATAATGTCTGTATTATTAATAGTTCTTCTACAGGAGCACTCAAAAGAATTCCAATACATTACAGTCCGTGGCATTTGAGAGACACTAATACATTTCTAGCACAAAACAATGAGTATAAAATTTTTATATTCTTCAGTTAAACGTTGAAAAAAAATTAAAGGTCTTTTACAGGGCCTCATAAAATCGCATTTATAGTGATAATACAACATTATCTTATCTCCGAAATCTCGACCGTTTTAAGGAAAATACATCGCCAAATTTGTCGCAAAAATATTTTTGGGGTTTGAAAGTGTTTTATAATCTATAAGTTTGGCATGATTTGCCTTTCTTGTTTTATCATTTACACGGGGAAAATACTACGAGCTGTCGGGTAATGCAGAACGTCACAACAAATGAGAAAAATAAGACTTTACTTCATTTGCTTATTTTTCACGCTGATGCAGTGAAGAATTCTGTCTGCTTGTTTCTCATGCCCAGATAGTTCAGATTGTCTGACCTGTGGTATAGGGCTGATTGCTTCTAAACAGAAGACAACTTTTTTGTAATAGTTAAGGCAACTGATAGTAAGAGTCTAGTCTACTGCCAGCAGCTCTGCTGGTAGAAACAAATGCTGATGCAGGGCTGTTGGTGGAAGAAATTGTTGTTATAGGCCTATTGTCACATGCTTCGCTTGTGACAGTGATAATACAACAGAATGCATGAAACAACAGATGCATTGTTTCTAGAACTACCAGAGATAGCAAAAACGCATGTTCTGACATTGCTTTTGGGTTTTATGAAAAAATCATCCCAGTAACTAGTAACCCAGAAGTGTCATTTTTTGTTGTGGCTGCCTTTTTCAAGTTGTTTTCAGAAATGGTGCAAACTAAGTCTTGACATTTTGCGTTCTGCCTTGTTATGGATCTATGCACTCAGGATTTGTTGACTATGTTTCCAATAAAAAAAATAAGTAAAAAGTTTATTTAATTTATTTCTAAAAAATAGTATGTTTTTCTTAGGTTTGGAAAGGGAAGAGATGACACGCACACTTCTTTTTGTTTTGCTGCAAGGTTGCGACCACATAAGCTTGCCCTGTGTATGTTATAGATTGCGACACTCACTTATATCATTGAAATCTTACTTAAAATAAAACATATGTTTTTGAGCTTTAACTCCTCAAAGGTCGTATTATTTTTAAGTAAACGATCATGAGCGAACCTATATTTTAATTAAAAAATATTGCATAAAAATAAGTATATGTACAATTTTTGCATTCATTTTAAGGTTTTGGATATTTTGTTATAAAAAAAAAAGAGACCCGTGTATAAGAATTCAAATATTCCAATTTTCTGACGCATAACTTCTGAACACCCCAGAGCGGAAATTTCACGACAGCTACACGGAAGGGGTTAAATATGAGCATCCGAATACGTAGCATCGGAGCTTATTCACCATATACATTTAGATCTGACCACGCGATCTAAAAGTAATGCCGATTAAATATGATAAGTTCGCAATGCGTACGTACACGTTGACAAGACTGTCCATACAGAAACATCAGCATTGCTATCTGGCGATATACCTAAAAATATCAACAAACTTGCATCTTCTTCCAAAGTACCTTGTAACAGCACAGTGCATTATTCCGCTTCTGTATGCTATACGTAGAATTATAAACTGTATTGTTTATTCATTATATTGACTAAAAAATAAATGTTACTTACTTTTATTTTCTTGACATAAATTTACCTAAACTATTATTATGACTATTACTTTAGAAACAAGCTTATATTGGGATTTAATATTATAACTATAAATTTGTTTTCGAAAAAGATTAAAAAGGTTTTAAAATGCACATTAAAGAATATTAAATAACCTTTTGAATAAACGTTTACATTTCAGCAAAAACGCTAAGAAGCAGTAACATCAGCACTAACTACTACAAAAGAAATATTATTTGATTTATAGTTTAAGTGATAAAAAATTTATAATTTCTACACATTTAATGCTTATTTTTCCTCGACCTGAAATGATTAAGTGGGGAAGTATTTTATTTCAGTCTAGACTTTTAAGTTTTTATAATTTTCAGATATAAAATATTAAAAATAGCAGACAAATGAATAAAATTGCCGGCATTTTGAACAACTTGCAAATAGTAACAGAGAATTGGTGATAATTAAATTCAAATATACTCGATTGCGGAAAAAAAATGTGTATTTTACCTGAATCTAATAAGATGGCCTAAAAATACGCTATCAACCTGCAGTCTTCATTCGTTTATACGATTTCCAAATCCCGCTGAAAGTAACATTTTGAAGCTATTTAATAATTGATTTACCATAAGTTGCTTGCTGAAAAATATGGGTACTCTTTTCGCTGTTTGAAAAAGTTAATTACATAGTATTTATTTAATTTTAGTTTATACTTAAAAACCATTAAAGCGTTAGTTCCAAATTGTCTTTCATTAATAATTTTCAGCTAAAACGAAAAAAAAACCCTACATAATTTTTTTAGAACAGTATGTAGGTTTTTTTTATTAGAATATATCTTTTTAGAATAAAGTTTAACTTCGCATGTCTTCTTCGAACTTGACTTGATCAACTGTTTGGCCTTTATAAGACTGAATATTGTCAGGAAACATAATTAGCATTTCGAAACGGCGATATATGTGGGCTCTTTGGTGGAAAATTAATTAAAAGTTGTACTTTATGCGAAAGAAAAACAGATACATGCGAATTTGTGATATCTATCTATTGATAAATACGCTAAGGAAACGCAGAGCTCTTTTGACAGCAGGAGTGTGAAATTGGACACAGTTAAAGTTCGTATGGAGGTGGTTGTGCGAATGAAAAAATTTATGCATAACTTGTTCAAGCACCGTAATATATATATATATATATATATATATATATATAAGTAAATTGGCAAGCAATATTTTGTGCCAAGTCGGGTGATGGTTCCATTGTTGTGTCAGTTTTGAAATATCAACATTAAATTACAACGATACGATAGGGTTATAGCATTCCAACAAAATTTGCAAAAAATAAAATTATTCGTCAGTTTTAAGAAAATGACAAATAAATCTCAAGCACAAACATTCGAAAAAATTGGAATTTTATTTAGGCAAGCAGTTTTTATACATGGTCAATTGTACGTCGAATCAAGTAATGTTCCATCTGAATCCATGATTTGATTTTTTGTATTAATTTTTTACTTAAATTTTATATACTTTGAAGAGGACAGACTAAATAACTGTGTAGCCTTGACGAAATCTACCCAGTATAGTAACAAAAAAGTAATAAAATAAAATAAACTAGGAAATATCAAAAAACGCATTACCGTGTTTTAAATATGGCTTAGACAAGTTACACCTCATTTTTCCTATAGTTCACATTTTTCAAATAACTGGAAAATTAATGCATAATGGCGTATTTGCACACGCTCGCTGCTGGCGCAGTAGAACAAAAAAAGAAAGAAAGTTATAAAGAAATGATTATATAGGTATACTGTTTGACAAAAGAACCTTAGAGACGTACAAACTTAAAAATTTAACATATTATGGTCGAATTTCGACCACTGGACGACCACTAGTTTAGTACTTCACTACATTGCCCAGTGAAGAATTAAGCTCTATGTTGTTTAGCTGAAAAATATATCACTGCTAAAGTAAATAAAAAACTTTGTAAAAAACACACATAAGATGTTAAAGGTAAGAGGATACGCACGTTTCAGCCAAAAATTGTTTTGGCCTTCATCAGTCCAAGCCCTTCGTCGCAAGCAACACAGGGAACTGAAAAGAGATATAGATTTTATCTCTTTTCAGTTCCCTGTGTTGCTTGCGACGAAGGGCTTGGACTGATGAAGGCCAAAACAATTTTTGGCTGAAACGTGCGTATCCTCTTACCTTTAACATCTTATGTGTGTTTTTTACAAAGTCTTTTATTTACTTTATTGTTTAACACCAGTATTTTGAGTGTTTTTATCACTGCTACTTTGATTACGAGGCAAAGCATGAGCCTTAATCTGAAACTGGTATAAGCTTAGTTATTGACAATTTCATTGTTGAAAAGAAATAAATAAAAAACCCCACTCTTTTATAATTGTACTTTTATCCAAATTCTGCTAAGTATTTTTTCATTCCGTGGGAAAAGAAAAAAAAAACATTTTCCCAGTTTCCTTGAATTCATATTTTTAAAATTGCCATGGAGCAGTTCGCAAACAAAGTCTTCAATAATCAAGAAATTATTTTAAGGATGTAGTAATTTTTTTTTCATTACAGCCTGTTAAATAACTGAAATTCTTAAGGATTTTTAAACTAGTGATATCAAAATGACGTCTGTCTTGACGTTACGACGCCATTTTTCTTGAAAGACGAAAAATTTTGGATCTATCATGTCAGACATTATTGGCAATGTTCATGTTGGCGATCCACAGATGCAATGATGACAGGTAACCATAGCTACATTCAAATGTATTCTTGTTTGTTAAATTTTAAAGCCTTAATATTTCCATTATCGCCTTTTGAAGGACCTCGAACTAATCTAAAAAAATTAGATTAAACTTTAAAAATTTTTTCAGGATTGATTCGTGTAGGTGAGATACATTAGTATGCATAATTTCAGTTCAATCGAAGACTGGAAAATGAGAGAAGAATTAATTACAAAAATTGGATACGTACTACTTAAATGCGAGTTAAATAAAATGAGACATGTACTAAAAACTTTTGTTTTTTTATGATAATTACAGTCAAGCTCGCTTAGTGTGATATCGGTTAAAAGAATATTCAGCTTAATGTAATAAATTTTCAATGTACCAAAGAGTAGTAATTTGGCAATGTGATCCCGGGTAAAGAATAATTCTTGACAAATTGGCTATTCCATTAAGTGGGCTCTGTAAAAGCTTTTCTCATGTAAGTTTTGATTTGTTGTTCGATTGATACGTAGCAGTCCAGTAAACTTTTTGGGGTCCTGGGCAAACTTACTTTGAGTGACAAGGCTAAACTTTCAAAATTCTTGAAAATCTCTGAAACTATTAGTTTTTTGCAAATTGGGCTTCCCCTAAACTCGTTTATGTGTCCTAAAATATAATTCTTATTTTTAGTTCTTTAATTTCGAAGCTTTTAAAAGACTTTTATAATTTTGGATTTGTTGTTCGATTGCTACGTATCCAGTCTGTTTACAAACATAAAAAGCTTGTCTCAAACGCACCATGATTCCGAAGGCAGAGCAATTATAATTGAAAAGCTTATAAAAATGCCAAAACGAGAACCTCATTTCGCTTTCAGGAGCTGGAATCATGAGAATTATACAATTCAAACTGAATTCGATCTGTAAGAAATTACCGTTATCATTCCCCCCCCCCCCCAAGAAATCGAATTATTAATCCGTTTTCGCTCTCTCTCTTGTAGAGTGAATAATCGCTATAGCTTTTAGACCTCTGGAGAAAATAATAGCTCAGTTTAATTTTCCAAAGAAAATTCACTATTCAGTTCGGCATTATGCTAATCAAAGCAAAACCGCACTTCTTATTGGAAATGCAATTTGGCTGTGATTGCCAGAATGAATTGCCAGAAATCCCAAACGATATCCTGAGATCATTAGCATTCCTTCGTTCCTCCCTGGCGCAATGGCCATTCATTTGTCACCTTGCTGTCCTGTGCTATCGATCACATCATTGTTATCTTTTGTATTAAAGGTAAAGATTCCAATTATGGTTAGCAGAATGCATAGTGAATGGGTGACTTGGTGTTGCTAAAAGGGAAAATATTCTGTTCGAACTTTCGCGTAACACAAACCTTGTCCATGTTACGAATTAGCTATATAGTTTGATTAAACAAAATAAAATATTGCATAATACGATACAATAGCCGCGTATCAGCTCTTTGAACGGGAAAAAAAATTAAATCGCATGATTAAAATAAATTCCACAGTTGCAGAATCTCAAAATATGCAATTTTGTTTTAAACTTGTGACATAAATTTGACTTACATATGCAAACTTGAGATGATATAAGTTACAACTGCAAAATAATGACATGCAAAGTATGAAAAAATAAAATATTTTTCATATGATTAAAATTGATTTCACAGTTGTAGAACCTCAAAAAATGCGAAATTCTTTGTCTTGTGACATAACTTTGACTTACAAATGCTTACTTAGGATGATACATAGCACAAATGCGAAATAAACGCACGGCAAGTGTTGCTTGGCTAAGGAAAAACCGTTAACCCTTTAACGCGCAGTGTTCCCGCTCTGGGAACATCCAACTCTGACGTTTTAATTGTTGTCAGTCACGAAGAATAGATTTGATTTCTATAAAAATAGTTGCGGGTGACATAGCTCCATGAGAATCCTTTACTTTTTAGCACGTCATTTCCCTTAAAAAAATTGTCACGATTATTTTTAACAGCACCGACATCTGCTGAAAAATGGAAGAATGCGAGAACAGCCGGATAGATTGCCCAATGCTGAAAAAAGGGCAGCCGTTGCCATCGCTCGACTTAACTACCAGCAAGATGGCGGACGGTCAAAAAAGGGTCTCTAGATCTGTGGCACGCGACGAACGTTTCGATCGTCCGCCATCTTGCTGGTAGTTACGTCGAGCGATGGCAACGGCTGCCTTTTTTTCAGCATTGGGAAAGGGTTGCGCCTCAAAGGGTTAATAGCGCTTTGCAAGGAAGCATATTAACTTTCAAAATGCTTCGAATCTACAACTTATGCACTGAATAAACTTTTTACTTTTAGTCTTAAGTTCTCCCAACACGCCTCTGAAATATAATGTCACATAATGTTGACCACTCTTTTATTTTTACTTATAATTTGTGAAGTGGGATCAGTTTGCCAAAAGTGGCGCTTGAATCAGTCCAGTATTTTTTTAGTCTATCGACGAAACACATTTGAACATTATCTTATATGCATGGAAATATAGTCATCCGTTTCATCCATTGAACTTGTCTTTTATATACAGATAGAATTTCAAAACGTGCTTCACAAATATCTGAGTTTGATGCTTATTGGTTTGGCAGATAGGTATCAAGGGTTCTCACTTTGGGGGTAACTTTGGTTTTCATTAAAAAAAGTTAATACGCATGTAAAAAGGTCCTATTTTCCAATTTTTTATTATTTGGTTTACCAATAAGGAGAAATCTATTAGGTGTACAGGCTTCATTTTGTATTTAAATTAAAACTAAATAAGCTTTCTGCAAATGACTCTTCTGTAAATTGAGTGACATTATAAATATATTTTAAAGAAATAGCACTCCACTCTTTAAAATATATCTGTAATATAACGGAAAAACGACTGGCGCCTAGTAGATGGACCAACGTCTCCCCCTATGAAGGGACGGACAGGACAACCACGCCCAGTCTTGGATCGAACCCCTGCCGCCAGGAGTTGAACCCGAATCCAAGTACTGTGCTTTACCCACCATACAACTCGGTCGACAGCCTGCTGCTGTTATCCGCTAGGAGTTATTTGTCTTATTCCAGGTTGACCAAAGGTTAAAGTAAAGGTTATGTCTCAAAATGGGGCGTGGGTGGTGGTGGTGAGGTGAATTTGAAATTTGTGAAAAACTGTTGTCCAGTTAATATTGACACAGTCAAAATATTGGATTGGCATGAAGTTAATTTCAATTTTCACAAATGTAACTAGTAAAAGCACTTTCTTTACTCTTAAGCTACTTAGATTTTTTTTTCAACAGATATGCTGACAAACATATTTTTTAAAAAAGGAAAAAAAAGTACTTTGGCTGCAAAAATATCTAAAAAATTCCCTTTACTGATTTTTCGTTCACTATTAGAAATAAAAAATAAAAAATTACTTTCTAGACATTTCGTTATTTATGACTGTGAATTGAAACACCCTTGGTTATGAAAGGGAATTCTTTATTAAAAAATTTATTAGTTATAGTTCAATGTCCAGTTACTCACAAGAGCGCGTTTGGTGTCAATATTTCTTTCCATCTAAGAGTGTCTAACGACAATCCATTTTTCATAAGTACTTACAAAATGCAAAGAACAAACCAAGCACTGAAATTTACCGCTTTCGTATGAAATTTCTGAAAGTTCAACACTAACAATAACGCATTCTTTTAATGTAAAATTACCAGTTCATGAGGAAAACGGTCATTTCCCTGAAAATAAATCTAAAAGTATCCTGAATTTTCAGATTATTTTTTAACAGTGTTCGATATACATCTGTACATTATTATACGTCATCGAAAAATGATGTACAAAATATGTATACCAAAAAAAAAAATAGACATGTAGGAACTTTGGAGCAGAAACGAAAAGTCAACTGTCCACTACAGCTAGTGCCCATTCATCCTCATCAGATTTCTAGCCTCCAAATACCTGCCAAAAATACAGTTACTTGAGTACTATGTTTTGGTGAATTGTTGCACCAAACTTATAACACCGTACACCCTCCAAAAAAAGTATTCGAGCAAGAGAGAAATTTCCTATTTTAGATTTGCGAATAATAATTTTGTTTTTGAAAAACGCACAGCCTGACAGAAATATAGAAATTCATATTTATACATAGCCTAATTCATATTCGATACCAACGTCGGAAATTTCTCTCTTGCTCGAATACTTTTTTTGGAGCGTGTACATATAAATGTTTTTCACAAGTATTTCATAATCGATACCTTCAGCATGACTTACTTTTCTTGTTGATTTAATCTGAGAGGATTTTTCCGGCGGAACTCTGCACCGACGTATGCTGAATTTTCAAACTACACAACAATGACATTCACATGATCATGAATAAAGAATACTTAAAGGAGAGTTAGCTTGGGCGGACTCAGTAACGATCTGATGAAATTAGCGCTCGCAAATTATTCTACCTGCATTCTGTAGTACATGGCGGCAGATGCTGTAATTTTTTGGCAATGGGATTCTCAAAGCGAGGAACATGGTTGAGTTAATTTGGCAGGTTGATGGAGTGGTTTTAGTATATGAGAATCGAGAGTGAGCCTAATTACAGGACAAAAATCATTAATGTCTACAGATAACACGGGTAATTTTAACGGAAATATGACAGGATATGAACTGAGACTGTTTGCAACAGTGGTTAGTGGAAACATATTCTTATTTTTCAATAATATTTTTATTTGTTTATAAAGAGATGTCCGGTCTAAACTAACAGGGCGTATGATAATATTTAGTCGTTTCTCTGATAGCAGATTATTCCCGAAAAGAAAATTCATCATGAGACATTAATTTGTATATAAAACAAATATGATTTTGAAATAAGTCACAGTCTATTTGAAATTTTCTCTCCTCTCTTTTTACAGCTCAAACTGTTACGATTATTCTTGTATTCCCAAGAAATTTCTTTTTTTTTAACAATTACAGTAGAATGTACTTTGTAAATAATTTGTGTTCCTGAAATAGATCTTTTACAAAGAAAAAAATTACTTAGTTGCAGCGATCGATTGAAGTTATTATCATTCAAACGAAAAACAAAATTACCTTCATTATTTGGGTTTATATAGAAATCTTCCCATCAAAAAATTCTCAGCGTAACTTTAATAACTCTTTTTTAGAGATATATTTAAATATATTTTGAACGTAACAGTTTACGGACTGCAATTGTTTAAAGTTCGTTTTAAAATATTTTTTTCTGTTTAAAACAAATAAAAAAAGGATATATCTTATTAACTCTTTCCATTTGACAAGTGTTCATGACTTCAGTTTCTATCTTTCTATGTTAAAAAAAAACTTAAGCGCGACTTAATTAAAAAAAAAAAGAACACATCAGATAACTATAATATCTTTCTTTGAAAAAGATTCATTAATATTTTAGCCAGACGTTATTATTATTATTATTATTATTCTATTGTTCTTAAAAAGCTTATTTTCTAAGACCGCCGAAACTGAATTTTGCGTTTCGATGAAACGCAATTTACTTTCAAAAAACTTCTTCAAAATTGAATTTATTTTTTTCTGTTTGCAAATAAAACTTGATAAAGTACAGTTGCATATATTAGCTTCGCATACAAGAAATTGTAATTTAATTTAAACCATCCATATTTCTTTTTCTTTTTTTATTTCAGGCTCTGAATGAGTCTCGTATCGGTGAAAAAGGAATTATTCGTGGATTATTAAATAGACCTCCATGGTTTTATAGAACTTTCATTAAAATGTCAGAGCATGTCCCATTGTAAATTACTTTTGAGTGGGAAGTTTTGTAAAAGAATTTTAAAAGGAATCCTTGTTTTGACGGGAGGATTAAGAGACAAATTGGGAAAGATAGTGTTATTTCTTTAGATGTGCGCCTGTTGAATTTTAAATTGCGAAATTCGAAAAGTAAAATAATAGGTTTCATTACACGTATTTCGGAAAAAATTCTATTCTTTTCAACAGCAATTTTTATGCAGAAAAGGAAATGGGAAAAGGAAGAAGTAATAAAAACAGATAAAAAGTAAAATAAACACTATCTCGAGAAATTTAAACAGTCTTTCACCAAAGGAGATTTAAGAGAGTAAAGCTACACTGCGTATTGAAGGGGGCATCGGTTAAGTTAGGTTCGATGACTTTAATCCTGCAAAATTGTAAAAGTTTCGGCAAATAGCAAGTTTTTCTGTTACATATTTTTAAAGAGGTTTATATAAATCAAAACCTTTTCAATTAAATAAAAATTGTTTACATTTGCTTTGCATGCAGAAACTTTCTCCATTTTGCTTGTTTATATTCTATTTTCATGTTAATGGGTCTTTGATATCTCGTATGCAATTACAGCACACACACACACACACACATTCATGTATAAATGTATGTATGTATACAATTGATAAAAAATCATTTTATCAGTTATACACATACTATACATTTTAAGAGTTATATAAGTACTATCAGTTATATCTTATGGTCTTAACCAAATAGTACACAATAAACACTTGCATTATTACACTACACACACTGATCCCTCCAAATTTACTCCGGTATATACCCTTTTAAATCTGTCTTTATATAAAAGAACTAGTCGTTATAAACGAGGTAATCATAAAGCCACTTCGACTCTTATATTGTCCAATAAATACATCAAGAATGAGATAAACACTCAATAATTTTGAACACGACCATAATTGGCTGAAAATACGCGCCTACCTATTCTCTCTCAAAAGAAGCACCTCTTAAAATATTATAAATTTTTACATCTCATACTTTCACAGATCATTTTTCTCACTTGTTTTATGATTTACTAGCTGAAGTACCCGTTCTTCGCACGGGAATGAATGGACTTTTTGATATTACGATTTGTGGTGATTACTATTCATTGTAATAAACAGATATAGCAAAGTGGATATCGCGTTATATTGTGTCCAATAATCATGCATCCGAATTGCAAGGCAATCGTTTGTACGATGAAGAAGGCCATGCGGCGTAGCGCACTCTAGTGGCGAGTTTTAGCAAAACGGATACGGCGAAAATCGTTTTCGCATTCAGATATCGATGTATACGAATTTTCATGACTATCGGCTGGACAGTCCTGAAGTTCATGTGTTGACCCGACATCTAGTGGTAAGTTATAGAAAAATGGATAGCGCCAAACTCTTCCCCGTGTTCAAATATCTATGTATACCTATTTTCATAGCGATTATTTGCATAGTCAAGAAGTGATACACTGCAGAGCCATCTAGTGGTTCAATAAAGTAATGATTTGCTACAGCGCCGTCAAGTGGCGAGTTATAGCAAAATGGATAACGCCAAAATATTCTCATTGTTCAAATAGCTATGTATACTGATTTTCATAGCGACCGTGTTCAACTATCTATGTATACCAATTTTCATAACGATCATTTGCACAATCAAGAAGTGATACACTGCAGGGCCATCTAGTAGTTAATTAAAGTAATGATTTGCTACAGCGCCGTCAAGTGGCGAGTTATAGCAAAATGGATAACGCCAAAATATTCTCATTGTTCAAATAGCTATGTATACTGATTTTCATAGCGACCGTTTGAATGGTCAAGAGTTTGGCCTGCTGCAGCGTCATCTAGTGGCGAGTTAAAATAATAATGCATTGCAGTGTCATCTAGTGGTGAGTAACATCAAAAGGAACGCAGTTAGAATATATTCTTCGTGCTCAAATGTGTAAGTATAAAAAATTTTATGCCGATCGGTCGTACGGTATAGAAGTTGATACTTTGCAGCGCCATTTAGCGGCAAGTTACAGCAAAATGGATATTGAAAAATATTCTCCGTGTTCTAATATTCGCGTGTACCAAATTTCATCGAAATCGGTTGGACGATATTCGCATAGCAAACGGCTAAACGGAATAGAATTCAACGTTGTGCTGCGGCACCAAGTGGCAAGTTAAGGAAAACGGATAGCATAAAAACCTTCTCCATCATAAAAGACTTAGGTGAACCAAATTTCATCGTGCAACGGTGCTCAACGGCGCTGGAGTTTTTCAACCTCATAAACACATACCAACATTCATTTTTATCTATAACCAGTGTTATTATATATACCAGTCTCAAATAAAATCCAGTTTCAAATCTAAGCCTCGCCAAAGTGCCAACATACGCCATTTTGCAAGAGTTTTTTCAGGGAATCATTCGAAGCATTGACTTAGCAGCAATCAATATGGGAAATGGTTCGACCGCCAAAGAGTAGCACGCATTTATTTGAAAATTGGAATCCCTTAATACAGCCGATTTTTTTTTTAAATTATCAACTATAATGTGTTTTATTCATCGTTACTCCGATGTACTAAATGAGAAGATTTCAATTTTCTGAAATTTGGCGGAATTCCCCCAACTTAAATCAATGTACTCAATTGGCGAGAATTCTGAAGTTAGATCGCTTGAAATCCCTTAATAACTGCATTATTTCTTCACGGATCATTAAAATTTAACGCTGTATTCTAATAAAATCTTTGCACTTGTTTTCAAAAATCTGTTTCCTTAAGCTCTCAATAAATTGCGCCAAGCCGAAAACTGTGCAAACCGCTAGAACTCACTTACTCAAAATCCATATTTCAGCCATTTTATTTTTTCGCCAAACTAAAAAAATTTACACATTAGCCTCGGAAATCTTCAAATCTTATTGTTTTGCGTGTAAAGCATTACATTCCTGCTCTGATTTCCCATGCTCACGATATTATAATTTTAAAAAAATAACCTTATGAATATAAACTAACAAAAAAAAAATCATTATTATTCTTTTATTTTTACTTTGAGAATTTAAAACATTTTATTCGGCAAAATCGCCCCACATGGCAACCACTAGCCTTATTACACACTTTTCTCACTACACTGGTTACAATTACGGAAAGCTTTTTGCGTGAAGAGCATAAAAAATCTCTTAAATTAAGGGAACGGGTGGACTTTCAAAGTTTTAAAGTGAACTACGATTTATTCTGTATTATTTTACATATCTGTGCTAAATTTCAGGCCGATAGGTTCATTTTTGTGGATTTGTATACGAACGACATTTTATTCGGCAAAATCGCCACACATGGCAACCACGATGCTTATTTCACACTTTTTTCACTACAGGGGTTACAATTACGGAAAGATTTTTGCGTGAAGAGCATAAAAAATCTCTTAAATTCCGGGAACGGGTGGACTTTCAAAGTTTTAAAGTGGACTACGATTTATTCTATATTATTTTACATATCTGTGCTAAATTTCAGGCCGATAGGTCCAATTTTGTGGATTTGTATACGAACGGCATTTTATACGGCAAAATCGCCACACATGGCAACCACGATCCTTATTTCACACTTTTTTCACTACAGGGATTACAATTACGGAAAGATTTTTGCGTGAAGAGCATAAAAAATCTCTTAAATTCCGGGAACGGGTGGACTTTCAAAGTTTTAAAGTGGACTACGATTTATTCTATATTATTTTACATATCTGTGCTAAATTTCAGGCCGATAGGTCCATTTTTGTGGATTTGTATACGAACGGCATTTTATACGGCAAAATCGCCACACATGGCAACCACGATCCTTATTTCACACTTTTTTCACTACAGGGGTTACAATTACGGAAAGATTTTTGCGTGAAGAGCATAAAAAATCTCTTAAATTCCGGGAACGGGTGGACTTTCAAAGTTTTAAAGTGGACTATGAGTTATTCTATATTATTTTACATATCTGTGCTAAATTTCAGGCCGATAAGTCCATTTTTGTGGATTTGTATACGAATCAAATCCACAAACAAACAAACAAACAAACAGAATTTAATTTTATTTATAAGATTAGTTGCTCGTGCAAATACACTTAATTACAATTTAGTTTGTAACAAACGCAATAATGATCAGTTAAACACCAATTTTGTAATTAACTACTCCAACACTGTTTATAATAGGATTAACTTCAATAAACTTTTTTCGTCTCACGCTAATAATCTTTTCCCGCTACCACACGTCAGTCTAAAAAAATCTTTCAAATACCTATTCCTATGGGTAGAAAGTTATTTAATTATAACTCTTTTTGTAAGAATTTTGTGATTGATGATGAGGCACCTTGTCATTGTACCAGTGATCAATATAATTCCTTTGTAAATTCTGCTTTTGGACATATAGTTACTGGTGATCTTTCCATTCTAAAAGATCTTAAACTTCAACAGATCATGAAAAGAGGTACTAAGTATAGGTTACCATCTGAATACAGCTTTAATGATATAATAGACACTTTTAAATACGCGCGATATAGATTTATATATATATATAATACTTCCATTAAATACAATTTACCTTCTGCTCTCTTTAATGAATGGAAATATAATATTCTTGCTGATCTAAATAAACAATTAGCCTCTTCTTTCTGTTATACTAACAATATAAATCTAAGTTCTCAAATAAAAGAGTTACAGAGTAATTTTATTATAACCTATGTTGATAAATCTAGTAACAACTATGCTATTATATGTAAGAAACTATATCACAATCTCTTAACACTGTCCATAAACAATAATCCTAACTTCTATCTAATCAATATCTCTGAGTTAACTATGAATAAAAAGATATTAGCTTTCCATAAATTACTTAAGTTAAAACATGACAATCTAAAATAACCTTATCTAGTGCTAATACCCAAGTTTCACAAAACGCCTTTAAAATTTAGGACAGTTACCATAGGTTGTAACACATATAATAATATAGCCAGTAAAACATTACTAAAAATACTTACCTCTATGCATGATCTGTTTATAAAATCAAATACTTCTATATCTATAGGTAATACCTATGAACTGAAAAATAAGATTAAAGATCTAAAAAATGTGATTAACGTATCTACTTATGATTTCAAAGACCTATTCAATAGCATACCTTTAGACGATTTGTACAATGTTATCTTAAATCTATTTACTATTAGTATTAATAACATTAACTTACCCTCTAACATAGATACTAATTATTTCAAAGATCTATTAATGTTTATAGTTTATAATAATTACATTCTGCATAATAACAAACTATATAGGAAATTTTAGGAATACCACAGGGTGGTTCTAACTCTAGTTACTTAGCTGACCTATATTTATATAATTATGAAAAAAACTACAGTAATTCTCTTATACTATATAGGTACATGGATGACATAATTACAATAGCCACTGATAATAATTATAATGATTCTGACAATTTCCCAATAGCTTACCATTCAGCCCTAGAATTAATTAAAAATCCTTCTGATAATAGATTAATAAACTTCTTAGACTTACAACTTAAAATTAATGATGATAAGAGTCTATCATTTAATATATTTAATAAAAGAGATAAATTTAATTTTCATGTTAATGCCTTTACTCATTTTACTTCTTGCATGCACACATCTGTCTTTAGAAACATAATCTCCAATCATAAATATAGAATAGAGTCTCTATGTACCAATAGTTTTAAGACCCATAACTTATCCTACCTATATAAATCAGCTCTCAAATATAAATATCCAGGCAGATTTTTAAAATCAATAATATATCCAAAATGTAATACATAAAACTGTATGCCCAAATTAGCTTATTGGATGGTGAGGATGGGGTTGGTTGTTGGTCTATTCAAATTCAATTAAAAAAAAATCAATGAAAATCATAAAATATATATCTGCATATTTTATACAAAAAATAATTAAAAAAAAACAATGTAGAATTGTTGATTACTGGTACTTTTTCTTTTTGAGGTATATTTTATTTTTTACTCTTCTGTACCATTTATAAGCCTTACTAAGTGAAATTTTACTTATACTGCATAGTATAATATTAGCACTAATAACTATTAATACCTGTGTAATATTACTATTTATTATAATAGTTGTTATTAATTACAATAGTTTTTTTTTCATAATTCTTTTTTACCATATTTCCCTAGCACTTCTTAGCTATTAAAGCTTATACCACGTTGCTCATAGGTTAGCTATACTCAAGTATTTCTTTCTTTTATTTTTATTTATTTATCTATTTTATTTAATTTTTTTTTTAATTTATTTATTGTTTTTTCCCTTTTAAATCTACTACTTTTATTTAATTTTTATTTATGTTTTTTAACTCCCTTCCATTTTCTGAATTTCTTGAGAATTTAACATGGTTTAGGCAGTATTTTGTCTGTTTTTATTTCTCCTACTTTTTCCTCCTTGGCTCTAGCTGTTTCTTTTTTCGTCGATTAATTTTCTCGGTTGGCCTCGATTTCTAGTCTTGTTTGTTATTCCACCTTCCTGTTAGGTTAGCATCCATGACTGCTTTTTTCCTTATAGTTAGGTCGTACCCCCAGGTTACGTAAAGCGACTTCTTTTGTCAGGTATTCTGCAGAAACTATTTTTGTTTTTATTTAATTGAAATGTGAGTACGGTGGTACTTGATAATGGAGTACTCCATTTCAATTTTCCACTCCATCTCCACTTTACTGCATGGGTTTTATCAAGCTAGGTTTAAGCCCACGTGATCGCACCTGGCTTGTTTCCCACTTCTTTTTGGCTTTGATGGCCCTGTTTTAAATTATTTTTAGCCTCTGGATTTTCAATTCAAATTTCATGTTTAGGTATCATATTTGTTGTTATTATGTGCTTTCAATTAACATTTTAATTGGGATTCCACATTAAGTAAGTTAAGCTATTTTATATTATATATATATATATACTGGACATATTCTTACAATCAGTTAAAATTCTTCCAAAAGTTTCATCCAAAAGTTTCAAGTCGATACATTTCTGCAGGCTTTGTTTCTAGGTCTGGAAAGCACCCTAGGAGTCTTTCCGGATATCCTTTAGGGCCGATGTAACATGAACGTTTTCAATTGTGTCAAAATGTTTAAATGTTCTTTTTCAGGATTCCTTTTAAGCGAGAAAGCAAAAATTAATTAAGGGTAGAAATTTCTGGACTATAGGGAGGATGAAGAGCCAATGGGGTGTGGTTCCTGGACAGTAATTCGTTGACAACGAAGGCACTGTGGTTTGGCGCGTTGTCGTGTCAAAGTTTTAATGCGAACTTGATGTCACTTCGTCAGCCCGTGACCCTCCTTTTCAATTTTTTTGAGCACTTCCAAGTAAATAGATGCTTTC
Organism: Cheiracanthium punctorium; assembly: GCA_038373885.1. NCBI lineage: Eukaryota > Metazoa > Arthropoda > Arachnida > Araneae > Cheiracanthiidae > Cheiracanthium > Cheiracanthium punctorium. Next base: position 290,911 of record JAWZYV010016502.1, on the reverse strand, counting down.
AAAAAAAAAAAAAAAAAAAATCGCGCCGTGTTACATTAAGCTAAAAATGAGGTTCACAGAACGCACATCCTGACTTTCTAGCAGCTCGAAAGTGGCTGAGAATGAACTCATTATGAAGCTTGCACACCACTCTACACCGAGTCCTGGAGGTTAGAGAGCGCTGTGAAGTACAGTCTCGTCTGGAAAAAGTTGGTCGCATTACTTATACTTGTACGTACGATCAGCCTGTATACAGATTGATCGATCTACCAAATTTGGTATTCGCTGCACCACATTGATTCTATACATGTATTAAATCAAGTTAGAGAAACGACGTTGGAATTTATTTTTATTAATTTGAAGTCGTGGAACAAAGAAATGCACTGGAACTTGATGTCTAGCGCAAATTCTCGTGCAATTACTATCATAAAAGTTGCTCCTGATTTGTTGGGGATGCGTTAGGGAACACTCGAGGTTTCTCAGTTTTCCCATCGTAACGGTAGTGATCTAAAATGTGTATGGTTAAACTGACACGACCGAATGCTGGATTTATTTCAGCGACTTCTTTGAAGTAAAACTACTTGGAAAACGTAAAGTAAAAACATCTAAGACTTGAATTTTATATCATTTTGGTCAGAACAGAAAAATTTCAGAATATTAACGACAACACAGTTCTAACATTTCGGATAAGGAAAATATAGTTACAGGGGAAAAACAATGTACAATTTTTCAATAACTTCATAACTATATTTTTTGCAGGAAAATGTAATTCAAATTTGTTATAAACCATATAAATTTGCCTCGCTATAGATCAGTAAATTTTATACACGTTTCAACTACAAAATTCTCCAAGTTTTCATTGCCGTAGTTCATAAACAGAATACATAAAGCTTTTTTTCTTGTTTTGTCTTTTAATTTTGCTCCTTTTGCATAAAAATATCAACGAGCGAATCTACTTTAAATTGCGTCACTTCAAACACACCAGTCTAAAAAATTCCGATAGTGTGTTCTTAACCGAACTCCATTCCTTCCGACAACAAAAGCTGTGATAAATAGTCTGTTTGACTTCAACAATTCCACCATCCATTCCTAAGTGTCACGGAATTCATGGCTGCAATATTTGCGATAACGATACCCTGATCGATAGAGGAGCTATGAAAGCAAAAGATGATTAATTTCGAGCTAGTCGTCCAGAAAAGCCCGAACTGATACCGGCTGCCTTTTGGGAGACCTGCTGACAAACAGCAGTGCAGTACAAACATTTTCATGTTTCAGAAATGTCCCATATTTGGTTAATGAGCTAATAATTGAAATATTTGAAAATTTAGAGAAAGTTTCGAGCTGATTAAGTTGGATATCAATCAATATTTAAAATAATTTTGTGATTATTTTGCTTATACAATATTTTAAATTCATGAAATGAAATTTAAATTTCTGTAATATATGGCGAAAACGAAACAATAAAATAAAAATTAAATGCAATATTTTCATGTATTATGCATTATTATTATTTTGTTTAGATTCAGATATTTTCAGGAGAAGAGTTTTACCAGTTCCCCATATTTCAAAAATTGCTTCTGTTTTAATTTCTATTAGTAAAGTTAAATAAAGCATACTTGTGGCTATATCATCTGTTACGAATCCTGAAAAATTGGTGAAATCATAGCCTTTATGATATATAATTTTTTCTAATTTTCTGTGGGTGACCCTTTAAATTATTGTTTTTCTCCGAGCTTTTATCATCATATTCATGACTTACTTATAAGCGATGCTAGTCTGATGCTAATTTAGAACATAAATGAACGGATGTTAATGGAATGCTAGATTATGTAACAGAATTGTATAGCAGCGTTATTTTGTATAATAATAAAGGAAAAATAACTTTAGTTGGTTGAAAGTTATCCCAAAGAAAAACAGCAAGAGTGATAAATCATTTCATATCATATATATGTATGTATGAATGTATGTATGTATAGATGTATGTATATATAAAATCTCGGCTGTTCGAGCCTCGTCAGGAGGAGACCCCCCTGAATCCCCCTAATTTTTTAGTTTCATTATTGCCATATTAAAGCGATTTTAATTGACGCTGTCGTTTTATCCTCTCACCTTTCGTGTATTTCGCCTGGTAACCCTATGTTGAAATTTTTAGGATTGTAACCTATTTATAGAAAAATACATGTGATGCATATTGTACAGCTTACGAAATATTGTAACAATGGATTAAAGCTGTTGTGGACTAATAGTATTTAAATATATGTAAAAAATGCATGTGATGATTATTCTACAGCTTACGAAATATTGTAGCAATGGATTAAAGCTGTTGCGAACTAATAGTATTTAAATATATGTTAATTATGTCGCTTTTTTGGGACACATTTTTCGGACAATTTCCAATAAAAGGGGTGAGAGATAAAATTGTGCAGTCCTTAATATGTATGTATGTATATATATGCTAATTAAAAGAAATGCTACAACTTCCTAAAGCACTGCTTCAATTTGTTTTTCCTAAATCGGAATGAAGGAAGTTTTTTTGTTTACTTCCGAGAGAAAAAAAGACATACATGCTTTCCTATTATTTTCGCTACAAACATTTCTGTAATAAATCTTAATAAATCTTAATTTAGAAATTTCGTGACAATTCATGCATATGATTATAAAAGACAAAGACTTAATGAATGTAGCTTGACAAGATTCGTATCACCACCATAACACTTAGGAATTTTAAAAACTGACTAACGAAAATCTGATACGTAAATACAAAAATTTTTTCTATCTTTAGTTTTACTTAACTGCATACAGTACGGATTTATCAATATTAAAGATCGATTTAATAAGCAACATAACAGTATAAGCTCTTTGAAAAATAAACATAGTAAAGATATTTGTGTTGCACCGAATTCACCAATCTTTGGTTCTTCCAAACGAAGGTTTAGGTTTTATTTAGCATCTAAACTTGTCAGATGAGGAACTAACACACTAAACATGGCGCTAACCGGGGAAACTAAATTTTCCTGGCATGGACTTGTAATTCAGAAAAAAAAACTGATTTGCATATTCATACCGAGTAAAAGAGCTTAGTAGTAATAAGTTTCATTCTTGTTCTCTAAATTATTAGACGTAATTTTGTCTACAAGATCACGATTTCCATAACATTATATACACACACAACAAAAATTCAAAAAGACAAAATCACAAATAAATGTAAAATTTTTCAACTTAAGAAAATTTTAAACTAAATGGTAGTTTCTAACAGTTTGGATTTTCACTTTGGTAAGTTTAGTAGAAAATTATGATGATACGATTTATAAGAAAAAACTGGTAAAATATATTCATTACAAACATTGCCTAAAATAATGTAAAGCGTATCAGATAATTTTATTATAGCCTTATAGGAAATAATGCGCAAATATTTTTTGAGCTATAAAAATTTTACCCAAGAAATTGTTCCATGGGTTTATTTAATCCGTCGTATGAGTGATTTGATGTACACAGAATTAATCTCCTAAACCTTGTCTCATAAACCTTATATCGACTTAATCTACAATACAATTTCTTAAACCAGAAGTCAAAGTACAGTTTTATAACCAAACGGTACCCTGTTTACAAATTATTTAAATAAAGACCATTCATATTAAAATGAAGCTTAATCGGCTTGTCAAAAATCTCTGCAGAATTCTCGGGTGGACATAATACTTGACGAAACGTCAGTTCAATTTACACATTATAGATCCTCTTTCCTCACATTCTATGCAATAAATTAATCCCAATCACCGACTTTAATGAGAAATTTTCCATGGTATTTAAATTCTCGGTAAAATATATGCAAATGACAGGGAATTATTCATGAACCAGTAGTGAATAGACACGGTAATTTAATGAAAGTTTCTGAAAAAGACAGGCTCTTCTATTGTAAGAGTTATTCTCGAACTCCTTAAGAATGATATTCAAAAGTAATATTTCCAGTTTTTTTCTTTATTTTTGTATAAAAAGAAAGAATGGAAACGAAAAGTTGGCTTTGTATTTTAAAAGACTTAAAAATGAGCCTTTTTATAATTCTAGATGTCTTATGAAAATAAAAACTAAAAACCACGCATTTTTACTTTCCGAACATGTACCATGTAAGGAAAGTATTGTAATCATGAAAAAATTCGACTTCGAGATTTTGGTGTTTTTACACGTTTTGAGAGCTTCTGAATCCATTTATGCTATTTTTACGAGATGTATGTATGTATGTGTGTATGTGTGTGTATGTGTGTGTGTGTGTGTGTGTGTGTGTGTGCTTGTGTGTATGTGAGTGAACACGATAGCTCCTGAACGGAGCATTCGATTTAGCTCAAATTGGATATATATGTCATAAACCACCGTCGCAAGACCGGTATTGATTTTGGTGTGTATAGGGCTTATAGTTTTTCTACAGGGCTACGACAAAGATTTCTTTTACATTATGGCCTATGGGGGGAATTTCTTGAAAGAGCGCTAGCGTTTAAACGGTAGATTCGATTGAGCTCAAATTGGGTATACATGTTATAAACCACCGTTGCAAGACCGGTATTGATTTTGGTGTGTATAGGACTTATAGTTTTTCTACAGGGCTACGACAAAGATTTCTTTTACATTATGGCCTATGGGGGGAATTTCTTAAAAGTGCGCTAGCGTTTAAACGATACATTCGATTGAGCTCAAATTCGGTATACATGTTATAAACCACCATCCTAAGACCTGTATTGATTTTGGTGTGTATAGGACTTATAGTTCTCCTAAAGGGCTACTACAAAACTTTCTTTTATGTTATGGCATAATGGCATATGGGGAGAAATTCTTGAAAGTGCGCAAGCGTTTAAACGGTGCATTCGATTGAGTTTCAATTTGGTATATATGTTTGAATTATTCATCGATTAAAATTTATTTAAGTGCTTGGTAATGATCTTAATCGTAAGTGTTCGGAAAGTCGAGTGGAGTCACTCCAGATTTTTTACATTTAAAATGAGTAAATACATATTAATGTTATCTTAACATACAGCTAAGCTTTTTAATAGTTGCACTTAAAACTAAATTTTTGCTTTTTTTAGGCATTAACTTTCTTTTTAATTTGAATAATTATCTATAATACCAAATAAATAAATAAATAAATAAACAAAAGATTAGGTTATTTAAATAAGGTATGTGTTTACCCATTTCTCAAAACTTTAAACCAGGGCTCAAAACATTGTCTCTTATAATAATTTAAACCGCTTTATCAAGCGTTTAAATTTCTCAATTATAGTAAGTAGCTAGCTAACGTTCTAGAATATGTACATAAATATTTCAATTTCATGTTATTTCTTAAACATTCTCTTTTAGAAAATGACCACTTTTAGGTTTTAATTTGTTAGCTCCATTCATTCGAATCGAACAAAATACTCACTTACATGTTCAGAAAAATTGTATATAGATTTGCATCTAATAGCAATAAAGTTAATAATTTCGAAAAAAAAAATGTACAAGAATTTTTTTAACCGCTATTCTCGTAAAACATATTAATCACTCGCCTAAAGGATTACTTGCGTATGAATGGCGTGTATAGGAGTTTTCATTTTTCTTTAAAGTATACTTGAAAAGTAAAATATATAGATATACACTGATGAGATAAAACATTATGACCATGACCACCCTAGTGAACTCGGTCTGGATGACATGGAGAGCACGTAATTAAGAGGGAATGGCATTTAACTGTTGCTGAAGAAAGGTAAGGAATCATTCTTGCACGTACGTCAGTGAGTGATGAAAAAGGCTGTTGATTTGATTTAAACGAATTTGATATAGGGCAGATTGTAATGGTCCGAAAACTTGGAATGAGTATCTCCGAAACTGCACGACTTATCGGTTGTTCAAGATCTTCGAACTCCTTAAAGATCTGGAAGATAGTTACATACGTTATTAGTATTTATAAAAAGCGGATTAATGACGGTGAAACTAGCAGTAGACACCAAGATGTTGGGCATGCACGCATCATCAAAGAAAGAGGACGTCGGAGACAGTCACGCCTAGTACAGCAAAACAGTGGCTCAGCTGACCTTCTCCTTCATCTTGCCGATGGTCGTGTTAGGGTATGCCGTGTTAGGGTATCTTCCAGGAGAACAGCTGATCCCCTCTCACCGGCTGCTCAGACCTCAAATACCACTATGTTCCAATATCTCGACTTTGTGTAACCGCCGCTTAAATAATTGGTACAACTTGTCTCCAGTTATCTAAGAAGAACTCGTAGCATCCATGCACAGGCGAGTTGCAACGTTTTCGAAGCCCGTCGGCTTCTTTAATCCTGTAGTAGGTTCCCATTACGATTCAAATCTTCATCATATTATGAGGGGCTTCAGAATATTGACGCCTCTATGAAACTGATAGCGAATGCCTAAGGGTCTTTAGAGATTGTTCGAAAGTCTAACCCACAAGCTTCCTGTTAACCCTTTGAGGCGCAACCCTTTCCCAATGCTGAAAAAAGGGCAGCAGTTTCCATCGCTCGACTTAACTACCAGCAAGATGGCGGACGATCGAAACGTTCATCGCGTGCCACAGATCTAGAGACCCTTTTTTTGAAGCAGCTGGCTGTGCGCACAGCCAGCTGCGTTAAAAAAGGGTCTCTAGATCTGGTAGTTAAGTCGAGCGATGGCAACGGCTGCCCTTTTTACAGCATTGGGCAATCTATCCAGTTGTTCTCGCATTCTTCCATTTTTAGCAGATGTCAGTGCTGTTAAAAATAATCGTGACAATTTTTTTACGGGAAATGACATTCTAAAAAGTAAAGGATTCTCGTGGAGCTGTGTCACACGCAACTATTTTTTATAGAAATCAAAACTATTCTTCGTGACTGGCAACAGTCAAAACGTCAGAGTTTGGTGCGGGAACACTACGCGTTAAAGGGTTAATAATCCGATGCCTTCAGGGTGTTCCTCCTGAAGAGCGATCGTCGTTCCAGGACTTTTGAGCAGTTTTCAAAACAAGCCAGTGACGTTAAACACTCGAAAATATTAATAATGTCTCTTCAACCAATAGACTAATATTAACAGTAAATCTTATGTTTCATACAACTTTCAGAAAAAGATCATTAACACAAAAATAGCCTTCAAAAATGAGCCGAGGATTTATCTATTTAAGGAAATACTGCAAAATTCCGTATGTTTAGCATTTTTTCCTGTGTCTTTCGAAAGTCCTATAGGTTCATTATTTATAACAGTTCATAGTACAGCTTGTTTAAAAATACATTCTAAATTTTCCCGAATCTGTAGCGCAATTAATTTTTTTAAAAAGCGTTTCAAAAGTTGCACGATTTAAAAAAAAAAAGCCTTAATCACTGGGCTACCACAGACCACAGACATTAACTTATAGCGAGATATATAATATTTTTGAATGTGTTTTTAAAATATAACATGCATGTGAATAAATGTGAATAAATGTGATTTATTTGAGAGAAAATAAGTTTATGTGCAGTTTAGGATATCTTACAGTAACATGTGTTAAACTAGCAATCATTAAACTAATCAATCCGTACTTGGGGAAAAAATTGTGTAAAAATGAAGGAAGTCGATATTTCCACGTGAATCTTGAAATAGAATATTTGCTGGAAGATACTCAGCACTTCAAAATAGCTGTACCGGAATGAGTCAGCAGAAGAATCGCCCGAGGCGATAATAATTTAGTTCCTATCGATTAGGATTTGCATTGTCGAAGTGACTACAAAAACGCAGAATAAAATGCTGATGAATAAGTTCATTTTAAACTAGCCTCCGGCATTTGCCTATGCACTTCTGTCCAGAGACAATAAATCTAAAACCTCATTATTGATTAAACGTATTATGTTCCCCTAATTGCAAGTTACTTTAATTACTCCAGTTTCCAGGTATCTCATTTCGGAGTTTTTCGGAAAAATTGTTAAGTGGCAGGAAATGATGGAGAGCAAATGCTTCGGACTGACACGAATGCGTATAAAGTATATATTATTCATTAAAATTGAAATATTATACTTAATATGTATAAATATATACATATATGTATGTATACAGGGTGTCCCAAAAACACCGACCTGTTTTTACAAAGTTTTTTATTTACTTTATTTAAATATTGGTCGTAGACATACATTGAATTACAAAGTTACGTAAAAAAGGTACAGAATTTTATGCTATCGATTAAAATTTTCCGGAGATTAAATCTAAATCTATACAAAAATTAAATTTTTACGTCACCGTACCGTAAAATTCTGTACTTTTTTTTACGTGACTTTTTAATTTGTTGTATGTCTATGATGAATATTTAAGGATTAAACGCTAGGTCAGTGTTCTTGAGACACCCTGTAGATGTATGTACGTATAAATAAATAAATAAAGAGGCTTCTAATTAGGAAAGTAAATTTCAAGATTAAAAATTTTTTCTTAAAATTCTTTTCATCATTTACATAAGCTAATAAAAATGCTTAAACTTTTAGTAATTTCATCATTAACCCTTTCGCGGGCGGTGGCTAGACGTTCTAGCCATATATTTGTAAAATTGATAGAAGCATTAATCAATTTTACTATGTCTCTTTACCAGATAATAATAAAATTTTCATAAAATGATAATGAAAGACCCAATATCATGCATATTTCTCCTCACTATTATAGGTATTTTACAGAAAAATTACCCATGTTTCCTTGAATTGATACCAGAAATTTAACTACTACTCCAGGCGTCTGCAAAAACGAGAAAATATGATAAAAGTGCTTGCGCCTGAAGTATATAAGAAAAAAATTCTGTACGAAACAATTTATCAGAGTATTAAGTAATTAAAAACAAATATTATAATTTAATTAGTGTATCATGCGCAACATTAACTTGTACCTTTCCAAATTTTAAATGCCCGTGGAATGGGCTGAAGATTTCGTTGATTTTTTATTGCCATTGTGTGCTCTTAGAAATTTAATTTTTTCCGATTTTTGACACATTAACATGAATTAGGCTTCACATTTAAGCTGTTCGATTACCATTAATCAGCTGTTCGTGGCACTGATTGAATCCTTTAGATCTACTCATGCCCTTTCCAGATGTTTCCTCCACAATTTAGATCCTCAACAGAAGATCTGAGACTTCTGAATATTGGCCGGCATCTTTCAAAAGTTGGTATAGCTCACCAAAAGATACATTTAACATGTTTGTTTCCATATTTGCACATACGAAAGACTTCCTATCTGTATCCAAAGTTGCTTCTTCATTTTGATCATTGAATGCTTCGCGAGACATTCAGTCTCGACAGCGACAATACACCTTGACGAAGAGAGGTACAGAGTCCTCTAGCCAGAGGAGTGTATTATTTTTTTGGAGGTGAGGTAGATTCAGCTGACGGATCTGCTAGAGAGAAAAGTTTTATTCTTTTGGCGAAGATTAGCATGCTATCAGACGTTAGCTTCACCCATTAGTATCACCTATCAGTAAGCTTCACCCATTTCGGAACAATTTTGACAAATTAAATTTCACTTTTCCAATTGAGTCACGCTAAGCGAGTGTTTCGGGGTTTTAAAGATTAAGAACTAGTTCAAAACACGGTTGGTGACAACCTAGTGATTAAATTGGAAGGCAAAATTAGTTTACTAGAGCTTGCTTTTCCAAATGAAATCAGTTTAATAAAATTACATAATTTAGAACAAAATTAATGGAAGTATATTCTTATTTTCACAAAAATTTCAATCACTTACATGTCATTCCTAAGCGTGATTCTGTCGTAGCCCAAGCATGGTTTTTCCTATGTGTGCGAGATGAACACCACACACGGGGCTCCGTAATTAGGTAGCGGACAAAAGCTAACCAATTTTAATGTAGCGACTGTATAGAGGGTGATTTTGCGATCGTGAGAGTAACTCCTGGAGGCTGCAGGCTACTCGAAGACTAATCAAAATCGCATATCAATGTGCGGTTGAAAGCGGCGTCTTTAGGTACCTGTTAATCCCTTGCGTATCCTGACGTACATGCGTACTACATGAAAACCATAACGCACATGTGTACGCATTTATTCTATTTCACTAATTGTGGCTTGGTTATTACTACTGGGTGGCCCAAAAATGACCGACGATTTGAAAAATCAATTAAAGAAAATCGGAGGGCGATAACAATGCACGGTTTGCTACATTCTGGTTAGGTAACCAGGGAATTTATTCTTACCACTTTTCAAAATTATTTACAAAGTTCGTCAATAGATAACGCTTCTGACTAGGAAAATCTATAAAATTATGTTTTCAAAGTAACCACCGTTTGCAGCAACAACATGACGCAGTCTGAGGATAAAATTCGCAGACGCCCGTGCAAATATTTCATTTGTAATGTTATGACAAGCAGAACAGATGTATTGTTCCAGTTCATTTACAGTTTGTGGATTGTGATTATATACCCGGTCTTTCAATTACTCCCAAAGAAACAAAATTGTATGATGTCAAATCTGGAAAATAGGAAGTCCAATCCATGACACTTTGCGTATGCTTTTTGTGATAAAGGACAACGACACGATCACGGAAATGTTCGTTGAAAAAATCGAACCCTTCAGCTGGTCGATGTGGCCGGGAAATATTTTTCATAAACCCCGAGCTATTCCTACCGTCCTTCAAACCATTTTGAATGGCCACAAATTCACGAAGGATATCCCAATATTTTGCTGAAGTAATCGTTTGGTTTCCAAAAAAGAGTCCAATATGTCCTCTGGATGAAATGGCGGTCCAAATCATGACTTTTGGTGGATCCAAAGATGATGATACGGCTACATACGGATTTTCCGTTCCCCAAATGCGCCAGGTCTGGTTAGTAACGAAGCCACCTAGGGAAAAAAATAGGCTTCGTCGGAGAAACAAATGTTTCTAACAATCTATGCAGGTATCCAACTTCAGCAGTATAGCGTTTGCGAACGTCTCGCGTGCATAAATGGCATCAGCACTCAGAGGCTGCCGAGCCTGGACCTTGATAAGAAACAAGAGAAGGAAGGCTGTGAGGCATGACTCGGTGTGTAGTCATTCGTCGTAGTCCAGTCTGACAAGCAACGCGGCAAACGGAAAGTCGTGGTCGCTGTTGAATGATCTGCTGAACGGCTGCAGCATTCGCCTCTGAAACTGCTATGCTTGGGCGACTAGCATTTCCAGCACGGTCCTCATTGGCATTCCTAGTACGTTGAAATTTTTCGGACACTGCCTGTATTGCACTGTTTTCCGGACCGTTTCTGACATTGAATTTCCTTTGAAAACTGTTCCTCGTTGCAATAAAACTGTGATCCAGGTGATAAATCTCTATAACAATAAAAATACGCTGTTCCAGCAAATAAACCATTTTCGAAGCATACGTTCGAATGTTGAAATAATAAGAACCTGAAAAGACGGAATGCGTACAGAATAACAGCACCATCTATGGACGAGCTTTGTAACTAAATTTGAATATAGTGAGAATAAATTCCCTTGTTACCTAAGCAGAATGCAGAAAACGTGCATTTTTGTTGCCTTCCGTTTTTCTTTAATTGCTCTTTCAAATCATCGGTCATTTGTGGGACACCCGGTATATGCATGAAAATTGCGGTTTGGAAATGTCGATTTAATAAAAATTATTGAATTTTAACTCAACGCTCAGGTCAATGTGGTGTGCAAGGGGTCAATAATCGCTCTGGAAGAAGTCTTGAAGCAATGGTGAACTTCCAGGCCATGGTTCGTCAAAATTTAATGGATCTTTGGGAGAAAGAACTTGACTAAAACTCATAGAAATTTTACTTCATTTTATGTGTGAACAGTGGCGGATTATTGAAAGTTTGTCGGTGGGGGCGGTTAAAAGATATAAATTATTTCGGTGTTTAGCTTAAGATTCAATACTAATATAGCAATCACAGCGAATCACAAAAAATATTTGAACTATGAGAAAACACGGAACAGTTTTTATTTTAACAAGGCTATTGTGTGCTTATAAATAGCTAATTAAGCAGCAGGCACCATTGTTTGGGAGAAGCATACGAACAACCTTCATCTAAAATCGAAATATAAAATAAAACATATCACTCGAGATATGCGCAAATCGAATGAAATGTTTAGTAGTTCAAACATTGTAAACGCCCATTAGTAACCAAACCAATTTTGTTAAATTCAACGAAACACTTTTTAGTGTGTAAAAACTTAAAATTATGTTTCTAAAGTATTATAATTTTATCCTTGTATCACACTTATTTTGTTGTTGAAAACTTTAATAATTTTTAAACTACGATATAATAATTTTCGTTTTTTTTTTTTTTTTTTTTTTTTTTTTTAAATATTGAATGCATGATCTATGTGTTAGCAGCCACGTTTATTTCTTGTAAAAGGATAGGCAGATTTTTTTTTTGCTACGCATTTTTCCTCCTTTCTTTTATTATGAATTGAAACTTTTAAATTCGCATTACAGGTGTGACTTTAATTCGTTTATTTACTGGATAAAAGATGCTATAATAATTGCCCACAGGGCCGTATCCAGAAAAAAATTTAGGGAGGGTCCAAAATTTTCGGAGGGGGTCCAGCAAAAGTCAGAATTTTTCACAAAAAGACTTTATAAGTTTGTTTACAAAATTCGACCCCCCCCCGCGATTGGGTGGACCATCGACCGCCATGTTGTTGGTAGTTAAATGAATCGATGACAATGGCTACACTTTTTCAGCTTTGGGACCATTTAACTCTTTAACGCGCAGTGTTCCCGCTCTGGGAACACCAAACTCTGACGTTTTGACTGCTGCCAGTCACGAAGAATAGATTTGATTTCTATAAAAATAGTTGTGGGTGACAGAGCTCCACGAGAATCTTTTACTCTTTTTTGACGACAGCTGGCTGTGCGGGCACAGCCAGCTGTCGTCAAAAAAGGGTCTCTAGATCTGTGGCACGCGATGAACGTTTCGATCGTCCGCCATCTTGCTGGTAGTTAAGTCGAGCGATGGCAACGGATGCCCTTTTTTCAGCATTGGGAAAGGGTTGCGCCTCAAAGGGTTAACCATTTCTTCTTCGGACCAACATTGGAAACGCTGAAATAAGGTGGTTCCACTGCGCAACCACCTCGCGTCAAAGGGTTAAGTGGATGTTAGTAAACACGGAACAAGCCCACCAGGGACTGCGAATATCGTCTGACGAGGGGGGGGGGGGAACCACGAGACACTGACAGGAGACAAGATCGGAGGACGGCGACAAGGAGTTCAGAAATCCTGCGGCTATTTATAGGAAATCGATTTCCTTAGGAAACGACGGGAAAATAAAATAAAAGAAGGGAGAAAGAAGAGAGAGGGCTATTACACATTGGGGGAGAGAGAGATGGACATCGGGGCGGGACGATGGGAGGATGAGCACAGATTCTGTTGAGTGGCGGGGCTTTATCAGGAAGGGGTCGGAAAAATGTCCTCTCTCTATCTTTTGCGGCTGAATACTTTTTTTGAGAGATTTCTTTTAACTGTATATACGTACGAGAGGTTTTTACGCCTTTGAGATCAGTTGGGTCTTTGTTGCACATTATGAAGAAAAAACTGTTGAATTATTTCTATACTAATGTGTGGTTGCCAATTATAGAAAAACAATTTTGATTTGATGGAGTCAAATCAATTGATCAATTTGATTTGATGGAGTCTTCCTGATTACAGGTTAACTTGTTTATTTGGAAGCAGTTACTTATGAATATCTCCTTTACTGAGAAGGTAGGCTATTATACAGAAAAGTTAGGTATTTAAAATTCCGGGTTATCAGAGAGCATTAATGTAGGTCCTTGATTAAGACATTCGAGGGAGGGGGGGCAATTGGCTAAGTATACTTTGGAGCATTCAAAGAGCCATGCCAGGAAGCAGTAATGGAGGGGAAAAGGGGAGAATTCCTCCCATGGCGTTTTTGATGGGAGTGCCCCATAAAAAGCAGTCACAAAGAGTTAGATCCGGAGAATATGGAAGTCAATCCTTTATGGAGACCTGCGAATACAGCTCCATCTGTTAGTAGCTTTTGTAAATACAAGTTAGAAACTGAAGTACAAAATCTTTACAGCCTGCATAATAGACATACTGTTTACTTGATCTATGTTTTAGAGATTTTAAGATTTTAAAACTTTAAAATCAGGATCTTATTTGCTGGACATCTGTATAAGTACGCATAGCTTAAAAATACTTTTGAACAAGCTTTAAACTTCCTAAATAGAATTTAACATTTTTATTATTTTGATTTGTCTGTCTTTCTATCTGTCATTGGCTTAACTCAATTAGACGAACATCAATTGTTACGAATATATACAGGGTGTCCAGTGCTAACGGTGCCCAATGGCTATTTCCTAAACCGTTAGTCAGAGACACATAGTTCCAATTACAAAAATGCTTACAAATAGATTATTCATTAACAATTGTATAATCTATTATATCGGAAACAATAGAAGTGAATAAATAAATTCTGTAAAAATTACGAAATTTAAATTTCTATACGGTCCCCCGGTCCTATCAGTTATATTTCGAACACTTTTCTTTATGCAATTTTATGCACAATTAAAAAAAAAAAAAAACTGTCCTTCCATAACTAAAATTCACCGAGTGACAGCTGCTTAAAGTTAGAGCACTTTCTAGCTGCGAAATAGGGGTTGTATAAAAAATGAATTTGAGAAAAATGAATGTACATGGTTTTCAGCTTTGTAATATTTATTAGCAATTTCATTAACTATTTTATGAATATAGATTGCAATAAAGAAGATTAACGTTTAACTATGTGTATCCAATAAAGTAACACAAAAATATAGCTTATGCTGAAAATAGAATTTTTTAAACAGTTTTTTAAATGAACTGGCGTTAAATAACTCCTTTCGACTGCAATCTAAATATGTACCCGTGTAGAAAACTCTTCCTGTACTTTGTGTAGCACACTCTTATGTTACATATCTGCATGCTGCACATATACGATTTAGTAAGTCTGACCTCAGATAGATTTTAATAGAGCTTGACTATAACCTCTGCTAGCAGGGCCCGATTCTGACCAACAGGGACCTCGGACATTGATGGATTTGGGGTCCCCCGATCTATGACATTTGTTTTATTTTTAATAAAATGTTGATATAAAAAAATATTTTAGAACAACATTTTAAATTGGGGTCCCTGGGCAAAGTCCCGATTTGCCCATGCGATAATAAGGTCCTATCTGCTTGAAGATCAGTACTCTAAAATTAATTTTACTTCTTTTTTCGCATTATGCCAGAAAATGAAATTAGAACCTATAATTTAAAATTTCCGTATTTATACGGTCCCTTAATGGTTTACCAAAACGGGACATTTTAAAACGTATAAATAAAAGTGCCTTAAGTCGCATTGTTTTCTGCTTCATGAATCAATGAAGTTTTGTCGTAGAAAGACGAATTCTTTTTTATTGTGCATGAAATTGCATAAAGAAAAAATTTCTAAATATAACTGATAGGACCGAGGAACCGTATAAAAATTTAAATTTCGTAATTTTTATAGAAATTGATTTATTGACTTTGATTGCTCCTGATATAATAAAATATACAATGTAAAGAACTTTTGCAATGGAACAATGTGTTTCTGACTAACGGTTTAAGAAATAGCCATTGGGCACCATTAGCACTGGACACCCTGTTACTACGACAGGTACCCTATTAGCGAAAATAGCTTATTATTTAAAGGTTTTTTTTTTAGAATAGCACATAAACGAGTTCTATTGAATTATAAGTTAGCACATAACATTATAATCAATAATTGCTAAATTGTCAAAGGCTTACTGAATTCGAACTTGACCACTGAAAATTCTCTCTGAAGGGGTCCTATGACTTTCGTTCTTTTCACTTAAATACCTGGAAAAGTATAAGAAGAAAAAACTATCAAACAAACATTTTTTAAAAGCATGAGTACATTTAAAAATAATCTTAAATAAAAGTAATGTAATGCCTTTAAAAATCTGTTATTATTATTAATTTGTACGAAGTCCTAGAATTGGAGATTTTTCAAAGGGATGGCCTGTCGAAAAAAAAGTCAATTATTACAATGTATTTTGAGAAACAATAAACTAAAAATATGTTGTAATTATTTTATTTTAGTTTCAGTTTTTTAAATTGCTAATTAATATTTACTGTTAAACTCACTTTGGCAAAAAACTACAGAAAAAGTTTTGAATTTTTCTCGCTATTTTTTTCCAAGACAAAAAAAAATAACCTTTGTAAAAATCTGCTTGAACAAAAAGAGAATCAGCTGTGATTTTCTTTGAAACTACATTAAATATAATATGCAGGATTTAATAAAAAGAATAAACTTAATAATAACATACACAGATGTTTTATAAAATGTTCACAAATTTTAATCCAAATATTTCCATCCACTGAGAAAAAATGGCAGCGAATTTCTTTTTATGCGCAGACGATTACTTTTTTTTATTTTCTTTATTATTCAAAGCTGTATCAAAAGTCCGCAAGCAAAGAAGAGAAAATGATTTAAACTAAAATTCACTTTGATTAGGACTTGGAGAAACTGGAAATTGCATTTTTAGGGAAAATCATTTTTTCTAACTATACGTACATCTGCATACATTTTTTTCTTTTTTGAATAAGTATTTTTTCCTCTAAATCTTCCACTTTGCGGTTATAAATGAGTTGGAATAAGATCGTAAATTGTTTTAAACCCAGCTTTTAAAAGTTGTTTAAGTAGAATTCTTTTTTATCATCTATTCGACATTTTCTGTATTCTTACCTTTCTTGGATTTCTTCTTTCTTTCTAGATGGAGAATTTAAATGGGTGGTGCAATAATTGAATATACTTTTCGGATGTTTGGATTTCTCCATAATTTACTTGATAAATTATACATTTTCTTAGATCCAAGAAAAGATCTAGTTAGGGAGACTTCGATAAAACCAGTACGAAAATTGTTTTTGTTTTCCCTGAGCTTAGCTTCGCCAATAAAATCGCTTCAATTTCTATTTGAATGATAGATTAGTCCTTTAGCTCTCAAAATAAATACTTTTTAATAATTTTGGAGGGTATATAATTATTTTTGGAAGTATGAAACTAACCGATTTTATACGATGTTGTCCTTGAAAACAAATACGTATAAGAATTATTAAAAAAGTATGATGATTTTCTACTACAGAAATATTTACTTGAAATAACAAATTAGTATAATAGCGTCCTACATCAAGAACAAACATTGTTTTAAAAACCACTGGACGAATTTAATATATTTGGAACCTGCAGAAAATTAAGTTAATTGATTAGATTTATAGAAGTTTTAAAAGCAGAAATCACGAATAAACTGTCTATCATGGTGCTCTCCGTTGCTACAGGCTTCGTGTGTCCATTCTGTATAGATAAGACATTTTATCCTATTTTTCAGAGAATTTGAACTGAAGTATAATTGAAAGATATAGCTGCAAAACTCACATTTTTTCACTTAGAAAGTCAATTCTTAGAAAATGCAAAAACTTATTAACAAACATGATATATCGACACAATTTTTTGTTATATATTTGTTGTCATAACAACTACTTGCACATAGTCCTAAGCCTGTAATAAGACAATTTAAAATGTGACCCTTGCAAAAGTGGAGAATTTTTAGTTTTGCATCTACACCAAGGGTAGCCAATCTTTTGCACTTAATATGCCAATTTTTTTTTTCACAGACGAGCTTCGAGTTCGAGACGACGAAGTTCAGATGCGTCTTTAAAGTGCCTTATGTGTCACTAAAGCGCCTTTTAAAAGAGGGGAATAGTAATAACGTGTGAATATAAAAATGAAATTATTGTTTTAAAGAAGGATTCTAGAATTATTATTATTATTATTATTGATTTGGTAGGGGATCTGAGACCGCTCGATTTTTGGAGAGTACAAGTGCTTCCTTATAATGCAGCGTCATATTTAAGAAATTAAAATATTATAAGAAATAAACAACCGAGCACGAAATCATTTCGAAATCCTACAATCTGTCTCAAAACAATAGGTAGGCAAAAAATGTAATGCGTCACTTGAAGTCCTCCAATGCGTCAAATTGTGCTTGAGCATGAGCCCCGATTTGGCTAACCCTGATCAACACCCTTCAATTAAAATGGCAAAAATGCATGCTTGTTCACTCTTTACTTTATTGTCATCGTCAAAGAATATTCCTATTTGTTTATTCGTGTTTTAATAGTTTTTGTTTAGTGGTTTCACTTTTTTTTCTCTGATTTTACGGTTTTTTGCTATTTGTATAAGCTTCAGTTCTAATTTATATTTTGAAAAAGTAAGAATTATTGTCTTCCTTACCGCTTGTCGTGGTTCTTGGAAAAAAAGAAAGAAAAAAGAGAAGAATCGAGTACTACACGATCATGTTCTATTACCAAGGTTTTGGTTTTCATTCGATAATGCAATTTAACAGATGTGAAAGCTTAACTTATTTCAATTTATTGCAAAAACTGATTTAATGATTTAAAATAATAGCGGAAAGAAGCATTATCTCATCCAAAAACCTAAAATAATGGAATTAGAAACCATAAGCTAAAGTGAGTGTGGTAAAAGTAGGATATTTTCTAATCGAATATGTCAAAATATTGACGCCAACAACAGTCTACTAGCGTTAATCAGCCTGGGCCCTACCGCCTACTAGTGGTCGATTCAGCTTTCATGGTGGGCGGCAGAGTTTAAAAGGATAAATTTAATAACAATAAGTTAAAGATTTCCTCTGAAAAATTTAGCGAAAGTCCGATCTAAAATATTCAATAAGTAGTTATTATTCTTGCTTAGCTCGCTGTAAGTCTGCTTGAAAAATTTTATAGAGTAAAATTGTTTTCCTATTTTATAAATCATCATTAGTGTGAAACCAATGGATGGTTAAAACAATATTACAACTAACAGCACATGCAAAAGTGGGCATTAGGCATAAAAAGGTTGTCTCTTGTCTACACTGCTTTTTACTCAAGTCCAAATACCATAGTGGCTGACTACAACTTATTTAGTGCGTTCTTTGAGAGATGGTAACAGTTATTTAGTCAAAACTGCCGGATGCCTATCTCATCCCCCTATCCAGTTTTACTTAACCTTCTGTGCTCCTAGGATTAAGTTTTAAAATTTTAAAATTTGATTGAATATTACTAAAGTACTGAAATGTGGTGAATATTTGGTGTTATCATGTGATCGGATGCATTGAGCAAAGGAAGACATCAGACCATAATTTTGCTCGTAAATATATGTTATCTGTTTTATGCTATACAAATTCTATGTGTTCATAACTGGCCCAGAGAAAGAACGTGAATCTCAAGCTTAAATTGTCTACGTTGTTAATGAGCTCGTTGTTCTCTATTCCATTCACGCGATATCAACATAGACCGCAATTTCAGTTATACTAACATTTCAACGAATCGATCATTAATTTCAACTTTGCACTTCGACGATACTTGTTGAACTTTCATAACTATGTAGTTAAGAAAAAGAAGTGTGATCATCAGAGAAAGGTTTCAAAATGCGACCAGGAATTCTAGCTGTGAAAGTTGCATATAAAAACTTCAATTGTTTTGTTCGGTGTAAGTTTTTGTAGTTTTTAAACATTTTCTAGTATAAGTTCTTATAATTTTTTATTCTCTGTGTTCGCTTCGATATCTTTTCAATGCATGCATATTATTGATTTGAAATGTTGTACACAGTCCACTCACGTTAAGTTGACCACCACTTTCTTCTGATGTTAACGTGAAATAACCAATCACAGAAGGCAGGTGGCAGCACCGAAATTCAAAAGGACATGATCATTGACTTTCAGGCCAAGGGTGGAAGCATTTCCGAAACGGCTGATTTTGTAAACTGTTCGATTTGCCCGCTTGGTAAGAGTATACCGAGCATAACAAAATGGCACAATCCAAAATCAGCGACGTGGCATATGGGGTGCACTACGGGCCATAGATGACAGGGGTGAACGACGACTGCGGAGATGCGTTCGGGCGGATAGATGTGTAACCGTTGAGAAACTAGACTGCCCAGATGAACCAAGAGGCTACCAACAGTGTTTCCTCAACGACGACGGTTCAGCCAACGTTGCTGCTTACAGCCTCCGCAGCAGACGCCTTATCAATGCGCCTATTCTGACTGCTGTTCATCTGTAACGAAGGCCGGAATTTTCACGCAACTGGACGTCCACTGAGTGGCGACAGGTGGCTTTTCCCGATGAATCACGTAAAATGATCCATCGGACATAAATCAATGCTCCACGCGGCGTGAAACGTCTGAAAGCAAACGTCTTCCACCAGGGCCATTGCTAAGACTTTTTTAGGGGGGAGGTGAGACATCGCTAAACTGCCAAGTCATATATCGGTTTTTACGAACTTATTTAATTTTTTATCAACTATATTACGAACTTCTTACTTTTGCCAACTGGATTCGTGTCATTTTGCCAAGTGCGCCAGAGATAGCTAGTAAATTGTATTTTTTGTAGGGATCGACCGATAGTATCGGCGCCGATACCTCCTATTTTTTTAGGTATCGGTTCTTTCGATTCTAAAAGTATCGGGAAAGTATCGGTTTCTGTTGCTTTCATCCATTTTCACCGATACTTCGCTTTTCAGAAGAAACCACGCAGGCGCAACACCATTCTAGAATCTTTATTTTGGTAATGAGATAGGAGGCGTCGTGTCGTTGGCACATTTGTTTGCGCGAGTGTTTTCGAACTGTGTGTGTTTTTTTTTTTTTTTTTTAATTCTAACCATCGTTAAATGGATGTCGTATCACCAAGTGTGGTAGAAATTATGGACGAAGAATCGTTAGATGACAGTTTAACAGGACAATCGTCTGTTCTTCTAAATTGTTTTGAATTGGTAACCAACACTAAATACGCTATCTGCAAGAATTGCAAAAAACAAATGTCGAGAGGTAGGCTATAATTTTACTTCAGTTTTATAAACGTTTATTTTCTCACTTCGAAAAAGTGTTCATTCATATATATATATATATATATATATATATACAACCTCAACCAAGTACTTCTTAGCTACTGCAGCTAGTACTACGTAAAACATAGGCTAGCTATACTAGTGTAATATTTATTTTATTATTTATTCATTTAATTATTACCATCTTTATTCTTTTTATTTATTCATTTAATTATTACTTTTTGTTTATTCTTTTCCTTTCCATACTTCCAAAGTATTATTAATATATCATTTTTTTTTCACACTCCATGGCATTACTTGTCTATTGATTGCATTAAGCCTTCTCTGATGGCAACATGCACTAATACTGCCTCCATTACTGAGCTTTGATCTTCTTGTCGGTCCACTTCCTCGACCGACGTTGTTGCCATGCGTTGTTTATTTCTAATAGCTACGGTCGCGCCCCCAAGTTACAAAAGGACCCTAATTTTGGTCAGGTAACTTGCAGAAACGTAGCTATTATTGTTTTTTTCGATTAAATTGAAATGTGTGTGCGGTGGCGCCTGATGATAGAGCACACCATTTCAATATTAATTCCATTTTCCGTCTATTTGTGGTTACATGTGATTAGGCTTAAAAAGCACACCAGTTCTAATTTGGCGCTTTATATCCAATTTATCCACTCTTTCATTGCCTTAAAAGCTATATTTAAACACTTATCCGGTATAAGCTCGTTAATTGGCACCATGTGCTATCTACTTTTTTATTTTTTTATATTTTTTTCACTTTATCAATGGATTATCTTGGGATTTCACTTTACGTAAGTAAGCTATTATATATATATATATATATATATATATATATATATATATATATATATACACAATTGAATCTCCCTATAATGAACTCGCTCGGTTCCAGTTAAAAAATTCGCTATAGAGAAACAGTACAGAGATTAGAGATTTTTGCAGTTATTTCAGCAAGTATTACAAACTTTTTAGTTAATTCGATGTTTAAAAGTATTAAATTATGATTTTCAATTAAAAATAAATTGGTATTTATTATAAATTGGTTAAACTTACAGTTTCTTACTTTTCATTGTATAAATGAAATGTTCAAAAGTAAAGACAATCCACGAATTCAGAGAATAAAATATGTAATGCACTTACGTTCCTTTTACTTCAAAATTCCGTTATTTTACATTGTTTTGCATTCTGTGATTTTAAATTTTCATAAAAATATTCACATTTTAAAAGTCCGCTGAAAATAGAGTGAGGCACATTTTCTTCCATTTGGAAACCTATTTTTAATGGTTTTTAAAGGTTGAAGTATTAAAGTTTGCTGTGGTTTGGGCCTTATTATTATATGGGCAAATCGGGACTTTGCTCCGATCCTCCGACTTGAAAGGGTCCCCAATTTTAAATGTTTTTTCTGAAACATCTTTTTTATATCAAAATTATATGAAAATTATAGCAAATTTCATAGATTGGGGCCCCCCAAATCTATCAATGCCCTGTGCCCCTGTTGGTCATAATTGGGCCCTTGTTAAGTGTCTTCATTATCGAGTTAGTTTCACTTTCCTGGCCTCCATTTTTATCATCTGTTACTCTTCCACTAACTGGTCTGTTCAAAAATTAAAATTTTCTTCAAAACTAACAAAAACATCAAAGGTAAATCGGAAATATTCGCTATGGGAAGATAAGCTCTTCGTTATATTGAGAATGTTTATAGTGTAATTTAAGCCTTAAAGTTACATTTCCATGAAAAAGTTCGTTATAGGGAGAAATTCGTTGTAAGGAGACTTCGTTATAGGGAGATTCTATTGTATATATGGGCTTTTGATATCGTTGGAGAAAGTCTAGCTCTTGATATAGATATCCCGCTTAAGAGACATGCTTTAAATTTTTATTTAAAAAAATTGGCGCAAGGACATCTGATTCGGCTTGGGTATGATATAGATATCAAAATTGATGGGGGAGGCGGTCCTTGACATCGTTTGATATTTCAGGGGACGACGACTTTTAAAGTGTTAAAGCAAGTACGGGCAACCTTTGAAAAGTTGTGGGCCAAACTTTAGGATGCTAGCGAAGTCGCAGATAAAATTTCTTCAAATCAATCACAGAAAAACATGTTAACACACTGAAGATCAATTGCATTAAATAAGGATACTTTAAGTAGCAATTTTTTTTCAAGACTTGAAAATTAAATTTAGTTTATCATTTTTGGATTTTTCTTTAACCTTCATTTAATCTCGCCATTTTTAAGCATCTTTTATTTAGACCCTCCAAGGCGTAACTTGAAAATGAGCAAAAATATTTTTCTTCATATTGTAGCTGTTTCAATGACAAAATTAATAATACTAAAATTATAAACGAAACCTATATGTAAAAGAATTTATTCCTTTTTCGTGTCGCAAAGAAGTTAACTTTTTGGCAGTGACTTGAAAACTGGCGACTTCCGTGAACTTTAATTATATTGGTCCAGAAGTTAAATGATTCATTTTTAAAACATTACACACTATCAAAAGTACGAATTATCAAACATTTAATGATTTTATTATCTATCAGATTAATGAGAGAACGTAAGGATTTGTGTACCATTCTGTTTTGAGAAGTGTAATAATTATCAATATCTAATAATTATTTATTTTGCTAATTTAAAAAGTTAAAACTGTATTAGTATAATTAGTAATACCAATTATTATTAGTTTATTTCAAATTTTGGGGTAAAAAACTCATATGATCATTTACATTTCTTGTGAATGGTAGTTTGTTTATATATAAGGGAAACACAGGAATAATTGGTGTGTACCTGTTCTTAGTGCGGAAAAGATCAAATACATGGATCATCCGGATTAATTGTGACTTAACCCTGTCCGGAGAACCAAAATATTTGGATTTTCAAAAAGTACTTAAAAATGATCATATGAGTTCATATTAAAAAGAAATCTTTCTAAAACATTTAATAATTCACTTAGTGGTTAAATAATTGGAGCAGATAAATAAAACCATTAATTAATGTGAACTTATTATGTATTTTAAGGGAAGAATTTAAATAAGTATTTAATGAACAATATCTAAATACATATGTACTCTCATAATACTGTACAGTTTATACATTATCACAATTTAATGCAATTTAAGTAATCTAAAAAATATTTTCATATGTGAAAGGATTATAATTAAAGAAAATTTCAATAAAACTTCCAAGCTTAACTCCCCCCCCCCCCGTCTTTGTGTTCTGTCAAGCGTAAATGAGGGGCATCTACCTATAGGGGGGCTTGGGCGGAGGACTTTTTAAGGGCGTCTAACGCATATACACGTAACATCTGGAGAAAATCGCCCAAAACTAGACCGACAGCCACGCGAGGAGAAAGAATTCCGAACCTGCACACTAAGACGCTTCCCAGTGCTCAGCTTTTATAAATTCAGCCATTCCTCGGCATGATTGAATAGAAAAGAAAGACTAGAACTACTGTAAATTCACACTTCAATGTATCTACTGCTTTTTCTTTTTAATGCTTTCTACTGGGATAAAATTTCATCATGCTGTTACTCATTTTAACGAGAACTCCACTCGCATTACAAAAACTGCCCAGAATACAGATGTAGGTTTAAATGACGTTAAATTATGTAAAGTATCGGCATCGGCCGATACCATAACTTAAAAGTATCGGTCATCGGCGAAAATGTGGTATCGGTCGATCCCTAATTTTTTGTTAAAATTCTTTTACCAAGTTTGCCAACTGGGTATCTAATTTCGTCAAGTTTACCAGAATTTGCGAATGTCAGAGGGGGGGCTCCCTCCTAACCCCCCTTAGCAAGAGCCCTGCCCTCCACGTCAATCGGGATATTCGCGCCATGGATCCTCTATCGCGCAACCTAGCGCAGATGGCCATAGCATGGCTCAACATCCCAGTGAACGAGTTCAAGAACCTAATCGACTCCCTTCCTGCACGTATCGCATGCGGCCCGCGGTGAGAAAGGTAGTTCTTATGTCTTTTGAAAGATGGTCACATTAATGTTACTGCACTTAGTATTTAGTAATCTGTAGAAGCGCACGGAAGGAACTGGGGTAAACTTTAGGTCTATTCTCATACGTTATATAAATTCTCTGGTACAAGCAGGCCATAAGAAACCACTCTGTATATTATAATTCAAAACCGAGATTGGCGTAACTTCTACATCACGTTCACAAATTTTCATTGAGAAACCCCATCTCTATGGGAATAAAACGCTTGGGCGTCTACTACGCTTTAACGCGTAGTGTTCCCGCTCTGGGAACACCAAACTCTGACGTTTTGACTGTTGCCAGTCACGAAGAATAGATTTGATTTCTATAAAAATAGTTACGGGTGACATAGCTCCACGAGAATCCTTTACTTTTTAGCACGTCATTTCCCATAAAAAAAATGGTCACGATTATTTTAACAGCACTGACATCTGCTGAAAAATAAAAGAATGCGAGAACAGCCGAATAGATTGCCCAATGCTGAAAAAAGGGCAGCCGTTGCCATCGCTCGACTCAACTACCAGCAAGATGGCGGACGATCGAAACGTTCATCGCGTGCCACAGAACTAGAGACCCTTTTTTGACGACAGCTGGCTGTGCCGCACAGCCAGCTGCGTTAAAAAAGGGTCTCTAGATCTGGTAGTTAAGTCGAGAGATGGCAAAGGCTGCCCTTTTTTCAGCATTGGGAAAAGGTTGCGCCTCAAAGGGTTAATGCAGTTTATATGGAGAAAAAAATTAACCTGCATATATTTTATACATTTCTTATTTATTATAAACTGTTCTTTATTAATAACGTTCTTCTCTCAACGATAATGTTTTGACAGAATCCGAGCTGATCATTTTAGAAATATTTCGCTGCACTGCCAAATAAGTTTATGCAGAGTGAATGACTGAAAACATTTCTATATTTCACAAATGCTACTAATGGAATATAGAATAAGTCCCTCCAGAGTTGTTTATGCAAACATATCTCCAAAAAAACTCAGCTTATTTCGTGATTTTTTTCTTCTTTTTTTTTAAGGTGATAGTTTTTTGATTAGATAATGACTTTATAATGTTTGTATACTCTTCATTCCTATATCCCTTTCCCCGATGCTGCATTGTTGCCATGGCAGTTTACGATAGGATATCACGGAAGCTATGTAAATGTATTTCTCTTCCCTCCTATAGACTTACTTTATGCAAAACTCGAAACTTTCTATCATTTATAATGAAAATGCTGTTTATAAATATTTTAGAAAATCGAATAATGGAGAAAAACTTGCCAGCATACGTTTCACAAGCATAAATATGATTGAACTAGAAGTATATAAGTACAGATAAATTGCAAGTATTTTCAACCATATTATAAAAAGTGCCCCAAAGCTTCCCGTATTGGCAACATAGGGATATCATTTTTATATTTATTTAGCTAAACATTTTTGCATCTTTCATACGATTTACTCTCAAAATATATCACATGGAGATCAATTCTCTGATGAATTCATTTCACGTTGAGGAACAAAATAGCATTATAACTCTGTTATTGCAAAACTTGATTGCGAAAAGAAGAAAACAATAAAAATTATAAAATTAATGCAATGATAAGAAAACAATAAACTTTAATAGTTTTTAAAAATTTACGAACTATCGTAGCACTCTGTCCGACAGACAGCATAATAAATAATCAAATTATTCATTGAAGAATTGCGTAAACTCAAATATGATCGTCCGGGAAAGTGTATAGTTAACACGTTTGGCATAATCTATCATTTTTGTTTAAATACGGTTGAGTCTCGCTTATCCGACCTTCGTTTATCCGGCATTGTGTATTATCCGACGTTGAGTTGCAGGGGCCTGGGCTGATGTAAGGGCACAAACAATTACCAAATCATGGAAAAATCTGCTCCATTAAAGATGGAAGTATGGGCACGGAAAGCACAGGTGAAGCCGAAGAAACGATTCTACCTTTTAATGCAACGAATTCCTGGATGTGAGGATGCATCTTTGGAAGAAATAAAAAGGTGGACGGAGGCTGATGATCAGCATGAAATAATTGTCGCTCTTGTCAACTGCGATGACGGCGAAAACGAAGATCAAACACCGACTGTTGAGCCTAGCAGAATTTCACATAACGATGGAGTTAAGGCTCTAGAGACTGCAATTCAATGCATTGAGCAACAAGAGGAAGGTACAATAATTGACAAAGTGATGCTACAGAGATGGTGAGATTTGGCAGCGAAGATACGGCACTCATCAGGAAAACAGACTTCTACAAAAATTTCTTTAAATCCTCACAGAACTGAACTTTAAGTGCAAAATTCAGCACTCGTAAATTCAGACAATAGATAATTATGCAACTGTAAGTTTATTTTTTTCATTATTTTCTTGTATTTGTAGAGCATGATTATGATGCAAGATAGTAATTGCAATATAACATATGTATGTATTATGTTCCAAGATGTAGCTTAACGTTTAAGAAGCTTTTTCTGATTCCCTCCTATTATCCGACATTTTCGCTTATCCGACACGACATCGTGCCGGTCCCTTTTATGTCGGGTAAGCTAGACTCTACTGTATATAAAAATTAAGTGGCCTAATCCTGAAAAATTTCAATCTTAGAACTCATTTTCCATCTTGAACCAGCTTTCGCACTTGCGCAATCGACGAGTTTCAGTGGAACGTTCTGAGAAACATTGTGGGAAGCAGCATCGATCAGAAGAGGAAAATCTTCACCGCTGCGTCTTTTAATTGATGAGAGAGGACAGGGTAGGCTTAGGTTCAACAGTGCGTTTAATCATGTACAGGGAGTTGCATTCGTCCCATCGCCCTCTTTAGGTCCGTCACTCGAAAAAGGTTTGCAATAAAGGACCATCACTTTCTGTGTTTTTAGGAATGGGTCCAGCCTCGTACCCGTTAACCCTTTGACACGCTGTGGTTGCGCCGTCAAACTGCTTTATTTCAGCGTTTTCATTGCAAGTAAAAAAAAAAATATAGTGAATGGCCCCCACGTTGAAAAAGTACGGCCGTTGCATCGAATGGCAGAATCATGATCGAATAATCCATCTGGCGCCACAAAGAAGTTGTCTGCCACAGCTGGATGCTCGGCCGCTATTGCTGGTAGATGGCAACAGCTGCACTTTTTCAGCGTTGGTCTTCTGCATTGAAATGAAAATGGTTGCGCTTCCAAGGGTTAATTGTGTTATAAAAAAAAGTTATCGCTGCCTTCTCAGCATGCAGTATTCCTGTTTTTCCCTAAACCAGCATCGACATGTAAACGGTTTATGTGTCCGTGTTTCTGACAGCTTGGAGGATCAAAGGAAAATATGAAAGCACTCGCGCGGAAGAATGCTTTCAAATAACTCCAGGAATAGGTTTGTGTGTGTCCCTCTTGAAGCAAAGGAGTGCGGATGAGAGTTTCTTAAGGAAAATTAATTTCCCGCCCTCACTGGAAATGGCATCGTTTAGAAAAGTGTAATTCATTCGAATGGAAGCTAATTATAGAAGTGTGCTCAATGGTCCTGTTGATGCACTTTTCACATTCTAAAACAGCAAAATGTTTTTTGCGATCGCTATCACCAGTATTAAGGTGGGTGAGTAATTAAACTAAATTTGCTAATTCATTAAATTCAAGAAACACAAATCATGTCAAATGCATCGATTATAAACAACTTTCCGAGACAAGAACTGCGCTTGTTTTGGGGGCAAATCTGCCGATGTATTTTACTTAAATGTGGCGAGATTTTGGAGATAATATTTAAAATAAATAAGTTGCAAATCACTATAAATGTAATGTTGAGGGACTCTGTAAAAGAACTTAAAAAGTAATTTTCCATCTTTTAACTGAGAAGTAAACTGTTATAAACGTTCTCTACTTATTGTATTGTGCTTGAAATGGATGAATATCTCTAAACAGCCTCTGACCTAAATTTATTAAAAATCGTTTGAGTACTCCTGTAGAAGAACTATAAATGATAGATTTTTTTTTTTTTATGGACAGCCTTATCTTGTAATCCTCAATAACATACATCAATTTTTCTTCACTTGAAATAATGACCGCCTATAGAGCGTAATGTATTGGAATTATTTGGAGTATTCCTGTAAAAGTTCTATAAATACTACATATGGAATTTTCATTAGGGTGCTTGGTACCGTACATACGAATAACATGTATAGCTTTCGTTGTAATCGATGCATACTTACGGCAGTCAGAGAACGGACGGCCAGACAGCTGAGCATACAGACAGGCAGACAAACTGAAATCATAAATACTTTCAACCTTGTTGGAAAATGTTAAAAAAAAAAGAGATAGAGAGATGAAAAGAAAACGGTAAGAATATAGATAGAAACTTGAAAGTTCTTTTGAGATTTTTTAACTTCCGTGCCACAGATCTAGAGACCCTTTTTTGACGCACATCCAGCTGCGTCAAAAAAGGGTCTTTAGATCTGTGGCACGCGATGAACGTTTCCATCGTCCACCATCTTGCTGGTAGTTAAGTCGAACGATGGCAACGGCTGCCCTTTTTTCAGCATTTGGCAATCTATCCAGCTGTTTTGGCATTCTTCCATTTTTCTGCAGATGTCAGTGCTGTTAAAAATAATCGTGACAGTTTTTTTTACGGGAAATGACGTGCTAGTAAAGGATTCTCGTGGAGCTAGGTCACCCGCAACTATTTTTATAGAAATCAAATCTATTCTTCATGAGAGGCAACAGTCAAAACGTCAGAGTTTGGTGTTCCCAGAGCGGGAACACTGCGCGTTAAAGGGTTAAGGATAAGATTACTTACTTGAACAATGGCCTTCCTAAAAATTATTCTGAAAAAAATGTCCAAGGATCTCAACTACTATTACATGGCCAATAAAATCCAGTATTGAACTTCAATACAAATTAAATTAGACAGAACTGATTCCAAAATATATTTGATAATTGTTGAAGTTTTCTCCCTTCTTTTTATAACTGTCAAAGAAACATATAAATAAATTTCCTGTCCTCTCCGATCATTTCGAGCAAATTCTCTCTGGAAAATTTTCGTCCTCTCTAAAAATACGACGTAGGTCGAAGAATTGGAAAATTACTTCCAAATGAATTAAATTCTTTTGACAGCAGTTTGTTTCCTGTAACTATGTGTTTGGATTACGGTCTGGTAGAAGTTACAGATTGAGTTAGACAGGTGACATTTCAGTCAATATAGTTTTTAAAAAAACTTATTGGTTAAAAAATTAGTAACTACATGAAGTTAAATGATTACTTGTAATTTCCAATTGTATGTGTTAACCCTTTTTAGGCGCGGAGGTTGAGCTGTGAAATTACCTTTTTCTAACGCTTTCAACTGCTAGTCGCAAAAAAAATATGGTTAAATGGTCCCGAAGCAGAAAAGGTATTCTTGTTGCCATCTCTCGAGTTAACTACCAGCAAGATGGCAGTCGATCGAATATCCCATCGCGTGCTTCAGAGCTAAAGGTCTTTTTTTCGACACAGCCGACTGTGCGGGCATTGTATTTTTTCTTATTATAAATGTGGTGTGAAGGCACGCCTTTTGTGACATCCTTTTGTGGTAAACATGAGGTGTTACAACCATAAATTACTCGGCGATGTCGTCGCCAAGTAATTCATGATTTGGAATAGGTGCAAGACGAAATGAGACAGAGATTTACAGCTCTTCTGCGAGACGAGACAGTCATTTTTTTGTTTGTATATAGGGATTTTGCGAAATGAGGCAGGCCTATTTTCCGCCTCGCGTCCATCCTTATATAGTAATTAGTCACAATGAGACGTCATTGTGTGACAAACATGCAAAAAAATAGTAATAAAATTCATACCGTTTTTACAATCGACTTGACATTCTTCATAATTTTGCAAAAAATAGAGAAAACGATCTGTGCTACTTTAAAAATCTGAAAATTTACTCCTTCCCTCACTTTTAAGGGATTTTTTTCAATTATTAGCTTTTTTATATATCCGAGAGTAAAAGAAAAGTTAACGAATTGAATAACAAAATTAGGTATTGTAAGTGATATCGATGTCACGGTTATCAGGCTTTGAAGGAAAAATTGCGATCCAATTCGCATAAAATAATTTTTCGAGATTTTAACTTTTTTCACAAATAAAAATATTTCTTCTGATGAAGCACTGATATAAGAGGTTCTGTTCCCAGCAAAACGAAATTCTCCGAATTTCGAAAAGTTTTCCTAACACACTCGCAAAGAGATTCCTCACGTTTTCAGAGGAGCGCGTAATTTCAATTTTGGTAACTACTGTAATAAAATTAGAATATGAAGTTATTTATTTAAAGTAGACAGAGATTAAATATACTGACTGCAGAAATATTTCTGTCAAATGTTTTTCTAGAGCTCGTTATAAATGTCTTCTTAACGGGGTTTATCTCCCAGTACGCTATATTCACCAAAACGAATATTGATATAGTAATGTGAAATGTGGAAATTTAAAAAAAATATTTCATTCTTTTATAAGTTAATATAGTTACTAGAAGCTTTTACAAAAAGAACAACAAAAAAAGGAGTATTATATATTGTTATTTCGAAGAAGTAGTATTGCCATTTTAAACTGCGCCAGGTTAACAGCAGTGGACCTGCCTACAACGCGATTTATCTGACGCGTTAGGGATATTACGCCAATTTTTCACGAGTAACGTATCTCAAAGATAACATGGTGTGTGAGTTGTAAATATCGTCTTCTTGTTATGCTATTGAAGAAGAGAGCTAATTAGGAAACGGTATTTCAACTCTCGTATATTACTGAAGGCAGAAGCTTCTAGACCATCCCAGTCTAAAAATTGCTTTCTATATTACGTTATGTAAGAAATGGTAACATATAGTCAGGGAATGGTTTCAAGCAGTTTGAGGGCTGATTATAAGTATATGTAAAGTAACTATGCATGTGTCTCAAACCGTCGCATATATATATATATATATATATATATATACACCTTGTTTCATAATGCAAAATTTTCTCTTACGCTATAGGTTTTGGAACACATCTCTCTCGTGTAAGTCAAAACTCCACTCTTTACTATTGCATATAAACAACTGAAGCAATTAACAGTAATATAATCATCTTGCATCCGGTCATTGCTTTTGTAACATGTAGTATGTGAGTCTAACAAGATCCCATAAACACACTACAATTTCCGGCGGATTATCCTCGTTTAATCTGCTGAAGTTGCGAAGATGTGGTGGCAGCGTATCTTTTTCTGTGATCATCGTAGTTTCCTTGTGTTTTGAAAAAGTAAACTGTTAATTTATATAAAGGGGCTATGAAGCAAGAGGTTAATATTACTGCTTTTCTACATTTGTATTTTAGCTGATTGCACTGTAGTTTTGCTAACTGCACTGAAAAAAACGTTATGTCATTTTTATAAAAAAGTGCATTCCTAAATATAAAGAAGGAACGTTCTGTTGTATCATCGACCGTTAATTGTATTTTGAAGAAGCTTCTCAGCAGGTGGGGACTCCATGCTTTCTCAACCGGCATGAGAATAAGCGATTATTGGCACGTGCTTCTGACAGCTTGAGAAAAAAGAAAAGTGTTTATCTGCTGAAGTGGAGGAAAAAAAAATAATAAACCTTAAAAAATGGAGCTTCGAAATTATTCCAAGAAAAGAACGCTCTTCTTTGTATGGGAGTAAAAGGATAAAAGTGTTCGAATTATTCAAGGAGTCACTTTCTAAAAACCTGCACCTAACGATAAATGAAATTAAGCAGTTTCAGTTCAATTAATAAGATTGTCCAACTTTTTTTATGTTTCTCTATAATTTTTGAAGTCAAGAAACGAGAAACGAAACTAGGAAATTTAATTTAAAAGAAAACGTACAAACGTTTATTGACAATCTTGAAGTTTTCTATTAGATTATAAATGGCATCAAGAAAACGTGCACATTAAAACGAATTAATAAAATAGTATAATTCTCTTTAAAGCTTTTTTTCATTAACGAGTGGTAATTAATTAAATTTATGTCTGTCACGCTTAACTCATTTTTATTTATTAAAGTTTCTTTTATTGACGATGATCTTATTGAAAGTAGACTTTTGATCTTAAAAACGAAGTTGTGTATGTATATCGAATGAATAATGAAATTTTCTCTGATGAAAGTACAAGAAGGCATTGGAAGGTTAGAAACAGAATCTAGAGGAAACTTTTTGATCATAGAAAGAGCCCAGCACAACATCGCTTAAGAGAAAGAGAGGAAAGTATTTGCTTGCAGTACAAACACACGAGGACATAGAAAACCTAATTCAAAGCGTGTCAATTATATAAAGTTTTTCATCCAAAATGTCTTGTTTATGCATATACAGTCGAGCCCACTTAATGGAATAGCAAATTCACCACGAAAAATTATTTTAATAAGCGGTGTATTTCCTTACCCGGGATAACATCGTCCATTTACATTGAAAAAACATTAAGATATTCTTTTAACCTTTTGAGGCGCAACCCTTTCTCAATGCTGAAAAAAGGGCAACGGCTGCCCTTTTTTCAGCATTGGGCAATCGATCCAGCTGTTTTCGCATTCTTACATTTTCCAGCAGATGCCAATGCTGTTTAAAAATAATCGTGACCATTTTTTTACGGGAAATGGCGTGCTAAAAAGTAAAGGATTCTCGTGGAGCTATGTCACCCGCAACTATTTTTATAGAAATCAAATCTATTCTTCGTGACTGGCAACAGTCAAAACGTAAGAGTTTAGTGTTCCCGGAGCGGGAACACTGCGCGTTAAAGGGTTAACCGTTATTCTATTAAGCACGCTCGACCGTATCCAAAACTTTGTTTTCGGACTATACCTCTGATGGTTTTGTGAATCTAAGAGAAAAAAAATGAAAATTTAAAAAAGTCGATGTTTTGTTTTTTATTTAACTGAACTGTGTGTACACCAGACATTTGATGCTGTTGATTGAAAAATAATTGAATATATTTGTACGCCTTAGAAATGACTGAAATATTTAAAAACAGAGAGAAAGTGAAAGATGACAGAAATGCACCACTTGCTGCATTTTACATCGAAACCACAAAATTTTATCCCCATATTTTCAAAATCAGTTCGAAAGGTCATTTGTAAAGTTCGGTGACGAATGGAAAAAGCCGAAAAATGGGTTAAACATTTTACAATTTCTGTTAAAAAAAAAAAAAAAAAAAAGCTTAAAAGCGATATTTTACGCATAACTATTATTTCTTACAAAAACATTGCAATCTCAGATTCAGATTACAGATTTCAGCTAAGTCGTCTTTCATAAAAGAAAATCCCAAAGAGAAAAGTCAAAAGTAGAGTCATGCCACCAACATCTGCAAACGATTGGGGAACTGGAATAGTAAGTACATCTTTGATACTTTGGAGACATTCCGACAAGTGGTTTCCGAGGATTTAAACAATTTTGTTCTCAGACTGCAGCATGTTATTTCTGGAAATGCTAGTTAGGCGGTAAACATTGTTTTTACATCCTTGCCCATAAAACAAAGTATTGTAATCATGCAAAACTTCGGTTATTCAGATTTTGACAGAAAATTGGTTTTGACCATCCCTGAATTTACTTTGATAAGTTACTAAGTTTGTAGGCGTCTGTTCATTTCTATGAATGAATTGTCATGTTGTACGTATGCACATACTTATGCGTGTACAATCCATTTCGACCAACCACGAATCCATGTTGACTAGCTTTGGCGTGACGTCTGTAAGTTCGTATGTACATATGTCTGTATCTCGCATAAATTAAAATCAATCAGCCGTATAGAATATTGAAATTTTGAATTTAGGACTGTCGTAATGTATAGTTCAGCTCTTCCTTTTTTATTGTAATGGACTGGATAGCTCATTTACAGGGTCATCCAGAAGACTTTCAAGTACGTTCAAGTCCGTAAACAGTTATTATTTGGGCTATGCCCAAAATCACGCCAACTGTCTTAACAGTGACAACTTTTGTCGAAATACGGCCAAATAGGATGCCAAAAATAAGTTTCCGAATTTTACGATACCTAACTATATTTGGAAAGAAATAGCCATATCTTAATAAAGTATCGTTTAATCCTGCCAAATGACGTAAGTGTAAATGAAGTGCATCAAAAATGCAACTGAGAAACAAGGAAAAACGTAGTGTAAACAGCAGATTTTATAATTTTTGCAAATCATCACAACATGCTTCACCCTCCCCCTTTTTTTTTCGCAAAAATTGAAGATACTTTCTGTCGTAGACTCTAAGAACTAAATTTGGAAAATGGGGGCATAAAAATCTCTGGTCTCCGAAGTAGAATGAAGCAAAAAAAAAAAAAAAAACATAATTTATCTCACTTTAATTTTTTTTTTAGTGAGTTCGAAAACGCATTATATCTGTGCGTTCGGTTGCTGTGCTAAGAATTTAAGGCAATAAAACAATATCCAAGCTTTTATTCCAGTCCTGCCCCACGTAGCATAATCTATCACTGTTTCATGAGATCTATGGAAGAGTTATCACATAGTCTTTGCACACCATTTTTAATAGGAAACGTTTCGCAGTATACAAAATTTGACACGTTGCCAAGACAGCGCAAACGAAAAAGTTTTGTAATGGCGTCACGTATCAGATAATTAAATTCAAAATATTGTTTTACTTTGAAATTCATAACAAATCTCCTGATTGATGTTTCTTTATTGTTTATCTTTAAAGGCGTAAATATACATTTTATTACCTGGCAAAATTCAAAATGATTCTGACGGAAGATTTGAGGATGCGACAGTTTAAAAATTCATAAGTCACATATAACCTGAAATTTTAATCATTGGCTACTGCACAGTCAATCGGAAATCTGAGAATTAACTGAATTATTTCGTGACGTAGTTTTTATGTCAGAATCTCTCTTAATCTGAATGGATTTCGAATGTGTGATGCGACAACAAAGTGACTTCAATCTCACTTACGGTTTAAAACTCGGAGTCACGTTAGGCAATATTTATTTTTCTTTTTCCAAATGCACAATTCCAATGTTTGCATTGCAAAGACTACGCAAGCCAGACAGTAGTGGCAATATATATATATATATATATATATATATTTAAGCCGCAGCTAATTAAAATCCTACTTCACTCTCAAATTCATAGAATATCTCCTCATGGTATTCTTAATTTATTTTAAGTTTAAACGAGTGTTGAAAGTTTATTTTATAATCTGTCCAAATAAAAAAATATTCTGACGTATAGATTTGAAGATGAGACAGTTTAAAAATTATTTCTCGGAAATTTTCGTCAAAAGCGAACTTTCTTTAAAAATTATTAAACATTTTGAAATGATGTTACATATTTGCTTAGGTGGCCGGGCGAGGGGGACAGAGGGGGGGGAATTTTTAAAGGATAATTTTCCCTTTTTTCCGACGATGCCAACATCGTTTTACTGTAGCGTTATTACCGTCGTTATAGCTAATTAAGTGAGATAAAAATGCAAAAAATCGCATAAAAGGTTTAAAAAACTTTTCTTATTCGAATTTTTTTTTTAAAATTTCTTCAAGGTATGTTATAATCTAATGAACTCCTATGCAAAATTTGATATGTCTGGGACCGCCCTTCCCGATGCTATGCAAATGACAGACAAACACTTTGCTGTATTTGGATAATTAAATTACATAATAATATATTTTTATAGGGGCAAATAATACTAGAACATAATGTGGGAGTTATTGAAATAATACATGTGCTCAGATCATTAACAAACAAAGTCTAACGCTTTCTTTTTAAGCAAAAATTTTCAACGCAGGCGCACCCGTAACAACGCATCCAGTAAAATAGGGCCCGAAAATAATCCCGGCATCCCGCTGAACGGAACGAAAATGGAACGAAATTCAACGGCAGAGACGTTAAATTTCGCTCACATTCACCTCCAGTTTTCACTGCTAAGCATTTACATTCTTTGTAATACATTACACGAGAAGGCACGTTAATGTTATATAAGTGATTTTGTTTATAATTCACTTCTGTTTGCAAATTCGCCTTCTTTAACTGACAAACCCCGAAGTTAAAAATTGGCATTGACTGTATTTAAAAACGAAACCCAGATCTAGTTATTTTCACTATGGATGGATTCATACCGTCCTATTTCAGGCATTTCAGTTCCTTTTCTTCGATACATTTTCCAAAAATATTTCCATGATTATTCAATATTGTCTGCCAAGACTCATTCAGCAGACTTTCTTTTACGGAATCTCCCTTTGAAGTATCGCTGGCATATTCATAACATCAAAGACTTATTCAAATAATTCATTTCTAAAGAAAGCACTAAAGTTTTCTTGAATATAGTTGCACGTGTTAAAACATGTTTCAAAAGACTTATTCTTAGTGCTTATACAAAAACAAATTACATTTCAATATTTCTATACATTATTATTCTAAAATGTTTTGAATTTTATAAATAAATCGAAGTCGGAAATTTTTTTTAAATCTAGAGCCTTGTCCCTTCAGGGTGAAATCTTTATTAGCTTTCCATTTGAAAGAGTCAATAATTAATTTGAGAAAAAAAATTCCGTCGAATAAATTATGCATTCATAATACTTTTAATTAACGGAGCTTCTTCTTTTTTTAAGTTTTGAAATTTTTTATTTGTTTCCATTAGCTTTTAAATAAGTTAACTTCTAAGTGAATTGTTTTAAGGTGGAAGAAAAATATTACGATGATTAAAAAGATTATTTGTTTAAAAAGTAATTTCATTAAAGATTTTTTTAAATTTAATTTTAGTTTTCACTTATTTTGAATATCTTATGCATCAATGAAAATTGTTTAAGTTTTACTTTCGGGCAAAGTTAAAAAGTATTTATTACTTCGAAACGTTTGTCTGCTCGCATGCAAATACTCCTGTTGATATACAAGTTTGTGTACGTCATTTAACACTGCAACTATTGTAAACGTGCTTGATTACTAAGAAAATATATAGAGGCATCAAAAGGAATTTGTTATGGCATGTTCTTTATTGAAAATGCTGTATGAAGTTCTGATAGGTCTTTTAGAGGGATACACAAAGTATACTACTGCAGTACGGTTTAAGTGCAATGGCTGAATTTTAAATTAACGCTACCTATCAACTACTAACAAGGCAAAATTAATATGTATAGATAAAATTTATTTTCTTAGTCATTTTTGTCTATCTACATATTAAATCAGAAAGAAACTGTTTTGAAAGTCTATTGCAATTCTATCTTTTCACTTAATATTTGAATTCAACATTAAAAAAAATAAAAGTAAATAAATAAATAAATAAATAAAAGCTGAAATGAATGTTTTTGTTAATTTTAAAGTGATTGCGTTTGAGTTGCAATTAACTGAAAAATAATATTAAGTGAAATTTAAACGGGGATTCATTTATTTATAAAATATAACCTATAAGTCCTAAATAATTGACTGTGTTTCATAATACTTATTATTTTCCTCCTAATGTATATATAAATGCTCAAAAATAAATGCAACGTTTATTTGAATTGTAATTTGCCATGTTAATTATGGATTATTAAATAATATTTCAAAAAATTATAAACACAAACTTGTATAAATTTTGCTTTGTTTAAAATCAATACTATTCTTCCAAACAATTTTTGGTTTTTAAAACTTCAACTAATATAGTTAAAAATCAACCCTTAAGGGACAATATGGTGGTTTCTTCCTTGCTACATTTCCTAACTGCGCACTTAAATATTGATACAACCCCCAATCGCTAACTCGATCAGTTTTCATTCGTAGAGCACCAAATGTAGTAAAGGAAACTTGACTAATTGAATAAAGTAATGAAAAAAGTGGTTTGTACAGGAGATTTTAAAGTTAATGGAAAAATAAATGTATGGTTAGTCCTTCAAAAAGTTAACATTTATATAGAAAGAAAACACATTAAGAGGATTCGGTACCACAAACTTTTAAAAAATATATTATTAACTTTTAAAAAATGATTTTTGGTTATTTTAGTGTGAATGTCAAACACATTTAACCTAATGTGTTTAAAAAATAAATTAACATTTAAGCGTTTCACGTTTAAAATTAACATTTTTAGGCATGAAGAAGTTGGCATTGAAATGTTTGTTAATATTTTTACAAATCCGGGACCAATTTCACTCCAGTCGGATTGGACACATGAAGAATTCTCTTTCGTTCCAAAATTAACTGTATAAAACATGTTTAAGTGAATGTATCATAAAGTTTATAAAAAAGACGGTACATTTCTTAGGAAACCAATTTATTATCAACTCTATTATAATTAAGCTTCAATTACGAATGAAATCAACACTGAAAGTCTAGTATCTTGCATAACTACTCAAATTTTAATCTTATAAGACTATATCTAGGTTATTATGTATAATAACATTATTGTTATAATATTATCAGATATAATATAATAGCAAAATTTTATTTGTAATCAAAACAAAACAATGGATATCAATGAAACATTATTTGCGTTATTATATACTACTGCATAATAATATACTTATAATTATATTTAATTATAAATAATTAATTAATAATTATATTTATAAATATAATATTTAGTATAATAGTTTAAGTTCAGTCATAATAAAGTTCACAAATGACAATGAAAATTATCTTGTGATTTACGTTACATTATGTAAGTTTCTTATATTACCTAAATCTAACTTAATCAACTGAGTTCATAATAATTATGTAATTTCGTCACGATAAGCAGCCTTATAATATAATGATGACAGTTATCACAGATCTGTTTAATGAATGACACAATTATCACAATTTAGAGTATTTTTCAATAAATTTTCTTTAAATAATAATTTTGGGTACATCGATTATAAAAAATCAAGTTTGGTTTTTAAAAAAGGATCGTAGGAGACAAACTGTGTCAATCGTGTCATTTATCAGTCGGCTTCTAAGAGAACTACAAATATGGCCAGCGGCTGTAAAGGCCCTTTCAGCTTCTACACATGTCGGTTTTATTGTCAGCAAATAGTCATGAATATAAGACAAGCACTTTCTCCGATCTCCTTCATTTTCAAATGTCTTTTCCTTTTTAATACTTTCCGGATCCGGTAGACGTCTAGTGATGCCGGATTCGCCGTATTACAGGATCTAGTTTTCCGGATTGTAACCCCTAGTCCAAACCAATCGGCGCGGCGTTCGAAGCAGCCCTGTTCTTCTCCATTTACTTTTCTGTTGAATTATGCGCCGGTCTCCCTAAAATGTGTCGTGTCAATAAGAGCCTATCCGATATTTTTTGCCTCATAATTTCAACAACATGCGTGTGCAATGATGTTTTCACAAGCCTATCTATGCATATTTACTAAAGTGGGTTTCATTTTCTTGTTTAGATGGAGAGGATTGTCGAACGCATGCAAGATGAACAGAACGGGGTGCCAGTGAAAACCGTCAAGAGCTTCATGTCCAAAATTCCAAGCGTCTTCACGGGTGAGTGTGTTGGTGATTTTGACTGCCTAACATCAGATAGCGGCTACTGTTCTGTAAACTCCAAAATGCTTTATTTTCAACCATATGAGGCACAGCTAGTTCCATTCCTCAGATATCTGTTGGGAGGATTAATACATCTTCGACGATTGAAACAAAACAGTGATATATATATTCTTAAACAATGTACAAAATGGAGAAAGATTTGATGCAACCACTTGCTTTCTTTAGTATATGTTGTGGAAATCAAATTCATTCATGGTAAAATTGAATTTTTTACACTAACTCTGGAAACCTTAGAAATTCTGTAGTTTCTATTATGCCAAGAAAAACAAGTGAAGTAAAATGGGCACTAAAGGCAGTGAAAGTAAAAAAAAGAAAAAGTTTGCTTATTATTTTCTTTAGCGGTTCATTCTAATCGTTGCAAAAACGTCGCAGCAAATATTCCTCTTTTGAATGATCTTTCCGTACTCTTTTAATACCAAAGGTGTACACAGGTCTTTAGCGCCCATGGGCAAAAATATTTTGCGACCTCTCAAAAATTCTTTACTTAGCAGTTGTGCATTAAAAAAAAAAACAGGTATAATATCTACCTTCATTTTTGAAAAACTAATTTCTTGAAAATGAAGAGAGGCTTTTTCTGCTCTTCTTAGAGACTTTTTCTGCTGAATTTAGTCCCTTTTGGCAAAGAACGTTTGGCAACGACGGCTTTAACCCTTTAACGCGTTTTGCCTCGCTGTGAGGACACAACTCCGATTCCAGATTTAACCACCCTTTACTGGTGGCTGGCTTCACGGCCAATCTATATCGGAAACCCCTTTTGTTCCAGGAGCGCGGGCTCAATCATCTCCGGGCTCTCTCTCTCTCTCTCTGCGAA
Organism: Cheiracanthium punctorium; assembly: GCA_038373885.1. Classification (NCBI taxonomy): domain Eukaryota; kingdom Metazoa; phylum Arthropoda; class Arachnida; order Araneae; family Cheiracanthiidae; genus Cheiracanthium; species Cheiracanthium punctorium. Next base: position 249,856 of record JAWZYV010016502.1, on the reverse strand, counting down.
AAACCAGGAAATTCCCACTCTGTACACTTCGAGAGAGAGAGAGAGAGAGAGAGAGCGAGATCGGTCGATGAAGCGCTTGCCTCCCACCCCCCTGGCGGTGTGGTATTTTCCGACCTCTTCCCTGCGCCCCCTCCGGCTCACTGCTCTGTTTTGTCGTCTGCCCCGATTTAGGGCAGGGTCGTCTTCAAAGACGTGCTCCGAGGTGTGACAGCCCATCCAGAGAAGTGTCTCATTGAACGGGGATGGATCTCCTGGAAAAACTTAACAGGAGAAGTCCAAAGCGAAATCGTTGAGGATGCTGGACTGGGAATAGGAGCTGTGCACAGAGCCGTTCTTAGCGCACAGGTAGTCTTGAGGGGCGTAAAACGTTGATTTTTAATTTTCCTTTCCTCAATTTCGAACACACTCTACGCAATGTAAGGATAAATAAGATACATTTTTTAAAATGCTTTTATCAAATTTAAATCTCAGAAATAATTATTTTTGGACTAAAAAGGCACTTTTTAATGAAAAGTTAACTCAAAAACAACAATTTTTTAAAAGTGCTCATGGGCATATATAAGAAGGGATTTAGGGGATCTGGGCACCCCTTCAGTATACGCACAAGCTCATATTAGAACCAAATATTCACTTTTTAAATCAATCGCTCAAAATAATATACGACAAAAAGATTTAAATGTAATACAAATTTTGAAAACTTTGTATTAAAATATTCAAAAAATTATACTCATTTTTTTAAATTTTATAATTCAGTGCGTAACATGCACAATTTACTATAAACAATTTAAAAACTTTTAGTGCCATTGAAAAATTCCCCAGATATTTATAATGAAATTTACTGTCTATAAAATTTTATAGTAAGATTGACCCCTCCACCTACTTAAATTGACTTCTTACATGAGAAATCTATAGCTACGCTCATATAAGTTCTCCTGGTGCATCTTATAAAAAAATTAAAAAAGCCGAATTTTTACAAACAAGTTAAAAACGAGCATAAAAGTATATAACTCCGAAATAAATTGTATATTCATCTAGTTGAGAAAAAATATTTCATGATATCATGCTCTTTTTCAAAATTTTATGTCGTTTTATTTCATTTAACCTGCATAAATCTTTGACCAAATTATTACTACAACAGAAAAAAAAGGAAAATTACGTTCGTAATACCATTCTAAACATTCATGAGAAATTTGAAACAAATGCGACAAAAAATAATGCACAGGAACATATCGAAAATACAAATCGCTTCAAAAATTCGAAACTGAAAAAATGGGACATTAAAGTGCAATATCTTGACTACCATTCCTTTACATGTCGTTTCTTAAAATATAATACAGAAATATTCCAGTCTAATTTTAAAAATTTAACTTGCTATGGAAAACTAGAAAAGAGCTTCTTTCAAAATTTTGGTCCATTTTCACGTTTTTCAACGTCCCTTGTTCCCTTAATGCACATTTTTTTTTTTTTTTTCAAGCTGCAGATTCCTTTAAATCTTGTTGCTCGGATAGGATGCTGTTTGGAATCTTCTTACAAAAATTGCTTTGGTAAATCTAAGGCTGTGCAACTCAAACAACAAAATACGGATTCATCTGTCTTCAGTCGGTTTTCTTGAATTGCAGAACTTTTGTATTTTGACGTGACTGATGGCGTTTTACGAGAGGGAACTTCTTTCTTCTATGACATATGAGCTCTGCATATGAATATAGCAGATTTTAATTAGATTTTAACTTGCGAAATGTTGAGTAAACTGATTGTTCTTTTAATTCTGAACCTTGTAGGTGCGCATGATGTGATTTATCTTTTTCTGTTTAACAGGGAGTTCTGTTAAAAGAATTACGTACCTCAAAATTAAGGCGGAATTTCTCAGCAGAGTCGATGACTTGTATTGGGAGTTTTAATTAAATTTTTCTAACACAGCTCTTTTCCAAACACAGATACATTTATAATTCCCTCAGAACTTTTCTGACGAATAAAAAAATTATTCGTTCCTGAACAATAACTCACGTCAAAGTGTTGCACAATTTACTGCTGCCGAAAATGATTAATCGTATGAGATGGCAATTTTCATAGCAAAAATACCCTCTGAAACATAGAACCGACGTTATAAATGTGAGAGAAAAAGTAATTATTAATAATTTTTTTTTTGTCATTCTCAGATAAAATACAGTCGAATTGCAGTTAAGAGAACTATCCATTTGCATCAAAGTACATGAAATGACACGTAAAAAAATATGTACGGACGTTACACAGTAAAAACGAAATGCCTTTTTAAATCGCAATAGTGAAAAAAAGCTGTGATATTTTGGTCTAAGAAGGCAGTGGCCATACCTTGGCCGAGGGGATAAAAACACTGAACATATTAGATGGTTGAAGAGTGAAGGTCCCGGGTTCTGGCCTTTCACTCAGCCACCAATCTAACGGTCTGGAATTTTGGGCGGTTTTCTTCAGCTGTAACGTGAATACGTGTTAGAACATCTTAAAAAATCCTCCACCCAAGGCACTCTTCCTTAGGCAGATAGCTCTCAAGTAGCTTTGCCTTAATAACAATACACTAAAGAAGGCAGTAGAACAAAATGAAGACCTTGCAAAAATTTAAACTGAGGCATAGACTCAAGTGTTTTCTTTATGAATGGAAGAAGGTACACCACATGTGAAAACAGGCTAAGCAAAGGGGAAAAAGGTGCTTTTAGATATATTTTTGAAAGTTATAAAAATATATGATGCACAGATATGAATATGAGCTTCTAAAAATGAAATACGACTGCCGATCGACAAAAATGTATATTTGACACGTAATACGAATGTTTTCCGTTCCCTAAACTGTTGAAGAGAGCTTAAAGGATTCTGACCCTTTTGGCAGTTTCTGTTTTTTTAAAAACAATTCTGAGACAGATGCATTTTTAAGCAATACTTGTGCATCCCAAATCTTCTCTATGGGGATTAGCTCACGTGAATGCAGAATGCATGTCGAGCGTCATTATCTACTCTTCACAGTGTATAAAGCACTTCAGTTCTTCTACACAGATGAGAATAGATTCATGACCAACTGCACCTCTGGAAAGACGAATACTTGAAATAGATATAACAGAGAAGTTTATGTGGAATATTGCTGTGATTTAATTATACTTCCAATAGATAGCAAGAGCAATAGTGGCGGTACAGCACATAATACCCTTCTCTTTACAGAAAAACTAAAGTACTCCTTGATCTTAGCGATAAGGTTCCTGTACATTCTAGCGATGGTAATGACAGAGATGTAACCAGGAAAATATTTCGGGGGTGGGATATATCCCGATATCCGTCCAATGGCTGCACTCGTTGGTAATGAGACAATACATCTCTACACTATGTGGAGTCCGTGTGAGGTGAAAGTTGATTAATCATAATGCTAGAATATTGTTGTTGTTCCCAATAAATGTTTTCATTATCCACACCACCCACGCATTATTTCCCACTAAATGTCTACTTCTAACGAAATTAATGTAGCACAAGGACATAAATGATCATCACATAGCCGATCGTCTGCAAATGGTTTATTAGTTAATACCGGAAACGTTGACAGAGTCTTTGATTATCTGATCAAGACTTATTCGATAGAAACATGTTTCTACTTATTTATTTTTTTACCCGTGAATTATAAAGGCCTTACCTTAATAAAGCTTAAACAATACTACAGCAGGTTTTGTTAATTTTCGTTTATAGAAAATGCCGTATGTCTTCTTGATATTCTGTGGTCTGTTATGGCCTTCAGAATACTTAAACGATCTTTTAAAATTTGCTGGTCTTTTTGACGGTTTTCAACATTTTCTTAGGTTCGCCATACCTACAATAAAGAGTCTTTCCTTCTTTTAAGGATCTAAATTGTATAGAAAAAACCTCTTAGAAATAAGAAAAACACAACTAAAAATAATTAAAAATTTGTAAAATAAGACACAAAAAAGGTATTTGTTAAACTATACACGTGTTACGATCGAAAAAATTTCGATCTTCTTTAGTAGCAGTAAAATCTCATGTGCAGACTGGGAGTGGGGACAAAAAAAAGTTTTAGTACCCTATGGTTTACTTTCAGTCCCCAGTCTGTGTTTAGACGTCTACTGCTACTGAGGAAGAGTGAAAAATTTTCGATAGTAACCCGTGTACAGTTTGATAAGTACATTTAATGTGTTTTATTTTACAAACTTTTGATTAATTTATCTTTTAAACACCAGTTTCTTTTGAGAGTTTTTGTTAAGAAAAGCACAAGTATCTTTAACCGTCACATTCGATAATTTGCCCAACCTTTGATGACTATTAAATATAAATTATCGGAAAACTAAATTGTTGTCCTATACTCGTTTATATAGCACCAGAAATAAATAATTAAAACGAAAAAAATCATTTTCTAAATTCCCCTTGATAGAATTTTTACTTTAACTATTCTCATTACCTTCAGATCAGAAAGTCTTCATTCCAAAACAATTTTAATCCGGTAATGAAAAATTCTTATCTTTTACTTCTCTAACTGACTCCCGTTAATAATTGTGATCCCGCCTCATAATTAAAAATAAGTAATAATGGTGGCTTCAGGAACAAAACTCGGAGCTTGAAAAATGCGATATAATTCCATGTTTTACAGATGAGCTTCTATTTTAGTTTTTATAGCCAAGATCTGTTGAAAGGAACGCTCGATGGATTGGTGCATATTCTGTAAAAATAAGCTGTTTGAGGATCAAAATAGCAATTCGATCTAGATGGGGTTCTTTTTCTATGAATTATAGAAAAGTTCTCTTAATTAAGTTTAAAGGTAAACAATATTGACGCAGGTTCGTCACACGCATTTTGAAGTGTGTGGTATTAGATTAACTGCCACTATCGATATTTAACCGTTTTCAGTGTATTGATTTTACTGGAGTGTTGGTGTAAAGTAGAAAACCAATTCTGAATTCTCCAAAAAGTGATTTTTATAAATGGATTTGGAGCACAATTCTAGCGAATGCTTAGTGGAGAGTAGGATACATTTACATTTCTAAACCGTCACTATAACTACATCATTTACATTTTTAAGTATAACTTTTCAAGTTTTTGAATTGCATTTCTAAAATTAGCATGAGTACATACCCTAATTAGTTGCAATCAAATGTCAGTTTTAAAGAACACTATTCATTTCGTTGTTATAGAAAAGTTATTCAAAAAAAAAAAGGTAAAAATGGAGGTTTATATGAAATAGTTGGATAATATGGAATAGGTGCTTTAAACAGTTGAAAAACTAATAATACTTCATTAAAAAATAGCTATTTTTAACTATAAAACCATATTTTTAAGATTGTGTCCAAGGTTATATCTGCTTCGTGTCTATTTGCAAAAGTCGCAGACAACGACTTCTTTCTATGCAGTCAAGGTGAGCCTACAGGGTACAGCTGAAGCATTGAATTCAAATGTCTACTCGTTGATCTTCAGAGAATTTTCCATTACAGAAGATACATTCAGCAACTGTCTTTTCCGGTTCTTTAGTTGATGCCATGCCATCCATTACAATATCACCTAGTATTCCATACTACTCGTCACGTCACCAGGGAAAATGAACCTTTAAACTGATGGGCAAAACACTCTCAGCCAAAAAACTACCACAGTACAACACACTACAACTCTTTTAGAGCACGTTAGTGTGTAATATCAGCATTCAAGTCACTTGTATACTAGTAGGTTAAAATGTTCGAAAGCTTATCTGCAGAAACTTAGTAGTACGAGAATAAGCGGTCAACTCTCACTGCATTGTAACATGGGAAACTTTTTTTAGTAGTTCATGGTATTTTGACGTAACAACAGCACCTAACAGAGCAATATTCCAAAATGTATGAAAAGGCATAGTGGTATTTCTATTCATAAAATGATAATAAAAATACTGTATTGGATGATAACGTATTGTACAAATTCCTACAGAAACACTTCTTAACCCTCCCAGCGTTTGTGAAGTAAAATACCGTCTGCACCATTCCAGCTTTCACTGCAATGCATCCATAATTTAAATTATTTACAATACTCAGGTATCATAAAATATGTTTTGATATTAAAGCTTATGGGTATTTTAGGAGTTAACTTTTTAATAATTACAAATCTTCCTAACAAAATTTTATTTTTTTAATAATTTTAAAGCTGCATGAACATTTTACTGTGAAAACAACTTTACATTACTTGCCCATTTTCAAAACGTTCAGAGGGTTAATTGCAGAAGCTGTGGGCTTTCTGGTACTTACGTATCATCCCAGCGGTCATTCCCGCCAAACAATTTTTTCGTCAAATGTGCTAGCAAACTGTTGCCAATCGTATTCGAAATTATCAATAATTTCTTGTGTCCTGTATTTGTCTTCACGAAAAATTGCTCGCCTTGGCTTATCGAAAAGATGATAGATATGTACTGTTTCATTATTTAATACGCACCCTTGGTTACAATAATATAAAAGAAACAGGAAATGGCTAAAATATGCTTTATCCCACTGCATGGCAACATTTTATTTTTCTTTTATTTCATTTCTTTTCCTTTTTTTTTTCTTTTCTTCTTCTTCTTATTTTCTTTTTTGATGTGCGATAAACGCGCCAAGTACCTAAAATTCGATTAAATCTGTGCAAATATCCGAAAGCTCTCATTTTCGCGTATGCATTACTGTTATTTTGCCATCTTAGCTACAGCGTGACGTAAATAAAAGCAGGCAGTAACGAGTAGGCTTGCTTCATTTGACGTCATTGAACTGTTGATTTAGATTTTTGCGCATGTGTTATTGTTATTACACTAATGTTTACACCTAGTTATTGCCGTTCGCAGGGTAGAAATATCGTCGATTTTAGTATTTAGCGTATTATATAAGTAGATTTATCTTCCATCAGAAAACAGTAAAATGACTGGCTTATCTAGATGATATTCTTGGACTTTTCAAAAGTCTGTTGGTTCCTTTGGTATAAATTGTATTCTTATTAAAGAAAATGAAAATGTAATTTTTAATAGAGAGGGCTAAAACGGCCTTCTAAGAAAGGCTTCAAGCTTCATCAGTTACGTCAACCAGTGACACATTCAGAAAAATTTAAAAGGGGGGGGAGAGAAATTCATTTCTTAAACGTTCTCACTAATTGTTGAAAATACGAAACGAAGACCTTCAATTTGTTACAATGTTTGATATACTTTTATTTTTGAATGTTTCGTTGAGGCCCAGCATTAAGATCACAAGCGTTAATACCTACCGATTACTGACGGGGGGCGAAGACAAATATGCTCTATTTTCCCATCTTTATTTTTCAATTAAGATTTAATTGAGACAAAATGGTGGTGGAGGGACACGTCCCTGCTGCTACATAGGCTACGACGCCCGCGGTTGAGACTGTACAGTCTCTGAGTTCAAATGGACCACTCAAAGACCGATGCCGGCACGCTGATCACAAGACTTCTCCCCTGCGTCTTTTCAATGATGACAGTTAAATGGTTAAGCCGGGGTTCAGGAGGGTGTTAAAATTTCTAACAATAAGTTTCCGTATCCGCAATGAACGGGTTTTTTCGTAAGTACTTCAATAGGTTCCGTTCTACTTGAGAAATTCTTTACTGTATTATTAACCCTTTAATGCTCAGTGGTCGTGCCACGAAACCACCTCTTTCCAACGCTTTCAACTGTTAGTCGCAAAAAATATGGTTAAATGTTCCCAAAGCCATAAAAGTACATCCATTGCCATCTGTCGAGTTAGCTATCAGCAACATGGCGGTCGATCGAATCGCCCCTCGCATGCTACAGAGCTAAAATCCTTTTCTACGGACCGCACAGCCAGTGTGTCAAAAAAGAGTTTAGCACTGTAGCACGTGAGGGGCGATTCTATCGACCGCCATGTTGCTGGTAGTTAACTCGAGAGATGGCAGCGGATTTGCTTTTTCAGCGTTTAGCACTATTCAAAGTTGTTCTTCTGTGTAGATGTGAAAATGGTTGCCCGTTAAAGTGTTAAAAGAGGCCTGTATTCAGACTCGGGGATATTCAGAACGAACGCCAATTACGCCTCTATAACAACATCGCCCACGTACGCAGTTGCCACCTGAAGCTGATGTGGAGTACAAATAACTCTGCATTTTGTGCCCCTTTTCCTAGGCGCCAAGAAGGTTAACAAAGGAAAGTAAAATGAGAAGACAAACCGAAAAAAAAATAGGAAGTGGCTCTTTTGTTGTGGCCTCAGAAAAAGCTGGGCTTTCATTGGCTGTCAGAAGCTGTAATTATGTAAGGTAGCAAAAGAAGAAGAAGGCTGTGGGAAAAACTGTCTTACGTCGCCAAAGTTCTTCATGATTACCAAGATTTTCCGATAAATGTCAGACATTTATCTTAGGTGGTTTTATATGGATGAATAGAGTGAAGGGGCTAAACAAAAGTTACCTTGGAGTAACTGCATTTTTGTATTATTTCTATTTAAAAAAATATGAACTTATGTTATCATAAAAAATAAGTGGATATAAAAGATAAATTTAGCATATCATGTTACAATGACCTATTTATGAAATAAACATTTTTTTACTTGGCATAAATACATTAATGCTCAAAATGAATTTTTGAACATCAATGTATTTGTGTCAAGGAAATGAGATTTTGAATATTTTATTTAATTTTACGGAAAGAACTGAACAAAATGCAAAATTACTGCTTCAAAACAAAGATGTAAAATTTATGTGGGAAGTACGCAGTGTATCCGAGTGTGGGGGAGGGAATAAGACAGGAACATGCTTTATGAACGAGCGTTTAACTTTGTTTGCTCGAACATCCAGCTGATTTTCTTCCCCAGCGTTCGGTCAAAACTAGCAACTATTAACCATTAGATAATGGAATAAGTGGCGAATAGCATGGAGATTAGAAGAAGGCCAGTCAAGTCTAAATTTCCAGAGAGCTCAATGAAACGTCCAGCGTCATTTCAAGATATGGAAACGTATTAAAAATAGTGGATTCACCGAGAAAAAGCTTGGACATGGTCGCCCAAGATCCACGATGGCCAAAGTATATCACCCTCAGATCATTACAACGAGGCCTAAGTGGCATGTTACATCATCTCAACCTCCCTTGTTACTTCAGTGTGGCTACAGAAAGCCGAGTGTCGAAGGTTACTGTTTCCAGGAGCTTTAAGAAGACCTGCTATTCCGCTCCGATCACTTCTGTGAACAAAAAAGTCTGTTTAGCATAGAACAACAGAGTTTTCTGTATGGATCGAAATCATGTTAGATGCCTGTACTCTCCTCCACGTCTTTGAGAGAGATGCAGTGGAGGGTGTAAGAGATGCAATCTTGGAGTTGGACATCAGGGGTTCAGTTGGAATTCAGGGTTGAAACTGGACATCAGATTTCGTATTAATGCAGACGTGACAAGTCTCGGGATTTTGGCCTGAGTCTCAGGCTTCTTTTAACCTATTTTGAGACCCAGGATTTTTCTTAATTTTCTCAGGTTTTTTTAAGAGTTTATTCAGAAATTGCAACTTTCCCCAATTTTATTCATCAGGCTAGCAATTCTTGTTCCTTTTATGTTGATCAGGCTCAACAACCTGAGGACGTTTAATTTGAAATAATGCGTTTGAAGTTATAAAAAATTATTTTGCATTAAATGATTGCTCATTATTTATCCGGGAATATGGTCGAAATATAAAAGCTGTATGAAATTAGTAAAATTATTTTTTCTCAAAAAATTGGATATTTCAAATTTTAGTGTTATAGATATGCACATAAATTTCATATATGAAATATAGTTTATATCATATAGTTTATATGATATGTATTTTGATTATTGTTTTATATTTTCGGATATTTCTTTTTTGCTGATTTTTGAAGCTGAATTTACATTATACAACTCAAGTAATAGGATACTAAGTTTATTTAGACACACATGACAGTCAAAAAAAGTATTGATTATGCGTGCATTTTATGTTGAAAAGATATATGCATTAAAAAAAATCTCAGGCTTTTCGACTTTAAAAAGCAAGATATCTAAGGCTTTTCGACTTTAAAAAGCAGGAGATCTCAGGCTTTTGAAGTTTGGAAACTTGGCAGGTCTGTTAATGGACGACAACACGCGGCCACACACAAATAATCTGAGGATGATTTTCTGAAAAAAATGAATATTTTTGCAGAAGAGATTGGACAACTAGATCTCCAGATCTCGCGCTCTTTAGATGTTTTTCTTTTACTTTACATTTATTAATTTTACTAGCTGAAGTACCCGTCCTTGACGGGTTAGTGAATGCAAATTTCCAAAATGCAAGAACTTTCCTCAGCATTGTAGGAGTACACAGAATGGATGTAGTATGTTGCCAAAGTAAAGAAAGCGAAGTTATAATTTTTATGTATTGTTAAAATATAACAGGTTAGAGAGTAACTAAGTAATATCATTTAATTCGCTTTAGTCGTAATTATGTGATGCGCGAACGAATATTTACGAATATTGAAATAATTTTCGCAAAATCTCAAAATCTAATCAACATTTCTGAAAAATTGGAAGCCTAGAATTCAATTTGAGTAACAACCTATCATGTCACCCAATTTCGTTTCAGTCCCTGCAGTCTTTATTTCGTGATGCTAGAACAAAATTTCAGTATTTTAAAACGATTTTCGCAAAATCTCAAAATGTAATCAAAATATTTTAAAAATTCAACGCCTATAAATTAAGATTAGACACTACCTATCATATCACTAAATTTCGTATCATTCGTATTAGTCAGTTGTTACGTGATGTTTGAAGAAATATAAACGTATTTTGAGAGAATTTTCACAAAATCTCAAAATCTAATAAAAATGTTTAGAAAATTGGACACCTATAGTTTATGTTGAGCAACCATCTATCATGTGACTCAATTTCATATCATTCGCTTTAGGCGTTATTACGTAATGCGGGAACAAAGATTGACTCAATTTTAAACGATTTTCACAAAATCTCGAAATCTGATCGATTGCTTTTTAATTAGATGCTTATAGTTTAAGGTGAGTGACCACCTATCATTTAGCCAAATATCCTTATTTTGTGCTTTGCAGTTATTACGTGATGTGCGAACACAAATTTACGCAGTTTGAAAGGATTTTCGAAAAATCTCAAAATCCAATCAAGATTTTTTAAAAATTGGACGCCTATGTTTTAAGTTGAGTGACCAACTATCATGACACCCAATTTCATATCATTCGCTTCAGTCGTTTTTACGTGATGCTTGAACACAAATTTACGCAGTTTGAAACGAATTTCGCAAAATCTCAAAATCCAATCAAGATTTCTCAAAAATTCGACACCTATGTTTTAAGTTGAGTGACCACCTATCATGACACCCAATTTCATATCATTCGCTTCAGTCGTTTTTACGTGATGCTTAAACAAAAAAAAAGCGTCACGGACAGAATGACAGAACGACAGAATGACAGACAGACAAACTTTTTTTTGAGGGTCGCATCGGATTCCCGGTTGCTTGAAACGGATAGAAATCGCAAAATTTTTGAATTCCAAGAAATGTACAGACAAAAGTCTAATTTTATTTATATAGATTTTGGGGGAGACGGAGACGGCGGAGTTGCCACGTGCCTCATCAGAATTAATGGTAAAATTTGGTAAGGGGGGACCAAGACGATACAGAAATATTGAGCTATACAGATTTGCAAACGCTTTCTTATGGGCATATTCATGGTTCATTTAGTGTTGAAATGCTAACCAAACTCCCTTGCAAGGTTTAATTTATTTACATATTTATTTAAAAAAAAAAACTCATTTACAACTCCATAAACTACAGGCCTTAATTATCAGCTGTAACTCATCACAAACAATAACTTAGTTTTAGCACAACATAATCACACTTTAACACTTTTTAAAAGGAACTATTAACGAATACATAGAAACAACATTTGCGAACATTTTCCCTATATGACTACGAGCCGTCTTCCTTCCTGGAAAGTTTGTCTAGAAATTCATGCATATATTCTGCATACATCTGCATTGACTGTAAAGTGAAGAAATAATTAATCCTTTAGATGGTTTCATGTATTTTTACTACGAATTCATGACTATTAACCTCTCCTGATCGTAAACACGCGACACGTCCATTGCACGCGGACGTTCCTGACTGCGCATTGCTTCGCCACGCCCAGCACTAAAGCGCCAGTGTGATGAACTGCGCTACCGTATATTTATTATTTTTCGAGCCTAGGAAACTTTATAAAAAGAATTAAAATGGAAGTGAGAGAGAGGGCGGAATCTGCTGATACTACTTATGAAAATTATTAGCGTGTGTCACCCAGGGCCATTGAAACTGGCTGCATGCACTTTGACGCTTTGGACAAGTAAGTTAGGAGATGTTAATTTCCAAGTTATTTAAATTATAATATGAATATAGTGTATGAATTTACGCTAATTAGCTTATTGCGAAATTCTCTCTCCTTAAAGATTACTAGGCAGAGTGTCCCAAAATGTAGATTACCGACTTTTAATTCTTTATCTTTTAGAGGTAAGTGGGCAGTGCAAAATGAAAAAATATTCAAAATAAGGTCCGAAATAAGACTCTGCCCGTTAAGAAAATATTCCTGTCGTTGATTTTCGAAAAGTTACACTTTTTAAATTTGTACACGAGCCCCGTACAAAATAATTCCCATTAGTAAAATGGGCCCCAAACACTCATGAGGTGATTTACAAAATTTGAGAATTATACCTTTAAATTTCTCATATGAAGACTAATATAAAGAAGAGATATGAAGATAAATATAACGCCGACTTAAACCTCTTTTCCATGGCTCTTGAAGGGAAAAAAAAATCACGTTGAATGATCGCATTTCAGGGGTCGTACAGAAATTCTACACTAGCAGTGAACGTTTGCTTTCAAAATCATGTATAGCCCCCGATCATCTTTCTTCAAAGATATCTGTGAAACGCTGTATGATGAAAGGCGGAAATTCGGTGCATCCCTTCATTAGCGTATGGGGCATATTTTACTAACTGAGAATGTTTTCGTACGGGGACCGTGTACAAATTTAAAAAGTGTAACTTTTTGTAAATGAACGAAAGGAATTTTTTCTCAATAGAGTTTTATTTCCGACCTTATTTTGAACATTTCTTCAAGTTACACTACCCACTTATCTCTAATAGATAGAGAATTAAAGCCCGTTACTACCTTTTTGGGACAACCTGTATAAGTTGATTCCAATAAACTATGTGAAACATCCCCTGAATGGACATTTACTGTATTCACTTTACTTCAAAAACATTTCTATAAATCACTCACTTTATTAGAATATAACACATAGGGTAATTCCGGAATAGATGAACCACCGGCTGAGATGGACCAGACAAATATTTAGTTAATGCGCCTCTTTACAGATATCGCAAAAATCTCAGTGAGACATTCAAAGACATTTTGTAAGGCGTGCTACTATTTGATTCGCAAAAGCATAATAAATTTTCAGATAATAATCATTGTTGCTGTTGGTGAGTCAAATATTTTTTTTATATGGTTATAATTGTACAATTAAAGGTTTTGTTTTATATGTAATCTATCTGTTTTGATGATGTAATCTCGGGGAACATGTAGGCTACTTGTCATCCGGACGATCAGGAGAGATGGACCAGACGGGAGAGATGGACCTCGTCTAGGCGGGAGAGATAGACCAGGCTGCTGGACCTAAATGCTGGAAACACGGCAACAATGGTTTTCTGGAATGCGGAATAATCCCTTTAGACCGTGATGTGATACCACATTATGTTTATTTATCAGAAGGTGTTGAAATTGAAATTAGTATTGATTTAGTACCCTCCCTCCCCAACCTGCAGTAAATAGGGAATTCAGTTTGGGGGTATAATGGGGGAACTCATTTAACAGAATATGTTTCTGCAGTAAATAATAATGCTGAAGTTGATCCTGCTTCTCTAAACACATCTAACAAAAACACCTCTGAATGTTTTACGCCTACAAAACTTTTGGAGTAGATATCTCCTGTACCAAACGTAAACAAAGTAAAGGCACTAAAAAGAAAGTCCCAAAATGTTCCCACCATTTTAAATCCTTCAGAAAATACTTTGAAAGTAAAGAAAGAAGAAAAATTGGAGAAAGAAAAAAAAAAAAAAGAGATCAAAAGAAGAAAAATATTGAAATAAAAAAGGATTTTGACAACAGCAAGAAACCAAAGCGAACCCAGAAAAGGAAATTAATAAAAGAATTTCAGTATTCTTCCTCATCTGACTCTGACATGGATATAAACATTCAAGAAATATGTGATGACGATGATGACACTATAGAAGATTGGGACGAAAACGAATGTGTGGGATGAGGCGAAAATTACAGTGAGACAAAGCAAAAAGTAGATTGGATACAATGTGTTTCTTTTTTGCGTTGGCTTCATGAAGGATGTTCAAGATTTGTAGTAACATGCTATTATTGTGGTAAGAAATTAAATAGCAAGACATTTCAGCAAAACAATCTTAAATCATAGCACATAAAAACAATTTCATAGATATTAAATGTCACATAGTTATTCACGTAAATTTAATAAATTAATTAAAATTAATTTAATTGCTAATTAGTTAATTTTAATTTTCATGTTACGAAAATAAACATTTTTAAATTTAATACCTGTGAAACTTTTTCATTTTATGGTGGTCCATCTTTCTCATTCATATGGTCCCTCTCACCCGGGCTACTCGGTGAGATGGACCACACAGTAAATATTTTAAAAAATCATAAAAAATTCCTTTAAATACATTATCTTCCGCATTAGGATTTTTCTAAGTAATATCATACACTATATGAATGTTCTGTGAAAAGTAAAAAAAAAAAAATATATATATATAAATATATGTGTGGTGTAAATTCCGATGGGAAACATTTTACACTCGAGAAAGGTAATTTATTCTGTTCTATCGCATAGTGGAAGCAAGCAATAACACGGAACTCCATGCCGATAGAGAGTTGTACAACATTTTATTGACATTATCAATAATTACAAATGATATACGGTTAGTGCGGTGGCTGGCAAAAATAGCGACATGAAACGTGACCTTACAGGGCAGAGACCAAAGCGTGAAGTGTGTGTGAAAAAGGTCTGAGAACCGAAAGATAACCTGACGATGGAGCTGAGCGCTAAAAGGAACTGTCGCCAAATAAATGGCCAGATTGTAAAAATGAAAAGAAACGTTGGGCCTTACATGCGTATGCTAAAATTTAAATGTGACACACCACAGGGGGATCAATAGAGATAAAATGTAACCTATGCAAAATTATTAAAACCCCGTGGGAATGAAGAAAATAAAATGATTCTCAGACGAAAGGCACCAACAAACTGTATTGCAAATGCTAAAACCAAAGTAATTTAAGAAAAAGTTAAATAGCATTATGGAGAGATGGGAGATTTTAAAATGGCAAAGAGTATTAAATTTAGAATAGGTGAAGGGAAAAGAGTAGTAATTATAAATGTGTGAATTAACTGTAAGAAAATTAATTATAAATATGTGATTAACTGCATCACAATATAGCTTTTAGAGAACGAACAAAAAACGCGGTCCACACGCTTAAATATATTGAGTAAAATAATAATCAAACGGAGTATATTTTTACTCAATTTTTGACTTCAAACAGCCATTCTCCCGATTGAGTAAAATTTGCTCCATTAATCGACAAAAATCAATGGAGCGAAAAATTCTCAATTTTTGAGCATTATACAACAGCTCCATTTAGGCTAAATAATAATCAAAAATGAGGAGTGTCTGTCCGTTTTTGATTGATATAACTGTACTCGATTATTATTTAAGCTATAGAATGAGCGTTTTTACAAAATCAGCCATTTTTTAATTAATATATCTGTACTCAATTAAGATTATTATTTTAAGCTATAAAAAGGGTGTTTTATTAAAATTTACTGTTTTTGATTAATATATTGAATTATTCGTTTTCTTCATTTTTTATTATCAGAGCTGTAATCCATGATTATAAGCCCGAGAAAATAAATTTTAAATCAAGGCAAATGCATTACATATATCTTAATACACTATAAAAAAGTATTTTTTTAATAAATAGAATATAATTTCACTATAGTCTCTAGTTATAAAACGAATTCACAGTACAGCCAGAATACAGAAATGCAATCATGGTTAAACCAGCTGTGAGATTTAATTAAAGCAGCAACCAAATTTATTTACATGAAAAAGGTAAAATACTACTTACTCACTTTGAGTGGAGATATCATAACTTCATTTGTTTTACAACAGCTTTTTATAATCCAATCGTAAGAAACTATGTCATAAAGCGAAATCTTTACCTAAAGCATCTCCTCCATATCTAGGCTGAATTTATTTCACAACTCTGAATATGAAAAAGATGCATTTGGTATTCGGATATAAAACCAAATTATCACAAGCGAATACACACACAACTAAGCCGTGAGCCACGTTTGTGACTATGAACCGTTATCCGTTGAAGAGCGTTGGTCACGTGATAGTAATAGGATATGGGTCGTGGGGGAGAAAAGAGACAGACAGAATACTCAAATAGACAAAAATATTGTGAAAATTGAGCTAAGTAGAATCTAGTGAATCGGGAGGATTGAGGCGAATTGAGGAGATAACAAATTATTGTCTTTAATGATTATTTTTTAGCGTAAAAGGATTTAAATCAGCCGATAAGAAATTAATTCAATAAAGGAGTGTTAGTTTTAATATATTTAAGCGTGCATCTCTCCCGGAATTACCCTATAAGGTAGAGACGAGACAGTCCTTTTTCCTATTTCTCCTGAATGGGAAAAATTTGTGCCTGAAATTTATCATATTGCCTGTCCCTTTCGAGATGGTTCTCAAAAACATTCAGCGCATATGACCGCATGTTGACGTCGTTTCGACAGAACTCTTCTGAGGAAAAGGTTAATTTTCGATCCGTCCACCTCAACTGGTTCAAGGCGTTCTTCAGCTGCTGGGGAGACAGGTCCTCAGAAGCTCCTTCTAGACCCAGACGTTTAAGATACCGCAAGCACAACTCAACTATGTAGATAAGATCTTTCTCCTTCCCTCATACAGACTATACAAATCCATAGAGCTCCATAATGCAGTCACATATAATTTTCTTCGGAATCACTTTTCGAACCTAAATTTACCCGCTCCGCGATGCATTGGGATCGAAATCTGGTAAGGCGTGGTATATGGCAGCAAATTATCTGGCGTATCATAACCACATGCATTTTGAATAGAGATCTATAAATACAGCTGCGCGCGAAACTCCACCTTCATGGGCTACTTTCTCCAAGCGCTTTGAACTAGCCTGGCGTGGCCAGACGACTCGACTACACCTCGGCAAACTGAGAGCATAGGATCGTTTTGAGGTTTATTATACAGTACGCATGCTTTGTGTAAGACACCGAAGTAGCAGTACCTGAGAATTACAGCGGGTTTCTTTGAAAGTGCACCTTGGTTCATGTTGCTGTTGACCATAGTTCGTGAGCAAATGATAGCTCCGACCTAGCGGCCACATTTTTCCCCCTACACCACAAGTCTCGGGGTTTCTTGCACGCAATCTAGCCTAGTAAAAAAAAAAAAAAAAAAACTAAACTCGGTACTAGCTTTATATTTTCATTGTTGTTATTGCTGCTGTTGTTCTTTAAAAGAAAGCCATTTTGATTTCTGAGGGGGCTGCTTTCATTGCTGACTTTGATGTTCTTTTCATTTGTAAGAAAAAGAGTATTTGCAGAAGAAAAAAGGCTGGACAAAATGAGTAATAATGAAAGGATTCGAGAAAATGGCTTGAATTTTGATATAGAAAAAATTTAGTTTAGTTGATAAAAGAATCTTATTAAAAGCTTTTATTCAGCTTCGCTATTCTATAGATGGTGTGGTCGGAATAGCATTTTTTCATATCTTCTGATTGCTGTTTTACCCACATCCAATCATGCCGCAACTTTGAAAATTTAGCTACAAAGATTAGACTTTTGGTGACAGTAAAATATTATAGGAAAAATTTGATAGAATGAATGCTTGTTTTGGAAGGAGGGATTTTCCTACACGACAGAGAATCTACTCCTATTCAAACCGTATCAAATAACAAACAATATAAGAGCACTAACAGATCTTTGAGTTTTGAAAGAAGATTTTTCTTTCTAGAGCTAATTTTTTATCAATCAGATAATCTTAAAGCTGTTTTTTTTAAATCTTGGAATCATAATATTTTTGAACATCTTTAAAAATGAACCAATGATGTTCAATACTGAACGAAATTGGATTCGTTAGAAAGTTGTTGTAAAGTTACTTTATTTCTCAAAAGAACAGCACTAAACTGGAAAAGTAACAAATGCACTGTAAGTGGCAATCCATTAATTGTGTCACGCAGAGTGACAAAGTATGACCTTGACAGTAAACCATTTGACGCGCTATTAAGAGCGAACATAAAACTTTTTAAGTTTTCTTCTGTTCTCTTGCCGCGCCCACGAACTTCAGTTATTGCAGATAAACTAAAGGGAATCTTCTGAAAATAAATCTATTCAAACGCTAGCGTAAGCATGAGCTGAGCTTAAAAGGGCGTAAAGAAGTTGTACGTTTCAAACAGACAAAGAAAAGCCACGTAATGCATAATGTACATGCAGGATGTTTACAGTTGAGAAGTAAATATTTTTCTTACACTGTAAGTTGTAAAATCTTGAACCCGAAATATTATAAGTATTTAACAGTATTCTTTTACTATATATATATATATATACAATGTGTTTAAATTCCTTTTACTTACCTAAATACCTTAATTAGAAGACATTTTTGAGATAATTTAAATGTATACATCTACTGCAGAAAGACTAACTAAATGATAAGTATAAGCAATAGTTATTTTTCAACATTTTATCACAAAATTGATTTATTTTTTTATTTATTTCTGTATAACCGATAAAGGAGGACTCTTTTTTCGTATCAATTTTGTTTTTCATTTTTAAAATATCACGATTATAAATTATACTGCGTATTGTATTTTATCGTGTGTTGAGGGAAGCCTGCTCGAGGAGTATTTGCCTAAGGAGAGATGCCTTCTTTCTGAGGAGTACTTTTTAAGGGGTTCTAACATATAATCACTTTACATCCATCTGATGAAAACCGGCCAAAACTTCAAATGGTTAGATCGATTGCCGTGTGGTAGGCCAAAATCCTTCACCTTCACACTTCAGTCATCTACCATGATTAGTGTCTTATCCACTCGGCCATGGTGTATTCCCACAAAATTCAAATTCATGAATTATATTCAGTATAACAGTCTTAAAAATTTTCTACTAAAGTTTATAATCTTTCATGCTTAGAAATGACACATAATTGCTTAAAATTCATTCATTTCACATAAATGTTAACGTTTAAAATCAAATGATTTAATTAAGATCAATTACTACATTAGTTACATTACACTCACAGCTTTTTCGGAGTGAAAATAGACAAGAATGTCAGCCATTGGCATTATTTACATTTTACTACTATTATGTATGATATTTACTAAATAAGAAAAAGTAACAGATGAAAAGTAGAACATCAGTAGAATGAAGTAGAGATTATTGTATCGACTTTATCTTTTACTTAAGACATCTCCAAGTCTGAAATAAAGACCATTAGAGGTCTATTCCTAGTATAATCTATCTCAATTGATATTAAAAAAAAGAAAAAGAAAAACTACTTTAAAATACATATATATATATATATATATATATATATATATATATATATATATATATATATATATATATATATATATATATATATATATATATATATAATATATATATATATATATATATATATATATAATATGTGGTACAATCCTGATGCCTAAAATCACTTTCATTTATCTAGATTTTATGGAATAAAAATGGAGAATCAATTATTCTTGTAAAAGTAAAAAAGGAAGATAAATCACTCCAAACACATTATTATGAAACAATCTCCTCCACAATCTTATCTGCATAAATACGGCGAAATACAGTGTCATTAACGTTTAAACCTTTGACGATCCGTGAAACCACCTCATTTCAACGCTTTCACTGCTAGTTGCAAAAAAATATACTTAAATGGTCCCAATGCTGAAAAAGTGCAGCCGCTGCCATCGATCCATTTAACTACCGACAGCATGGCGCCGGATGTGCTATTCGATCGACCGCCATTTTGTTGGCTGATAAAAGTATCGATGGCAACGGCTGCACTTTTTCAGCATTGGGCAGTCTATCCAGTTAGTCTGCTACATAGGTGTTAAAATGCTTGCACTTCAAAAGGTAAAAACACGACGACATATATTCCCTTTTTGTGTCCATCATCACCAAGCAACACATTGACATATAAAGGAAATTCTGATGTCACGCTTTTTGCGACGAAGGAAATAAACTGACTACACTACGAAGGAAATAGACTGACTTGTCAACTGACACACTGACAACGACTGAAGTCTTTTCTGATAGTCCAATTGTACTAAAATCCTAATTCTAAATGATACACTGAACACCTTCTTTTCAATTAACTAACCCTAGAGTCAAATCTTTGATAGATACTTGATCCTGTAAAAGAATAAATCCTCTTCAGACCCGACATAAATCTTACATCTCAAATTAAAGAACAATCTCAGAATTGTTTTTTTTTTAAACCTATTACACTTAAAAACGACTTCATTTAAAAGCGTATTTTTAAATAAGTTTTTAAACCAGCGCCTAATTCCCAATCTTTGTTTCATTAGTAAAGAATCGTTACCACCCACAAACGAAGACTGTCAAGAAACTTTTAAACGTAAATGATGTCCGACAAGCTCTTTTCAGCTATATGAACTTTGAAAAAAAAATCACGAACTTAACTGAGGAAATTTCAGTAACATTCAAATAATCTTTTCTGTAACTGCAAACAAACGTAAAATAACGGCACACGAAAAGTAAACTCTGTGCATCAGTGTACAGAATTTACTAATTCACATGAGTTAACCCTTTTAGGCGCAACCCTTTCCCATTGCTGAAAAGGGGCAGCCGTTGCCATCGCTCGACTTAACTACCAACATGATGGCGGACGATCGAAACATTCATCGCGTGCCACAGATCTAGAGAACCTTTTTTGACGCAGCTGGCTGTGCGGCACAGTCAGCTGCCGCACTGCCCTTTTTTCAGCATTGGGTAAGGGTTGCGCCTCAAAGGGTTAAATAACTGGTGGGGAAATCGATTGAAATTACTTCTTGTGTTTCTCTAAGTGGACTATTGAATGATGCAACATACTACACCATTATTAAAAGAATATATGTCATACCAACGCACATTAATGACCAACACCAGGGAAACCGGAGCATGTTTATAGCAATTAGAGCACGGACAGACGGACAAATTGTAATCATAAACAGTATACAGATTTTGTTGGAAAGCTTTAAAAAGATGTAACAAATGGATTGCTGCTGAGCGTTTATACGCTTTGGGCGAAAAGAAAAATATCCACTAGAGAGAAATCAATAATTCTATGTATTCACCAGAACACTCTTGGCCGTATCCCTTTTTAAAATTTTATAACATTTCTTTTTTTTTTTTTTTAACCATGATGTTTTGCTATAAAACGATATTATCATCTGAATCTTTCTTTACTCAAAATTTATTATTAATTTAAACGTGTTCTTACATAACAAGGGCTTCGATCGATATAACCTCGTTGTTTCACCTGCTGAAGTTTTCGACGGAAGGTTTTAGAGAAGGGAAGAGAGAAAGAGAAAAAAAAAATATTAATAAACTTTCTGTTAGAGACTTGTGGCATCATTTCGGAATTACTTGAATAAGGCCTTTTGTCGACATAGTGAAAACAGCTGAATTTTACTCATTATCTGATGCGATAATTGCAGAAGGCGTTCGCGGAAAAAAAGTGTCTGTTTTAAAAAGAATTTTCACATAATTTAGGTAAAGACGGAATGGATAAAAATCTTCCCTCACGATAAAAGCATGCTTCTAATTTTTTCATTAAAAAGCTGCTTATAATTAAGTCCTTTTGAAATAAATTTTAGAATGACGTGACTCGGGTAATTCACCCAATTCTAAACCTCTTTCTTCGTGAAATAGCAAATGCACATAGAACAGAAATTCTACGTTTTATTAATTGATTAAATTTCACTACAATATTGAATAAATTGAAACCTAGCGGTGTAATATTTAGTGCATTGTGCTACTTTGTCACAGGTTGGGTGGTTCGATTCCCGGGGTGGGTAAGGTTGACTCAACCTTTCATCCCTTGAGTGGGTCTATAAAATGCGGTCCAAGCTTCTTGGGGATTAAACTTCAGGGACTTCTCATCTGGCTGACCGCCTGGCGGGGTATATGCTTCCGCACTCCAGAGAACATGGTCCCGAAGGCGTGGATTAGTGCAGGCCTTGGCCGCCCGAGCGCTGTTTGAACAAATGTTTAGTTTTGTAATTATTATTATTGTATTGTATAATTATTATTGTTGTTTATTATTATCATTGAATAAATTATTTCAAATACTGAATCAAACATCCATAAATTTAAGTGTAGGCTGATGAAAAAAATAGTACTTTAAGCTGAAAGACACAATAAGAATTAGGATTTGTGCTCTATTTAAAAGATTGTTCTAGGGATGTACTTATTCGAAAAATAAATTTACGCTATATAATTATTCTAATTAATTAATTAAACAATTAACAAATTATCAACATAAAATGTGTACATTAAACGAGAAACATTTCTTTATATACCATGATGCTCTTTTTAAAATAATAATGTATATACATGAGATATTTTTTGTTTATATCTAAAAACTATTGATATTGCAATGTACGGAAAAGTTTAACGTTTACACATATATATAAAGACATAACTTAAAAATTCATTATTTTAGGGGATTGAAAACAATCAGTCCTCCACTACCTATCAGGGACATGCTTTAGAGCCTTAGCGGCCAAGTGCAAAACATATTTAACGGATTTTCAAAATTCTTAACTCATATTCAATTGCGGATCTTAAAACGATACCTCTTTCTTCCCACTCGTCCTACCATCGTAAAAAAAAATCTGGAGTGACTCCACTCGACTTTCCGAACACCTACGATTAAGATCATTATCAAAGATTTAAATAAATTTTAATCGCTAAATAATTCAAACATATATACAACATATATAATAATTCAAACATATAAAGCTCAATCGAATGCGCCGTTTAAACGTAAGCGCACTTTCAAGAATTTCTCCTCATATGCCATAATGAAAAAAAAAAAAAAAAATTCGTCGTAGCTCTGTAGAAAAACTATAAGTCCTATACACATCAAAATCAATACCGGTCTTATAACATATATACCAAGTTTGAGCTCAATCGGATGCACCGTTTAGGAGCTATCGTGTTCACTCACTCACTCACTCACACACACACACAAACACAGGCGCGTAGCCAGGAAAATTTTTCGGGGGGGGGGGGATATGAACTTATATGTGTATAAATAGACGGAATTTCATCACTAATCCAAAAATTTCGAGGGGGGGGGGATATATCCCGATATCCCCCCCCCCCCGCTGGCTACGCCTCTGCACACGCACACAACTCTTAAAAATAGCATAAATGAATTCTGAAGACCTCAAAACGTGTAAATACAGCAAAATCTCGAAGTCAAATTGTTTCATGATTACAATACTTTCCTTATATGGTACATGTTTGGAAAGTAAAAAGTCTTTCCACTAATAACTGTAATATATTTAATTCGATACGTTTCTAAGAAAGTTAGATTTTAGTATCTCAAAACTTTTTTTTCAACACAGGTATCAGCAGATTAAATAATGCCGTAAAAAAATATTGGATAATGAAGGTTTGTTTTAATTTAGTGGGGGGATCTCCAGGGCCTCCGAGAGAAATTTTATAAGGTGGAACAGAAATGTTCCCGGGTCCCCTCTCCCCCCTCCCCAACTTGTTTTTGCCTCAAGAAATATATTTTAAATTCTGCCCAATTTTACTTTAAAAGTAGTTATTAAAAATAAAAAAAGTTAATATTGTGGGGTCATTTTTATTCTTACCTAAATTATAATTTTAATAATAGTATTTACTATCTGTAATAATGTATTATAAAAAAATGAAGTATCATTACGGTATTTTTATAACCAGATTCCAAAATCTTCCATTGACTTACCACCCTCGCTGTCTAACATGTGTTGCAAATCACCATCACCAACAGTGTGTTATTTATCTGAAAATGCATCAGTTCATATTTTGCTATAGTTAAGCACACAGTTTCGAAAATTATTTTTTTTTCTTTTAGTGATTTTTATATAGTATGCTAAAAGAAAAGAACGAGTAAGGAAATCTTCATATTTAGCGATTTTTTATTCATGCTTGAAGATTAAAAATATATATAAATGGTAGAATTAGCATATTTATTATTTAATTTTAATAATGGCTTTTCGTGCCTTTTTACTTGCAAAATTTCGTATTACATCATCAAAATTAATAGTTCTGGCAATGTCAGATTCGATGCTTAGTCTTGCTAAGTCTACAAGTCGTTCTTGAGACATAGCTGATCTTAAGAAATTTTTTATGAGTTTCAATTTGCTGAATGATCGTTCAGCAGAAGCTACTGTTGCTGGAATGGTTAAAAAAATACCCTAAGGGCAATGCAAGCATTTGGAAATAGATCGTTCAGTTTATATTCTGTTAGTATGTTCAATAAATCAAGAGGCTTTAATTGATTTTCCTAGCTACATGTGTGAGGGAGGGGGCGAATTTTTGTATTTTGCACCATTTAGAAAAATAGCTAGGACCGGCACTGCGTTGGGTTGTGATTTTTTAAAGTAATTTTTTCAAAGTAAAGATGTAGAAAGGAAATTTGTAGTGTATTTTGAAAAATTCACGGGCCCCGGGGTAGTGCCCCGGCTGCCCCCCCCCCCACTTCTCGCTGGGCCTGGGGATCCCCTCCCTTTTTTTACATGGAAAGAGATGTTTTGGATGGAATGAGCAATTTATCAGTGAAGTAAAGGAATTGAGTTTGTTTCTAAGATTTCGTTTTCAGAGAGTCGAAGCTTATGAGTTTCTTACAGGTAAATTGGAAAAAACTGGATTTTCTGAAAAGAGTTTTTAAGGAAATAGTCCATATGCGGGAAAAAAGACTGAACGAATTCGAAATAATAATAATAATAATAAATTAAAGATTTTATTACTGATAATGTAGGAAAGACTGGTTTGTTCGTTGTACAGCAACTGAACAGTTTTTTAGCGGTCCTGGGTTTCGCCATCTTTCTTAAGCGCCGCATTGGTACTGATAGACAAAATTTACACAGCAACCAGCACGTACTACTGATCTAAACCATAAGTGAATATTTTTAAACTGCATGCAATCATACATTTTTTTCTCTAATCCATCTCCTCCTTTTGAACCTAAAATCTACTAAATTGCGATTTTCCTTTTCTAGCATTTTTTCCACCCGCTAACGAACTTTTAAACTGCCCATTTTTATTCACATTTTGTTTTTCAGTTTATGGAACATTCCAAAAAGCAGACGACATGTGGTTATTGAGGCTTAAATGGGATAAAGCCCTTGTGATATTAAACAAAGCTGGTCAAAGTGCTCCTAATCTATTGTCTAAACAATGGAGCCTCTTTCTTGTTTATCAACAGTTGGAAATTTGAAAGAGATTACCGGGCGGGCGCTGAAAGAAGATTAGAGCTAATTTTCCACAAGTAGCAATGCTATGTTAATTAAAGTGGTTGAGAGGATATTTTAGAAATCATGATACACGACTAGCCGAGAATCGTTAAGATTTCTGGTCAAGAAGGAATCTCATTTCTAAATTTAGCCATTATTTTTAAAGATTATCTAAAGCTCTGAGACTATACGCATATAAGCTCATAAACTTAAGCTGTAGTTCTAACGGAGCTATATGCATTAAAAGGAAATACAGAGGCAAAGTTTTAGAAATAATTTTAGCTTTGTGCAACTTATACATTATTAAAAAACACTAAGGCTCAAAATCATTTCAATACACAAAAGTTGTTGAGAGCTAATATGGCGGGGAAAATCCTAACACTATAAAAAATTAGTTTAAAGGCATGAAATTGCGGTAAAGCATTTTTAAGACTAAGATTTATATTATTAACCCTCTGAATTGCAAGCATTTCCACATCAGTATCGAAGACCATATAGATAGACTGTCCAAAGCTAAAAAAGTGCAGTCGTTGCCATTGATCCATTTAGCTATCGACAACATGGCTCTCGATCGATCGCCATGTTGTCGGTAGCTAAATGGATCAATGGCGACGGTTGCACTTTTTCAGCGTTGGGACAATGAACCATATTTTTTTTTTGCGACTAGCAGTGATGCGCTGAAATAAGGTGGTTTCACTGCACAGCACAACCATCGCGCATCAGAGAGTTAAGTTGTACGCGGGAAGGAAATGGTAAGTACTATATTGGCTACAATATTGATTTCAAACATGCGAACGTGCATGCAGTGTCATACAGTTGTCGTATCTCATTTCGTGGAATAGAGTTCCATGAGTGTTGCAATTCGATCAGTCAAATTAGCGACGGCCCTTGCTAGGCGTGGATGACACTCGTCGAATAATGTTCCATGCATACTTAATAGGGAAACTGTCTGATGATATGATTTAGAGCGTTTAGAGTACATTTACTGGACACTACGGAAGCGGTTCGTTTTGTTCGAAAATACAGTACCACCAGGAATAGTGCTAAAAAATAGGTTTAAAACCAGTTCATTCTCCAGTCGGTAGTACATTCATTTTGACAGATTTATAGATATCATTTCTACAAAACCATTGCCGAGTCTGGAGATTACAACTTGTTTAGTTCTGATATATTTTAAAATAAAGTTCTCTAGAGCTATTGTTTCCTCAAACTCTAAGAAAATTGCGGCCTAGAGAAAGTTGTAGTTTATATTTCATTTATGTAAGGTTCTGTAAATCACATAACAGGAATATAGCCAGGAGTTGGGTCATAAAGACCTGGGCATCCCCCGAAATTTCGAATTTTTGTATATTGGATGTCAATAATCAAGCTTTTTTGTGTGAAATTTTGCTTTTTACACTATTTGGGACCCCAGCAAATTTTTTATAGCTTCGTCGAACTCCCATAGAAGTTGGCACCACTTCATTTTCTGCATTTGTTGTGATGAGGGTATTCAAATAAAAAGCTCGTTTAATGATATTTGGTGACAACTCTTAGCAAAATTCATTTTATTATTATTATTATTATTATTATTATTATTATTATTGGACTAGAAATTGTGTGATTTATTTAATTATTAATTTTTAAACAGTGGGGCAGTAGAATTTGAAGATTTTATTTTCTTATTTTATCCTTATTATTTTAATTTTAATCTAAAAGCTCTTAGAGAGTTATTGATTTATTATTATTATTATTATTATTAGTTAAAGGATTTAGTATTACTTTTATTTATTTATTTCTTATTAGTGGGTTAAATATTCTTTTTATAGCTACGTTACAAACAGAGTTTGGAGACTTGCACACACAGGCAAACGTTTTAAAAATTCATATTCACATTATGCATTAGCTGTAAAAATAAACCACGGTGCTAGATTAACGATCCAGCAAACGATTCTTTTCGTTAACTTATGCCTTAATACTTAATGCCACGGGATAAAGCTGGGAAACACAGCTAGTATTTCTATAAATGTTAATCGTTTCATTAGTTTCCTTATTAAATGCGTGAATCAGTCAAATAATACCTAAAACAAAATTTCAAACACATGCAAAAGAATTGTTGCTTGTAACCGCAAAAGTTTGGAAACATACAAAAACAGTTTGTTCTGAGAAAAACTTAAAAATAAATTAACAAGCAAAAACAGTGTTTTAGTTTTGGTACGTTAGCTAAAAATCTCATTAAGTTACAAGACATGCCCCACAAAAATCTCTGTAACATTTAAGTAAACAAAATTTTGTAAATTTTGACACTATCAGTTTTTTTCAATAACCAGTGAGTGTTTTAAAGTGATACACAAATCACAAAATTTTTAAAGTACAGTTTGAAACTGTAAATCGCTAAATTACACTTTCATTTCTCGTTGTGTTTTCCAATTAAAAGTTTCAGACTTCAGCCATTTTTCGTATGATTCGAGTTAAATCAAGATAATGCTCCAGCCATGTTGTTGGCGAAAATGATTTGCTGAACAATGACGCTCTTGTTCACTTGGCGGGCAGAAACTCGAAAGGGATTATTGAATATTTGGCGAAGAGGATCAAAGGTTATCCCCTATGCAGTCATGTTAATTTAATTAGAATTGTTTATTCAAACTAGAAAAGTAGAAACGAGCACTACATACTGTAATGCAATATTGCTATCGGATGCTCTAAGCTTCATAATCACTGCGTTGGAGCTGGTAGTGTTTTATAAATTTAATTATCTGGTTTAGAGAAGCTCTGAATAGGACATAAAGTAAAAACTTTTTTGAGAGAGGGAAAGATTCTCTAATTACTATTTGTATCTAAGTATTTTACTGTCAAAAATACAGAGTATTTCGGATCGTAGAGAAATATAGAGAACTTGGTGGATCTACAACTAGGTAAGATATGTAAATCAAAATGTCTTCTACGATACCAGCTACACGAAATCATATTCAACGAAATTGCTAGCCAATCAATAAATCAGTGCATACGTACAGCTTAATTAGACTTAATAGCTTAATCCGATAATCTTAAAGTTTAGCAATTTTTATGTTGTCTCCATCGTACATTAATAGCAAATTTAAATCAATTGTTTGCTAGACTATAGTATATTGTGAAAAGAAATTATCTAAATCGTTTTTTAAAATTTTCTATTTTACAATGAAAGGTAATGAAAGTTTTGGAATAATTTTATAGGTTGTAAAACATTAAATTTTGAAAGATTTTATGCGATGAAATACTTACAATTTTAAAAAGGCACTAATATCATAATGCATCTAACGCACCAGAGTCAGTAATTAAGTAGCTTATAAGTCACACTACTAAAAGAATATCTCGAAATGAAAGAATGCGTGTGGACATAGATATAACTTACTAAGGGCAAGAGTGGGCAATTGTCCCTCCCTAAAATTCAAGAAAATTCAGACATGACCTGTTTGCAATAGAAAACATTTTGCCCCTCCTGGCCCCAATTATACATGTTGCTACCCCACTGTTGCATGCCAATTTACTCCAATGCGCGTCGATAATTACGTGCAAGTGTTTTAAATCTTTAGGTGCTAATTTGTTTTTCAAATTTTTATTCTGAGATAAAAATATAAAACATACGTTTCTGTCTGTGAGTTTACAATGAATTTTGGTGTAAATTTGCCCTACCAGTGACTGAGAGGTTCTGCTTTAGAAACTGGAAGGCGGGAGGTGCCAGCCCAGACAGCACATAAGCTTAAATCAATCTTAAGATTTGGCTTGGCAATGCAAGGTTGGCTTAAGCTGGATTTTGACTTGCAAAGTGCGGTGATGGCGCCATCTGTGAAAGAGAATGGACATTAATTGTCTAGCGTCCTCAAATTTGTTGAAAGTTCGTAAAAGATGTGTTTTAACGGGGATGGGTTTTTTATTACCAGTGCCATATTACCGGCAGGGCAAACGGGGCAACTGCCCAGGGCCTATAGATTTTAGGGCCCAAAAATCTTACATCTTACACTTTTGTAATTTTAAAATAAAATTACAAAGGATAAAAAAAAATTCAGAAGTTAAATAATTTTTTTAATTATAAAGTATGAACAATGAAAATAATTCAAATTTACATTTGTATAAATTAATTTAAACTTTTTTTTAATTCTTCGAAATGCTCTATATCGATATAGCATACCAATATATGTAGGAAAATAACTAACCACATTTGTAAAGAGAATTTTTAGCATTAAAAAATAGCAAAATTTTTCAATTATTTGTTATTATAAGAAATATTTACAAAAATGACTAAAGTGTTTGTATTCCATACATGTTATGTTAGCAACTGTGATATAGCATTTCGAAGTAACGTTTAACTATCTGTTTCTTTGATTTCAGATTACTTAACACAAAATTTGTGTTAAGTAAGTAAACCCATTCTATATTTCCAAATATGGAATTCTTCAAAATAAAATACAATTATACTACGAAATTGATTTCAAAATCAGTCGTTTGTCTCGATTTTGGCCAGCGCGGCAGTATTGCTCATGAGTGTTGCGAAAGTTTTAAAACATGTGTTGCTCTTAAGTTTATATTATGTTTATTTCCCTATTAGTAGAGTCTCTAAATCACACATAAAATTATTTTAATTTTGATGCATCCCATGGAAAAAAAAATAAATAACATATCGCCCACTTATCAATCTGGCCAGAAAACCGCTTAATAATTCACTTCAAACTTTAGTCATATGTGCCCAACGCTCTGGTGGCTGAATGGATAACGCTCTCGGCTACTAATCGAAAGGTCCCGGATTCTATTCTAGCCACGGACACTCGATGGAAACAGCTTAAAATTACAGCATAGAGGGGGAAAATGCGCGGAAAAATAAAGTATGTGGGGCGCGGGCGCCCCGTGTATTTAGAATTTTTTTTTTTTTTGAAAATTTTTTAAGCTTGAAATTAAGCTTGAAATGTCAAGCTTGATTCAAGCTTGAAATCTCGAGCTTAATGCAAGCTGGGCAAGTGTAAACTAGAACACTTGATTGTAGCTTGCATCAAGCTTACACGACTGAAATTTTCAAGCTTAATGACTTGATAAATCAAGCTTGCTGCAAGTTTGATGCAAGTTTGCTGTGCTGTCTGGGAGGTTTAAATCACGGTCACACCTCTCGACCTAGCCGTTCGGAGTTTTCCGTTGTTTTCTCCGAAAACTTGCGTAAATACGGACTAGATTTCCTTAGAAAGTCCCGCACGGAGGGCATTCCCCCTATAGGCTTAGGACCCTAGTGCAGTCAATCGGCCTTAATCCACAAACACAAACATTAGTGAAAATTTGGATTTTCACTTCAATAAGAATAGGCTTGTAACCTTTTTAGCTCCCTAAATATTGCCTTTTATTTATATTTATATCCTTTTTTCTGGGGTTTGGGGCTTTTTTTTAAACCTATTAAATCAGTGGCATCATCAGTACTAACCTACTCTAAAAATGCATTACCTTTGTTATAAGCTTTAAAATACTTGCAACAAAAAGAAGAAACAAACTATTTAGAAAGTGCTGTATTATGCTAATATGCTTAAACTTTATATTCTTGCAAAATAAATGTATTTATTGAAATAAATTGTAGAAATTATGCGGGATTGTACACATGTACCGGCATTCCGAACCTTCTCCATAAAAACATTTTAAACAAAGCGACATTATTCTGATTACTATCAATGAAAACGAAGCAGCGACAACATTCGTAAAATGAAGATACGAAATGCAAAATACTCTCTTTTTTTATTCTCTTGCTCTTATCCCTCGTTTTACGAGCCATCCGGGACGGCAGACGACTTTGTCATTGACTGGAGCTAATTCCGGATAATGCTCCTGCAATGTTAACGAAGACAGTCGAAAGTGCTTTGCTTTCGACAATGGCGTGCCTGTTTACCAGGCTATCTGGAAAATCGGCAGGGATTATTGGATGCTGCCGAGAGGAGGGAGATCAAAGGTGGGCCGTCTACACAGGGGAGTTAATTTAATTAAACTGGTTGAACTGAAGTTTAGAAACGTGGAATCACGTACGACGGAATGCAGCGCCGTTGTTTCTGGAATAGAATAACCAAGTTTGGCTCTGTATTTCTGGTTCTGTAGGAGTTGAGCGACTGAATGACTTTTTATAGACATTATAAAGCTTAGGTGGTGGCAACACAATGCAATGTTCTTTTCCAGGCAATTTTCTAATACTCGTACACGGAGATATACTATAGGAGTGGACACTCTCCATAGCCGTAATGTTAAACTTTTGGTACCCCAAATAAGTTTCAATTATGTAAACATTGGAAATCTAGTGACGTGCAGCGATCCTAGCGGCAAAAGAATAAAGCATTTCCCGTGCTAATTGATAACTCATTTTACTTGTTTTTAATTTTCCGACCTAGCATGTGAACGAGATTATTAACGCGAGCAAAATATTTCTTTCGCTTTTGCTTACATGGTTGCCTTAGTAACAAATGAATAAAAAAAGATTTTAAAAAATGTTCTATCTTAAGATTATTAAAATATATTGAGTTTATATTTGTGAACGAGTGTGTATATCGTGGCTCACAGAAAAGAAGTTTTTGTCTGTCGCGGTATATATTTACATTAGAAAATGGTGCGAGTTCTTAATGTAACATGAATTTAACATTTTAACATGAGTTTTTTAGAGGCAATTTAAAGTTGTGTTAAAATTTGTCACAGCATGAAATAAATGTAAATACTGCTTGTTTGAGTGTGATCGTCATTGTAAATAAACACTTTTTAAATATTGCATTCACACATACAACATTCTTCTAAATTTACTACTATTTCTTAAAATACAGCTTTTGGGCAAAATAACAACACGACATTACATACATAATATTACTTCGCTTCGAAATTATTGCCTATATTAATTACGAAATAGTATTCTAAGACAATTAGGTAATTAAAACACACCTGAAGCCAGAAATTATTATATATGATGTTCATAAGTCTATGTATTTCATATTTTTTTGAAGTTCCGCTAATTCAACGATCTCCATTTACTTCGCCTGGATGGAAAAATAAACAACCTGGATGCGCAGAAGCAGGAGATGCGCAGTTACCCATTGTGCGTAGCGCCATCTGTTTGCAACAACAGCATTATCCAACTTTCTAAGAGAAGTGTCTCCTCCTATACATTTACCTTCGTGTACTCGTAACTCGTAATTGAAGTTATTCGACGAAGCAGAATTTTCAAAACTGCCGAGTTGTTCCACTCCTAACCTTAACATTTGCATTAGAAAAACTAACCTAAATTTTGAAATGGTGAGCTTCACTTTACTTTATATAGTTTATTTGCAGTAGTTTGCTTCTTGAGCTCCCCAGTGCATGATGTGAGCTACTTCAGCAAACAGATCTGATTATTTAAATATCGCTAGCCACTAGCTGACTACACATCTTACGACCAAAGAGAATATTCTTGCGAGGACAAGCCTTTTCATAATCTCTGTATCACACTACCTCTATAACTAATTTTTAAAAACAAGATTGCCTCATTCTAAATCTTAAAATATTCCTCCTAAATTTTAATGTAATCTTTTTAACTCTTTGATGCACAAAGCACTGTTAATCCGAAAACAAAAAATTATTTATATTGACAAAGTAAAGTATGATATTAAAAAAGAAAAGTATTTTTAATAATTTTAGTAATTACCTTTGCAGTAATGAGGAGTTGATTAAAAATTGTCAGCAAAAGTGTACTACCATGTAATGATTTAGAAAAAGGTTAAATATGTGGTATGTTTTTCATGCCACTATGCTGTAAAGAGTTAAAATGTAGGGATCATAAGAGTAAACATTATGATATGCTTTGAAACAAAGTTACGACTTTAAATCTTCATAGCAACAGTTTTATATTATCTTCCCATTAAAATTTATTTCTTTCATGAGGATATATCTATTTGATATATCTTCAATCGATCATCCTATTTTAAATTTTAAGCGATTACGCTTTTGAATTGCAATTGAACATTTTGGGAATTTCTATACCAATAACTGCAACTTAATGAGATTTTGCAATAATACATTTCTTAAAAAAAGGATGAATCTAAGGACATTGGTGACTACTGCACCGTAAACTTAATGAGTATATAAATTGCAGACTTTTCTAATTTACTGACTTCTCACGAAAAGAGGGAGAAAAACTTCAGGCGAGATAAAAGATAAAAACACATTGCTTACTTTAAATATATCCGGCAAAAAGGCTTTCTTAAAGGACCTAACTGAGTCACTTTCTGAAAGAATTTTCTTAAAAAATAACAAAAAAGGGGCCAATAACCGCTTTCAAGTTTCAAAACTCTCTCTCTTTTCTTCTAATTAGATCTTTTAGATCGCACCCCCCCCCCACCCGCACACCGCCTATGAACTCTGTCTTTCTATGCAATTGCAAAGAAAAAGTGAGCGAAACGCCTACAGTTTTATTAACTTCCTTCTTTTTTTTATTTCTTTTAATGAATTTTACATTAACGAGAAAATATTTTATTTCTGAGATTTTTGTTTTATTTCTCTTGTATCGGTAAAAGTTAATTATAGGCGAAATTAGTGCTGCGTGAGTTTCTCAAACACGCCTTCCTCTGATATCACATGTAATGTACATAACTTTTTTGCGATTTCGTAATTATTTTATTTTTAAACTAAACTGCGTACGGTTGTTTGGACTAGTAAACGATTGAAATCGCATTCGCATTAGAAGTTTGTAAGGAATAAAAGAAATTTTGACCGATTATTCACACACACACACATATTTAATAAAGACGTAATCAAATAATGTACTAATGCCTGAAGTAACCCAGATTGGTTGACCGCTGATTCAAGTGTACTGAAGTGTAATTATACCCTATGAAGAAATATATCACTATACGCAGACATTTTTTAAAGGGAAGAAAATACTGTGTAAAGAGGATGGCTCGCCTTTTATTAAATTAGGAAGTTTTTCAATGATTTTCTGAGCAATATTTCATGCGTTTTTAATCAAAATCTCAAAAACAATCAATCAAAGAACTTTGTGTAGTTAGTAGTGGTCATATAAACTCATTTACAAAATATTTTTAAAAAGTTTTTCTTCAATATAATTTTTTTTCATTATTTTGTGATTTACAGATTTCTTTTTTTCTATCAGACCCCACTTTCGTTTCAAATCCATGCATCATTCATTGTTCCGGG
Source organism: Cheiracanthium punctorium (assembly GCA_038373885.1). Lineage (NCBI taxonomy): Eukaryota > Metazoa > Arthropoda > Arachnida > Araneae > Cheiracanthiidae > Cheiracanthium > Cheiracanthium punctorium. Next base: position 215,110 of record JAWZYV010016502.1, on the reverse strand, counting down.
ATAATGGTTTATTTTTATTTATTTATTTATTTATTTTTTTGCATCTGCTGTATGTATGCATTTGCAGTTTAAAAAGTTTTTTTTTTTTTTTTTTCCATCTGCTATACGCTTCACGACATTTTTTAAGGTAAAGAATTGTATCAGTAACAATTTTCCCTCTACAGCAGTTTTCTGGAAACAAATTTAACAATCATTTCTTAAATCCAGTTGGATTCTTAGCAAAACATTCAGAATGAGATTAATTACCGTGCAAATTACTTTCTCGTCTCGATTCTGTTATTGATATATTTGCTTCTTTTAAAACTTCTATACGTAACGTATTTTTTAAAAACGAAAATGTAACGGGTCCAAGTTCCAAACTATCTTCTGAAATTTGTGAAACCCAGTTATTTATTTATAAGATGAATTATTTGAAGTTTTACCTAGAAAAATTTGGGTTCTTTTTAATAAAGAATTTTGAAAATGATTATAAGTTTATGATAGGGACACAAAAGTGAGTTTTGAAGTACACCATAATAGGTCATTAAAAAGCGAACTTAGGGGATCCATTGATTTGAAAAAAAAGCAGGCTTCTTAAGGTGAAAAAATGCATTACACTGAAAAAGAAAATGCCACTAACATCTAGTAAATGATTGGTGAAACTAGAATTTGGGTCTATGTACTCCCTATAAATACTAGATCATAGAACGAAACACTTCTGAACCCACTTACCCGATTTTTAGATCTCTCCTCTATAAGCTGGTTCTTGTATCCAGATGAAAATATCTGTAAATCAATGCGTAACCTAACGGGTAGACTCACAAACGGTAATTCTAGAGCAGGAGTGTATCTAACGATAATTTCTCGTTACACGAACTAGTCATTCTGCTGTGATTCGCTAAAACACTACGGACTAGACATTCTTGACCATTTCGTCTTTACCAGTTGTGTGTATTACCAGTTGTGATGCTACTCGCATAATTCTACGATCTATTCCACTAGTTTTGGGAGCGATATTTTTTTTTCTCCGTGTATAAGTTCGGAGCGTTATATAAATATTTTATAAGTGGTTTTTGCTATTTACAGTGGACTCGACTTACGCGAGGGATGCGCTCCAAGAATCCTCGCATAAATGAAAATTTCGCGTATACGGTTTTTTGAAACAATAACACAAATATTTTAGAGACGCTTATAAACACTCCTCTAACTGTTTCAAATTATTTCCTGACTATGTATTAACATTTTCCACGTAAATTAATGAACAGATGAATGCTGGCGCTTATCCATTCGCGTAAGATAAGATCGCGTTGAAGAGCAAGTCCCCTGTATTGAAATTTTTAACATGAGTCCAAGAACTAACATTTGGTGATTACTAACACCGCTCTCTAGGCGAGGTAGTTTTTTTTTATATATTATGAGGGTAGTTTAAATTTATTTATTTAAGTCAGAGGTTCCCAAACTTCTCAAAGTCGTAGTACCCTTAAGAAAAGTAGAATTTCCTCACAACACCCTCGTCATGCTATATATGTTGTATACTGCTGTTATAGTATATATGCATATATATATATGTGTGTGTGTGTATTTATACAGAGTGTTTCAAAAATAACGATCCATTTTCATGATTAGCATGTTTGAATTCATGCATAGAACAAGGAACATATACACATAAGAATTTAATGAAGTTCGACATGTCGACCCTGGATATCAATGCACAGAGACCAGCGTTCCGACACGGAACGGAAAACGCATCCTTTACAGGTGTGATGCTGTTGATTGCTTCCACAATCTTTGCACGCAGCTGATGCAAACTTGTGACTTTAACCCTGTACACAAGGGGTTTGATATAAACCCAAGCGAAGAAGTCAAGGAGGGTTAGATCAGAATCGGTGACCATATACGCTGTGAACGTCTACCGATCCACCATCCCGGGAGTGTGTGGATGAGGTAATCGTGAACAATGACAGCAACGTGGGGAAGACCCCCATCCTGTTGGAACACAACGGTATTCAGAATTCCACCAGACTCAAATTGTGGTTGTAAAAAATCTCAAGCGTATCCAGGTAAGTTGTACCATTTAGCGTTTCCTCATGAATATAGTGAATTATGAATAAAGTGGATGAGCTAGTCTTGTTCCTCCCTAACCACCGTTTTGTTCCGGATGCATCTTTCCCATTCTAGCACCTCATAAGGATTGCTGTCGGGCCATATTCAGCAGTTGTAACGGTTCACTATCCACATGTGTGAAATGTTGCCTCGCCTGTGCACAGGATGTGGTCTAACAAGTCATCGTTTTCCACGGCCTTCAAAAGGTCGTATGCATTGCCATGCGGGCTGCATAATCTTACCTCCAAGATCCTCTTGGATCTGATCCTCCAAGTGATGCTCTACGTGCCGCGCCGTTTTCTTCAGAATAAAGCCAAGAGTACGCCAAACAGTGGCTTGAGGTATCTTCAACTTGAGGCTCAGCCGAGAAACAGACAAACGCTGGCTCCTCTCAACTGTCGCACGAATGCTCTTGACGGTATCGTCAGATGCTGATGGCCATCCAGGACGTTTGTCATCCGCCACGTTACCAGTTCGTTTGAATTTGTTCACAAGTAACCTAATACTGTTCCTTGTTCCTGGCTGTTTTCGGTATTTTCGATGGTACAGCTAACGCACCTCCTCACACGTTTTATCACCCAGTTTCCAGGAAGCGGTGGCTATTCTTTCTTCTAAGGAGAACATATCTTCAAACACCTGTGAAAGAAATCAATGCAGTAGTGTTTTCATGGAAATGGATCGTTATTTCTGGAACACCCTATTATATATAAATACAGGGTGTCCAGTGCTAAGTGCCCAATAGCTATTTCCTAAATCGTTAGTCAGAGACACTTAGTAGTTCCAATTGCAAAAATGCTTTAAATTTTATAATCTATTATATAAAAAACACTCGAAGTCAATAAATAAATTCCTATAAAAATTAAGAAACTTAAATTTTTATACGGTCCCCCGTTCCTATCAGTTTCTTTAGAAAATTTTCCTTTATACAATTTCATTCACAATAAAAAAAATAAAGTTCGCTCTTCTAAGACCAAAGTTCCCCGAGTTATGAAGCACCAAACATTTTGACTTGAGTCACTTTTCAACTTTAAAAAAATGTCCCATTACGGTAAATCGTTAAGGGACCCAGTAAATATTGAAATTTTAAATTATTAAGTTTTAATTACATTTTCTAGCATAATACGGAGAAAGAAGCAAAACTAATTTTAGAATACTAATCTTAGGGTTAAGTCAGGCTCCATAAAAATCTATCCGGGATCAGAATTATTAAATCGTATATATGTCTAGCATGCAGATGTGTAACACCGAGTATGCTACTCAAAGTACAGGACGAGTTTTCTACGCGGGTGCATCTTTGCATTGCAGCCGAAGGAAGCTATACTTTGAGAAAATGTTACGCTAACAGGATTTGTAATATTATTATAAGTTTCTAAAATGCATATATTTGTACTTTAAATTGTTTTATTTCCTAATTTAATTTTTAACGAAGCGTTTTATTCTCTTGTTTTCGCATTTTAAGTTATTTAACACCAGTTCATTAAAAAAATTCTATTTTCAGTATAAGCTTTATTTTTATGTTAATTTATCGGATACACATATTTAAATATTAATCTTCTTTAATGCAATCTACAATCGTAAAATAGTTGATGAAATTGCTAATAAATGTCACAAGGCTCAAAACCCTGTACATTAATTTTTCTCAGATTCATTTTGCATACAGCCTTATTTTGCATCTCGAATAGTGCTCTAACTTTAAGCAGATGTAACTCAGCGAATTTTGATCGTAGAAGGACAAATTTTTTGTATTGTGCGTGAAATTGTGTAAGGAAAATTTTTCTAAATACAGTGGCCGCCACTTAATTGGATCAGTGGCTTTATCGAATCAAATCACGGAAAACGGAACGGGATGATTCTCTTCAAAGCCGACGCTTTTTCGAATCAGCCGCTTTATTGGATCAAAAATCAGTCGCGCGAAGTGATTCAACTAAGCGGTGGCCTCTGTATAACTGATAGGACCGGGGGACCGTAAAAAAATTTAAATATCGCCATTTTTATAGGAATTGATTTGTTGACTTGATTGTGTTTCTGATATAATAGATTGTGCAGTTTAAGACATTTTTGCAACTGTGTGTCTCTGAGTAACACTTTAGGAAATAGCCATTGGGCACCGTTAGCACTGGACACCTTGTGTAGATATATATATATATATATACTAGCTGACCCGGAAAACGTTGTTTTGCCATATAAATTATTCCTAGGATTATTTTAGTAGAAAGAAATGACTAACTTATTGTAAGTTTGTGAGGATGTGGTATATGAGTGGAAGAGGCATGGAGCGCCGTGAACGATGCTGGAATACAAAAATAACACAATACCAAACATATATTTTTAATTCATTGTAATTTATTCTTTAAATTTATATATATAGCTAATTACAATAATTTTACTAAAAAATAATATCAATCCCTTAACGCAATAGAGTATACAATATTTTTTGTTATCCCATCTTTAGATAACTTAAACAAACTGGATGCCCACTGTATGGTTTGTCCACTCGAGAGCATGCCACGTATAACTGTCCGTGTGAAAAACATGGCGTGCTCAAATCTAATCCACAAACAGACATAGTTTGGCCTTGAGACTTATTGATAGTCATTCCATAAAAAATTTTACCCCCTCCCCCCCCCCCCCGAAAAAAAAGGATGAAAATATGAAACACTTTCAGATTTTAAATACGCACTATAGTGCTATAAATTAAAATCGTATCATAATTTATGCGTCGTCCCTATTTTTCGTCCTTTTTCCATTAAGTTGGAAAGTGTTATCATTATTCATGACTGTGCTGTATTTTTCTACCTTATTTTATAAAACCCATCTTTGGAATCGAAATCTATCTTAAAATCGCCTACTAAAACTATTTTACAATCTTCGCCAAGTATATCACAACTATACTTCACCGTTTTATATATTGTTTCCTACTTTAACGCCTCGACTCTCGCCAAGGAGGCGATGATTAAACATATGCAGTTACCATGACGATTTTTTGCATTTATGTAGAAATCGTAATTTAGAATTAAAATGGCGATTTGGAACAACATGTAAGTACAGCATGCCGTTACATTTTTATTTATTTTGGATTACCAGAGTTTTTATTTATTTATATATATTATTGGGTTTATAGAGAATTTTATTTATTTTGGATTAGTTTTAATAATTAAATGTCTTCAAATTTCTTAACTGGCGCGTTTATCGCTAGTTTGTTTACTTTAGTTATCACCTAGTTCTTTTGGGTGCGTTGAAACGGTACTTACGTATTATCACGGCGGTCACTTCCGCCAAACTACTTTTTCGTAGATTTTAAATACGTTGCCAATCGTATTCCAAACCATCAACAATTTCATGTGCGCGGCATTTATCTTGGTGAAAAATTGCTTGTCTTGCCGGACCGCCGGGATAATACGTAATTACCGTTGAAACTTGTACATAACTCCCAGAGACCCATGACTGCAAAGCTCGCCAAAGTACGGGGATTTTTTAGGTTGGCGAGAGTGGGGACGTTAAAATAGAAATCAACTCTTTCTTGTACCATAAAACACATCTTTGGAATCGAAGTCTATCTTACAATCGCCTACTGAAACTGTTTTACAATCTTCGCCAGGTATGTTCTTCCTATAGGCATATTCCAACTATGCCGCAAAGACATGGAATGGGAATCATAATCCATGAGTGTACCGTGTTTTCCTTTCTTGTTCCACAGAGCACTTCTTCGGAATAGAAATCTATATTAAAATCGCCTAATAAAACTCTTTTACAATATACGCCAGGCGTTTTCTAACTATACGCGAAATATATTTATAATAAATTGTCGCGTTTTGGCACCACATTTAGCGATCAATTATCAAAAATTGCAAACCTTGTGCGACTTTCAACATTTTATTAACTCCCCCCCCCCTCTCCACATTATTTGGCAAACACATTTGAAAAGTGATTCGACACGCTAATGTCTACACAGAAATCCTGATTGAAATGAATAGCACTCGGGGGCTAAACATTTTGGGGTGGACCGCCCTTCTGACTTAGGGGTATGAGACATAGTTAAAAACCTATTCTATGACCTAACGAATATACATAGAAAATTTCATTAAAATTGGTCGAGTGGTTTCGGAGGAGTTAGGTGACTAACACTGGGACAGGAGAATTTTATATATTAGACTAGCTGACCCGGCAAACGTTGTTTTGCCATATAAATTATTCCTAGGATTATTTTAGTAGAAAGAAATGACTAACTTATTGTAAGTGTGTGAGGATGTGGTATATGAGTGGAAGAGGCATATGGAGCGCTGTGAACAATGCTGGAATATAAAAATAACACAATACCAAACATTTATATTTTTAATTCACTGTAATTTATTCTTTACATTTATATATATCTCTAATTACAATAATTTTACTAAAAAATAATATCAATCCTTTAACGGAATAGAGTGAACAATATTTTTAGCTAACACAAACAAACTGCATGGTTTGCCCACTCGAGATCATGCCACGTATAATTGTCCGTGTGAAAAAATGGCGTGCTCAAATCTAAGCCACAAACAAACATAGTTTGGCCTTGAGACTTATTCATAGTCATTCCATAAAAAATTTTGTCCAAAAAAAATAAGAAGAAGAAGATGAAAATCTGAAACATTTTCAGATTTTAAATACGCACTATAGCGCTATATATTAAAATCGTATCATAATTTATGCGTCGTCCCTATTTTTCTCTCATACTCCATTAAGTTGGAAAGTGTATATTATTCATGACTGTGCTGTATTTTTTTTCTTGTTTCGTAAAACCCATCTTTCGAATCGAAATCTATCTTAAAATCGTCTACTAAAACTATTTTACAATATTCGCCAAGTATATTACAACTACACTTCATTGTTCTATATATTGTTTTGAATGCGCATCATAATACATGCGTATACCATGTATGTCTTTCTTTTGTTGATTCCTACTTTAACGCCTCGACTCTCGCCAAGGTGGCGATCGTTAAACATATGCAGTTACAATGACAATTTTTTGCATTTATGTGGCAATCATAATTTAGAATTAAAATGGCGATTTGGAACAACATGTAAGCACAGCATGCCGTTACATTTTTATTTATTTTGGATTGCCAATTAATGTAGTTGTAATAATAAAGTGTCTTCAAATTCCTTAATTGGTGCGTTTATCGCTAATTTGTTTACTTTAGTTTTCATCTAGTTCTTTTGGGAGCGCCTAAACGGTACGTACGTATTATGCCGGCGGTCACTTCCACCAAACTACTTTTTCGTCAAATTTGCTGGCAAACTATGCCAATCGTATTCCAAACCATCAACAATTTCATGTGCCCGGCATTTATCTTGGTGAAAATTGCTTGTCTTGGAGGACCGCCGGGATAATACGTAAGTACCGTTGAAACTTGTGCATTACTCCCAGAGACCCATGACTGCAAAGCTCGCCAAAGTACGGGGATTTTTTAGGTTGGCGAGAGTGGGGGGGGCGTTAAAATAGGAATCAACACTTTCTTGTACCATAAAACACATCTTTGAATTCGAAATCTATCTTAAAATCGCCTACTGAAACTTTTTTACAATCTTCGCCAGGCATATTCGTCCTATAGGCATATTCCAACTATGCGCAAAGACATGAAATGGGAAGCATAATCCATTAATGTACAGTGTTTTCCTTTCTTGTTCCAAAAAGCACTTCTTCAGAATAGAAATCAATATTAAAATCGCCTAATAAAACTGTGTTACAATACACGCCAGGCGTTTTCTAACTATACTCGAAATATATTCATAATAAATTGTCATGTTTTGGCTCTCCATTTAGCGATCCATTATCAAAAATTGCAAATCCTTGTGCGATTTTCAACATTTTATTAACGCCCCCCCCCCCTAACCACGTTATCTGGCAAACACATTTGAAGAGGGACTCGATGCGCTAATGCCTAGACAAAAATCCTGATTGAACTTATTAGCACTCTGGTGCTAAAAATTTTGAGGTGGACCGCCCTTGTGACTTAGGGGTATGAGACAAAATCATATTCGCAGACCTAACGAATATACATATAAAATTTCTTTAAAATCGGTTGAGCCGTTTTGGAGGAGTATGGTAACTAACACTGTGACATGAGAATTATATTTATTAGATATACCCAATATGAGTTCAATCGAATGTACCGTTTAAACGCTAGAGCACTTTCAAGAATTTCCTCCCCATAAGCCATAATGTAAAAGAAATCTTTGTAGTAGCCCAGCAGAAAAACTATAAGTTTTATGCACATCAAAATCAATGTCGGTCTTACGATGGTGGTTTATAACATATATACCCAATTTGAGCTCAATCGAATGCCCCGTTTAGGAGCTATCGTGTTCACTCACATACACACACATACAAACATACATTTCGTAAAAATAGCATAAATGAATTCAGAAGACCTCAAAACGTGTTAATATTTCAAAATCTCGAAGTCGAATTTTTTCATGATTACAATACTTTCCTTACAGGGTACATGTTCGGAAAGAAAAAAGGATGAAAATCTGAAACACTTTCAGGTTTTAAATACACACTATAGTGCTATATATTAAAATCGTATCATTAGTTATACGTTGTCCCTATTTTTCTTACTTATTCCATTAAGTTTCAAAAGTGTATCATTATTCATGACTGTGCTGTATTTTTCTTGCTTGTTTCGTAAAACCCATCTTTGGAATCGAAATTTATCTTAAAATCGCCTACTAAAACTATTTTGCAATCTTCGCCAAGTATATTACAAATATACTTCATCGTTTTATATATTGTTTCGAATGTGCATCATAATCCATGAATGTACCGGTTGGTCTTTCTTGGGTTGATTCCTACTTTAACGCCTCGACTCTCGCCAAGGTGGCGATCATTAAACATATGCAGTTACCATGACGATATTTAGCATTAATGTGGCAATCGTAATTTAGAAATAAAATGGCGATTTGGAACAACATGTAAGTAAAGCATGCCGTTACATTTTTATTTATTTTGAATTGCCAATGAATGTAGTTTTAATAATTAAGTGTCTTCAGATTCCTTAACTGGTGCGTTTATCGCTAGTTTGTTTACTTTAGTTTTTATCTGGTTCTTTTGGGAGCGTTGAAACTTACTTACCGTAACTAACCTAACTTGATACTTACCGTATCGTACAATCGTATTCCAAACCATCAACAATTTCATGTGCCCGGCATTTATCTTGGTGAAAAATTGCTTGTCTTGCAGGACCGCCGGGATAATACGCAAGTACCGTTATATCTTGTGCATAACTCCCAGAGACCCATGACTGCAAAGCTCGCCAAAGTACGGGGATTTTTTAGGTTGGCGAGAGTGGGGATGTTAAAATAGGAATCAACTCTTTCTTGTACCATAAAACGCATCTTTGGAATCGAAATCTATCTTAAAATCGCCTACTGAGACTGTTTTACAATCTTCGCCAGGCATATTCTTCCTGTAGGCATATTCCAACTATACCGCAAAGACATTTTAAATGCTGTTTGGAATGGGCACCATAATCCATGAGTGTACCGTGTTTTCCTTTCTTGTACCACAGAGCACTTCTTCGGAATAGAAATCTATATTAAAATCGCCTAATAAAACTCTTTTACAATATACGCCAGGCGTTTTCTAACTAAACGCGAAATATATTTATGATAAATTGTCGCGTTTTGGCACCACATTTAGCGATCCATTATCAAAAATTGCAAACCTTGTGCGACTTTATCATTTTATTAACACCCCCCCCCCTCTCCACATTATCTGGCAAACACATTTGAAAAGTGACTCGACACGCTAATGTCTACACAGAAATCCTGATTGAAATGAGTAGCACTCGGGGGCTAAACATTTTGGGGTGGACCGCCCTTATGACTTAGGGGTATGAGACATAGTTAAAAACCTATTCTATGACCTAACGAATATACATAGAAAATTTCATTAAAATTGGTCGAGTGGTTTCGGAGGAGTTAGGTGACTAACACGGGGACAGGAGAATTTTATATATTAGATTATACACATACCCCCTTTTTAATAGTACGATTGTAAAGAATAAATTAGAGAAGTAAGGTAGTAAGAACAAGAGCATAAATATAGTTAATTAAATTGTAATTAGAATTAAAGCAGGTATTTTAATGAGATCATGGGCGCTTCACCTCTTTGAGTGGCACCCCATGGCACATACTTCGGGAACTCCCGACTAAATGTAAAAAAATACTCAAGAAATTAGGCTTTCAAACAACTCTTCTCCAGAGATTGAAATTTGAATTTCCTAGTGTTAAGGCGCGTTGGGCGAATGGTTAAAAATCAACATTCAAACATCGTGCATATTGAATTCTTATCTTAACCCTGTGCATGCAAATCTTAATTATTTGACAATTACTAGTCATTAATGTCAGGCATTTCATGTGATACGCAAAAAAGAAAGAAGCAGCACAAAATATGACTTCCATTGCTCATTAATTTCTTACACCCAAATGTTAAGTTGATTAACGCATTTATGCCTAGTGTCCCTTTTTTGGGACGGCATTTTCGCTATCAGTCGCTAACGTTATTTATTTTTCCTAGCTTTTATCCTTGTGCAAGAAGTTGATATCAGAAATTTATCTATGACTGCTGGTATTAGCAAAAATCGGAGAAAGTCGCAAAAATATCCGGCCACAGATGGGTTAAAATTAATTGTTAAGTACCATCACCACGCATGCACCGTTGTCTAAATCCCAATCCCGACTCTTTATTCTACCACCGTTTACGAACAGTGAAATACGGTGATTTGCTGCAGTGATTTGCTTGATGGGAACTGAAAAATTGTGCGTGCTCGGAGGCAATTCACATGATTTTGACATTCTCGTGATTGGAAAATTAATTTCTGTGAGGCACGAATGAGCTTTGTTAGCCCGCGTTGAAACAGATTTATTTAGCCCGCCGTAGCAACGCTCGGTGCTAAATGTTTATTGAGTGATAGATAGTGATTGAGCGTGGGAACTCCGTTATACATTTTCTGCGTTTTTTTTTTGTGTAAAAAGTGTTACTCTTCTTGAATAGGGTGTAAGGAGGCTTTTAAAATGTTTGTAAGTATTCCAACATCCATTACGACAACAGTGAGAATTTTCACGCGTAAAATTTTATGAATTTAGTAAGGGAGAGAAATAAATGGAGTTGAAATAACAAAATCTAAGTGCACTATTTTAAGTCGTAATTATTGTTTTGTTTGACTATCGGGTCAGTTTGCCGTCCACGTGGTGTAGTGGCTACGTTGGCCTGCATGATAAAATGGCCAATACTTCGCACCTTAGTCGTTGTGAATGACTGGTGGGTAAGCGCCCGCTCTTGGAGAAAAAAATAATAATGGGTCACAGGGGAGTAGCCAAGGGGGGGGGTTAGGGGGGTCATAACACCCCATGAGGAATTTTTTGTCTTACAAAATGTATATTCTTCACTCCTTTATCACACATATGTATGCGTATATGTGAGTTGTAGTAGTCATAACCCCCCCCCCATGAAATATTTCTGGCTACGCCCCTGATGGGTCAGTGTTTATGCTTTAACCCTAAATATAGGGTTATTCCGGGACTTATGGCGCATATTTTTTTTAATTTGTGTAAAAAATCCAAGGCCGTACATGCAGTAAAATAAATGATGCTGTGCTATTTATAGTAGAATATAGAACATGTGTACTGCGACAAAATCTAAAAAAATAATTAATACTTTTTAACAATTTTTTTTCTAGAACATTGCATTATGGGTGCGACGTCGCTCTTGTGCGGGAGTTATGCCGCGCCTGTCATAACAGAGTGAAATAATAAATTTAAAAAATACTCGAAAAATATTCATATGCAGACTATAATTACCTGTTTAATAATAAAAAGATACTAAATTAGTATAAAGAGACGTACTAGTAGGTTTAAACCAATATTAGTCTGCTTTCTTAGTTAGCTACTAAATTATTCTTATATTTTTTAACTGAATTTTAATTGTTGTTTCATCAACAACATAGCATCGGTGTATTTGAGAGGGATAAAAAGAGAAAAATAGTGTTTACATTGTTTTATTTGTTTTAACACTCTTTCATTTTTTTAAATGTTGGCGTTTCTAATAAAATCTGTACACAACTTAACAATTTATCTGGTTTAGTAAAAATAAGAATTCGTTTAAGACAGAACGTTAAAATGAAGAATTATTACAATTACACTTAACGACTGATAAAATGCCTAACTTGGGCAGTTTGTGTAAAATGAAAAGAAAAAAAAGTAAATAACACTTAATCAAGTCCACCAAATATAATCCAGTAACATAAATTCAGTAAAAATAAAAATTAAGATGCAGAGAGAAATTGAAATTTTACTAAATGCGGCGTCCCTTACAAAAGCAACTCCGGTATGTATACCGGAATGGCAATGCGGCATCTTTCGCATTTTGTATGGTACAGACGTAACACATCACAGTTTCCTGTCCTCGCAACGGGAAATGGTGTAACTATACTGACGACGAATGACCAAACTTTTGAGCCTAAAGATTCACTGAGCTAGCTCGCAGAGAGAACACAATGGTTTTTGATCTGTAGGAGCTTAAAACATGGATCTTTCAATCTCTCTATCTGCAGATATTTTTTTAATTAAACTATTTGTTCTTTAAATATTATACATTTTTTTTCGGAGTAACTAAGTTAACCCTATTGACTTAAATTTTTATATCAATGTGACGTATATCTGTCATTTTTGGATCGCACAATCGAACGACTTAAATACCGCTGTACGAATGTAACCATAAAAAACCTCTTTATGGTTACACCTTTGGAAGCATTTAAAATTCAGAAATTTTTTAAACATACCTATGCAACGTTATCTAAAACGTTTAATATTAGAGTTAATGCAATAAAAGTGTTGTAAAAAAATTCCATTAAGTCCCATGCCACAGCTTCTGTAGTGAATCGTTGGTTTTTTGGGGTGTATTTTACTGCTGTAACACCTGCGGCCATCGCGTTAATTCGGAGTATTAGGTGTTATGTTTGTCATTTGATAAATGTAATCGAGTGAAGCGTTACATTGTCAGGAGTGATCCAACTGTTTCTGAAATTCCTACCAAATAATACTGCTTGAATATCCTAATATTTAAAATTAACTATATGTCTAATTTTGAAACTAAACATAACATTCAACAATTTCTGAGACACTAGGATGTTATAGTTTTACAGTTTATCGTGTATTATGGTATTATATGTGTATATATATACATACACACACACACGCACACACACACACACACACAGAGTGATTTTAAATAAATATCCCAAATTTTAAGGGTTATATTTACAAAAATACAGACGATACAGACATTTTGGGAAACATAAATAAAAACAACATTGACAAAGTTACTAATAGCATAAAGATATAAATGTTCAATGTGACCATTATTAGAACCATAAACGATATCCTTTCTGTAGCAGAATCCAACCCACACTTTTTTTTCAGCATGTCTGGTGTTATAGTTTCGATGGCTGCAATTATCCTCGTTTTCAGTTCAACTACGTCAGCTGATAGAGGTGAAAAAAAAACGGGTTGTCTTTTGAGGTTTCTGATGAAAAGCATCGTCGAAATGTTTCCTGTGACCCATTGGAAGTTAAAATTGATTGTGGATTATGAAAAATCATACTTTCTTATTCAAACCTAGAGTGAAATGGAAAGCTACCTTGTATTGTTTAGAAGGTATAGCTTTTCAAAGCTGGAATATTTATTCGTAAGTACCCTATATATAGGGCCAGACTTAGCATCATTGATATAGTAAGAAAAGACATCACAATTTGCACATGATCCTGATACCCATTAATTCACACAATTATGGTACGTATGAAAAGCGCAAAACGCAAATTTGTGTGGTCGAGTTTTCGTAAACTGCGCTTATCCGAAATTAAGTTCATATATCCTTCACGTTAAAAGTGTTTTCCGTCAGGAACAATACAAATCTGGGCGCTGGTCGGCAATTCCCCTGTAAGTTGTATACTTTATGGCTAGTGACATGCTGGCAAAAGTATGAAAAATAATTTTCACGCCTTCAATTTTTAACAAGAAGGTGCTCAAGATGTACTAATAAATCGATGATGGCCTACAACTTTGTGAATCATATTTTTTCCTAACCTCGCTCCGCTTTGGAGATAGCGATGCTAACTTCGCAGTTTTCCCCCAGGTGGTGTCGTAGGCAGTTTCACCCAGTAGCGCATGTCGACTTTACTATACTTAGATGAATATGGTAGCAGCCATTTCGAATTTAAACGGGTGACAAGAGTCTTTAGTGGGCATACTGTGTAAATATACTATTATAGGTTATTGCCATATTGTAGTATTTCTGAAGGACGTTTTAGAAAACGTAGCACCCCTGCAACCACTGTATTACTGCTCCATGATTTATTTAGAAACATGCAACTTTTCTCTAACTATTGGGATATTTTTATTCCCCCCACACACACACCCTTCAAAATAGAAACGAATTTCATATTCTCAGAGCTTAGAATAGCGCAACAGCTACATCCATAATTTACTGGGTGCCACAAAAGAACATTAAGATCATTTCATAAAATATGATGAAAAGGGGAGCAGAGTTGAATAGCGTCGTCACTGCTACGAGGAAACGATATTTTACGAATGCTGTCCCAGGGGATAAAACCCTGCTCGAAGCAATGAAAAATGAATTTTCCTTTCTTACGTCGAAATGATTCATTGCTTTTGGGATGTTTCTTCAAAATTTTTGCTGAGAGGAAATCCGCAACTGAATTGCCCTGATAAAGGATTTAATATACATGAGCTTTCAGGAAAAGAAAGCCATTGGTTTTCATTTTATACTTTATTAGCTGGAGAAACGGATCTTCCTGTCTTGTGTGCTAGTTCAGTCAAGCTTGTAGTATGAATGTATTAACCCTTTGAAGCGCAACCATTTACCAGTGCTGAAAAAAGTGCAGTTGTTGCCATCGTTCGATTTAACTACCAGCAAGATGGCAATCGATCGAACAGTTCGTCGCCTGCCACAGATGTGGAGACCATTTTTGACACTGCTGGCTGCGTCGGCATTGGGTAGTCTATCCATAGTTGTTCTTCTATATCAATGTATTTCCATCGTATTGTTCCATTTCTCAGCAGATGTCGGTGCTGTTAAAAATAATCCTGACAATTTTACAAGTAGTCGACAATTTTTACGGGAAATGGTGTGCTAAAGAGTAAAAGGTTCTCGTTTAACTATGGCACCCTCAAGTGTTTTTATAGAAATCAAATTTATTCTTCGTAATTGACAACAGTCAAAACTTCAGAATTTTGCATCCTCACGGCGAGGACACCACGCGTTCTAGGGTTAACCGGTTAATCAAGTGATCATTTGTGAAATTTTTAAGATCTTTTATTCTTCTAATTCTTTTTTGAAATACAGCTAAAGACTGGACACATAAATTATTCACCGCAAATTTTCGTTTAAAGCTTCACTGTAATGAGAATGTTTTCTGAATTGAAGGGTTTGTTGCGAAAAGGACATAGCTCCATCCTACGGTAGCTTAGAGTTACATGTTCTATCTTGCAGTTGAAAAAAAAATATCTTTCGTTTCATGGCAAAAGTACTAAGCTGCAATCGATAGTTCTTGCGACACTCAAAATATAGAGCTACCTGTCTTGTAAGTTGTCGCATTAAGTAGGTAGCTCGAGAAGTTAGATCCATTTTTTAAGTCTACATGATTTGATGGAACTAACCCGTAAATACGTCGCACAATATGATAAGTGGTATTATGATGGATTACAAACAGATAACGCGCCAGATGAGCTTGATGTTACACAAGGACAAAGAAAGAATTGAAAAACGTAATTTCTGTTTTTAAAACCAGTAATATGCTCCATTTCATTGTCTATTTCTGAATTTTGTTTTCTTATTATTAAGTTTTCTTAAATAAGTATTATTATTATAGTATTATTAAGTTTTCTTAAATAAAATAATATTTCAGTAAATTGAGTAGCTTTCCGTTTTGATAACACCCCTCATCACTAAGTTAGATTATTTGTAATTGTACTTGTTCCCATTAAAAAAACGACATAATAAAATAAATATAAAAAGTAGGTACAAGCAAGGTTTCCCTCCTTGACACATTAGCATATTTCATATACTCAATTTTTTACTAAACAATTAATATTTGGAATATTGTTTTCCGCACATAAATTCTGATAGGTTTCTAGATGTTTACGTGCATGTCCACGTTGGCGTTGGCCAAAACGGTACGATACTAAATCTGTTTCGCATCCTTTTGTGATAGGTAAGTCCCAGATTGTTAAATCCATATTTTACAATACATAACCAGTGCTATACAGCTGTACAGCGTTTAAAAAAGCTTGAAAGACTATTCTGTTATTTCTTTTATACTATTGTGACCAGGGATACGTATTAAATAAAACCATGAGATAAAAGCTTGAATTTGCTAAATTTGGCACATTAACACCGGTGTTCTTAAAATGGAAAAGTGTCATAAACTGTTTTTATTTATTTATATATTTTTAATGAAGAATTGCTCCTAGAAGTAAACAGAACATCCATTTGATTTCATGAAGGAATTAGCTCTATTAATTCAACAAATGCCATATATGCTTTAAGACACATTTTTTTAGTAAAAATGCTTTCATATTATGTATGAACATCTAAAAAGATTGAACAAAAATATCCGGAATTTTGAATTACCAACATTTTTTATAGTTTTCTGCAAACTTGAAAAGTTGGAGATACCCCTTTTCGCTGAAAACTTTTCAATTGCCATGTTTAATGCATTACTTTTTATACTATTTTGTGAAAAACGAATGTGTTGCTGAATAGTTTTAATTAGAACTTCCATCGTCTGTTAATTTAATTTATATTTGCTACACGTGATTTACCGTTAAATGCGTAAACACTTCGCATTTCAGATTCTGTAAACATGCATGGCATTGCTCTCCTCTATATACGTAATTCAACATCCCCAAATACCTGTACAACCACTTTAATTACTGAATCTATATTGCGTTGATAATTAGACTTCGATTTCCATTAAATATCGAGCAATCTATCTCGAATTTCCAACGGACATATAAACAATGGTGTAAGTACTTTGTCGTGGTTTTAAAGCCTTTACGCGAGCGTCAGTTTTAGTTACAATCATAAGTACATTAACGTTTATATTGATGGAGAAAATAGAATTGTCTAGAATTTAAGGAAATTTGAGAAGCCTTTGTTTTATATAGTTAAATGATTTATGACCGATTCTGTCAAAAAAAATTGTTAAATGTTTAAATGTATTAACTCGATTCTTTAAATATAGAAAAGTAAATTAAAAAACATGTTAGTTTAAGCTTACAGAAACATTATTATTGATCCAGCAAAGATATTACTTTCACTTTAATGAGAGGTAAGGTGCACTAACTCGTATGTAATGTGTAGATGAAAGAGTGACAAGCAGGTAATGAGCAAATTATCTAAGTAATTTGAAAACAACCTAGTTAATTTGAGGAATGAAACAATTTTCTATTCTTTAACAGATAACCTTATTTAATCTACACATTTTCTATATAATCTGGTAGAATGACTAATTTCTGCACTCAAAAGGCAACAGATACACTAATTTTTAATACGATTCACGCAATAATAAAATGTTAATGTAGACCATTCTCAATATTATTTTTCAATGTCACAGAATTGTTCGCCTTGTCTGTCGTATCTTACTTAGAATCATTTTCGCCATGCTTTTATAAAAACAAATATTGCTCGAAAATCGCTTTTATATCTCAGAAAATGTCTTTCGCATGTTTCTGTTTAACCTTCAAATTTAGATAGCCCTCCCTGTTTTCAAATTTCTTTGGCTCTTCACATTTCGTAAAAACTATACCAAATAATAATTTTAGAATTAACTAAGCAATTGTATTAAACCAGGAAAGTAGCAAAAAATAGGTTAGTACTTCTTTAGGAAAAGTGCTAATAGACTATATAGTCTGAGAAAAGCAAAAGACCCGACAGTCATTAAATGTATTTCTTCAATTTAAAACTAGACGATGTCTAGGTACAGGTATATATATATCTGTATGTATGACTTTAATTTTATGAAATGTTACGACATTTTTAATTGGTATATTATATTTTTACAACAAAGTTGAATAAATCACATAAATGAAAATGAAAATTTGCCGGCTAATTATTTTATTTTTTAAGCATGTTATCGACAGAAGAAACTGATGCTTGTATTTTAAGCATGAAAAAAATAATTACGAAATCTTCAAAAAACTTATCACAATTGTTGTTGTATTAAAATCGGTTAAAGCGAAGATCCGGTTAAACGGGCGCTCGTCAAGTGGGAGTCAACGGTATATTTATGCATTTATTTATTTATTGTCACAGCAGGCTTTTTTAAATAAGGATTTGCTGGAATTCGCTATGCCCATAAATTTTATTTACAGAACTCTTGAACATATTGCTATTTGATGGATGTTAATTTTAACAACTTTGCACATTCTCGCTTCATCTTGTTAATTATTTTAACCCAAATCCTCAAAAGCGTCCACTTGCGTTCTTTCCTTTAATTAATTCTTCTAAGACAAAAGGTTTCATAAAAACTGCAGGAGTCTGAAAATCTCTTCGAGTGCTATCGGAGTTAATATAAAGGTTAGACGAGAGGATTTTTCACCCAGATTCAGCGGATGCGAGTGATCCAATTAGCAGTTTTGAGTGTTGAAAAGCTTCAATTTTTTTTTTCGTTCTCCCATCATTCTTTTTTCTCTAGAATATTTTCATAGAAAAAGTTAATCTTTGAGGTCTATAGAAAGAGTTTTCAGTAAGAGGCACAGTGTTAGTGCTCTCTTTTCAAATATTGTAAGGCTCATTTTCTGATTATAGGACTTTGTTTTGTGTTGTTCTTTTGTTTATAGCTGATTCCTGCATTTTCTGTGAAATAGCTTTAAATTCTTGTTTCTATGGAAAGTTGGTTTTTTCCCCTCTAATGAAAGCATATCCTCGTTTACAGTTTAAAGAGTTCTCTGCCTATTTTTTACTTGGAATTAAATTTTTATCCATTTTTTTGGGAGGGCTTTTTGTTAACGGGGTATCAAATCGTTACTATATTTATTCGATATAAATGTTGCGCGTTTGTAAATTCACCTTTTATTATTACTTTTTCATTGTTGTCATTAGGTTTTTTAAATTCATTGAATATTTTAGATATGTGTAGCTTTACTTATTCGCGATGTGGTAGTTTTGCCTTAAAATCGCCAAATTTTCACTGTCAATCACATAAATATATTTTTATTAGTCAGGTTCTTTTTTTTTCTGTTTCTTATTTGATTGGATTAGTTTTTCTAATTAATGTTTAATATTCAGTTTCACAGCTGTTTACAAAACGTCTAATCTTTTAGCTTCTTATGCTCACGTTGGCCATTAAAGCTCTTTCTAACACAGATGACAGCTCGTGACCTCCAAATTAAGTGAATCACACAAGTTTTGTAGATGTCGCTAAAAATTTTCACGCTTGCTCAGGTTTGATAGCTGAAAGAAATTTTTAGATTTCATTTCTAGGCGAAAAATGTACGAGTTTGTTTGATTGCGTTATTTCAAAATTTCTCCGTAATTAGCTCTACAGGATTCTTAAAAAGCTTTAATTATGTATCTATTAGAGGTAAGTGGGCAATGTAAATTTTTAATAAAATGTTCAAAATAAGATAAGAAAAAGGGTTTTAAAAACAAATTTCTGTCGTTAATTTTCAAAAAGCTACAATTTTGAAATTTGCATACGACCCCCCTTACAGAAAAATTCCCAATTAAGAAATTATGCCCATACGCTTATTAGGTGATGTACAGCTGCGGAAAAAAAAAGTCCCACTTGCTCTTTATTTCGCCGTTGTTCGTCGTACAGCAAAGTTATATATACCATTCGTTTGCAAATAACGCGTACTTTAATTTACAATTAATTTAATTTGCATAAGGGGCCGTCTTCTTATTTAATTCTGCATCAACTTCGTTTTTCTCAATGGCAACGCCATATTTTGACTTTATTAAACGAAAGAAAACCTTCAAATTACCCTAAATGTAAATTTTCGCCAATTTTCTACGATAATTTCCGGAGATATTGCGAATTAATTTTTGCGCGTTTATAAGGGACTTTCTGCAAATTGAAAAACGCTATTTGTAGGTTCCTAACTTTCCACCTTTCATTAATTTCGCTCGCGAGAATTAAAAGAAATTAATATTATTTTCAAGGAAAATATTGTTTCCATCTCTCTTAAAGTTTTTTGTACTGAGAATATCAAGGGTAGAATAGAATATTTAGTCTGTGGTCCAAATGACCCTTGAGTTCATAACTTCCTTGGTTCGTTCACATGATTTAAGGGGAAAATGCAAAATGACTGCTCACGATTTTGAAAATTTTTGTAATTTTGAAATTGTTATTTAGTATTTCCCTTGATGGTTCTCTTTAGACAGCTGATATGTTGGCAGGAGTGAGAGGCTGCTCTCTGCTCTTCTGACTACAAGCTTGAATATTACTCAGCTATGGTCGAACTTGAAGAATGATTTCCTGGTAGAAAATTTATTTGTTTGAATTTCATGTAAAAAACGCAATTACTTTTTTGCCGACCCAATATTATCACCGTGTTTGTTATTTCACTTTCTTCATTTAATACTATCGTCTGCAATGTGCAATATTCTTATAAGACTTTTGGCGGTATTTTAATTATTAGTCAGATGAAAATTTAAACAGAAAAACGTGATTTTGAATGTTTGATAAAGTATGGGGAAGTCCAAAGACCTAATGTTTCCGATATTAAAAAAGGTCACATTCATGCCTGGAAAGTTGAGGATGTTAGTTTTTCAGAAATAGGACGTTGTATTAGAAGACATACATCTACTGCATCTAATTCTATAGCTGGAAAATATTTTATTTGGGGGAACATGGTAGCGGACGCAACAATACACGCTTTATAGAATCCCCATCAAACTGTAAAATCTCTAATTTATTTGCTTCAAAATTTGATATTTTTAATACTGGTATCTTTTACTGTGTTTTTGCACAAAATAAATCTAATTTACGTTTATTTTATAGCAATTTTCAAAAAATTGTCACTTAATAAATTTATATATGGTCCCTTAACTCATGAAAATAACACATTTTATTTAATATAAATTAAACTACTGAACGTAAAAATTTGAAATTTTGCACAGCCATGTAATATTAATTTCTGCATCTATTTCCATCGAAATTTGGCTAGGTCGCTATTCATAATTTTTTTTAATATTAATTTAATAATTCATAATTCATATTAATAATTTATTAAAAATCATAATAAAATTAAATTATGTTTGGGTCGTTTAGTTCTAATATAACGAATAAAAATCAGCTTCTTACTACCAATATTATATGAGATATGAATTGAAGTATGAAAAAATATTTTAACATAGGGGGAGGGGGATTTTGGGTGCTCATAACTCACTCATTTTCTGTCCAAATTTATTGAAAATGGGTGTCCGGGGTTAAAATGAGCTAAATTTTTGAAATATGAAGTGAAATATAGGGGTTGCTATTGAGAAAAAAAAAGTTGGTGCGAATTTTAATATGTAGATGGTCCCTTATGCAATTTTTATGCATAGCAAATTAAAGTGTGCGTCAATCGTAAACGATTGGTATCTGTAACTTTGCAGTACGACGAACAACGGCCGAAAAAAGTACAAGTGGGACTTTTTTTTTCCGCAGCTGTACAAATTTTCAACATTTCATCATAAAGCGTTTCAGAGAAACCTTATAACAAAGAGGGTCAGGGGCTATACACGAATTTAAACGTAAGCATTCATTGCTAGATAGCAAAAAAATATTTTCTTTCGTAATTTCTTTACCACTCCTGAAACGCAATCATCTCAAGTTAATTTTCCTTAAGAGAAAATCCGCATATATTTATATTTATATGTTTGACAAGTTTTATGATAGAGTTTTCAAATTTCCTACATCACTTTTTTGGTGTATGTTGCGCATTTTACTAATTTGAAATTTTTCTGCACGAGGGTCGTAAAAAAATTTAAAAGTGTAGCTTTTTGAAAATTAAAGAGAGGAATTTTTTGTTAACGTATTCCTTTTTTAAACCTTTTTTCTACCTTATTTTGATTTTTTTTTTCAATTTACATTGTTCTCTTATCTTTATTAGATAATGAATTGAACCGCATTATCACTTTTTGGGACACCCTGTCTGTAAGACAGCGCAAATATGGAAATTTTTTAAGTCAATCAATGATTCATTTGATTTACTATACGACGAGCCTGACTCTAACCATATGACTCAAAAGAAAAATAACATAAAAATGCATTTATCTATTTTAAAATTTAAAAATTTATCATCTTTTAAATATAACGACAGCAATATAGATTTATTTTAATGATATTTTTTATTATAAAGATAGCAAGAAGTCCTAAACAGCACCGGCTATATTAACTTGTTTTGTGACGCGGATTAAACACCCATGTGCTGAAGCGTGAGCTGAAAATATTTTACTACTTACACTGAAAAAAAATATTTGTTGAATCAACAAAAATTTTTTGAAACAGCAAAATTATCCGGTTGAAATAGTGTCAACGAAATTTTTGTTGAATTAACAAGATAATTTCGTTAAAATTATTTGGTTATTTTAACAAAACATTTTGTCAATTTAACCAAGCAATTTGGTTTAAATAACCGAACTCTCTGTTGATTTAACCAAACTATTTATTTAAATGGGTTATTTGGCTAAATTAACCAAATTTTTTGTATTAACAAAACTTCTTAGTTAACTTTGTTGACTGGTGGTGGCTCATTTAACAAATGGCTGCCTTTCTGGTAATGCTCTAAATTTGGAGGAGGAGGATCCTGCAAGCTCTGTTCCCTCGTTCGGGACTCACATTCACAGCTTTAAAGTAATCCAGTACAGTTAAGGTGTCATTCTTCAACAAATAATAATAATAATAACAATAATAATAATAAATTAAAAATCCATCTAATTGGTGTGAAAATTTATTCATCTGTGTAGATATCTGCAAAAGCTAGATAATGTTATAAGTGCCTCAACACTATTACAACTACTAGGCATTCTATTTTTAGAAATCGTTTACGTGAACTCCTTGGGTACTAATTTATGTGTAACTCTTCATTTGTAGCTAATTTCTCGAATGTCAAGTTTCAGACAAATTAGAAAAACATAATCAGCTCTTACATTAATCCGTTCCAAAATTTTCAGAATTAGTAGAAAGTGTGGGCGAACATATTTTGCTGAAATTTACTCCTAATTACTTTGAGAAATCTAATTATAGCATTTGAGTACTAAAATTTTTCTCGCTATTTCTTCCCTCTCAGATAATTTTCGCAGAAAACTTAACTCTAGCTCTTTGAATAGATTCTTTTTTCCTGTGAAACACAATGTCACAATATTCTGATCAAAAATAGTTTAAACTTTCTGAATTTTACGTAACATTTTTATTCTGATCATTTTATCATAAGGTAATATTTTTAATGCGATTATGCATGCTTTAATTACCTCTTTAAGTCCATCTCAGCCCTTTTGATACGTACAAGCTCGATTTCTGTTTTAAATAGCATATATTAAGCTTTTAATTTTTGAATAAGATATTAAATCAACATGAAGCAGCTAGTAAATATTTTGCTTGTGCCAGCATCTCTAGCTTGTGTTATTTTGCATAAATCATTTAGCGATATCACTTTTGAATGCTTTTTCGTGAAAATGTTAATTTACAAGTCCCGCACTTGTGTAGCTTCCCTTAAAACTTCTACAGAGAGGCAAGGGCGGATTAAAGGGGGGGGGCGGAGGGGGCGACCCCCCCTCCCGAGAATAAAGAAACTAATGTAAAAGATCCTATTTGACTTCCATAAAATGGATGTATATGTCAATCTTCTAACTAACCGCCCCCCACCGACAAGCTAACCCCCCCCCCGACAAACTTGCATTAATCCGCCACTGCAGAGAAGATGAAAACTCACATCATTTCCCAAACTTATCTGGAATTCGAATTACTGTTTGAATATTTTAAGGAAACATTTATACGCATCCTCATAAATTACTTAGACGATATCCTTGTGACGTCATATTTTAAACAACACGTGCCCCTCAACCAATCAACTTCAGTAGTAGAATATGTTGACACTCAATCTTTCAATCTGATTGGTTCAAATTTATATTTTCCATCGACACGTGACTGAAATAGCCTCGTATCGATTTCGTCCGCTCTTGATCCAGTGCATGATTTCCATGTAACTATATAATATACTTAATTTCAGTGCATGTGTATAGAATTTGCTGTCCCGTTCGGTTCCCATAAGAACACCGAAAGTGAAGTGGTGTCGACCTTGGTCAGCACCTTGGAGGATGGCAAATTCTCTCGATAGGACTGCTGTGGGACCGTGTACGCTAAAGAGAGCTGGTGCACCTAAAATCTATAGTCGATCCAATGTCTTCCATGTTCAAACCATACCTCTGAGGATGACAATTCAGGTGCCAAGTCTCTCATTTCGAATTTGATCCAAATTAAGAGACCACTTACAGTGGGCAGCGCTGGTCTACTTACTAGGCGAAAACTATTTACACTATATGCATGAAAGGTAGCCTGTATCTTAATCCAGGTCATGAACTATTGTTACGAATTTTAGAGGCAACCCGCTGTTCTGGGGTTTAAGATAGTTCAAAATTCGTATTCTACAAGTCAAATAGTTAAATTTTGCCTTTTGTTGCATCAAAATCAGTCAACTAGAACGTGAGATACGGAGTTTTCGGTTTCCCTATTGGTTTGTATAGCATTTTCTAGAAATCTCGAGAAATATTGGTCCTAGGTTTTCTGTTACCTCACTTTTGGGACTTATTTTTGGCACCAAATTCGGCGATATTTCACCAAAAGTCGCCAAGCCTGGCGACATTTCCGTCATTTGCCGCGATTTTCCCCAATGGGGCTTGTAAAGCTAGTTTTCCGGCATTAACATGCATAATAGCCTAATATTACTCTTCTTTTACGCAATTATTTCAAAATCGAGCTTGTTATGGTACATTCTACGGATGGTTCTCTCTGGAACCTTCCACGGTGTTCGTCGTAGCCTATAAAAGGGGCGGGTTCCCACAGTTTGAGTCAGTTTCTCACCGGGCATTCGTTGAGCGTGTTATCAAGCTTCCGATGAGTACGCTGCTTAGCTCTGTGAACGGTGCTATAGTTTGCTTGCTTTTTGAAGTCTTGTTTTAAAGTGCTGTGAGTAAATTCTTCATTGCTGAGTCTTGAGGGACTGCTTACGAAACCCCTCGTTTATTTCCACAGAATTTTTGCCTGTGTATGTGTTTTATTTTGTGTGAGAAATACAGCATCTGTGAAAGCTTCTGTACAAAACGGACTGTTAAAAGCACATTACACTTGTGAATTTTGTACAGGTGATTGTTCGACGAAGTTCTAGAAGCAATAAAGCTCGTTTTCCATCCTCACAAGCGGACTCTTTACTAGAACTTTCTACACCAACTGGACTTTAGAACGACGAACCCGGGAGTTAGCGGAGTAATTCTGAAACAGTACATATTGGACGGAAAATATGACATTTCCTTTTCGTTCTTATAATCTTTTGTTAGGTTGAGCCTGTAGGTAATGTGCAGAAATTTGTATACAGCCCCAATGCAGATAGAAAGCCTTTATTAAGAAAGTGCGATTCCAGAAAAATCTGCAGGTGTTAAAAACCGTTCATAGTGACCACCCGAAGGTCGGTAAAAAACATGCGGTATTCTCAAAAGAATTTAGCACAAAAGTTGCGTCATTAGTTTAATAAAAGCAAGTATCAAAAATAAACGGAATTGAACAGAATAAGGGATAATGTTGGAAGGAATGGATTTCATGCACATGCAAAAGTCATTATCATAGAAAAGTGTACTTCAGCTAAATGTCAGGACAGGAAATTTATTAATAATTTTAAGCGTTGCGCTCGGAAGAGTTCAAAGAAATCTTGGTGAAAGTCGAACATATAAATTTCATCTTTTGGCGTTCTTTGAAAAGAGTGGGAAAAACGAAAGTTCGCTAGCTAGAAATCATTCTTGTGTATCGCGGGACGCCTTGCAGTTCTTACAAAAGAGCAACCGCGAAATGGGGGGATCATTGAATGCCTATGACCTTTTGTGGTCAGAGGGTAGCGGTCAATTTGCGGGAAGCTTTTTGATGTTGGTCGGTGAGAATTCGTAGGCAAAGCTTCAGAAAAGACAAAAAAATATATTAAACATCAAGGGGAGGAAAATTGAAAATAAAATTTAAGAAAAACAATCAAGCTGCAGACGATCACAGTCTGTCCATCCTTTAGTGATGGGCCGATTCAAATTACAGGCTGTTACCGTTGTGGACTTTTGGCACGAATGAACATTATTGCAAAATCCACGTGTGAACCAGGAATAGTGGACATTTATTTCCAGCAATTAACTGTGTATACCAAAGCTGTTCATTTAAATTTAGATTCGACTAACTTATAGATTAAATTTTTAGCAGATAAGCAATGTTATAATGAAAAACTGTGCTTAAAGTCCAAAACGTTAATACAATGTAAACCTGTTCAATTTTGTTTGGATGAGCCTTCGGTAGACTTGCTAAATTTAAATTTAAATTACACAAAATCTGCTACGTCTACTACTCCATATTCATGGCCTGATTGGCTTAAGATGCCTACTTTAGCATCTCCTATATATTATTTAAAATTAATAGGGTCATCACTATTTATTGCTTGTCTGCTAATTACACTCATCTCATCAGCAGTCACGTGTTGTTGTAGATCCAGATAACACTGTAATTTCATTTAACTTTGTTTATTAAACGTACGAAGTAAAAATATCCGTTATCATGTAGTCAAAATCGAACGTTATGGTTCAATCTTTTTTTTTTTTTTTCTTTTCGCTTTTCTCTCCTTTCTGGAATTTTTTGTATCATTTATTGTAAGTTTTCAGTTTATTATTATCATTACTATTATTATTTTTTCTTTGTTGGTACACACTAATAGTGTGTTTTTGCAACATCCCTATCGGATAATTTTACTTTGCTTATTTATTGTGAGTTCATTATTATATGTAAAGTGTTTAATTTTTTCCCTTATTATTATTATTATTATTATTATTTGTGTATTGTGCACTATCACATATCCTTTCTATATTTGTGTTTCTTGTGTTAGCTAAAGGTAATTAGCTATTCAATGGTTAGCGCTCAAATGGCAATTGGATTTAGTGGGACTTCAGTAATTTTTCTTTTTTTTCTTTTTTTTTTTTTCTTTTATGGGACTTTTGGTAGGATTGTTAGGTTGAGCCTGTAGGTAATGTGCAGAAATTTGTATACAGCCCCAATGCAGATAGAAAGCCTTTATTAAGAAAGTGCTATTCCAGAAAAATCTGCAGGTGTTAAAAACCGTTCATAGTGACCACCTGAAGGTCGGCAAAAAACATGCGGTATTCTCAAAAGAATTTAGCACAAAAGTTGCGTCAGGAGTTTAATAAAAGCAAGTATAAAAAATAAACGGAATTGTACAGAATAAGGGACAATGTTGGAAGGAATGGATTTCATGCACGTGCAAAAGTCACTGATATCATAGAAAAGTGTACTTCAGCTAAATGTCAGGACAGGAAATTTATTAATAACTAGCTGAAGTACCCGTTCTTCGCACGGGAATGAATGGACTTTTTGATATTAATATTTGTTGTGATTACTATTTATTGTAATAAAGAGATATAGCAAAATGGATATCGCGTTACATTGTGTTCAATAATCATGCATACTGAATTTCAAGGCAATCGTTTTTACGGTGCAGAAGGCGATGCGGCGTAGCACAATCTAGTGGCGAGTTTTAGCAAAACGGATACGGCAAAAATATTCTTCGCATTCAGATATCGATGTATACGAATTTTCATGACGATCGGCTGAATACTCTTGAAGTTCATGTGTTGACGCGACATCTAGTGTCAAGTTATAGGAAAATGGATCGTGCCAAACTCTTCCTCGTGTTCAAATATCTATGTATACCTATTTTCATAGCGATTATTCGCACAGTCAAGAAGTGATACACTGCAGGGCCATCTAGTGGTTAATTAAAGTAATGATTTGCTACAGCGCCATCATTAGGGATGGACGCGAGACGAAAAATTGGCGTCTCGCGTCTCGCAAAACAGCTGAAAAGCTTTGTCTCGTCTCGCAAAAATCCCTATATCATAATGTTAAAAATGCTTGTCTCGTCTCGCAAAAAATCTGAAAATCTCTGTCTCGTCTCGCAAAAAGTCGTCTCGCGTCCATCCCTAGCCGTCATGTGGCGAGTTATAGCAAAATGTATAACGCCAAAATATTCTCATTTTTCAAATAGCTATGTATACTGATTTTCATAGCCACCGTTTGAATGGTCAAAAATTTGGCCTGCTGCAGCGTCATCTAGTGGCGAGTTAAAATAATAATGCATTGCAGTGCCATCTAGTGGTGAGTAACATCAAAAGTAACGCAGTTAGAATATATTCTTCGTTCTCAAATGTGTAAGTATAAAAAATTTTATGCCGATCAGTCGAACGGTATAGAAGTTGATGCGTTGCAGCGCTATTTAGCGGTAAGTTACAGCAAACGGATAGTGAAAAATATTCTCCGTGTTCTAATATTTGCGTGTACCAAATTTCATCGAAATTTGTTGGACCATATTCGCATAGCAAACGGCTAAACGGAATAGAATTCGACGTTCTGCTGCGCCACCTAGTGAAAAGTTAGAGGAAAACGGATAGCATAAAAACCTTCTCCATGATAAAAGACTTAGGTGAACCAAATTTCATGGTTTTCGGTGAAACGGTGCTGGAGTTTTTCAACCTCCTACACACATACCAACATTCATTTTTATCTATAACCAGTCTTATTATACGTATATACCAGTCTCAAGTAAAATCCAGTTTCAAATCTAAGCCTCGCCAAAGTGCCAGCATACGCCATTTTGCAAGAGTTTTTTCAGGGAATCATTCGAAGCATTGACTTAGCAGCAATCAAAATGGGAAATGGTTCGACCGCCAGGCATTTATTTGAAAAGTGGAATCCCTTAATACAGCCGCAATTTTCAAATTATCAACTATAATATGTTTTATTCATCGTTACCTCGATGTACTAAATGCGGAGATTTCAATTTTCTGAAATTTGGCGGATTTCCCCCAAGTTAAATCGATGTACTCAATTGGCGAGAATTCTGAAGCTACATCGCTTGAAATGTCCTAATTACTGCATTATTTCTGCACGGATAGTTAAAATTTAATGCTGTATTCTAAGAAAACCTATACACTTGTTTTCAAAAATGCTATTCCCTTAAGCTCTCAGTAAATTGAGCCAAAAAGCCTAAAACTGTGCAAACCGCTAGAACTCACACTCTAAAAATCGGCCTATCAGCCATTTTATTTTTCGCCAAACTAAAAAAAATTACATATTAGTCTCGGATATCTTCGATCCTCATTGTTTTGCGTATAAAACATTTCATTCCTGCTCTCATTTCTTATGCGCACACGATATTATAATTAAAAAAATAATCAAAATATAAACTAAAAAAATCATTATTATTCTTTTATTTTTACTTTAAGAATTTAAAACATTTTATTCGGCAAAATCGCCACACATGGCAACCAAGATGCTTATTTCACACACTTTTTTCACTACAGGGGTTAATATTACGTAAAGCTTTCTGCGTGGAGAACATAAAAAATCTCTTAAATTCCGGGAACGGAAATTAAGGGAACCCTTCAGGAGGAAAACGTTTTTAAGTGGAGTTTCAAAGTTTTAAAGTGGACTATCATTTATTCTATATTATTTTACATATCTGTGTAAAATTTCAGGCTGACAGGTCCATTTTTGTGGAATTGTATACTACCCAAATCAACAAATTGACAAACATAATTTCATTTTTATTTATAAGATAACCTACGCTTGTTTTTAAAAATACCCTCTCATTAAATTGCGCCAAGCGCTAGAATCATAGAAAATCTGACACACTTTCAGATTTTTAAATACGCACTAAAGTGCTATATATAAAAAGAGTTATAATCCATGGGTCTTCCCTATTTTCGTTCCTTCTTTCATTAAGTTGGAAAGTGTATCATTATTCATGAGTGTGATTAAACAAAATTAAAATTGATATTTCTAACATCCTTTTTTCTGGATGTAATACATTAGATGCAGAAAAGCTGCTCTGAAAAATGCACAATTCCAACTGAAAGAAAATTTCAAAAACTTATACGCAGGTGTATTCATAACCCAAATAGCAGACGATTAAATTACGATAAATAGCGCCAAGCGTTAGAATCCTCCTCAAAATCGCGAGAATGCTGAAGATAGATCGCTTGAAATCCCTTAATAACTGCATTATTTTCGCAGGGATCATTAAAATTTAACGCTGTATTCTAATAAAACCTTTGTACTTGTTTTCAAAAATCCGTTTCCTTAAGCTCTCAGTAAATTCGCCAAGCCGGAAACTGTGCAAACCGCTAGAACTCACTTTCTCGGCATTTGAGCCATTTTATTTTTTCGCCAAACTAAAAAATTTTAACATATTAGCCTCGGAAATCTTCAATTCTTATTGTTTTGCGTATAAAACATTTCATTCCTGCTCCGATTTCCCATGCACACGATATTATAATTAAAAAAAATATAACCTTACGAATATAAACTAACAAAAAAAAAATAATTATTATTCTTTTATTTTTACTTTGAGAATTTAAAACATCTTATTCGGCAAAATCGCCACATATGGCAACCACGATCCTTATTTCACACTTTTTTCACTACAGGGGTTACAATTACGTAAAGCTTTTTGCGTGGAGAACATAAAAAATCTCTTAAATTCCGGGAACGGGTGGACTTTCAAAATTTTAAAGTGGACTATGATTTATTCTATATTATTTTACATATCTATGCAAAATTTCAGGCTGATAGGTCCATTTTTGTGGATTTGTATACAACTCAAATCCACAAACAAACAAATAAACAAACAAACAAACAAACAAACAAACAAACAGAATTTCATTTTTATTTATAAGATTTTAAGCGTTGCTCTCGGAAGAGTTGAAAGAAATCTTGGTGAAAGTCGAACATATAAATTTCATCTTTTGGCGTTCTTTGAAAAGAGTGGGAAAAACGAATGTTCGCTAGCTAGAAATCATTTTTGTGTATCGCGGGACGCCTTGCAGTTTTTACAAAAGAGCAACTGCGAAATGGGGGGATCATTGAATGCCTATGACCTTTTGTGGTCAGGGCGTAGCGGTCAATTTGCGAGAAGCTTTTTGATGTTGGTCGGTGAGAATTCGTAGGCAAAGCTTCAGAAAAGAAAAAAATATAATAAACATCAAGGGGAGGAAAATTGAAAATAAAATTTAAGAAAAACATGGAGGTGTTGACGATAAGGCTGTAGAAATCCAATGAGAAAGTGTGGGATTGAGAAATGACCAATGCCAAGTTAGAGAGAGCTAAATTTCGGGCAAAAGAGTTAGTAACTGGTTGGTTTAGGAGAATTAGGAGCCACAGAGTGGCTAAACTAATTATTTACGAGTTTAGGGGTAAAAATGGGGGACGAAGATTTGAGCAAAACTGGACTGCACAGCCAGAGAAGGCAGATTTTCTCGGAGTTTCTTTAGATTTTGAGATTTTCATCGTTTTGCAACGATTCTCTTAGTGGTGTAAAATTTTCGTTTATTAATTTTCCGTCGTTTAAGAATTTTTTTGATTTTTACTTATGTGATCATCATTAGTGGATATTGATAAATAGGTGTGTTTAAAACAAAACTAAAAATGATCATCACTGCTCTGCACCGGATTACAGGTAAATCCAATTGCCATCATTGCCATATTGATTGACTTATTTTTAATAATTAATAATATTGTTTATGATTGCTAAAGTAGTTAAAAATGTGTTCCAGTAAACAATAATAATTTAATTGTTCTATATTAAGCCATTTTCGAGATCAGTTTAAATATTTTTTGTAAATGTAAATAAGATTTTATATTTAATAAATGTTTGTTATATTTAATTTTTAAATCCATTTATTTCTTTCGTCAGAAAAAAACACAAGGCAATAGAAATTTTATTTTACACTTATTTAGAACAGTTTAAATACCTTTTATGAGTTAAAATAAATTACCGATGGGTCTTTATAACAATGAATCCAATTATTTCATACCTTATTTCACGGCTAAACTAAGGTTTAAATTGTCAAACCCATTTATTTTATGTTTATATATTTTCGCGCCGTAACACTTTGATTAATATCTTTGCCTGGCAACTGGCTTATCAGACGATGGAATTTTGCGTTACAAAATGTAAGTTCGACACTTTTGCATTGCACTGTGCTTGTTAAAAGTCAGGTAATAGGGTTTCTTAGTAGCATACAAAATGAAGTCCTATAGCGAACTGAAACTCCTTTGTAACCGGTACACTTTAACTCGTTGACAGGTTGTCTATGACAGTAAAAGTAATGTGCCACATAACAGGTCTTGATTGGTCAGTCCACGAGTTGTTATTTGGGTGAAGTGATCGTCTTTTCTCACAAAACAATCATTTCCACTGTTCTATCTCATCAACTTACTTCCAAAACCTTAGTTTCTTTTTTCTTTTATTTTTATCACAGAAACTGGAATTTTGAATATTTTATAGGCAACTTTTACGCGTCATTTCATTGATAAAATCTGATTTTATTTTCGCATTCAGAGTACTATAGGATAAATGGCTATTTTGAGACTCAGTAATAGCTGGTTTCGGGCTCAGATTGGTTTTATTTCTCACTGCATATCGAATTTTTACTAACATTTCAAAAAAATCTAGTTTAACCCTTTAGTGCGTGGTGTACGCCCCGTAAGGACACAAATCTCTGACTTTTGACTGTTGTCAGTCACGAAGAATAAATTTGATTTCTATAAAAATACGTGAGGGTGACATAGTTCCACGAGAATTCTTTACTCTTTAGCACACCATTTCCAGTTGAAATTGTCGATTATTTGTAAAATTGTCAGGATTATTTTTAACAGCACTGGCATCTGCTGAAAACTGGAAGCATACAATGAAAATACATTGATATAGAAGAAAAACTGGAAAAACTGCCCAATGCTGAAAAAAGGGCAGCCGTTGCCATTGCTCGATTTAACTACCAGCAAGATGGCGGTCGATCAAATAATTCATCACGTGCCACAGATTTAGAGACCATTTTTGACGCAGCTGGCTGTGCGACGCGCAGTGTAATGTAATCAATGTAATGTAATGTCTCAAATGTAAATTCTTAAAAACTGTGTTTTTATAACTGCTATAGTTGTCACTTAAATTTTTTATTTATTTTTTAAATATCCATTCATTTTTTAACATTAAATAAGGTAAAGTAAATATGAAAAAAATATTTTGCTGTTGACGCAGTTCATAAACTGATATATGACCTTTTAACTGAGCTAAAAAGCGCATTTTCAATTGCAACAAAAGGTATTCTAAAAATAGAATTGACCATAGACTTTCGCATAGAGTCGCATAGCTGTATAAATAGCTCATAGCTTTTTTAGCACTTGAATGCAAAACCAAGCAGGTTTTTTAGCACCGACATAACTTGTCTACACGATTTGTCACGGCCAGGCACTTTTCAAATGTGTCAAAATGGTGCACAGCGCGGGGGGGAGAGAAAAATGTTGAAAGTCTTCGAGTTTTGCAATTTTTAATGATTTATCGCCACGTTTGGCGCCAAAAAATAAGTCCTCAAAACTGAACGAAGCTATAAAAGTATCTTCCAAATTTGGCTAGAAACTGGCAAACGCGACAATTTATTACAAAGAAGTACAGTTTAAATATGCCTGGTTGTAAAATAATTTTTGTAGGCAATTTTAATATCGATTTCAATTTCAAAGAAGTGTTTTATGGAACAGGGAATAAAAATACGGCACATTCACGGATTATGATACTTTTTCTAATCAGTATTTATAAAGGTGAAGTGCAGTTAGAAGATGTTTGATGAAGATAGGAAAACAGTTTTCATAGGCGATTTTGATTCAAAGATTTTGATTCCAAAGAAGTGTTTTATTGAACAAGGAAGAAGAATATGGTGCACTCATGAATCATGATACACTTTTCAACTTAATGGAATAAAGAAGAAAATAGGGAGCACGTATGGATTATGATACCGCTTTTCATATATAGCACTTTAGTGCGTATTTAAAATATAAAATTGTTTCCGATTTTAATTTACTTTTTATTTTAAAGAAATTACGTGTATTCATAGTTTTTGGCAATGGTTTTCTATTTTCTATTTTACACACAGATGTTATCAAAAATTATAATTACAAATTATATTTGTACAGTTTCGTGCTAACTTTAAAAAAAGCAATTAAGAGGACGTATCAAAATAGCTGGAAAAATAGTTTAGTATAGAAGTGGGAAATTTCTCATTTTCATAATTTTTTAAGATTCTTTGTCCAAAAAAATGCGAAATTTCATTTAAAATTTGACTGTAAGTTTGAAATGTAAAGCAAAATAATTTTTGTTTTCATTGAAAAGATTAAATTTTGTGTTTATGCAAGTTGGAAGAAGGCTCCTTATGAAAATTTAATAAATTAAAAATGTAAAATTTTATTTCCTTGAATGATTTATACTAGCATCACATATTTTTTTCAAAAGGGGTAGGGCAGAATTTATTAAAGAGGGCACTTTCTATTGAGAAAAATAGCACCTTCCAGTTGAGAAACAGGACCATTTTCTCAACAGTTCACTGCAGGAAACACAAGACTTTTTTTTTCCTATAAAGGAACAAAAAGGACAGGGCGCATCAGCACTAATATAAAGGTGAGCAGAACACAGCGTCATTTTATAAAAATAAAAAAAGTGAAATGTGAACCCTAGTTTATACTATACAAGGGAATCTAAACTCTTGGGCAAAACTTTAAGGGGTGATAGGGCACATAATAAGGAATCAGAATCACATAGCAATGTGGCGTCGGAAACGTCGTCTTCGTGTAGCTGTTAATAATCACTTTGGATAAAAGTGCCAAAACAACAGTGCACTTTCCGACCATTGTTCGTCAGAAACTAATGTATTTTCCCCCAAAAACAGACGACTAAAATGGATAGTTTAAAAATTCTATTTTATTTCATGGTTGAAATTTTTGGAGACGAGCCTATTGTTTATGAAACTTGGTTAAGAAATTAGCCGGACACTTCAATGCTTTTCCAAAAGTGATTATTACCGGGTAAGTTAAAACTGCGTTTTTCACCCCAGATTGCTATGTGATTACGATTCCTCATTATGTGGCCTATCACCCCTTAAAGTTTTGCCCAAGAGTTTAGATTCACCCTGTATATCGGGCGATTATAATTAAATTTTCCCTATGAACAGCATGCTGCAGCTGAAACGGATGAACCGATTGCTGCCAAATTTAGCATATGGACTGGGCATATAAAAGCGCTCAAGGAAGAATTTAAAAAACTTTAGTTCAAAAAAATTCCACAAAATGGTGCTTTTTTTGGCGAATTCAGCTCAAAATATGACCAAAATTAGTTCATTATTGCTTCAATTTCATTTAATAAAGATTGAAGTTGTCTGAATATTTCAAATTAGCCATTTTCATTGTTAAGATTACTTTTTTTTTTTTCGTGCACACCGCCAACTAGTAGACATTTTATTGTAGAGAATATTTTTTACGAGGTACACACATTGAGCTCATTTCATGTATAGTCTATACAGGGTGTCCCAGTTATTTACATGATTTAATTCTTTATCTATTAGAGATAAGTGGGCAATGTAAGTTCAGAAAATGTTCAGAATAAGGTTAGGAAAAGGATTACGTTAAGAAAAACTTATTCTCGTTATTTTTCAAAAAGTTACACTTTTGTATATGGCTTCCGTATAAAAAAATTCCCAGTTAGTAAAATGTGCCCCATACGCCAATGAAATGTATGATGACTTATAAACCTGTTTTCAATGGCTCTCGCAAGGAAGAAAAATCACGTCGAATGATCGCGTTTAGGAGTCGTACAGAAATAACGAAAGAAAATGATTTTTTGCACTCTTGAAAGGGTCGTTCACATTGAAATTTACGTATAGCTCCAGATTATGTCTATTTAAAGATATATCTAAGACCGTTTATGATAAAAGACTAAAAGTTTGCGCATCGCCTCAACGTGTTTTTTCGTGCCGGTGCACAAATTCAAAATTTCATTCAAGATATTTATATAATTCAAAAATTCGTATGCAAAATCAAAAAGCATAACCTTCTGTAAAGTAACGTGAGGATTTTTTTCTTTAACGTATTTCTCTTCGCTACCTTATTAAGAACATTTCGAAAAAATAAGTCTTGTGAAAGTACGTAATTTTTGTACAAGTTTCAAGTACATACGAGAAAGTACATACTTATTTCAAGAAAATAAGTCTTTCAATAAAATAAGTCTTGTGTTTTCTGCAGTAAAATGTTGGGAAAATTGTCCTGTTCCTCAACAGCAAGTGCTAGTTTTCTCAAAAGAAAGTGCACTCTTTAATAAATTCTGCTCTGTCCCTGTTGAAAAAATATGTGAACGCTGGTATAAATCATTCACGAAAATAATATTTCACATTTTATCTATTAAAGTTTCATAAGGAGTCTTCTTCCTACTTGTATAATTCAGAATTTCGTATTCAAATTCAAAAAGCGTAACCTTTTGAAAAGTAACGAGAGGGCTTTTTTTAACTTAATTTTTTACTACCTTATTATGAACATTTCTTCTAATTACATTGCCTACTTATCACTAGATGCAGGCCAACTACATGGTGTAGTGGCTAACGAACCATTCTATCACATCTTTGGGTCTGGGTTCGATTCCCGACTTGGGCTTGGATGTTTCCTCCTCCATCCATTCATAGGGGATAACGCAAGCCACCGTGTTCCCATAATAAAATGACCAGTGAGTAGTAGAGGCAAAAGGCTTGATGAGCAAGTGCACGCCCATTGCGGAAAAAAAGTTAATAGAAACAGAATTAAATGGACAAGGGACTTTAAAATTGAGAACTGTCATGTCTTAATTTTTAGTCTCAAATCATACGTAAAGTTGTCTAAAACAAAGATTTACATTTACATTAATACTAAAAATAATTTAAAAAAAATGTGTTAATATCTTTGAGAAAAAAATGCGCATTCATTTTTTTTTTGTTCAAAATATTGTTGCGGAACTACTCCTTGTTCCCGGGGTTCGTCGTTCTAAAGTCACAGCTAGCGACACAGCTAGCGTTCAATATGGACCTTGGATGCGTGAATTGAAACAAAAAAGAATATTCATAACGGATTTTCGAAATGATTTGAAGCCCTTGAAGTTCTTTTAGAAGCTGACGTTGTTGGGAAACTGTTTACCGGTAAACAAGAACGACTGACATCTGGTTTGGTTGCCATGAAGACAAAATTAGGTTAGACCCTGATGGGAAAAGTCCCTCGGTTTCACTATCAAAATGTGAATATGACTGTCGTAATATGCTATCTCAGGAATTACCTGTTTCATTTTTGTGGGATTTAGAATTGCTCGGTATTAGAGATCCTGTTGAGCAAAATACTAAAAAAGATTTTCAGAAGTCAGTAATGATTCATTTTCAAGACACTGTTCGGCAAACTTCAGATGTAAGGTACTGATGCAACAAAAAGCAAAATTTATCTATTTGAAGAGTAGAATACGAATTTTAAACCATTTTAAGCCCCAGAGCAGCGGGTTGCCCCGAAAATTCGTAACACTGCCCCCTTCCCAAGGACTGCACGTCCCGGGCAGTACAATCCCCAGTTAGGAGGTCATACAAATATATACAGTGTCCAACCATTAACCAAATCTTAACAACATAATTTAAGCCAATAACCCATAAACACAGTAAGCAAATACACACTAATAAATAAATAATAGACATACTAAACAATTACACTAATAAGTAATAAATGTAATAAACAAATACACATTAATAAAAACCAATATTACAAATATGTACACTAAGCATGGCGTAAGTAGTGAGTGAAAGAGAGTTGAAGATAGAGGAAGAGAAGAGAAAGACAGGAAAGAAATGAGAGATGAAAGAAAGGGGGGGGTGGTTTACGCCATAGTGACCATGGTCTAATAATCAAATAGCTAATTACCACCGCGGTAAACGGCTAGCCGATCGTAATGTATAACTCTTGGTTTCGAGTTAGGTGACTTACGAATCCGTACAATGACGTCATTCAGCCGGTTTAGGAATGTGTAAGGACCGTCCCACGGCGATTGCAGCTTGGGAGACAGGCCTCTCCGTCGAGTAGGATTCCATAGCCAAACTTTGTCACCTACGTTGAACTCGTGTCCTGTAGCTTTCCTGTCGTAGCTATTCTTCATCCTCTCCGTGTTCAGGTTGATCCGCTCCCGAGCAAAATGATGCACGTCTTCAAACCGTAGCCGGAGATTTTCCATGTACTCTTCTGGCGATGAAGGCGCGTCTGGAGGGCGGCCGAACACTAGATCGGCGGGAAGACGAAGATCTCTGCCGAACGGCATCTGGGAAGGTGTGAAGCCGGTAATCTCATGGACGGCACTCCTATAGACCAGCAGGAAGAGGGAGAGTTTATTGTCCCAGTCCTCTTGATTCCTAGATACCAGGAGCGAGAGGTTGTTCAAAATTGTGCGGTTGAACCCCTCCACCATGCCGTCGGATTGTGTGTGTAAAGGCGTAGTCTGGGTTTTGTCTATTCCGAGAAGTTGACATAGTCCTTTAAAGACTGCAGAGATAAAGTTTGTTCCTTGGTCGGAATGAAGTTGCAGAGGGGTTCCATATCTGGAAATCCATTCTTGCACCAATACCTCTGCTACGGTCGTAGCTTCTTGATCGGGAATAGGAAACGCTTCGGGCCATTTAGAGAAGTAGTCAATGACAACTAGGATGTATTTGTTGCCGTCCGAAGTTCGCGGAAGAGGTCCCAGGATGTCGAAGGCAATCCTCTCAAAAGGCGCTGCTACATTATAACGATGTAGTCTTCAACGGCTTCGTTTCTTCGGGCCTTTATGTGCGGCACAGGCGTCACATGCTTGACACCACTTTTCGACGTCGCCCCGGGCCCTAGCCCAGTAGAAGCGCTCGCGAACTTTCTGCAGGGTCTTCATTACGCCAAAATGGCCTCCAGTTAAGCCATTATGAAGTTCTTCTAGAACCTTCGGAATCCTGGAACGAGAGAGTACTAACTGCCATCGGAGCACTTGCCGTCGTCCGACTCCCATTTACGATACAGGACTCCATTCCTCAGGCGAAGCGAATCCCATAAAGCTCAGTACTGTATTGTTGCCGGACTGCAAGATGATATTTCTTGCCAGCTGGGCTTATCGCCGGATTTTTCCATAAATTCCACAATTGGTTTGATGTCTCTATCTGCTAATTGGTCCGCCCGAACATTTTTGTCACTCCAGGGATCTTGAGATGGTGACGATGATGTAACTTGGCGGACAACGGGATGTTTCAGATGGTAATTTTTCTCCTCCCTGGAGCAATAGCGACAACTGTCTATGCAGGGCCTTCTCGACAAAGCATCTGCATTTCCATGAGATGCTCCTTTCCGATGACGTATCTCGATGTCATATTCTTGTAATCTCTGTATCCGCCTGGCTATCTGGCCCTCTGGATTCTTGAAATTTAGAAGCCAGGTTAAAGAGGCATGGTCCGTTCGGAACAGGAACTTTCGGCCGTACAAGTAATGATGGAAATGCTCAACGGCCTTAACGATGGCAATAAGTTCCTTTCTCGTAACAAAATTGTTACGTTCTGCCTTCGAAAGGCACTTGCTCCAGTAAACAATCACATGTTCTTGGCCATCTATCTCCTGGGACAAAACTGCTCCGGCACTCTCCTTACGTGCGTCTGTATCCAGAATAAATGGCTTGTCAGGGTGAGGATACGACAACATCGGCGAAAATGTTAGGGCCGTCTTTAGTTCGTTGAATGCATCCTCACATTCTGAAGTCCATAGAAATTTTTGTCCAGTCTCGGTCAATTGATAAAGTGGTCTTGCAATTTGGGAAAAACCCTTCACGAATTTTCGATAGTAAGTACACAGACCGAGAAAACTTCGTAAGTCATGGATATTCTCCGGACGACTCCAGTTCTTGATTGCGGACGTCTTTTCGGGATCGGTTCGGACTCCGTGGGCGGATATTATGTGCCCGAGGTAACGTACTTCCCGACGAAACAAATTGCACTTCGATGGACTTAGCTTCAAGTTTGCCTCTTTTAATTTCTGCAGTACCTTTCGAATGTTCTCGAGATGTTCTTCGAAAGTCTTTCCGACTATGATGATATCGTCCAAATAAACGAGACATGCTTCGTAGGAATGTCCTGTCAACACTGTCTCCATTAGGCGTTCGAACGTAGCCGGTGCGTTGCAGAGTCCAAAAGGCATAACTTTGAACTGCCACAATCCTTGTCCAGTGGTGAACGCAGTCTTTTCACGGTCGTCGGGATTAATTTCCACTAGCCAATAGCCACTCTTGAGATCCAGAGTGGAGAACCATTCATTTCCCGATGAAGTGTACAATGTGTCGTCAATCCTGGGATGAGGGTAGCTGTCTTTCTTGGTAATGTCATTCAGAAGTCTATAGTCAACGCAGAACCGGGTGGAACCATCCTTCTTTCGGACCAAAACAATTGGTGAGGCCCAGGGACTAGTCGATGGCTCGATGACGTCATCACGCTGCATCTCGTCTAAAAGTCTGCCCACCTCTTCTTGCTTAGCAAACGGCAGCCGCCTAGGATATTGCTTGATGGAAGAATGGCTGCCTGTATCTATCCTGTGTTGCGTTAACTTCGTACGACCGAAGTCGCCGGAAGTGCGAGAGAAGAGGTCTTCAAATTCACCTATCACTTTCTCCGCAGCGCTTCTCTGTTCTGCCGTTAACTCTACGTCTTGTAATAATTCCTTCGTCAGGCACTCGGATGATTTAGCTGTCGTTTGGCTAATATTCTTATTAATGCAGGTAACATGAGTGCATGTCGCCAACACTTCATTTTTCTTTATCACCTTCGACTTGTCCGTCACATTTGCTACTCTAACTGGAATTTCTGTTCTCGACAAGTCCACAAGTGTTGCTCCCACAAGAACTCCTCTGACGGAATCACTATTGTTTGGGTGTTTGATTAATCCAAAACGGAATTTATTGCTTTCTTTTACTGTTCGAGAAATTATTGAATCAGTTCTGGGAGGTAGAGTGATATCAGTCTGGGCTATTATTTGCTGAATAGGTAAAACTGCTTCATTTTTAATATCGAACGCAGCTATTTCTTCTGAGTCTGAACGAAGCTCATTATTCTTAAAGTCCAAGTTAAATTTGTGTGATTTTAAAAAGTCCAGTCCGAGAATAAAAGCGTCCGTAATATTGGCGACATATACCGCATGGTTGTATCTGGCATTCCCAAATGTGACTTCCACTTGCACCTTTCCGCCCACTTCGATCTTGCCACCTGTTACAGTCTGGAGGGTCAGCGAGGGCGGAGTCCAGATAATCTTCAAATTTAATTTCTTGGCCAGATCTGTCCTTATGATGGTTACATTCGCTCCAGTATCAATCACCATGTGGCATGGAGAACCACTAACGTATCCGAGTGCAAATAGTCCATCACTGCCGCCATTCACTGATGAAATCTGCAAGACTTTCAAACGAGGCTTTTGAATATCTTTCAGCCTCTGTTCCTGAAAGTCGTCTCTTTTCTGTCTTCCTTCATGGGCTTCTCTGGTGCATTGATAACTGCGATCTTTACGACGAGAATTCTGTTGTGCGTCACAGTATTTTCGTAAATGCCCCTCGCTGTTGCACCTCCAACATTTCACTTTTCTTGGCTCTGACTGTTCTTGTCGCTCCACCAGATTTTCCAGGTTCTTTAATTTATTCTCTAATCTCTCCATTTCTCCATCCGTAGGCTCCTTGAATGCCACAGCTCTAACATTATGCCGCTCTTTTCTTACGGCCAGCTGAGCTGCCTCTAGCTTCATGGCGAATACGAGGGCGGACCTGATATCTTTATAATCCGCCAAGATAAATGCTTTCTGAATTTCAGAGTCCCAGAGGCCTTCAACAAAATGTTGCACTGCAACTTCTTCTCGAACGTCATCAGGATAACTGCCATAGGCTAGATGACACAGCCTATCTATGTCGGAAGCCAGCTCTTGGAGGGTCTCGCCAGGTCTTCTCATCCTTGATTTAAGTTGTATTCTACTATATTCTTGGCACTTCTCACCGAATTTCATCTCCAAGGCACTTGCGAGGGCGTCAAAATCTCCTATCTTTGTCGCCCCGATGGTTTGTAGTACATTAATTGCGTCTCCGCTAAGGGAAGCGGCCAGTTGGTCCGTTTTCTCGGACTTGCTCCAACCATTGGCTTTGGTGACGATCAAGAATTGGGTCTTGTAAGCTTCCCAGGGAGTTTTTCCGTCATAGGTCGTTAGTTTCACTGTTGGGCGGCGTGACGACAACTTGATGTTTTCAGGTAATTTTCCCATCTTCACTAGAGATTCCAGCTTTTCTTCTAACTTGTTCTCGATCGTTTC
Source organism: Cheiracanthium punctorium (assembly GCA_038373885.1). NCBI lineage: Eukaryota > Metazoa > Arthropoda > Arachnida > Araneae > Cheiracanthiidae > Cheiracanthium > Cheiracanthium punctorium. The sequence continues at coordinate 172,502 of JAWZYV010016502.1, read as the reverse complement.
CTCAATTCTTTCCTCGTATTTCGCTTGACTTTCTTCTAGGAGCGACATTCTCTTCTCCATTTCCTCTTGGCCTTGCATAATTTCTTCTAAATTTTCTTGAGTCTTCTCTATTTTCTCCTCCAATTTTTCTTGATTTTTCTCCATTTTCTCCAACCCAGTTTTCATCTCTTCTTGTCCGGCTTCAATTTTCTTCTCTAAATAAGCTTGTCCGGTTTTCATCTCATCTTGCGCGGCTTTCATCTCTTCTAATCCGGTTTTCACCTCATCGTGTGCAGCTTTCATTTCGTCTTGTCCGGCTTCAATTTTCCTTTGCAAATCAGCTTGTCCGGCTTCAGTTTTCTTTTCCAAATCAGCTTGTCCGGATTTCATCTCTTTTTTTATCTGATCTTGTCCGGCTTTCATCTCTTTCATCATCTCCATAAGCTTTTGTTGGAATTGTTCTTCCATTTTTCTGGTCCACACCATGCACTGGAGAATTAAAGTCTTTCTTTAGAATCCCGATTCTGACACCAAATGTTGCGGAACTACTCTGCTTGTTCCCGGGGTTCGTCGTTCTAAAGTCCAGTTGGTGTAGACAGTTCTATTAAAAAGTCCACTGGTCAGGATAGAATACAACTTTATTGCTTCTAGAACTTCGTAGAACAATCAGCTGTACACAATTCACAAGCACAATCTAACAGTAATGTGCTTTTAACAATCCGCTAAGATCAGAAGCTTTCACAAATGCTGTAATTCTCACATAAAGTAAAACACATCCACAGGTAAAACTTCAGTGGAAATATTCGAGGGATAACACTAACAGTCCCTCAAGACTCAGCAGTGAAGAATTTACACACAGCACTTAAATTCAAAGCTTCAAAAACAAGCCAAAACACAGCTTCTATAGCACTATCAAGTCACAAAGCAAGCGTACTCGCTCAATACGGGCGCTCTCTTACTCTGAACGTTCAACTCGCACTGAACTGGGGCTTCTGAAACGCGCCGGTTTATATAGAGGAGGCAGAGGCTGCGGACAGCTTCCAGAAAAGTATATTTCTTGAAAGTTCTACATAAAGCGGGAATTTTCATTACGTCATAGAAGAGAAATGTTAGGTTATTAAGCGTTTTTAATGCAGCAAAAGCAGCTTTACAGGCCCCATAGGAAAAATCGCGCCAAATGACCAAAATGTCGCCAAGCTTGGCGACTTTTGGCGAAATATCGCCAAATTTGGCGCCAAAAATAAGTCCCCAAAAGTGAAGAGATCTAAGCCCTAGGACCAATATTTCCCGAGATTTCTAGAAACCCATAGAAAAAAAATATAGGGAAACTGACACCTCCGTATCTCCGGTTCTAATTGGCCGAGTTTGATGAAATAATAAGCAAAATTTATCTATTTGAAGCTTAGAATACGAATTTTAAACCATTTTAAGCCCCAGAGCAGCGGGTGGCCCCGAAAATTCGTAACAATATCCCATGCGCTTCCCAAATTAATAAAAATCTGTAATTTTTTTATAGTACACTTGTAATGCATGTACACTTGTAATGAACATAACTGTGCATTAAATTTTGAAGCAAATGTTATTTAATAGAGATATAGGAATTTAAACGTATCAATAGGATGGAAATTTAAAAAAAAGCTACATCTCACATGGATTTATTTTTTCTAAAAAGCTTACCCTTGTCACAATTAAAAATGAATGCGCAGATATGTTCATTGTTCATGCATATCTGGTCATTCATTAATGAATATTAACGTCCCTTGTCCCCTTAAAGCGTGTTACCATATGTTACAAGTGTATATTTAAAAAATTCGAGCTTTTTTATTAATTTGGAATGTGCATGGGATATTTTAAATAAAAAAAATAGAAGGCATATTTTTTGTTCAAAAAATATCAATTTTCCATTTAAAAAAATATTTTTTTTTAATTTTTAGTTTCAATGTAGATGGAAACTTTTATGTTAAACAATTACAATTTTGTGTTAAACAACTTTACATATGATTACAAGTAAAAATTCAAATTTGAAAATTTTGAATATAAACGCCCCTTGTCCCCTTAAAGCGTGTTACCATCTTTTTGGGATACCCTGTACACCAAATTTGGTTCAATCTGTTCACCCGCTTTAGCTGTAGATCCCCTGTTTATAGGAACAGTTTAATTGCAACCGCCCTGTATTATTTTAATCTACGTTACCTAGGCCGTATATGTGGGTGGTTTATTTCCTTCATTTGTGCATCTAGTTCTTACAGAACCTATTTAATAGATTTTATAATTAAAAGTGTGAGCGAAAATGTTTTACTGAAATGCTGCTGCTACTGGCACCAAGCGATTCAATTAGCAGTTTAAATGCTAGAACTTTCCTTCCATCGTTATTACTTTAAAAAGAATTTATGAAGAAAAAAAATAATATTTATGTCATATCAATGAAATTAATTTTCTAAAAGGTACGGCGTTCACATTTCTAATATTGTTAAAATAACTCAATTATGAAGTTTACTTTTTTATTCGCTTAATTCTGCAGCAAAAGCATTCAAAATTTTTGTTTTCAAATAAAGTAACTTTTTCAAATAATGAAATTATTAAGTTTTTAAATTCTTCTTGCAGTGTTAATGTATTTCATCGCTTTGAAAACTTGCATGTTTAGATTTTTGCTTCTTATAAGAACTTACTTAATTGGATTATGCATTAACGAATTCGTCATGTTTCTTAGACTTTTTTAAGCGAAAACATTTTGCATGCTTTGAATACTTTATTTAAATCCGCCCGTTATTTTTTAATGTCATATGTAGCGGTTCATTCACTACGTATTAATAAATGACATATTTTGTGATATTATCGATCAATACTTGGGAAAATATAGAATTATCAGAAATGAGTGTATTATTCAACAATTTAATGCATTGAATAATATTGCTTTAATAATTTGATGAATATGTTGAGTTGCTGAAACATTTTATCAGTCATTATTAATGCTCTATAATTCATGCCATAAATCTGTCTTAGGACTTGATGTAGTTACAATTGTTTATTTTTTGATAAAACTATGATTGACTCCAAGGTAAATGTTTTTAGTTTTAACATGAAAAACAATATATATATATATATATATATATATATATATATATATATATATATATATATGCAAGAGGCCCAGTAAAATCTTCCACCTCTTCCTTGTTAACTTAAAAATGGCAAGAGTTATTGCCTCGACGGCTGTATTCACCGAACTTAAACCTTTTGATTTCGCAGTGCGAGTTACTTCAGAGGTTAGCGAGGAAAATGGTATTCACCAACCCAAATACAAAGTTTACCATGCACTTTGACGAATACTTATTCTCTAGACAGATGGAAAAAAATCGAAAAAAAAAGTAAGCCCTTTGAAAATCACCAAAAAAATCCGTAAATTTAGCGGACAATTCGTAAAACTTTGCAAGTATGCTTTCTGGATGAGAGAATCCAATGTGTTGGGAGTACTTCTCTTTTTGCGCAGTCTCAGGTATCCCTATAGGACTAAGTCCACTATGAGGTCATATCAGGTTAGCGTGGATACCATTCTAGGCCATCACTATACCTAATGCTTTGATGCTGAATATAGGGGTATGTCTGTGAGTGAACAAACCCAGTTAATAAACATTTTGTGCACTATTTTGAAACAAGGTTTGAAGTGTTTTTCAGTCTATGAATTGGCAAGCGTAACCTTTCTCTGGTCACATGGTTATTGTTTGAAAAAATAATCATTTGTAGATGTGTATTGCATTAACTGGGACTATTATGCAATTCTAGTAAACGAACAATACAATGTCAAACAATAAAATACTCTAACAATACAATACGTATCCTTTACTGGACCATTGTATTATATTTTACCTACCCCCCATTCCAATCCCCTCCCCCCCCCCAAAAAAAATCGCAAGCTAAACATAGAGACCCTTTTTTGAAGTAATTACATATTTTTACACAAGTAAATACCGAAAGCTACATTTAGAAAATATGTCATACTTAAAAAAAAGAACTAAACTATTCATTTTCTGTAAAGTAAATAAAAAACTTTGTAAAAATCACACATAAGAAGTTATAGGTAAGAAGATACGCACGTTTCGGTCAAAAATTGTTTTGACCTTCATCAGTCCAAGCCCTTCGCCGCAAGGAACACAGGGAACTGAAAAGAGATAAACAAGCAAGCAAGTTGCCACAAGGGGCAAAGAAAAGTCGAACAAAACCACGGAGAGGGAAAAAATTAAGGGATAAAAAGGAAAGGAAAGAAGCACAAAAAATACAAAAATTAAAAAATTAAAAAAAGGAGGAACACACGAATACAAACACACACACAAAAAATAGAAAACAGAACAAACAAAATAACAAAAAACAAATAAAACATAAAAAACCCAATAATTTTTTTTAAACCACGAACAGGACAGCACAATATACAAATATAATTTTTTTTGTATTTTTTAAAAAAAATTTTATATAATTATTTATTTAAAAAAAACGTAAAGGAAACACAGAAACGCACGTACACACACATTAAAAAAAAAAAGAGAAGGGGGGGGGGCAAACAAAATAAAAGAATAGAGGGGGAAAGGGAACGAAAGAAAAAGAAAAAGGGGGAGGGGGGAGTAGACGAAGAAAGTGAATAGAACCTTACAACAGCAGCTTCCAAGCAGAATGAACGAAAGGAACGGAAGAACCATCGTTCACAAGTCGTTCTAAGTGCTGGGTAATGGAAAAACCTTCGAAAAAATCAAGATGGGACAAAGACTAACGAGTGCACAAAATCTTAGCCTTAGAGAACTGAAAACTGAACTCCATTACCCAGCACTTAGAACGACTTGTGAACGATGGTTTTTCAGTTCTCTAAGGCTAAGAAGACTGAAAACTGAACTCCATTACCCAGCACTTAGAACGACTTGTGAACGATGGTTTTCCAGTCCTCTAAGGCTAAGATTTTGTGCACTCCTCAGTCTTTGTCCCATCTTGATTTTTTGGAAGGTTTTTCCATTACCCAGCACTTATAACGACTTGTGAACGATAGTTCTTCTGTTCCTTTCGTTCATTCTGCTTGGAAGCTGCTGTTGTAAGGTTCTATTCACTTTCTTCGTCTACTCCCCCTCCCCCTTTTTTCTTTTTCTGTCGTTCCCTTTCCCCCTCTATTCTTTTATTTTGTTTGCCCCCCCTCTCTTTTTTTTAATGTGTGTGTACGTGCGTTTCTGTGTTTCTTTTACGTTTTTTTTTTAATAAATAATTATATAAAAAAATTAAAAATAAAATACAAATTAAAAAAAAAATTATATTTGTATATTGTGCTTCCTGTTTGTGGTTTAAAAAAAATTATTGTGTTTTTTATGTTTTATTTGTTTTTTGTTATTTTGATTGTTCTGTTTTCTCATTTGTGTGTGTGTGTTTCTATTCGTGTGTTCCTCCTTTTTTTAATTTTTTAATTTTTGTATTTTTGTATTTTTTGTGCTTCTTTCCTTTCCTTTTTATCCCTTAATTTTTTGCCCTCTCCGTGGTTTTGTTCGACTTTTCTTTGCCCCTTGTGGCGCAACTTGCCTTGCTTGCTTGTTTTTCTGTTTTCAGTTCCCTGTGTTCCTTGCGACAAAGGGCTTGGACTGATGAAGGTCAAAACAATTTTTGACCGAAACGTGCGTATCTTCTTACCTATAACTTCTTACGTGTGTTTTTTACAAAGTTTTTCATTTACTTTATCGTTTAACACTAGTAATTTGAGTGTTTTTTACCATTCATTTACTGGTCGGTTTACGCTACTTTTGATGTGTTAGGCCATAGGTTCCCAACCTTTTTTGAACTGGTGCCCCCTTTTCTAGTGAATATTTCAATACCGCCCCCCTCCCACTCCATAGAAACAAGAGGGTACCTAACAAAGGTCAGCACGATTGTTTGGTCTGACTTCTACATGTTAAATTTTAGTTTCTCCTACGCCAAAACTAAGAAAAATATTTTTTTTTTATTATGAAAGTTTGCTTTTGTAGAAATTAAAGCAATTTTTTGGCAAAAATCACCGATTTTTATATTTTTTTATAATTCCACTCTAAATTATGATCAGAAAAAGTTTTGCTGGATATAAGTCTTTTTTATTCAAGATTTGTGATAAACAATCCTAACTAATATTATAAATGCGAAAGTGAGTTTGTTTGTTTGTTTGTTTATGACGCTTTCACGCCTAAACCGCTGAATAAATTATGATGAATTTTGGTTTTAGATATAGATGGAACCCTGGAGAAGGTTATAGGCTACTTAGAATTTTAGATTTTTAATTACTTCTTTAATGATTAATTAAAAACGGTTTTTACGTTGCCATGCTTGGCGAGTTTCGCCCGTATCAAGTGATTCATGTTTTTAGCTAACAAGAATGCTATTACTTCAATGAAGAAGCACGTGCATCTGAAAAACATTAAATAATACGGAAATTATGCCAGTTTTATGCCAAATCTATCTATCTCTAATAATAAAAATGAATGTTCTCCAGACAAATCTACAGAAAGCAGAGCTTTGAAAATTTGAGCATGACTGGGCCCATGACTTCGGGAAAAGTGTACCTGAGGCTCAGAATTTTAAAATTTAAGTAATTTTCTAACTATTAATTAAAAACCGTTTTATCGCCCGCAGAAAATGATTTATGCTTTTGAAATAAAGCAGAAATTCTGTTTGCAAAAATCACATGCATTTGGAAAACATAAATTGGTATGGAAATTATGTTGATTTTACGCCAAATTAAAAAGCATAAGTAAAAAAAAAGTGTACTTAAGTATCCCGGAGGTCCGCCAAGACGAGCGATTTTTTGCCGAGATAAATGCCGGGCACATGAAATTATTAATGGTATTGAATACGTTGGGCAACTCATTTGACGAAAAAACAGTTTGGCGGGAATGACCGCCGGCAGGGGCGTAGCCAGAAATTTTTCATGGGGGGGGGGTTACGACTACTACAACTCATATATATGTATGCGTGTGTGTGATAATGTAGTGAAGAATATGCATTTTGTATGGCAAAAAATTTCTCATGGGGGGGTTATGACCCCCCTAACCCCCCCGTGGCTACGCCCCTGACCGCCGGGATAATACGTAAGTACGAAGAGAAGTCCAAGTGTGTTTCTTAAAGTTAATAAATTTCCAAATCCTACCAATAATATAAATGTGTACGTTTATGTGTTTGGATGTTTTTGACTGAATCACACAAAAATGGTTGGAAATTTTTGTAATGAAGATAGCTTATGCCCTGGATTAACATACAGACAACCTTTCAAGCATATAGCATAAATAATTCTTTTACAAAGACACTCAAAATAATTCTAATGCATTGCGCTCTATAGAAATTTTGTAGCTACTGAACCGATTTTAAAACTTTTTTCACTGATTGAAAGTTACATTATTTCTGAGTATTATTGTTTGTTTGTTTGTGGATTAAGACCGATTGACTGCACTAGGGTCCTAGGCCTATATGGGGAATTCCTCTGAATGGAATTTTCTAAGGAATCCTAGCGCGTATTTTCGCGAGGTTTTGGAAAAAAACACGTCAAACTGCGAGCGGTGAGGTCGACAGGAGCGACCGGGGTTTGAACCTGGCACCTCCCGAATTCCAGTTTTGAGAGCAGAACTTCTTAGACACTGGTGGGACCCTGAGTGTTATAGGCTACCTTTTATGCATATATCACAAATAGTTCTTTTACAGGGATACTCATAAGAATTACATTACGCTCTATGTGTATCTCTGTAAGTACTGAACCGATTACCAAACTTTTTTCACTGATAGTAAGCTACACTATTCTTGAGTATTATAGGCTAAAATTCATGCATGTAGCGCAAATAGTTCCTTTACAGGAACACTCAAAATAATTCTAATACATTACGCTCTCTGGGTATCTCTGTAACTACAGAACCGATTCTAAAACTTTTTCACTAATAGAAAGCTGCTCTATTCCTGATCAACATAGACTAAAATTCATGCATATAGCATAAATATTTCTTTTACAAAACAGTTCGCAAATACTGTCATAACTGTCTCTATTCGCCAAACGCCTGAAAAATATATAAATTTAGTAATTCTGCATAATCACTTATTTTAAATGAAGTATACTACCATACTTCATTTAAAATAAGTAAAAAGGCAAATAATATTTAAATGCAGTTTCTTTCGTCGCAAACATATTTGTTATTCACACATGCTTCGTTTCTCTCGGGACCTAATTCTAAAGCCGACGCGGACGAAGTCGCGGGCAGCCGCTAGTACAATATAAATGTAAAACAATAAGAAATTGATCTCTAAAAGTGAATATTTTTCGTATTTCTTTTATGTTCGTATGAGCAAATAATAATATTAGAAATAATGCTACAAACAATACTACAAGCACTACTGCAGAGTTACAAATAATAATACAGCTTACTTTCGGGTTAATCAAAATGCTGCCATCTTTCGTTTATGAAATAAATTAAAATATACTTATCGACGTAAATCAGACAAAAGCAAACTTTGAGAACTAAAAATTAAAATTTAAGTGTTTTTCAATGTCTAGAATCAGAATTTAAGCATGAGAACAGAAACACCCCCAAAAATTTTTTGTTGTTGTTGACCGGTGTAATGCATGGTGAAAACAAGAATTAAATTTTAAAAAAAAATTACTAATAGATAGAATATCGTTGGAATTGAAACGCTACTGAATTTCTTCATCAATTAAAAAAGAGGAATAAAAGTTTTAGCTTACCTGTTATAAGGACAGGCAGGGGTTTTGATAGTACGAAGTAATAGATAATAAACTATTGCTTTCTAAATAAATAAATTGACAGTTTCAGAGAACAATCAAACCGTATACTTAATTATATCAAAAAGTATTTTTATTAAAATATTATCAGCGTAATTTTTAAGTCTTTTTTAAACTATATTTGGTTAATCTTCCCACGCCCCTCCGTGCCATATCAACGCCCCCTAATTTTCTCTGGGTCTTTTACCGCCCCCCTGAAAGCCTCAAACGCCCACAAGGGGGCGTTATCGACCACGTTGGGGACCTATGTGTTAGGCCAAGCTGGCTAATTTTCGGTCGAAAGGGTCGGTCTCTCGCTTTCTCTCTTTTTCTTTTCTCTCTCTCTCTCTCTCTTTTTTTTTTTTTTTTTTTGCTTTCCAGTGTTATAAGTTTAAGGATTCGCGATTTAAAAAACGTTCGTATTACATGTTTTGTTTTTACCAAACCGTCACTGTGCACAAGGCGCCTTTTCTTACTAAATCAAGGACATTCTACAACTTTGATAGGTGGCTTTTTTTGTAGGTACACTGAAAAAAAAAATGTTTTGTTGATTCACCAAAGTTTTGTTTGACTCTGTTTCATAGGAACATCTTTTTTTCTAAACAACAAAATTTTGTTTAATTCAAGAAAACATTTTTTTTTTTTTTTTGGTATGACTAAAAATCCAACAAGCATATTTCTGAGTGCTATAAATTCTATATTTCCTATTTCTTGAGGTGCAAAATTGCACTACAATGCAAAAGTTGTTGCATTGTAGTGCAAAATTCTTGAGGTACAAAACTTTGCGAAAAATAAACGAATTCTATGAGACACTTGAACAAATTGTGAATGTCTTTCCATTAGTTTTTCTTACGAAGTTTCTAGAAAAAAGATTCCTTGTATTATAATCAAGTTGCAAAGTTTACTCAGGGCTGGTTCAAGGTGAGTGCGAATGCAGGCGATCGCCAAAGGCCCCGCGCTTAAAGAGGCCCCTCTCCTGGGCCATGTTTTTGCTATTACATTAGATCGAGCGTAGTAGATGGTTGCGATATATCCCAAAAAAAGTCGAGAAATAAAACTAATATGTACTTGCAGTATTAGTAGTAACTTACATAAGAATTGATAGAAAAGAGGCCCCGCTCTTGCGCTTCGCCTAGGGTCCCGCAAGCCTCTCGGGCCGGCGCTGGTTTACTCAATCATGTTACGGAATTATCAGCAATAAAAATATTTTTTAAATATATCAGGAAACGTATATATAGTAAAATTTCTTAGGATGACTTTTGAAAAGACGCTGAAATTGATATTCTATTTCAAAGTGGATAGTGTGATTTGTAATAACGTATAATCTGTCTCTGACTTATAAACTACAAGCCTTTTTTTTTAAAGGAAAATTTGAGATACATTCAAGAAAGTCTCTTCAAAATTTGTTAGGGAAAAAAATAGCCAAGAAAGATGTGCAAAGCAGTCTTGCATGCAGAGTTACAAAATATACTTTTATTCAATGTACAACTCATTCACTGTGTGTCATTCTGTAAATACATTTTTTATGTACTAATATAATTCTTCGTCTATAGATTGTGCATAACATTAAAGAACTTTTTAATATACCATGTTTCATATTTCTATACATCGTAAAAAAGCCGATATTTAATCCGTGAGGAACAATTGATTAATGAAACGATACTTTGTGAACTAACACAATTTCCCCTCCATCTGCTTCAAAAATTTTACCCACGATTCACGTGTACCTAAATCTAAAAAAAAGGGGCGAACAAAAGCACCATCTGGTATAGTTAATATCGATTTATTAAAAGTCCTGAAGAGTTTGATCACGTTTCTGTTTAAGTCAAGATCACGTCTGCTTCTATTTAAGGGAATTAATATTTTTAGAACAACTTTGCTTTCCATTTAATGTCCTCCGAGAACATCAAAACATGATGTCTTTTGATATTGCAACACCGTATTCGATAGCGGAATTTCCAAATTAGGATTCATGATAATCGATATCAAAATGAATGCTTTACAAACATAAAATTCGATTTCGAGCTACGTTTCGATTTGTAATATCAGTATGTGCTATAAATGTCATTTCAGCATTGTTTCTTTAAGATGATACTCTTTTGTCGATAGAGAGTATATAAGTCAACAAAAGTGACTTGTCGAGTTCAACTTCACCCGCCTGTTCCTTAAAAAATATTAAAGCATAAGTAAATCTATAAATAAATTAAAAAGTTTTGTATTAAATCTTGTGTATATCATTGTCACAACTGTAAAAATAATCAAAGAAAATCCTGGAAAGCCTTCTTTCAGTCTTTGCAGCTTATTTTCATCATAAAATAATCTAATCATTCCAAAGCCTGACTAGTGGCCGAGCGCAAAGCGTTCTCAACTGATAGACATTAGGTGCCTGGCTCAAACCCAGGTCGCGTCCGCCGACCTAGCCGTTCAGAGTTTTCCGGGGTTTTCTCCGAACTTCGCGTAAATACGGGTTAGGACCCCTTAGAAAGTTCTCCATGGAGGGCAATCCTTCCTCGGACTAGATCCCTCGTGTATATAATCGGCAGTCAGGGGCGTAGCCAGAAATTTTTCATGGGGGGGGTTACGAGTACTACAACTCATATATATGTATGCGTGTGTGTGGTAATGTAGTGAAGAATATGCATTTTGTATGGCAAAAAATTTCTCATGGGGGGGGGGGTTATGACCCCCCTAACCCCGCCCCGTGCCTACGCCCTGGGCAGTATACCCGAAATCAAATCTAACTTGATCATCCAAACAGGGCTAAAATTTTGTAAAAGGGCTTTTAATGATGAAGACCATTTATTTAGAGTACATATTTTTAAATGAAACGGACTTTCTGTTAGTCTGATCCAAGACAATATCTAAAACTTTTTATCTACGGCTCACACAGCAGCATTGACTTCATTTCCAATTCACTCACAAATACAAAAATATTTCACGCTGAAGTCATAATAGCTCTTTCAGTGAGAAATAAAGACATTATTCCCGAAGCTCACTGACCTCCTAATAGTTCAAACTCCAAGGCGTGACTGTATCACAACTTAAGGTGCGAGTGTCCCAATACTCTCGAAACAATGAGATAATGCTAGAAATCTCCAAACCTTTTCAATGTTGACGTAACATTGCATCTGTCGCCAATGTGCCAACTTTGTCAAAAAAGTCATCAAATTCGGCACCAAAACTTTTTATGTCAAAAATCTGTCCAAGAAGAATAAATCTTCATTATTTATGAAGTTCGTAACTATGTTTTCGTGCAGAAATTAGTGCATATTTAAGGTAATTAGTAAATTGACAGACTGACCAAACCAACTGATATCATGAATACTTTACAACCTCGATGAAAAGTATTTTTAGAAAAACAACACAAAAATACAATAAAAATATTAATGTATTACAATTTTAAAAAATCTTCAGTTAGGAGTCTTTGCGAATACGAAAAGGTAATTGGAAGTCAAATAAATTCTTAAAACTAACCATACGTTGATTCATTCATGCTTTAAAAAATGTACAAATGGCCTTTTTTGTACATTTTGCAAATAATGCAGCTTGCAACTGCACAAACAAAACATTTTAGCCTTTTTTCATCGAGAAGTAAAGCATGTCGCATTGCCAAAAACGCATTTAAAAAAGTATCCTCGATAACCCAAGTCTCTTAAACTTGAATGTGAGGTCGACTAATGGTTGCTGAATGCAAATTTCTTATTTTCGTTTTGCGTGAGGAGCGTAATGATTTTCGATTTTTGATTCATCAATATTTATTTCTAAAATCATACTTAGAGAAATATTTATCGATGTAAAAATTTCGTTTTTTACGCAACATATTGTTAAGACATCTTTTATTGGCAAAAACACAAATGAATTACATCCATTTTAGCTTCATGAATGTATACGAGGATTCTAGGTTTGCACGCATGAGTGACTTTGGTGCACTATATAAAAAAAGAAATATTCTTTTTCGATATAAAGTATTATGTTATGGGTTTCGTTCAGAAGAATTGTTGGGAATTTTCGAATTCAAATGCATGTAATGTTCGAATTTTCGAGTAATTTTTTTGCGCTCTCAATAATGTTAGTGTACTAACTAAATAGCATAAATGAATTCTACATTATTCTGTTACATGCATTTATATAATAATGAGAAGATGCATAGAATAAAATCCTTTCCTAGTTCTTTACATGCACAGATATTTTTGTAAAAAAAAAAAATAATAATCTAAAAACAGATTCCAAAGAACAGTTTTTAATGCCAATACAGTATTTACAAGTTAATAAACAAATTGAGTGCTTTCCCTAGTTTCATGGTTAACAATAATTTAACAATAAGTTCATTTGAAATTTTGTAAAACAGCCAGTTAGGGAAGTTGGGAAGATTTCAAATACTGATATTAACTTTAAACAATTTCTGAGTTTTTGCTACAGTTGGTTTGAAAAAAGGCATTGATATAGTGTATTGTTGCTCTACCATGGTTTAGTTTTTCGAACGAAATACAATGAAATTTAAAAAATAGTTCAATGTTTCGCTGTTAAAAAATGCATGAAATAAGGAAAATGTGCTACCATAGGAAAGCCAGCAATCTAACCGTATAGTTACAGAATTTTATTCCTGTAAATTCTAGAATAGAAATTCTTTTCTCGAGAGGCGCTGACCCTTAATACACGGAAATAGCCCTGCTTTCAAATACGAGGATCGTCCGGAAAGTAAGTTTCCCACGAATAATAAAAAGGAAACAAAACATTATTACCTGGAAAAAATTGTTGCAAAAGACACAGCAATATTCAGCCACTTCTCAACATAATAATAACCTGAGCTGTAACACTTACCATGGGATAAGTTTTTGTAGTTCATAGTTCTGTCATAGAAGTCTGCCGCCTGAGAGAGGAGTCAGAGTGTCAGATTTTTTTTGTAGTCTTCGTGAATGCCATGTGCGTTTATTCATTTTCCGTTCCTGAAAAAGAAAACTTTTTTTTAAAATTTCGTATGTGTCAATGTACTTATGAGTTTCATTTTACATTTGCATGTCTGAAATAGAAGATTATTTTTACTTATTATGTTTGAACACAAGTTTAGGAGTGCATTTTACCACTTCCTACTACTACAAGTCAACAGTCCTGTTCATTTCTTTTGATAATGTGTAAATTTTGTTGAAAATTGCCGAAAAGTTATCAATGAATCATCTAATTTCTTTTAAAGGAAATACAGTCTGTTTATAATGTCTTACACTGATAAAGAAAATCTTATAAATAAAAATGAAATTCTGTTTGTTTGTTTGTTTGTGGATTTGATTCGTATACAAATCCACAAAAATGGACCTATCGGCCTCAAATTTTGCACAGATATGTAAAATAATATAGAATAAATCACAGTCCACTTTAAAACTTTGAAAGTCCACCCGTTCCCGGAATTTAAGAGATTTTTTATGCTCTTCACGCAAAAAGCTTTCCGTAATTGTAACCCCTGTAGTGAAAAAAGTGTGAAATAAGGATCGTGGTTGCCATGTGTGGCGATTTTGCCGAATAAAATGTTTTAAATTCTCAAAGTAAAAATAAAAGAATAATAATGATTTTTTTTTTGTTTATATTCGTAAGGTTATATTTTTTTAATTATAATATCGTGTGCATGGGAAATCGGAGCAGGAATGAAATGTTTTATACGCAAAACAATAAGAATTGAAGATTTCCGAGGCTAATATGTTAAAATTTTTTAGTTTGGCGAAAAAATAAAATGGCTCAAATGCCGAGAAAGTGAGTTCTAGCGGTTTGCACAGTTTCGGGCTTGGCGCAATTTACTGAGAGCTTAAGGAAACGGATTTGTGAAAACAAGTGCAAAGGTTTTATTAGAATACATCGTTAAATTTTAATGATCCGTGCGAAAATAATGCAGTTATTAAGGGATTTCAAGCAATCTATCTTCAGCATTCTCGCGATTTTGAGGAGGATTCTAACGCTTGGCGCTATTTATCGTAATTTAATCGTCTGCTATTTGGGTTATGAATACACCTGCGTATAAGTTTTTGAAATTTTCATTCAGTTGGAATTGTGCATTTTTCTGAGCAGCTTTTCTGCATCTAATGTATTACATCCAGAAAAAAGGATGTTAGAAATATCAATTTTAATTTTGTTTAATCGCACTCATGAACAATGATACACTTTCCAACTTAATGAAAGAAGGAACGAAAATAGGGAAGACCCATGGATTATAACTCTTTTTATATATAGCACTTTAGTGCGTATTTAAAAATCTGAAAGTGTGTCAGATTTTCTATGATTCTAGCGCTTGGCGCAATTTAATGAGAGGGTATTTTTAAAAACAAGCGTAGGTTATCTTATAAATAAAAATGAAATTCTGTTTCTCAATTGGTTGATTTGGATATTATACAATTCCACAAAAATGGACCTGTCAGCCTGAAATTTTACACAGATATGTAAAATAATATAGAATAAATGATAGTCCACTTTAAAACTTTGAAACTCCACTTAAAAACGTTTTCCTCCTGAATGGTTCTCTTAATTTCCGTTCCCGGAATTTAAGAGATATTTATGTTCTCCACGCAGAAAGCTTTACGTAATATTAACCCCTGTAGTGAAAAAAGTGTGTGAAATAAGCATCTTGGTTGCCATGCGTGGCGATTTTGCCGAATAAAATGTTTTAAATTCTTAAAGTAAAAATAAAAGAATAATAATGATTTTTTTAGGTTATTTTTTTAGGTTTTTTTTTTAATTATAATATCGTGTGCGCATAAGAAATGAGAGCAGGAATGAAATGTTTTATACGCAAAACAATGAGGATCGAAGATATCCGAGACTAATATGTAATTTTTTTTAGTTTGGCGAAAAAAAAATGGCTGATAGGCCGATTTTTAGAGAGTGAGTTCAAGCGGTTTGCACAGTTTTAGGCTTTTTGGCGCAATTTACTGAGAGCTTAAGGGAATAGCATTTTTGAAAACAAGTGTATAGGTTTTCTTAGAATACAGCATTAAATTTTAACTATCCGTGCAGAAATAATGCAGTTATTAGGGCATTTCAAGCGATGTAGCTTCAGAATTCTCGCCAATTGAGTACATTGATTTAACTTGGGGGAAATCCGCCAAATTTCAGAAAATTGAAATCTTCGCATTTAGTACATCGAGGTAACGATGAATAAAACATGTTATAGTTGATAATTTAAAAAATGCGGCTGTATTAAGGGATTCCACTTTTCAAATAAATGCCTGGCGGTCGAACCATTTCCCATTTTGATTGCTGCTAAGTCAATGCTTCGAATGATTCCCTAAAAAACTCTTGCAAAATGGCGTATGCTGGCACTTTGGCGAGGCTTAGATTTGAAACTGGATTTTACTTGAGACTGGTATATACGTATAATAAGACTGGTTATAGATAAAAATGAATGTTGGTATGTGTGTAGGAGGTTGAAAAACTCCAGCACCGTTTCACCGATCACCATGAAATTTGGTTCACCTAAGTCTTTTATCATGGAAAAGGTTTTTATGCTATCCGTTTTCCTCTAACTTTTCACTAGGTGGCGCAGCAGAACGTCGAATTCTATTCCGTTTAGCCGTTTGCTATGCGAATATCGTCCAACCAATTTCAATGAAATTTGGTACACGCGAATATTAGAACACGGAGAATATTTTTCTCTATCCATTTGCTGTAACTTACCGCTAAATAGCGCTGCAACGCATCAACTTCTATACCGTTCGACCGATCGGCATAAAATTTTTTATACTTACACATTTGAGAACGAAGAATATATTCTAACTGCGTTACTTTTGATGTTACTCACCACTAGATGGCACTGCAATGCATTATTATTTTAACTCGCCACTAGATGACGCTGCAGCAGGCCAAATTTTTGACCATTCAAACGGTGGCTATGAAAATCAGTATACATAGCTATTTGAACAATGAGAATATTTTGGCGTTATCCATTTTGCTATAACTCGCTACATGACGGCGCTGTAACAAATCATTACTTTAATTAACCACTAGATGGCCCTGCAGTGTATCACTTCTTGACTGTGCGAATGATCGCTGTGAAAATAGGTATACATAGATATTTGAACACGGGAAAGAGTTTGGCACGATCCATTTTCCTATAACTTGACACTAGATGTCGTGTCAACACATGAACTTCAAGACTATTCAGCCGATCGTCATGAAAATTCGTATACATCGATATCTGAATGCGAAGAATATTTTCGCCGTATCCGTTTTGCTAAAACTCGCCACTAGATTGTGCTACGCCGCATCGCCTTCTGCACCGTAAAAACGATTGCCTTGAAATTCAGTATGCATGATTATTGAACACAATATAACGCGATATCCATTTTGCTATATCTCTTTATTACAATAAATAGTAATCACAACAAATATTAATATCAAAAAGTCCATTCATTCCCGTGCGAAGAACGGGTACTTCAGCTAGTTTAGTCATAAAAAACTATTTCAGATTAATACATAATTATTTTTTAATTTGATCTTTATTTCACAAAGTTTTCACCACAGCGTTAATGCACTTCATCATGTGCACCTTATGTACCTCTAAGAATATCTAGATGATCATCAATTTCGTCCCAGGTAATCGCCAGCATGTCTGTACTGTACTGTGACATGCTAATACTGTACACAGGAAAAAGAAAACTTTATGAAATAAGAATAAAAAAAAGAATTATATATAAATCTGAAATAGTTATTTTAACATGAATTTTCTTTATCAGTGCAAGACTTTATAAACACTCTGTATGTATGTTAAATTATAAAGGAAATATATGTATGTAAGCTAATAAAGGTTTTTTTTTTTTCAGTTTCAAACCAATATCAGTTCAATCAGTTTTGAATGGGTACTTTCATTTCATTATACATTCTTATGATTCGAATTACGTTAAAAACAGCATGATTAGTAAAATGTACTAAAAACTTGCATTTATTAAATAAAACTTAAGTAACTTGTATGTGCACGCAAGAGCAAAATAATACTGATGTGTAAATATAAAGTTATTTAATTTGATTTAATACTACTACAGATACTACATACAGGGGCGTAGCCAGAAATTTTTCATGGGGGGGGGTTACGACTACTACTACCCATATATATGTATACGTGTGTGTGATAATGCAGTGAAAAATATACATTTTGCATAGCAAAAAATTCCTCATGGGGGGGGGGGGTTATGACCCCCTAACCCCCCCCCCGTAGCTACGCCCCTGACTACATACTATCACGAGTTAGATACAAACTGCGAATTTTGCTGTCTTTTTTTGCAAAAAATACAGATATGTTTCACTATCTTACAGAAGAATCAATAATAATTATTTCTTTCTAGGTTCTGATCTCATTACTTGGATGATGAAACATCTTGACGTAGAAGATCAAAGTAAGTTCACAACTTTATTCTGATGGTAATTTTCTACTAATTTTTCCGATTTCTTTATTAAAATGCTTAATTTCAATACTTACTTTTTAAGAAATTATTTGCTGGTGCTACTTCAGTCTGTTTTTTTCTTCTAATTTTCCTTTGGGTTACCCTTTATTTTATACTAGATGTAAACATTAGTGTAATAACAATAACACATGCGCAAAATCCAAATTAACAGTTCAATAACGCAAATGAAGCAAGAATATTCGTTATGGGTTACTTTTACTTACGCAAGTCACGCAGTAGCTAGACTACAAAATAACAGTAATGCACACGCGAAAATACAAGATCTTTCTTATATTTTCACAGCTTTAAAATAGCTAATTTACAATTTTTGACGCGTTTATCGTAATGGGCTAAAGCACATGTTAGCCATTTCCTGTTTCTTTTATATTATCGTAACCAAGGAAGGCATTAAATAATACAACCATACTACATGAACACCAGGTTGCTAACTTTGGCACATTAACACTGGTGTTATTAAACTAAAATAGTTCCCGTTAGCGGAACCATGCAGCTACTGAATAGAATGGCACCATACTAATTTGAGAAAGCCCGCAACTTCTGCAATTAAGAAGTATTTCTACAATTTGTACAAGAGGTTTTGACCCAATAAAGTACTTTTATAATCATTTTTTGAATGGAAATGTCACTAATTATGTCGTTCCATACATTTTCAAATGTTAATATTTGGCATCGCCACCATGGCCACTATCGGCTTTTATGAGGACACATAAAATTTGTAGCAGCCCTAACCTAAATAAATTTAATTAAAAATCCCGTTAAAACAAAGAAACATGATTTTCGTTGAAATAAGTCCATTAATTTGGCCAACACTGTACTAAGAACAGTAAGGTATGGGACGGTGAAGCTGGCTGCCTTGGCGATTAGCTTAAAGAAACATCTTAGATTATTTGGCACAGGTGGGACCTTTTAATTCTATGGGTCATTCTTTGCAAATTACTCATTAGCATACACAGTAATCATTTCACATTAATGGTTGCTATTAAGGATGCTCTCCATATATATTTAATTTATGCATAATTCTTATCAGTTATGCTTATTTAGCACCGCAAAAATTTTCATCTCGCCGTGATGGAAAATATCCAATCGGTACCAATTTAAATATTCATGTACCCAATATATCGATACCTTATAAATCCTTCCTGGTTCTTTCTCGTGAAAAACATTAAACTGTGTAATCTCGAGTGGCTGTTTAGAATCACTTTAAATGCAAACAGGATGTTAAGAGTTGCAGAATTTTAAAATTTCACGCATTTTTTTTAATGACGTCACTGTTTAACTGCCGTAAAATATACCCACCCCCGGGTAGTTGAGGGAGTTAATCTGGTTATTCCCCACAGTAGTTTTCAAACGGTATCATACTGAAATTTACACCGACGTTGAAAATGTTTTTGCTTTTATAGGACCGTTACGGAGGAACGTAACCCAACATTAAAATAAAACTATACTCGCAGCATGCATATGTTAGGAAACATATATGGCTGCGGCATAATTAAATGCCAAAAATAAACAGTAAATAGAAAACTTTTAATATATCTCGTTTTAAAACGAACTTTTAAAATGAAGAACATTTTCAGCTGCGTTAAAACATTTCAATTTTTAAATGAGCAAAAGATTGAAATACCACTTATAATAGTAATCGTGAATTTCTTATTTTAGTTTATTACTATCGTAAGTTTCAATCAAAATATCGCCTGATTGTGTTTAAAAAAGAGCAAGAACAAATTGCTTTAAGATCGCAACGTAATTTTTACGTATTTACATAACGGGTATGTTTTCACAAGACTTTTTTCTAATGTATCTTAAATCGCTTGAAGTCACTAAATTACATCCTCACTTGCATTTTGAAAATCTGTTGTTCCATTTAAAAACTCTATCGACAAGTTGAAAAACCACAATTTTACAAATTCTTTCTGTGGCAACCCAACATAATTTCTCGTGTCATAATTGATTTATATAATGGCGTAAACAGTCGGCGTTAATGCTGTTAAATTCTAAACATTATGCTACATTAAAATTCGGAAAAAAACCTAATTTATATGTTTTTTTGTTTTTATTTTAAAAGAGGGCGAAATGAATGTTTTATCATTTATCAAAATATCAAAAAGTTTTGAAGGATAGAAATCAAGATGCGACAGCTTTAAAATTATTTTGCTAAAATTTTGGTCAAAAGTGATCTGCAGTTAAAAAATTCTTTAAACTCTACAAATCATGTTACGTATTCAAAACAAACTGTTTTTGAAAGAAATATTTCTCTTCTATTCGATGATGCAAATGCCTTTTTGCTGAAAGCATAATGACTGCCATTATTCCGCATTAAGTGAGAAAAATGCGGAAAATCTCATAAAACATAAAATAAAAATTTTCTAACTCGAATGTTGAAAAAAATCGTTTCGAGGTGTTTAGCTTGATGTTTAGAACTTCCTATGTACCAGATCTAGTATTTTCTACGGGTAGCCGTTTGTCCGTTACGCCGCCTATAAAAAATGACAAACAAACAGACATCTTCTTTTGTAATAAGTAGAGATTAGTCCTGGATCCTCTGAGTATGGAACAAAGGTAGTACATCCATTACTGAACCATTTAAATGTTACCATAATATTGTAGTGTCATCAAATTTGTGCAAGCATGCAAAAGTTCAACTTATTTATTACATTGAAAAAAATATTAAAAAACAGCTTGTGTATGATTTCACCAGATAATTCATAGAAAATTGAAATGCTATATCAAAATGCATCTAACTGCATAAAAACTATTTACAGTTAATGTATAAAATATAGTGAAAACTAATTTTCTATTACATTAAAATTTTAAAAAGTATAACTAAAATAATTTGAACTAACAAAGATATTACTTTATTTTTCGAAAGAATAAATTCTCCTTTAGTATCAGTAATAATTTAATAAACATATTAATTATACCTCCGAGAGAAAATAATTTAAATTATTTTCCATGTTTTTCATAAAAGTAATCATATAGTTGTAAAACATAAACAGATATTCTAGTGCCTGATTTTCTAAAGGGAATTAAGTTATTAAGTATATACAAATTAATAAATTATCTAATTAACTCTGTATATAAAGAACCAAAAAATTTCTAATAGATAGCGTAAAAAATATTAATTTATGATAATTATCAGTAATATCAATTACTTACTTAATTAAGTTATGCTATTCTAAAGAGAACCAAGGGTTTTAACATAAACGAAAATTTGATAACGCAACTCTTAATTGTAATTAAATTTGAAATAAAAACACTTAAAATCATAAGACTGTCAACACTTAAATTAGAGGATTTTTAACGCCACATGTAAGACCTGGGGTACCGTAACATTGCATTTTGTTTTATCAAACATATGCTTGCAAATTTTCAACTCAATGTATCCTAAAAAATGGGTTAAAAATATTCACACATAAACAGGGGAAGTTTTTATTTCATAAATTCAGGATTTCTCTCTTTATTTTCAACAAATTTGAAAAATGATATTTTTTCCTCTCTCTTTTCCTGTTGATAATCAAAGTTCCAACTCTAGACTTTTGATTTTAAACTTTTATTTGAAAGTGCTTTAATAATTATTTTTTAAGGCATCGGATTATTTTGCATACACTAACTATTTTCTAGAAAAAATTAAATACATATACTTTTTTGATTTATGTTCGATATTGCTTCCTTTTCAAAGTAGACTTCTTAGTCATTTGTAGAACTTTTTAAGACGGCTCAGTAGTATTTTGTAGAATAAATTCGATATCTACAAATAATAATGACTGTAATGATTACAGAAAACTTTTCAAAAATAATTCCTCATAAACCTATAATTTATTAACCTACACTATTTAATTTGGTATGGCTTAAAAGCACATTTTACACCTATTCAGATAAAAAAAAAAGAAAAAAAATTCTACATCTTGAATAACATCAATCAGAAATGGCTTAAAACAGCACGCAATGCACTCCAACTCAAAAAGTGTAAGAATTAATCACGCGCCTACTATTCAATGATTGTTTATATTATGAATTTCGACTAATCTAGAAACATTGAAATTGGTGTTTTATTTTTCTTACTGAAATCTCTCCTTGAATGTCTTATGAACGTTTGCAATAATTCTAAGAAATGTATAAAGTGCATGAGAAATAATGCTTTTATTGATAAATTTTGAGCTACAAAAAATAGAAATGAATTGTTTTAAAATATATATCAGTAAATTACCCGAGAAAAATTATTTTGAAAAGTAACATTAAAAATATTGATTACAATTTTTAAGAGAAAAAATAAATTACTAAAATCAGCAAAAAAAAAAAAAAAAAAAAAAAAATGTGACTCTGATACTCTCAAGGGTTCTATAACAATAATTTGTGTCTGGCCTGATTCTAAGCAGTCAGGGATTCTCCATACTTCGGCTTTCATTCTAACATATTGATTCAAATTACTCTGTCTTTTTCTTATATAAGCTGACAACTTATAGTCATTTTCAACGTCATGGATAAAATTTGAATATTTACCAAAGTAATGTATTTCCCAATGTTCATTTTTTTCCCTTTTTAGCATCTTTATTTTATTTTGTTTATAAAAACTACGATACCAGTTTTATTACAAAAAGCATACAATGCCCTTTATTTATTTATTTATTGAGCAGTGTATTATGATATTCTATTAAATAGAATAATTACTTTAATAGAGTGACGAGAAATGTTGATTCGATAGTTATATTTTGAATGGTATAATAAACAGTCGAAGATAATGTGTTAGTTTTAAAACTATGTCTGAATCAGCGTTCGAATATAAAGTCAATAAAGAAGAAATTCTGATAAATTGTATGTTAGTGATCAAATGTTTAATGAAATGATGTGTATTTTTAATTATGATAGAAGGAATTTTTCTTAATCACACCAATAAAATTAAATTTCAAAATTAAGAAATAAAATCAAAAGTATTGCTGAAAAAACTTTTTTCTACGCTTTTTTGAAAATTACATATTAAATTACTATTAATACAATTTGGTGAAATTCAAATAAAAAACTAAAATAAGCTATAAGTAATAGAATATAAAAGCGTAAACTAATTAATAAAATAGTGATAGTATTTCTGTGTTAAAAAAAAAAAAATTCTGATGTGGATAACTCATGACTTCCTTCCACGTCTAATAAATCAAGAATATTTTCGGCGCACTTCATTTAAACTCATTTCGTTTGAAAGAGATAAAATACTGCAGAAATACCAAGGTGTAGCGATTTCTACCCAAATATTTTGATAACCCCAAGCTGGGTTCAATTTGAAAGATTTCCTTCTGACACATAATTTGGCGATATTTCACCCAAAGCCGACAAGCTAGAGATAGTTTGCAAGATTCTGGGGATAGCCAAAGTAGTAATTGACCACAGACTTTCAATGAATGGAATGTATCTATACACCTTAATGTATTTAAAGTCATTTGAGTGACCCTGTAAATAAATTGCCCAATTGACTGCAATCAAAAAAGAGATGTACAGTTAGATGTTGCAATTGTTCTAAATACAAAACTTCAACATTCTACGGTTAAAAGTTTTAGAATTGTGCGAAATACGAAGATATTTTTAGGCTCCAAATGTGGCGATATTTCTGTCAAAGTCGCAAAGGTCGACGACAAATGGCGAGATTTTGGGCATGGACCAAACAATGACTGACTGCGGACGTAATATATTGAAGATGTCCATAGACATTACTGTATTGAAATTCTTTTGGGTGGTCTTGTAAATAAACTCTCCAGTAGATTGGAACAAAAATCGAGATGCACAACTAGATGTTACAACAATCATATGTATGAAATTTCAACATTTTACGACTAATAGTTTCTGAGATATGAGAGTTAAATGCATAAACACGTACACTAAAAGTCGCCAAGCTTGGCGACTTTAGGCGGAATTTTTAAGGGAAGCACGTGACCGTGGTCGGACCATTACCTAACTATATGGTAGGGCGGTATTGTGCTTGAAATTGATGAATGTCCCTGAAACTGCCATTGACCGTAATGTGTTGGAAATCTTTTGAGTGTTTCTGTAGCAGATAAAGACACTATTTTCGATGGAGAAATTCATTTTGTAACCCTTTACAACATATATTACTTCTGAGTCGTTTGGAATAGCCTAATACCTCTAAAATACGTTTTAATCACGGTAAAAAAAAAATTCGGAAACGTTACCCCAAAAAATGGGGCAGCTCTTGTAGTTTAAAATTGCAGATACGTTTCCAAACCATGCGGGTAAAGTATTTAGAAACGTTTCTGCATATGTCGGAAAAATATTTACATATTTTCCTGCTTTTTAGGTAAGGTTTCTGTAAAACATGGGTAACGTTTCTGTATATTTTGGTAAAATATTGAGTAACCTTTTCGTGTATTTCACAAAGGTTTCCGAATTAACGAGTAACCTTTCTGAGTTTTTCAGAAAAAGTAACATGCACTAGATGAAGCGTTTCGAGTAACATGAACTAGATGGCAGCACCAAACTCTAACGGAAGGAGCGCGCAGGACCAGCGATCAGAATCGAACCTTGGACGGACGGGTCCATAGGACAGCACGTTACCTCGACGCTGTGATTGTCTTGCAGGAATTTGCTTTAAAAGTAAACTGACTGCTGTAGTGGTATAGCTTGTTTTGGAAACTTAAAATTTTTTTGAAGTATTTTATAAATGGAGGGAAAATACCATAATTAATAAATATAAATTAAAAATCTTAAATCTTTTTTTCACATAAATTATTTTCAGGAGATAATGTGCTGTTTTATTTAAGTATTCATCCGTTTTGTTTAAGTATTCATCCGGCGACGTCACCTGGTGACAAATAATTTTCACAGTGACCACACAGTGGAGTTACATCACTCACAAGTTACCAGACCCTTATTATCGCATGGGCAAATCGGGACTTTGCCCAGCGCCCCCAGTTTCAAATGTTGTTATGAAATATTCTTTTATATGTCAAAATATTATGAAAAAGAAAACAAATTTTATAGATGGGGACCCCCAAATTCATCAATGCCCGGGGCCCCTGTTGGTCATAATCGGCCCTGCAAGTTACAATGTGACAGTCATGTGACAATTGTGACCCTCTGTGACGTCACAGCGACTCTTTTGAGACCATCTGTTCTATTAGGGAAGACGCGTTCACTCTTATCCCTCTGTCTCTTAGCATTTGGCGCATGCGCGAAGTCCCAAATAAAGATTTCCTTTCCCCGTAAATATTTTACCCCGAAATATGGGTTATGTTTCCGAAATTGTGAGTTCGAGTAGAGCATCGGTAGGTTACGCTATACTTTCGGAAACCTTTCCGCTATAAGTATGTAACGTTTCTGAATATTTTTACATAGAGCGTAATGCATTTAGAATCTTTTGGGCGGACTTGTAGATAAACTATCCAGTCGATTAGGACCAGAAGAGGAGGTACACAACTAGATGTTACAACAATCCTAAATATAAAGTTTCAACATTCTACGACCAATAGTTTTGAGATATGCGTACGTACAGACGGCATGGAGAAACTGGTCAAAAAGACTCGCGATGCTCAAAATGAGTTATACATGCATTTATATGAATGTGCATGCATGCGTACGATGAGATGCATCGCAAGAATTCTTAAAAGTAAATTTAGAGCTAGTCAAAATCGTTTTTTTTCGTCGAAATGTGGCTTCCGAAATTTTTCGCGAAAACATTACTTCCTTATACTCCGTACAAGGAAGCAAAAAGTATATAAAGAGATAATTGAACAGCATTTAAAGTTTGTTTGCTTTGTTTTTGGTTAAGGGAAATCTACGTGTGAGCTATCTGCCTAAGGGAAAGATGCCTCTGGTGGAGGACCTTTTAAGGGTCTATTACGGGTATTCACTTTACATCTGGAGAAAAACGCCCAAAACTCCAGATCTTTAGATCGACAGCCACGTGAGAGGTCAGATACCTGCACACATCTGCTATCTCCGAATTTTCATTGTCTTATCCACTCGGCCACATAACAAACCATTTATTAATATGAAATTTAAACTTAAAATGGATTTCAACCTTTCATTGTGTTCACAAGCGTTTAGAAAAGCAAAAACTTCTAACTAACTTAATTTATTAACAATTTTAATTTTTGTTCCATCCGATGAATACTTGAATATATAGAAGCAATTTTTGGCTTTGTGAATTATTTTTCTTTTTCTCTTTCAAAAAAATTTTTGACAAACAGTACTTAATTTTCTGTAATATACAGGAAAGCATTGAATAATTTTCACAGTTTGTTTTGTCTTTTACTTGTAAATGACAAATAGGAATGACATTTTAGTGAGACAATACATTTAAAGAGGTCTGTTATAACGGGATAATTGGATTTATGATTGAAATACACGAAAACCGCACTGTTTAATTAACCAGTTGAAGAGCTATACATATGTTTGAAGATTTCAAGTGTTGATAGACATGCATTCAAATTTGTTACTCACAACTGTTTATCTCTTGGTAGTATTAAAATACCATGAATTTTCTCATGCAGCTTTGAATCTATACTAAGGGTAAATTTTTAAATTACGAAAATGTAAATTAAGTACAAAGGGAAAAAAATATTTTCATGATTCAGAACTGTACTCAAAAACGAATGAAAGTCGGTAGAATCCTAATATAGTTTGCATTTTCATATGCTAATAGGGTACGTTTGAATTTTTAAAAATATTTGGCAGTTGGAATGATATTTTTGTTTTAGTTTCAATTTTTTATAGTTTCTCAGACGAAAAGGTTATCATTTTTTAAAAATTTGTACTGCATAAAATAAAACCGGTATAATTCTACGGTTGGTGTTTTGGCCGATTTCATTAATACAAGTCTCGTGATTCTGCTGGCATGGTTTTTAAAGGATGTGTTTTATTATCGGCTTTACAGTAAGGAATTAATGCATACGAACAGGACATAAAATAAAGTAAGTAACTATTCATACTTGCAAAGAAACCTAATGATAAAAAGATTGATCAAAAATTGACTTTGCTTCAGAAAAATAAACACAAACACAAAACAGAAAATGTTTGTTTTCAAACTGTACAAAACCCCCTCAACTGAAGATTTTGGGCAGCAAAACAGTAGTAATTCGCTAAAAAAGAGTTTTGTTTTAAATTTTCAGTGTCTCATTAAGTTTTTTTTTTTTTTTTTTTTTTTTTTTAGAAAAGAATTTTTTGCAAATGACTTTTCAAAGGTCCAACTTTATTTTTCTTTCTAGACTTTTCTGTATACAGGATCACTCTAATTTTTTTCTATTTTTTAAATGTGTAAGTCCCTTTAAAACTTATGACAACAAAATTAACTGCGTGTCATTGAGAACTTTTTCTAACTGGTGATATAGAACTTAAAGTTAAAAGATTACTCCACTGACCAAACAGTTTGAAACGCTCGGTATATACGAGGTGTGACAATTAAACAACCGCAAATGGAGCTGCAAAACTTTTTATCGATCACCAATGACATTAGAAGATTTATCACCTTCAATGTACTCCCCTTGCCGATCCCTACAACTGTTTTGAACATTGTCAAATTCGTATGAAGCGTTGTAGGGATCGGCAAGGAGAGTACATTGAAGGTATATAAATTTTCTAATGTCATTGGAGATCAATAAAAATTTTAATAGCACTAGTCCGGTTATTTAATTATTTTTAAACAGATGCTCTGGAACCTATTACTTCCTTCATAACCGTAGAAAACAAAATGCTAAAATCTTCAAAAATTAATTCCTGTTTGTTTCGTAACAAGAGTGTTTGAATATTTATCAGCAACTTTCCTTCAGCTTTAATATCTCCT
The DNA here is from genome assembly GCA_038373885.1 of Cheiracanthium punctorium. Taxonomy (NCBI): domain Eukaryota; kingdom Metazoa; phylum Arthropoda; class Arachnida; order Araneae; family Cheiracanthiidae; genus Cheiracanthium; species Cheiracanthium punctorium. The sequence continues at coordinate 144,547 of JAWZYV010016502.1, read as the reverse complement.
TTTGCCTCTTTATCAGATAGTTTTAAAAAACAAAGCATGATAATTTTCTTTAAGACTCCGGAAATCAAGGAAGATGAGCTAATTTTCACAATTTTCTTGTCGTCTACTTGTAAATGACAAATAGGGATGACGTTTCGGGGTGGAAATATGTTTACCAGGTGAGTTTCGACAGCAAAATTGAACCCGTGATCATATTACACTACAACCAGAATATTTAATTTATTTGTAGAAGATCTGTAATCTTAAATTTTCATGAGGATAAAATGCTCCTTTTATTCGCTGTTTTCCTCTTTCTCTCTAAATGGTATTATATAATACAGCAACTTTCTACAGATTCCCAACTTCCTTTGATGATTTGTATAAAATTTGAGCTTGATTATCATCAAAATTTCAATATTGATAGAAATCTCTGATTTCTAAAACTCGAGTTTGTTTATGTTATCAAAGTATAACGCAGAAAATCAAAATTTATTTGGATCATGGATATTTAAATCTCATTTGTTAAAATAATTGCTGTACATACAGCAATTATTTTAAAGAGATTTTATAAATGAGTTATAATATTTTACGGTTTATATATATATATATATATATATATATATATATATATATATATATATATATATATAACTCGGCTGTTCGAGCCTCGTCAGGGGGAGACCCTCCATGAACCCCCACTAATTTTTTAGTTTCATTATTGCCATATTAAAACGATATTAATTGACTATGTCATTTTATATCTCACATTTCGTGTATTTCGCCTGGTAACCTAATGTTGAAATTTTTAGGATTGTAACCTATTTATAGAAAAATACATGTGATGCCTATTCTACAGCTTACGAAATACTGTAGCAATAGATTAAAGCTGTTGTGAAATAGTATTTAAATATATGTAAAATTATGTCGCATACTTTTATGTCGCATTTCTGGGACACATTTTTCGGACAATTTTTAGTAACGGGGGTGAGAGATAAAATGACACTCATATATAATGACCGCGGATTATATGCACTTAAAAAGTGACAAAATATGCATGCAAATATGCATCAAAAAATCTAAAAATAGGCACTAAAAATCCAAAAATATGCACCAAAATCTAAAAGTATGCACCAAATAACTGAAAAAATATTCACATATTAACGGAAAATAAAAACGTATTTACTTGTAAAAGTATTTTCCATCAGTTACCTTGCAATTGTGACACATATTTTTTTTTCTCTTTGAAACTTCTAAACATCATGAAAGACTGAATGAGAAATTTTTATTCACAATCTTAGTGATATGAAATATGAATTAAAACTGCTTTCAGTAATTTTTGTTGCCATACACAGCTAAGTGTTTTTCTAAATTTTCAAGAGTAAGGCTTTGCCTTTTATCATCTAAAAACATTTTATATGCTGAAAATGCTTTTTCAACATCAACGAATGTCACTGGACAGTACTTATAATATTTCGCTTTGGATGGTCCTACTTTTTCTGGTAATTCACTCCCCTCACCATTAATAAAATTATTTATTTTATTCACTGCCAAAAATGTCGAATATTTATTTATAATAAAATTCAGCTTCTCACAGATTTCTTCTCTTAATGACTCTGGAATCTTACCAACGCATTCCTCTACTTTTACAACTTGACTCATTACATCACTCAGAAGCAGATTTTTTATTCTAATTTTGAGATGTCTGATGTTAAGAAAGAAAAATCTGTTTCGATTATCGATAGATCTTTCCGGATAGACATATCGCTAAGCATTTCTTGCACACTGAAAAAAGGAGAAGAATCGACGCTGTTCAAAGCATTAACGGTGTAGTTGGAAAAAATCATGTTAATTTAGAACATAAGTACAAATAAACTACCTAATTATGTCAGGCACTTCAAAATTTTGAAACTGTCTCTTTACAAGCTGTACAACATACTGAAATAAATGATAAACCTGTATCAGTTTCAAAACTTTTAGAAAAAATTCTTAAAAATCGTAAATTTTCGCAAAACGTGTCACTCTTCGAAAAATCCTGCAGCTCAGATCCATGTTTAAGAATTTTTTCTGAAAATTTCGCAAAAGACACAGCTTTTTCGCTTATTACAGTGTGTAAAGCTGTGAAGAATCATCTGGAATTTTTTGGAGACCATGGTGCTATTAGTATATTTCAACTTGTGTATCAAGACTAAAAACAGAGTTTTTTTCCTTCGAAGAACAGCCCTAACTACATCTTTTATGGAGTTAGGTCTTGTCCATAATCCGAAATCCACGTCTTCATCAGGGTTGGCATGCTTGCTTTCATTCTAGCCATTTCTGAAATTTTAATATATAGGCTGACTTAATTTAAATTGTTGCAAATGCACACGAAAAAAATTGAAAGCGTATATGCTATTTTGCTGGGAACCTGAGGTTGTATAAATTTTTCAAAGGGTGGGACTTAAAAGAGTTAAAAAGGGGAAAAAACTGAGAGGAAGGTAAAGAAAAGTTGCAAATTCAAAGCTAAAGAGATTGAAATATGCATCCAACAGAGAAAATGCGTCATTTTATGCAAAATCATCAAAAATACCTGAAATATGCAATTGCATATGCAAATATGCGATTGCATATAATCCGCGGTCTGCTCATTAATATATGTAGAACACGAAGTTTCAATAAGAGCGCAGCTGCTGAAAGGGCTGAGAGATTCACCCCTTCCTCTGAGACCCCCCCTGACGTGGGAGGTCACGTGATGTTGTTGTTTTTCGCGGCTCTCGTATTCGGAAGAGGCGAGCAGTTAGAGTGAAGTTGACAGAGTCGGACGGAGATATATTGAACGGAGATGGAACTTTTCGTGCATGCCTGGGTGGCTTGTTTTATTCTTTCTTTCTTTTAAAGAAGCGAATCCTGTGTGGATGATATTTTGTTAACGTACCTAAGTGGTGTAAAAGATTTCTTGTATAGCTTTGTAAATAGAAGATTCATTAAATGTGTGTGTGTCCTAACAATTTTCGACTGATCATTCAGTATATGTCCTGCTTTTAATTTGAAGCACATAACAGTAATTCGTCAACTCATAGGGTCAGTATACGACCCTATATATATAAATCATAATCTTACAGGAAGTAATAATAAATAAAGTTGCTATATGGTTACACATAACATTAGGGTAACATTTTATTTAGATCAAAAGATTTTTTGTTACCTATTTTGAAAAGAAATTCCTTTATCTACCTGCTGTATACTACATGACTCAAATTTTAAGGAGGAAAATAGTTTTATACACTAAAATATGCTGTGAGAGTATGTACTTTAAAAACAGTAAAACTTAAGATTTACCTGTTATTTTAATCCATAGTTCTCCAAGGTATTATTCCAAAGCAATCCTGGTAAGGCAATCCCAGCCATCAAAGTTGTGAGCTAACAAAGATTTCATCATTGAAACAGCGTTGCTTTATATAAATAACTGTTCCAAATGTTGAAATTGTACTAGCCTTCTGAAACTGTTTAAAAATACCAATTTAACTTTTTCGAAAGCTATATACAACAATGAGGAATCTGAAAAATTTTGTATCCTAAAAAGTGTACTTCGAACGCAATTCATCAAATAGCAAATAAAATTTGGCCGTTGTTTAACGTAATGGAATGGGAAGCGCGCTCTAGAATGGGTTGCCAAAACTTATAAACTCAAAAATCGCCACTTCCGTTCTAATGAAACTCGCCAACTTTTCATAACATCTCACTGAAGCCGCCTATAACCTTTCTGTGGGCCCCTCCCATACACACACACACTATAACTCGGCGTAACATAAACATTTCTTTAGTGTGCATAATATATATATATATATATATATATATATATATATATATATATATATATATATATATATATATATATATATATATATAATATATAAAATTCTCCTGTCACAGTGTTAGTCACCTAACTCCTCCGAAACCACTCGACCAATTTTAATGAAATTTTCTATGTATGTTCGTTAGTTCTGAGAATAGGTTTTTAACTATGTCTCATACCCCTAAGTCATAAGGGCGGTCCACCCCAAAAGTTTTAGCACCAGAGTGCTATTAATTTCAATCAGGATTTCTGTGTAGACATTAGCGTGTCGAGTCACTTTTCAAATGTGTTTACCAGATAATGTGGAGAGGGGGGGGGCGTTAATAAAATGTTGAAAGTCGCGCAAGGTTTGCAATTTTTGATAATTGATCGCTAAATGTGGTGCCAAAACGTGACAATTTATTATAAATATATTTCGCGTACAGTTAGAAAACGCCTGGCGTATATTGTAAAAGAGTTTTATTAGGCGATTTTAATATAGATTTCTATTCCGAAGAAGTGCTCTGTGGAACAAGAAAGGAAAACACGGTACACTCGTGGATTATGATGCCCATTCCAAACAGCATTTAAAATGTCTTTGCGGTATAGTTGGAATATGCCTACAGGAAGAATATGCCTGACGAAGATTGTAAAACAGTTTCAGTAGACGATTTTGAGATAGATTTCGATTCCAAAGATGTGTTTTAGGTACAAGAAAGAGTTGATTCCTATTTTAACGCCCCCACTCTCGCCAACCTAAAAAATCCCCGTACTTTGGCTTTGCAGTCATGGGTCTCTGGGAGTTAGGCACAAGTTTCAACGGTACTTACGTATTATCCCGGCGGTCTGCCATGACAAGCAATTTTTCACCAAGATAAATGCCGGGCACATGAAATTGTTGATGGTTTGGAATACGATTGGCAACGTATTTAAAATCTACGAAAAAGTAGTTTGGCGGAAGTGACCGCCGGGATAATACGTAAGTACCGTTTCAACGCACCCAAAAGAACTAGGTGATAACTAAAGTAAACAAACTAGCGATAAACGCGCCAGTTAAGGAATTTGAAGACATTTAATTATTAAAACTACATTGATTGGTAATCCAAAATAAATAAAAATGTAACGGCATGCTGTACTTACATGTTGTTCCAAATCGCCATTTTAATTCTAAATTACGATTTCTACATAAATGCAAAAAATCGTCATGGTAACTGCATATGTTTAATCATCGCCTCCCTGGCGAGAGTCGAGGCGTTAAAGTAAGAAACAATATATAAAACGGTGAAGTATAGTTGTGATTTACTTGGCGAAGATTGTAAAATCGTTTTAGTAGGCGATTTTAAGATAGATTTCGATTCCAAAGATGGGTTTTATAAAATAAGGAAGAAAAATACAGCACAGTCGTGAATAATGATAACACTTTCCAACTTAATGGAATAAGGACGGAAAATAGGGACGACGCATAAATTATGATACGATTTTAATATATAGCACTATAGTGCGCATTTAAAATCTGAAAGTGTTTCAGAATTTCATCCTTTTTTTGGGGGGAGGGGGCAAAATTTTTTATGGAATGACTATCAATAAGTCTCAAGGCCAAATTATGTCTGTTTGTGGATTAGATTTGAGCACGCCATGTTTTTCACACGGACAGTTATACGTGGCATGCTCTCGAGTGGGCAAACCATACAGTGGGCATCCAGTTTGTTTGTGTTATCTAAAGATGGGATAACAAAAAATATATACTCTATTGCGTTAAGGGATTAATATTATTTTTTAGTAAAATTATTGTAATTAGCGATATATATAAATTTAAAGAATAAATTACAATGAATTAAAAATATATGTTTGGTATTGTGTTATTTTTAAATTCCAGCATCGTTCATAGCGCTCCATGTCTCTTCCACTCATATACCACATCCTCACAAACTTACAATAAGTTAGTCATTTCTTTCTACTAAAATAATCCTAGGAATAATTTATATGGCAAAACAACGTTTGCCGGGTCAGCTAGTATATATATATATATATATATATATATATATAAATAAAATCTTGTAATTATTCAGCTTGCAATTACCAGTAATAACCATACACATATTTATATTAAAATTGTTTTGCTTTTGATGTGAAGTTGGGATCTTCGTTTTTCTCAAATGCTGTGGAAAGTGTAAAATGTTCCTTATTTTATGTTTGTGAGGAATTTGAATTTAACTACATACTATCCATTTAGCACGAACGTAGCTTTTAAAACTTATCAAATATATGCAAACAAAAGAGTGAATATTCGAATTGTGAAAAGTTTTATGGGGTGGGGGCTAGAGGGGCATATGCCCCCGTTCATAGCATATACAAGGGGCACAATATTTTCGAATTACCATTGTTTTCCATTCAGGCAAACAGAAGGGGCGCTGAAAACTCAATTTAGCATGTGGTTTTGAATGCTTTGCTGAGGCCCAGCGATTCAGCTAGCGCAGTCGGAGGGGAAGGGGCATTTAAAATCCCATACTGAGAAGCAACATGACAAAGAAGGATAGTATTCCCCGGTGCATCTTTCCAATAATGAGAGCGAACAGGTTAAACGCGGAAATAAATAGTTAAATGCTTAACGCAAATAATACATTATTATAAAGGCACTTTAATAAAATCGAATAAACAATATGTACGTTTGGGGTGGTACGAAAAGTCCACTCTCCTTCCAGAGCCGTGCTTAGGGGGTGGCAAACTTGGCCATCGCCCAGGGCCTCTAACTATTGAATTCGTGGATATCAGGTGATCAAACTTTCAATAACATTATTTTTTTTACGAAAACCCAAATATTTCGTTTATGGGGGGGGGGGGGGGATTGAAGCTTTTAAATGTGCAGAATATGTAATTTCCTGTTTAGCCTTTCTTTTTTCAAATTTACAACATGTTAAGTAGCTAGATGCAGATTTTACATTTTAGAATCTTACTGTATTAAAATCTTAATTAGTTAATGTAATTTACTTAATTACAGTAGCAGTAGCGATTTGTGCTGGGGGGGGGGATGACAAGATCCACAATAATTTAGTAAGTAAAGAAAAGTGAAAGGCCCCTAATTGTTTTTTATCTCGGGCCGCTAAATATGTTTTGCCCAGGGCCTCCTAAAACCCTAAGCACGTCCCTGCCTCATTCACTACGCCCCTACGAAGAAGGGTGGAACCTTTGTACCCCTAAAACGTGCGTATTAGGGGGGGAACGCTGGACGAAAAATAGGCCTCTCGCAAAACAGCCTAAAAGATTTGTCTCGTCTCGTAAAATCCCTATATCATAATGTTAAAAATGCTTCTCTCATCTAACAAGATCCCTGTATCGTAATGTTAAAAATGTTTGTCTCATCTTGCAAAAAAGGTGAAAATCTCTGTCTCGTCTCGCATCCATCCCTATGCGTACTGCTCTAAATAAAACTTGAAAAATTCGAATTTATGGTCGATTCCTAGAATTTTTTTTAATGTATCTCTTTTTTTTGTGGGAATATATATATATATCGAAACTTTTAGATATTTCGATTTTTTTCTTGTGTCCTAATTTTGAATTACTCAAGATTGACTGTATTTTTATTTGTTCTTTAAACCAAGTATTTAACTGTATTTTGAGTATAATGCTAGAATTTTTAGTTTTTCTAATAGGTTAAGCATGGATTCAATAGTGGTTTAAACTCTTTGTTTTGGAGGTTCGAATACATTCGCTGAAAACGACCAACAAATAATCTCAATAAATGTAGCCAGATCTGCGAAAACAATTGGAATATTGCACCCATTCTAATATCGCCAAATCCGAGACAGCAGTTTTTAACAGGGAAAGAGGTCTGATGTATATGTCTGTCTCCTTTTTTTATTTATTTATTCATTTTTTTGCACCTGCCATAAGTTTCGTAAGAAAAGTGAGAATCAAAGTTTAATTGTAGAAGAATCTAAATAGCGTTTTTAAATAAATGAGTCTGAACAAACTTAGCACGTCCCTGGAGCCCTGATTTGTTTTATTGTAAATTTTAGCATTAATTACCTGATTTATTATAAAATTAAGTAAGCGTTTTGTTTTACCACTGTTTTATCTAATGTAATAAAATAAATATCAATAGAAACAATTATGAAGGTTGCTAAAAATTTTAATTTAATCTAAAATTCTCTGAAAGAAAAAAAGTACAGAGAGCTGAGCCCCCATGCAAATATAATCCATGACTGGCGTTTGTGTAATGCTCTCCCTTCTTATATTTTTGCACCTCTATTCGGGTAGATTTTAAAAGGGGCTGAACATAGAAACAGGGGCATAGCGAGAAAAAATTTCGTGGGGGGTGCCCGAAAGCTAAAAACGCTAGAATTTCTCACAAAATTGCATGAAATTTACTTGACATCCAATAAACAAAAATTCAAAATTTCGGAAGGGGGGGGAGGAGGCAAGCCCCCAGGACACCCACCCTGGCTACGCCCCTGCATAGGAAAAAGTCTTCAATTTTCTTTTCAGGAAAGTTTCAACAAAACTATAAAAAAATTAATCGAAAGTCTAAAGATTTTAGAATAAAATTTATAATTCTGTACATAGGCACCTAATACAGTGTAGTGAATATTTTTATACCATATTGAACTTGTTTGTATTATTTTAGTTTTAGTACTAAAATATGAGAAAGTCCAAAATGAACTCCTCCACCACCCCCACATCCAATAATAATATGAACGCCTATCAGAGTTTGATTAAGCCAACGTGCGGCCTCTGTCCCATATTATATCCTTATAGGGTCCCATATAGGTCCAATTTATTTAAATGAAATAAAGAAATTTTATGTTAACACTACGAAATATTTACTGGTCCATTACCTCTAAAAAGTGCTGGCCCGGTACATTTTAAACAGTACCACGCCGTTAACTATGCCTTGCATGTTTTAGACACATGGGCGCGACAGGCATTTCACCATTACTGGCAATGTACTGGCGCATATGCATTTTTCAGGCATTGGTATTCCAGTGACTTTAAACTGACGGCAATGCACTGTGCTCCCGGCATACGGCACTTTGCCAGCACGGCGGGTACCCTGCCGTCAGTTTGCGGGCAGTAGTGTGTTTGCTGGGTTATAGTGCCACCTGACCGCTATATTTGGGGTTAGCATTCTTGTCTCGAAAACAACGGCAAGAGCTATAGTCATAAAAGTGGGAGTCTAGATAAATTAAAGTTGCCATGCACTACACACAAAAGTCGCTTACAGCGCCACCTGACGGATACATTTGGAGTTAGCGTTCTTGTCTCGAAAACGGACGGGATACAGGAAAAAGATCAATTATTCAATATCTCCGATTTATTCAGACAATATATCTTGAGCACATTAATGTTAAAAATTGAAGGCGAAAAATGCAAGGCGTGAAAATATACTATTGATGTATTTTTACTAGCATGTCACCAGCCATATTGTACAACTTTCAGTGGGAATTGCAGACTAGCGTCCAGATGTGTATTGTTGCTGATGGAAAACACTTTTAGGGTGAAGGATAAGTGAGCGTAATGCCAGGTAAGTGCAGTTTTGGAAAATTCGACCAAACAAATACGCGTCTCAATGATTTTGAGATAAGAACGCTAAAACCTTTAGCTGCCAGGTGGCGCTGTAAGTTGTTTTGTCGCGTAGCGTATGGTAACTTTACTATACCTAGATGCTACTAGATTATAGTCATAATTGCTGTTCAGAAATTATTTGGGTGACAACGGACTCTATCGGGCACACTGTATACTAAGTTTCAAAGCACTTTGAATGCCCTCAATCTCACTGAAATTCCCCTTGGAACAGTTTAACATCGAAACAGATCTATGTGTTCAGTCAACCAATCTATTTAACATAATTATTTGTTGGATTGTTATGTTATTGTTATTTCTGTATAGTTTGTTTGTAGGATTACGGCCGATTAGCTACTCGTGGGCTCTAGGCCAAGGGGTATAGGATGCCCTCCGTAGAAGTCAAATATTTCTGTAAAGTTATTTCCATATATTATGCATAGTTGTTTCCCGAAAAATATAGTTATTTTTTAACCCTTTAACGTGCAATGTCCTCACCGTGAGGACACAAAACTCTGACGTTTTGACTGTTTTGATTCAACATTTGATTACAATTAAATTCTCACGGAGGACTTCTAGATAGCCCAATGCCAAAACAGTGCAGCCGTTGCCATCGTGCGATTTAACTACCAGCAAGATGACGGTCAATGGAATCGCCCAGTGCGTGTCACAGAGCTCAAGAACATTTCTCTGTGGCACGCACTGTGCGATTCGATCGACCTCCATCTTGCTGGTAGTTAAATCGTGTGATGTCAACGACCGCACTTTTTCGACGCTGGGAAATGGTTGGGATTCAAGGGGTTAAACAGCCTTCATCCCAAATGATATTTAACCCGTACAAGAATTTATAACGACAGAATTCCGCCCCCTTTCTTTTTTCACTTCCGTAGCTTTAGAGATCTTTATGTAGGAAAGAAAATGAGATTAACTCATAAATTTCTCCCGAGTCTCCATTACCATGGCTACGAAATTTACGAGTAACTTAAGGAGTGTAATCTGATTTTAATCCAAACTGCATCTAATTATTTTGTAAGTGCTTTTGGAGAGACAGAGAGAGAAGCACACATGTGTAAAGGGGAGGGGGTAGGGCCAGTAATTCACAACTTCTTTAACGAACACGTAAATTATAGTCCCGTTCTAAATGTAGTAGCTCGGATTTTATTTAAAAGTTGGGATAAGAGAGATTTCCCTTTCGCGTTCATCGCCGTTTTCTGAAGATTGAAATCGGGAAGAATCTTAAAAATCCGGCCCTGACACACTAGATTTCAATCTCTTGAATAATAAATCTTCTTTCTTTTGGGCTCAAAAGTATCGCGTTTATTATTTCTGACTTTGATACGTTTCTGATGGCTTTTAATGTGAAAAGAACTTGAAATAACTTTAATAGATAACTGGTAGCATGTCTAATACTTTAAAAGACGTATATTTTTAGCTCATTGAAGCAGAATGGATAGTATTTATAATTTGTGTTTGTTTGTCCGTATATACCGGTCGTTTCAAAAAACATGTTACTTCGATTATCTTTTAAACCGTAAGTGATAGAAACATACTTTAAATTAGAAAAGATCGTCAAAGAGCAGAATTCAGATATGAGCGTTCATTAAGAGCAGAATTCAGATATGGCAATTTTTTTTACTAGGGGCTGTATACATATTAAAATAAAAAATTTAATTTTTATACGGTCCCTCTTTTCCTATCACTTATATTTAGAAAAATTATGCTCTTTGTCTAAGAAAATTAACAAAAAGAATCCAGTGTCTCTAAGTGAAATAGTTAACCAGAAATCTAATGTTAAAATGGGGACTTACCCCCTTTACCTACTGTATTGGCGTCGGTTTTCACGCAAAAAATCTTAGTTTAGGGGGCCAACTATGAGTTGATAAATGTTGAATTATGCCAATTAAACGCGTTCAAACGTGTGAAATTAACAGGTACAATTTTACCTGAATGAACTGGTACTGCGTTATGAAATTAGCAATAACTTAGGGCTTTAGTGGTGTCATCCAGTAATTACATCATGATGATAGAGGAAAGAATTTTAAAGTGCAAAAGAAAATGTCAAAATAACGGTTTGGGTTACTATGGTGTGGTAACTTCACTAGAAACTACCAAGCGTGCGTTATGGGAAAGTTCTATCTAAACTAGGATTTGAGGAGTCAACAGTATCTATTGAGTAACTATTAACATAAATTAACTTCATTTAAAAAGTAATTACATTTTTCTCACTTTTGAGACAACTCCTTAGTGATGGGTGACTAAAACCAAAATTTTCAAAGTGCAATATCATGGAAACTATTCCACTTAGAGACACGGGATTTTTTATCAATTTTCTTAGACAAAGAGCAACATTTTTCTAAATATAAGTGATAGGAAAGAAGGGACCGTAAAAAAATTAAATTCGGTATTTTAATGTGTGTACACGTGTACAGTAGGGTGGGCCGAAATTTTTTTTTTTTTCGAAATTGCTATACCCTTAGTGTGGAAAGTATGTGGTTAGTGGTCCTTATCAACCAAAAATAAAACAGATTCTGTCAGAGAAAGCCTTCAGCCTGTGCATTCAACGCGAAGTTTTGAATTTTTACTTAAAAATGTGAAATTCCCAAAAAATGTTCTAGACGTTCCTAGACATTTACAAAACTGTTCCATGGTTGGAAGTGCTCGGAAAAGATCATATAACGACTAGTATTGCTTGTTTGGTATGTCTGAGTTCCTCCAAAGTCTCTGAATTTTCAACAAAAATCCCCGGCAATAGCTACATTTCTAAAAATTGTGGGATTGATGTATTAAGTCAATACGTGCTTTTATTTTGTTACTTTCCAATAAATTTTTACTCTGCGTCGTATTTGGGTGGAGAAGGAATAATTGCAGCTCTCGTTTCATCCATTAATCAACTATCCAGCACTCACTACGAGGAGGTGGCCGCAAATCGAGTGCCGCCCGCCCACCCACCCACTAGACTAAATTAACTTAAATCCTAAAATCGGACTTGCTCTCAAACCTTGGCATCACATGCCGATTTTTTATGTATTGCTATAGTAGTATCATCGCTAAAGTATTAAAGTATTTCTGTATTTCTCTTTTTTTTCCAATGGAGTCATCCCCATAGTTACTGCAACTTGTTTAAGGTATAGCACTGATGTTTTATAATTAATCATTAATAAAATAATACCAAATGATAAAAAATCTTACAAAACAGGCTAAGTAAAGAAAAGAGTAATTCGATAGTAAGACTATAATTCTGTTTTTCTATTAAATATTTTCATCAAATCGAACAGTATAGGTTTTCCCACACAAACTTTTGTGTACGTCATTGTGATAGTCGCCTACCAAATATGTATCTAACTGTGGTGATAGATTAATCATTTACTAGAATGTGGCAATATTAGCTGTACTGTCTACTATCGAAAAACACCTGCTTGCAAAAATTAGTTTCCATTACGCAGTTAATCGAATGATCACAGAATACTTGTGCAATTTCATCCGTATTTGAAGGTTCGGATGTAAACTATGGTAATTAACATTTTTGTAAAAAAAAGGAGGTTGTATACCCAAGAAAAAAGCAATGGTAATCTGAGTATTTTGGGATACTTGTTACACCATTTATTTCAGAAAATGACTCCACAATACAGCTTTCAATTTTCGTTTAGTGCACATTTTTTCACCAATTTTCTTGTGCACATTTTTTCACATTTTTTTGCACATTTTTTCAAGTGCTTACCAGACTTGCTTCAAGTCTGGTAAGCGCAAGAAAATGGCGTCAGGAAAAGAGATGTTTACAGAAGGAACAACAAGTAGTTTAAATTTGTACTATGATTCGAAAGATCGTGAGAAAATACGTGGATGATGAGGATGAGAATTCTGAATATCTCCCAGATACCAATTCGCCTTCAGTTCCGGAAAAAGATAGCGAAAATGGGGTACTTTAAAAATCAATATGCAAAACTTTCTAAATCATTTAAACCCTGGTAACTACTGTCCATACTGTACATGCACGGTAAAAATGTTTGATTAATCTTCTTTATTTCAAGTAAAGAATGGTAAGCACTCATTTTTTTAATAACATAACTTATCTCGTGATTACGTGAATATTTATTCCAAAAAAAAAAAAGTCGATATTGATAACCAGTGCTATATAATACATGAATGAAATAAAATAAAATATGAAATACTTAAAACTTTGTAAAATAACGCATATAAAAAGTACATATATATCAATATCAGTAATATTTATGTGGTTTCTGTTCCTTTTTGTTCCGTTCTATTATTTTACATGTTTCTATTTTATACAATTTTCTTTTCTGTTTTCTTTCTTTATTTCTCCTGCATTTTATTTTATTTTTTATGCTATACTTTTTTTTACCCATCCCCTTGTCCCCCTTTTCTCTTATTCTCCCTTATTTCTTGCTTTTTTCTTCTTCCAATTGGCAACTCGCTCGCCTCTTTTGCTTTCTGTTAACTTTTTCAGTCTCCTGTCTCAATCTGTGTTTGGACTTTTGCTACGGCTGTAGAAGGCCGAAAGTTTTTCGCCCAGAACGCTTGTCACAATACAGATTTTTTTTAATGTGTGTTATTTTACAAAGTTGTAATTATTTCATTTTTTAAACGCCAGTTTCTTTTGGGTGAGTTTTTTTTTTGTTGTTGTTGTTAACGATAAAATATATTAAGTTTAAAAAATTTCAGATTTAATCATAATTTTATATATTTTTAATTACTGCGATTCGCGCGTCTCAAAACGATAAGTGTTGCTAACGTGATTTACATCCGAACCCTTCATTTATTTCTGATATCTTGCGCGTTCATTATTGATGAATAGAAAACATTGACACACTCGAAAGCTAGCGAAAATATATACATATATGCGTTTTTCTCAAATCTTGAAGCATTTAGAGTGGTCTAATCTGAATATTTAAAAAGCACTAGCGTCTTATTTTAACTGTAACGGTTAATTCCAATTATCGACGTTCAAAGAGGCGGATTGTTGAAGATCAGACAAAGTTATCAAAGGTGGAAAATTCGTATTCTTCTTTTGAGAGCTGTTTCTGCTCGAATTAATTCCGAACAAGTTTAGTTTATTGTTCGTGAAGTATGGATATTTCTTTTTGAAAAATTAACGAACTTTAGATTGGCATGCTTCTCCATATGACGTGGGGCGAGACCATTTTATTCTGAGAGAATTGATAAAGATAAAAAGTTTTACAGCGAGCGTGTTTTGACGATGAAACTGGGATAGACAAACAGTACTGCTATAGTTCTACTAATAGTAAAACGTCACCAGTCGATTGAGTCTCAGGTGAGAGACTGGCCAGTTCGGCTGGTGGGCAATTCCCGAGGTCCCCCGGCCTAACGGGGGGCCCATAAATGGATATACTACTTTATTATTAAAATAATTTGATGTATATCACAGTAATATACCAAAGTAGTTTGGTTATTTATTTCCTTGTAGTCTAACGCCTTTACACAATGGCGTCGTGGGGTCCACACACCCCGCGTCGCGAGGGGTCCCCCCGAAAAATCAGGGGCCCCAACATATTTATAATAGTTGAATACGGTTTTTAGGCACGTAAGTCTATTGTTCAAGTATTACATATCCTAATATTCTATTTCCTCTAAATTCCCCAGTAAGGGGCCTCTTTTGAATCTCTGGTCGAGGGCCCCCAAAGGAACCAGTCCGGGCCTGGTCTCAGCACCCGTGGCCCGATATCTATAATGCCAAACACGTATTTATTATGTAATAATTCATTTAAATTTCGCATTTCTATTTTCGGTCGATGAAAACTACTTAGACCTTTAAGCTTTTAGAAAAGGTTATTTTTTTTTAATGTGTCTTCTTTTTGCGTGCGTTTATGAATTACTGATTTTTTAAAAATTTACATGACTTTTGAATCATTCGGTATGTGATACCCAGCGCATACTAAGCTATTATTTTTTTGTTTAATATTTTTCTTTATTCGGCCATCTCATTTTTATCCAGTATCTACACCATTAATAGAATTATGATAGATTAACAAAGGCGGTATCAAAAATTCCATTTATTGAAAGCCATTTATTTTGCACTGATTCTAATTTCCGTTCATCTCATTTGTCGTTACTGTAAATAGCTTTCTCAGACCGAACAGAAAAAAAGAAATATTATCTAATGGCGTTGAAGTATTTTATTTTTTCTCTCCTCTCAATTTTTTTCTGTATCGAAGCTTTCAAAATTGAGGCTGTACAAAAAGAGAACTGACGCTTGAAACAAAAAGAAAAAAGAATAAGTGCTTTTGCAAAAGGACACTTTTAAAATTGGCCCTTTATTTATTTATTTGAGGGGAGAGAGAGGTTAGAGGATTTATTTGTTACGCTGAAAATGCTGTAAAACAGATTATAGAAAAATGCTTATGATTATATCTTTGATACACGTGGGTGAGTCAAAAAGTTAATTGCACTGCTTAAGAGAACAAAGCAGGATAGCCATTTTACAATAACGTTATTTGTTTCTTAAAAGTTTCATGCAAAATCTACAGCTAAATACCCGTTTAATTTTTTTTGAATACCGTGAAGCTTAGAGCATTAAAGATTAAATTATTAAGACGGACTATTCCCAATAACAAAAGTAGACCAATTAAGATGTAATAGATGAAATAAAAATACTATTTTTATGCCATCTATTGGGTAAACATGAAAGCATCCCTTGCAATATTTACTGTCTAAAATTCTCAATCATTAATCATTATTAACGTGTTTTGTGTATTAAGGCAAACCTGAAAGACGGGCGTCTGCCTAAGGGGCTGGGGTGCCTTAGACATAGGAATCTTTAAGAGGTTCTAACACGTATTTGGTTACACCTGGAGAAAACTGCCCAAAACTCCAGACAGTTAGGTCGACAGACGCGCAATAAAACAAACTCTGGACTGGACCATCACACTTCAGATATCTACCATGTTAAGTCAGTGTCTTATCCATTCGGTCATGATGGGGCCTAACTATGATTAAATATTAACCATTAGGTTTTAATTGTCAATCGTTTATTCTGATTTAATATTATTCGCTAGTTTTCAATCATCAGTCGTTATTCAGGAGTAAATAGTGATCGTAAGTTTTCGACTGTTAATCATGATTAAATAGTAAACACTAGTTTTCAATAGTCAATTGTTAATCGTAATTTAGAAATAGTTTTCAATCGTCAATCGTTAATCTCGTGATTACATTAACCGTTAGTTTTAAAGCATCAGCCGTGAATTTTTTTTCTCAAGAATCGCATAAAGCATGTATAAACAAAATTAGAAAAATATAATTCTGTTCAGAAATTGATAATTTGAAAATATTCATATAATTAATTTGATTTTGTAAACATAATTAAGAAAGCGTGAAGTACTTGATTATCAATTGTAATATACATATGAGTGGAAAAAACTGTTAGTAATAAATTGCCGTTTTGTTAGGGAACTTTTTTTTTAAAGATTATCTTTAAGAAGTTCATCTGCTAATGGTTTTTAAGCTTGAATTATTGCAAATAGTTCAAAATTTGTTTATTTTTGATGAAATTTATAAAGTCTCGTTTTCACAATATCTTAATGTTTATTCCGATAATGGATTAAAAATATGCTTTATTATTTTCTGCAATCATTAAATGAGAAGAAAATGGTTCTTGAGATAATTTTCTATAATAATAAATCCAGTAATGGATTTTAATAATTTGGGAGGAATACAGAGGGAAAATAAAAGAAATGTGCACTTTTAAATGAAGTTCTAAAACAAAATTTGTAGTCTTTATGCTTTAAAAAATGGAATTAATTTATTCAAGCTACTTTAACATAAAGTACTTTTTAAATAAAAAATTTTTAATACAAGCTGTGCCTTCACCAAAGAACAACTGGAATCAGGGGCGTAGCCAAGGGGGAGGGTTAGGGGGTCATAACCCCCCATGAGGAATTTTTTGTGATACAAAATGTATACTCTTCACTCCCTCATCACACACATGTACGCATCTATATGTGAGTTGCAGTAGTCGTAACCCCCCCCCATGAAAAATTTCTGGCTACGCCCCTGACTGAAATTATTGAAAAACTCTTCGCGTGAAACAAATATGAAAGCAAAATAAACATTTTACTTATGTTTTAAAGAGATTAAGATTCTGTCGTCTTCAGGAACTAAAGAACTCAAGTAAAATGGACACCAAGGCAAAATTAAGAAGGTTTTTGCAATTTTTTTTCCAAGGGCGGGCACTTACCCATCAGGTATTCGCCATCACTTCGAGGCCCGAAGTATTGGCCATTTATTATGGTGAACCCAGTAGGCAGCTATTGTCACCTCCTACGAAAGGACGGACAAGTTAACACACCCGAGCCCAAGCTGGGAATCGAACTCGGTTCGCGAGCCACTACATGGTTCGCGAACCACTACATCATCTGGGCGATGTAGTGGCTAGTAAACTTTTGGGCGGCTCAAACTTAAGAGTCAACTCTGAAGGAACCTGAATGTCATTGTGATGAGCTACCAAGCAAAGCAAATATGGTAGAAGGATGGATAGAGAAAGAAAAAATTGAAGGATTATAAAGTAATGAATGAAAGAATGAAAAAGGTAAAATGTTAAAAAGATGGTAGACTAGGTAATAAATAAATAAAAGTAACATTTTATAATAGAAGTTCAGAATATACACCTTAAAAATAAAAATGAAAATTGTGGGTTTGTTTGCTTGTGTGCTATAAAAATTCACGTCGCTAGACAGATTACCTTCAAAATTTGAACAAGTACCGGAAAAAAGATATTCTTTGATTGTTACAGATTTTTCTTAATTTTCACTTCATAAAGCATCCCCAATACCCGACAGAGTAAAAAAAGTTGGGTTTCGTAAATGAGATTGAAGTTATTTTGGTGTCCGCTGATGTAATAACTCCGCAAATTCTCATTTCAAATATTTCCTAATTCTTTGGTGTTAAAAAAAACTTATTCTTGAAGCTTTAGCAGTTCAAAATATCGTCTGCGGAAAATTAAATGATGAACATTTCACGTCATATTTTCCTTTTTTAAGAAAGATGAATAATGCGTAAGGCATGGATTATAAAAACGTTCCAACACAACGATTTTTTTTGCGAGAATTTTGGCTATGTATCACCAGCAAACTTGGCGAGATTTGGGAGATAACCTCAAAAAAGCTGTACATCACTATTAAAGTAATTTTGGGATGCCTTTTAAAAAATCGTTAAATGTTATGTCTATCCTTTAAATTAAGTGTAAACTTTTATAAACGTTTATATAATGATATTATTAACTTGAAAGGGATATCTCTAAACTGACATAGACCGTAATGTATTCGAATTTCTTTGAGTGCTCCTGTAGAAGAACTATCGCATAAACTATTTTCGCATTAATTTATAATCCTTAAAAAAATACGTATTAATTTTTGTTTGTTCGATATAGATATTCTTTAAAAAACAACTACCGACAGAGAGTTGTCGGTACATCATGTCTTGGTTTTCTTACGTCAACTCAGGTAAAACAGTTCTAATTATATATGCATTTACTATATACAGTTTCAGTAGGATGCATAATACAGTACGTGGGAATACCATGTATAAATTTCGTAGTAATGGATCTATAATTACGGCAAAGTATTGACAAGACAGACAGATAGACAAATTGAAATCGAACACTTTACCGCTTTGCTATGGAGATTGTTAAAAAGCGATAGACAAAAAAATTGGACGCGTGAATGAATAAATTGTACATTCACCCATATGTACAGTATACACACACATATACATACATACATATATATATATATATATATATATATATATATATATATATATATATATATATATATATATATATATATATATATATACTGAAAACAATAAACTGAATATTACTATTTTTTTTACTGTATTTAAAACAGCAGTATGAACTTTGTGATATTTCAAAAAATTACAATAACTCATTCCTGCATTATAAAAAGTATACTAACCAACCAACCTATGCGACAGCAGGCTTTGTATAAGCAAATAACTACTTGCAACCTCGAAATGTGTGTTCAAAACATAACTGCTGCTAGTTTCCACTTGAGTTTATAAAATTTATAAAATAGCATTCCCTAAGATGCTGGACTGGTATTCCAATAAAACGTCTTAATAGACGACAACTAGGTATGCGTTCTCTTTTCACTAATCACCAAGTGATGGGAAAATAACAACCGAGAATTTTGTTTCTCATAGAATCAATCCGCTAATGCATTTAGCAATTAAAGACAAAAACGAATTTTGCGAGGAACATCGAGTAAAGTGAAAGGAAAAAGCATTTTCAAGGCAGTCAAAACATACCAGAATAGAACTGGAAAAAATACTGTTTTCTTTGAGTCTAGCAAGAAAAATAATAAAAGTTCTCAACAAGATTTACTACGGAATTTGTTGCTTTGCTAATAGACTTTAATGTTCTCGTTGATGCATTTAAGCTTCAGCTTCAGAAATATCAAATATTTTGTTTTTCAGTAAAAATAACATAATTATTATAGCAAATATTCCTTTTCCTTCCTATTAATTCTAAGAAATAACAATGCAGAAACTTTAAAACGTGAAAAAGAAATATTTATTATAAGCTTTGCAGTAAAATCGTAATAACGTTTCTAAGAATTATTTTCTTACTGTAAAATAAGTACAACAAATGGTGAGTAGTTAAAGTGAAGTATTTTGTCGTTTCAATAAGTAATAATATAGTAGAACCCGATTCAAGCAGATCCTTTATAAAGGCAGTTTTGTCTTCTTAAGAGGAAAATAATTTTTGGTTTTATGAATCTTTGATCTGTTGTGTGAATTAAAAACAGATGTAATTGAACCCTCTTATAAAGATTTTTAGTAAGGTTCCCCGCCCTCCCATTACCGTTTCAACTATCTTGTCCGGTTTCATTTCTATTCCATCAATGTGATAATATACTTTTCAGTTAGTTTTTTTTTAAGTTTTTTAGTTTTTTAACCTTTCCACTTAAGACATAATCTTTTCTCCATACAGTCTTTTCGGATTTTGTATCGGTTTGGTATTTTCAGCCCGTTCTTTTTTTCGGTTTGAGACGACTGTAATGCACTGCTGGTCAAAAGTTACAAACATGCTAAATGCGATTTTTCGACCAAGAATGCATTTAATGTATATGATGCTGTGAGGCAGAAAAGTTAAGAGCTTAATGTAGAATGATATGCAGATGGTCTAAATGGGATGTGTCATCAGCTGTTTATTCCTTCGTCTCATAAGAGGTGTAGCCCCTGTACACAAGTGTCACATCGAGCTCATATACTGCTAATAAAGCTATTGATTAACGATTGCGACAGTAATTCCCATTCATCTTTAGGCGCCGATTTTAACGCCTCGGTTGTGTTTGAAGAAGGTTGTCCACATGCAATAGCTCTTGTTTGATATTGGCTGTTTAACCTATCTTGGCAAGCGTTTGGATTCGCCGTATTAATGCATTAATCTAGCACGTCAATGTGACATGCCCAATCGGAGTTGTCACCATGCCGTCAAATCGTTACAAACGAATTTTGAAAAATCACATATAACGGAAAGTAATTCATATTGAAAATACTCAATTTTGGATTTTTGATCGTCGGTAACAAAATGCAAGCCACCATAAGTAATCGATATATTTACTTCCTTCTACAAAGCTAAAGAAGTATTGCGGACCCGAAAAAGTTTGGTATTAAAATTCTGATGAAAATAAAAACGATTTTGACCATCCCTAAATTTATTTAGACAACTTTCTGATTGACGTCTCAATTGTGTATTTATGTACGTCCTTATGGAAGTACAATCTATTTTGATCTACCGAGAATCCTTCGACTAGTTTTGTGGTGACGTCTGTACGTGTGTAACTAGCATAACTGTAAAACGATTAGTCGTAGAACATTGAAATTTCTGATTTGGGAACTGCTGTAACATCTAATTGAGCGCCTTCTTTTTTTATTCTAATCAACTGGCTAGTTTATTTGTAGGTCCACACAAAATACTTTTGATACATTAAGGTCTGTGAACATCTACATTAACCCCTTGGCTATTTTGGTCTTACGTCGTACGACCGCGTTTTCCTCCTTTGCTGATTTGCACTTTGTCTGTTTTGGCCTTATCTTTTGTATTTGTGTCAGAATAGACTTCGAAAAATGTTAATTTGCGAGAAGTCCGTTCTGATTGATCCAAAATCGCGGGGTTATTCGTAGGTTTTGCATTACTCAGCGAATTTTTATCTTTCAGTTTTTAGCTTTTTTACACATGATTTAATAACTTCATTTATATACAAGTACTGAAAACTATATAGGTAATAATGCCGACCAGCTTGTATGGTGGATAAAACACCGTACTACGGTTTCGGGTTCAACTCCCGGCGGTCGAGGTTCGATCCTCGACTGGCCGTGGATGTCATTGTGCCCGTCCCTTCATAGGGGTCAACGTTGGACCACCTACTAGGTGCCTCCATAATAAAGTGACCAATAACTCCATCCTTAGTGGTGGCCAATGCCTCCAAGGCATTGTTAAGGCCTGCCATTTGAAAAAAAAATGTATATATAGGTAATAATTACAATTGTATTACTAATAACTAGAGGTGTGCGGATATCCGTATCCGCAATCATTCTAAGAAAAAAGATCCATGTCCGTATACGGATCTGTTTCAGCGAAATAAAATTCGGATCCGGATATCATTTTTTAGCGTATCTTCCACGGATGTTTCGATAGCTTTTCAGGACAAGCCAAAGATTTGAAAAAAATCTGGACCAAGCTCCACTCAACCTTCCAAACACTTGATCTTTTCCAAGCTTCAAATAAATTTAATTCAATTCAATCGAATGCGTAGCTCACACCAGTGCACTTTAAATACTTTTAATGTATTAGCCGCAATGTATAAGAGTACTTTTTGTAGTCATGTACGTCCCCCACACACCAGAATCTATACAGTATGTAAGACAGTGACCTGTAATATGCGTGCCTAATTTTAGTTTAATTGAATGCACCATATAAACATTAACGTACTTTAAATTATTTACATTCCGTATTCAGTCATGTAAAATAATTCTTTCTTGTAGTTCTGCACAAAAACTATATGTCCTACACACCCCAAAATCTGTACAGGTTGTGCGACGGTGGCCTGCTATAATATACGTACACAATTTTAGATTATTCGAATTCATCATTTAGGCGCAAGAGCACTTAAAATGATTTACGCCTTTGGATCTTAAGGTATAAGAATTCTTTTTGGCAACCTTATTAACGAACTATTAGTTCTACCCTCACGAAAATCTACGGAGGTCATCTGTCCGTGAATTTGCGTGAACCGAATTTACGCTCACTCGAATGCACTGTTTAGCAGTTAGCGCACTTTCAGGAATTTGCTTAAAGAGGCCATAATGTTTAAGAATTATTTTTGTTGCACTGTAAAAAGTATACATCCCGTACACACCAACATCAATACCAATAGTACTATCGTGATCTGAAAAATATACCAAATTTGACCTCAATCGAATGCACCGTTTACTAGCTATCGTGTTCATTCCTATACATATACACGCACGTACATTCATGAATCGCAGTAAAAATTACATAAATTAATTCAGAACACCTCGAAACGTGTAAATACTTCAAAATCTCATAGACGAATTTTTTCATGATTACTATACTGCATTTAATTCAGCTGAAATTAGGTACGCATACTATAGGCCTCTTTCACGAAGCTTCTGTGCAGATTGTGGAGAGTGTAGGACTTTTACGTTTTTTATATAGGGCTACAAAAACGAATTTTTCTGCATTACGTGCTATGGAAGGAAAATTATTTTAAAGTGCGTCAATGTCCATATGATTCATTCAATTAAACTCAAATTAGGTAAGCATATTATAGATCACTGTCTAGATTTTGGTGTGTGTAGGACTTAATCTTTTTACAAATCTAGAAAAAATATTCTTATACACTGCAGCCTGTAGACACAGATTATTTGAAGCTTTCGAACACTGCATGCATTAAATTGAAATTTGGCAGGTAAAAATTAAATCACCGTCTAACGAAATTTGTTGGTGTTCATGGGTATAGTACATATAGTTATTTTAACGATATACCAAAACTTTCCTATACATAACGGCCTATATACTTGAATTATTGTAAGTACATTTTAGTATAAAGTAAATAAAAAACTTTGTAAAAAACACACATAAGAAGTTATAGGTAAGAAGATACGCACGTTTCGGTCAAAAATTGTTTTGACCTTCATCAGTCCAAGCCCTTCGTCGCAAGGAACACAGGGAACTCTACACACACAGCAGGGGGAACACAGGGAACACAGGTCGCAGGGAACACAGGGTTCCCTGTGTTCCTTGCAACGAAGGGCTTGGACTGATGAAGGTCAAAACAATTTTTGACGGAAACGTGCGTATCTTCTTACCTATAACTTCTTATGTGTGTGTTTTACAAAGTTTTTTATTTACTTTATCGTTTAACACCAGTAATTTGAGTGTTTTTTACCTACATTTTAGTATATTTAAATTATTTAAAACAGGATAAAATCTATCAGGAAGATATGAAAATGTTGAAAAATATTCAAGCTCCATGCTATAATTTTCACTTTTTCTTTTTCCTGAATTATTCAACAAAAGTTTATTTGAACGCTTGGTAGTGATTAAGTGTTCGGAAAACTGCGTGGAGTCACTCTAGAGTTATAATTTTACAGTACACGAACACTCTCGTATTTTAATAGAAATGTTTTTCTGAAAGTTTCTTAACTGGCAGGAATTTATCGTTTATTACAGAGTTTAGTACGACCTGTGAAGAGATATCCTAAAAATCTTCAAGTGCCTGCCATAGTCATTCGTATTTCTGTATCGAAATCGTATATTTTTTCGAACCATTAATCTTAATAAAGTATAACAAGGGGTTCTTCTGATTTGAAAACCCACTTAGTTTGGTAGTAGCGTATCGATACTTTAAATCTTGTTAAGGGTTTTTTTATTGACTTTATCTAATAAAATATTTTCTAAAACCATGCACTGAATGGTAGCTGAGAGTTATTATTGCCACAGAATATTTCACACACTGTGCATGAAATTATCGCCTTAAGATGATTTATTCTGCAAAATAATTTTCAAACAAAAAGATCCGTATCCGTATCTGCGAATATGACTGCAACCTATCCGTTTTCCTATCTGTATCTACGGATATAAAAACGAGTTATCCGTTTCCAGATCCGTATCCACGGATCCAACTTTCTAACGATCCGGCACATCTCTAATAATTACTAATGACATGTACTAATAATTACTAATAATACGTGCTAATAATTTTGTAGAATTTTTAATCGAAAATAATTGCGTAGCAACTGTATTTTTTTTATGGGCACAACTACAAAAGTAACTTTTCTCTATTGGGCTTACATGAAAGGAAAAGGACAACTTTCAGCGAAAACAGCATTATTTTATTTGCTGCAAAAAAGTTCTTATAAATGCTTAAGATAATTAGAAATATTATTGTATAAGATTTTAGAACTTACATACAAATGTAAAATGACCAAAAATGTGAAAAAAAAAGTAAAATTTTTTAATCTTGTTCGTGAAAAAAAAAAGAAAGAAAGAAAGAAAAAGAAAAGAAAGAAACTGTAAAGGGGTTAAAAATCAAACTCAAGCATTAATTCAGCCTTGCTCAAAATATCGCCATCTGTCTCGAAATTCTTCAGTTTTGGGCAAAATATCCGTTAAAATATATTTTGTTGACAAATGTGGAGACAAAAATATATTTTTCAAAACTGAATCTAGCTCAGTGATATCTCTTACAGTTCGAAAGAAATTGCAAAACCTTAACGTTTTTGAAATATAGTAATTCAATTTCAAATTAAATAAGTTTAAATGAAATACATAAAAAAATGCAGATGTTTATATCCAGATCATTTCTGTCAGTGGCGTAGGCAGAAATTTTCATGGGGGGGGGAATATGACTACTGCAACTCATATGTATGTATACGTGTGTGTGAAAAAGGAGTGAAGAATATACATTTGTATGACAAAAAAATACCTCATGGGGGTTAGGGAGGTGACCCCCCGTAACCCCCCCCCCTGTGGCTACGCCACTGATTCCTGTTAATTTTCAGCAAGTTTAAACTATTTTCTCTCGCGACAGAAACTCAACAGAAAATTCTCAGTTACAGCAGTTATTGTTTGATCTTTCTTCGCCAAGAACAAAATACAAGCCACCATAAGCAATCTATATTTTTATGCCCAGATCTCTCGTGTTAATATTCAGTAAGTTTAAATATTTTTATCAGGAACACAATAGAGAGTGAAAAAGGAACACAATAGAGATTTCAGTTAATCATCTTCATGAACACATTTATCCTTTATTTCACTAAACCATCAAATGAAGGGAAAATGGCGTGCGAAGAAAAGTTCTGCAAAGACCACTAATGGATTTAATAATTGCGCAGGAACACGACCTCTGGGAGAGACAGGGGACTGAAGTGAAAGAGAAAAGCACTTTAAAGAGAAAAGAAAAGAAAGCTGTAAAAGAGGCTGTTTGCTTTGGGCCTATTGCGAGAGAAATAATGAACTTCAATGAGATTTACCACGATGTATTTCTTTTGTCGGTGGATTTTAATGGGCTCAGGTGACAAAAAAAACATGTTACAGATTCATAGTTCGTTATTAGAAACTGTTAAAACAATACAGACAGGGTATCCCGAAAACTTATTAACATGCTTTATTTCATTAGCTATTACAGATCAGTAGGAATTGGAGAAATGTTCAAAATGCGATAGGAAAAAGGACTATGTTAAGGAAAAAATTTTCTCGCAAATTTTCGAAAGTAACACTTTTTAAATTTTTACATGACCCCCTTACAAAAAATCCCAGTTAGTGAAATGGGCCCCGTGCACTCATGAGGTGATGGACAATATTTGAGAATGTTATCCGAAAAAATGTCAGAGGTGTCAAAATAAATATATCCTGACTTAAACCAATTTTCAATGGCTCTCGAAGGGAAAAATTCACGTTGGATGAGCGCATTTCAAGAGTCGCACAGAAATTACGAAAGGAATTTCTTTCCACTCTAGAAATAAATGTTTACTTTAAATTCATGTATAGCCCCCAATTGTCTTAGTTTAAAGATATCTCTGAGACATTTTATCATGAAGGCTGAAATTTTTGTGTATCACTTCATTGGTGTATGGGTACTTTTTACGAATGGGAATTATTTTATATGGGGTCAGTGTACAAAGTGCAACCTTTTTGAAAATTAACGATTGAATTTTTTAAACGCAGTTTTTTCTCTAACTTATAACGATTTTCAAACAGTGGTCATATACAAATTTAAAAAGTGTCCCTTCTTGAAAATTAACTAAAGGATTTTTTTCTAAACGTAGTCTTTTTCCTACTGAGGTAGGAAATGGATCATGGATACCCTATTGCGATATTTTTAATTTTAGCGTTAGAGAGTACATATGCATTTAAAAACCAGATTTTAAATGCAAATTTAAAGCAAGCCTTAATAAAATATATTTTTTAAAATAATGATAAGCCGCTATCAGGTTCTGCTTTTACTTCCTTGTGTTTGAAATTATCTTTTCAAGAAATGCATATTTACTTATAAAGTTTTACATTTCCATACCAAATTTCACACTAGCATGATAGATGCTTACAAATTTTTATATTCTTAATAAGTATAATGTAATTCCAAACTTTCTCAAATTTTTACTACATAATTCTGAATATAAAAGAGTAAAACGTTACATTGTTATGTGGAATCAGGAAACTACTTGCTAATTGTCGAAGAGAATCATCAAAAGTACAGTCAACTCCGTAACCGGGATATAGTGAACTTTCGGCTATAGTAAACGCAAATCATTAGTCCCGATTTAGATACTTAAGAAATGTGTATAGTATTTTTCGGTTTTAGTGAACCATGACTTCGGTTATAGTGAACTTAGAAATTGATCTTTGAAAACTTCTGAAACAGCGGAGGTGATGTTGTTGGATGATTACCCCCACAAATGATTCTATTATCGGCAGCATCAAATGCTTCAATAAAGCTAAAGAAAATGAGGCAAGAGATGAAGATGATGTCACAGAAGAATGGATCCCAACTGATAAAAAAGCAATGGAGAATGTAAAAGCTGTCGTAAGATTTTTAGAATGCTCAGATAATCCTGAATCATGTTTGGAAATCGCACAAAGGCTGGAAAAATACTTAGAAAAAAATACTTATTAAAACTGCCTGCACTAAGCAGCGGCACATAACAGACCATTTTTAAACTTAATTAAGGTAATGCTTTTTTTAATGAATGTAAATTATTTCCATAAATGCGATCAATTATGCTTCACTTAATTAATAAATATTTTCTATAATCATTAATGCGATTATGTTTGATTTATTTAATAAATGTTCAGAAGGGGCATAAAATACTACTTTT
Source organism: Cheiracanthium punctorium (assembly GCA_038373885.1). Classification (NCBI taxonomy): domain Eukaryota; kingdom Metazoa; phylum Arthropoda; class Arachnida; order Araneae; family Cheiracanthiidae; genus Cheiracanthium; species Cheiracanthium punctorium. Next base: position 116,802 of record JAWZYV010016502.1, on the reverse strand, counting down.
TAGTTTAATAAGTTTCTCTGTTCACCATAGGGACGCTTCGGTTTTAGTGAACTTCGGATATATCCGAAGTTCACTAAAACGAAATTCAAAGTGAACGAAATTCAATGGTCCCCAGAGGTTCATTGTAACCAGATTTGTATTGCCCGTTGAAGAGCTCTGCTTTAATTCCAATGCCTTTAATAGTTACAGAAACGCTCTTGCGGAGCGTAGTGAAAGAAGAAATCATTTTCAAAGAAAAGGAAAAGAAAACTGTAAATTATTTTGTTTATCTTGAGCCTGTAGCGAGAGAAATAAGGTACTTCAAACAGATTGATGTTGGAGCCTTTTTTGTTATGGGGAGTTTAATGTTCTTGTTGATGTTTTTAGGTGACAAAAACATGCTCCAGTGTCTTACTTTTCCGCTAAAAACAGAATTGTTAATCTAAACATGGAGAAAATAGGCTCGAAAGCTGGAAAATAGTACTCTTTTCCAAGTATCTGCACCGCAGGATGATCTGTCGTATATTATTGTTGTTCACTTTAAAATATTACCGTAAAAAAAAATACCGTATAAAATATTACCATAAATAAAGCTAAAATAACATATACTTTAATATGATTTTCTAAAATTTGCATAAGGGGCAGTGTTCATATTAAATTCTGCATCAACATTGTTGTACTTTTAAATAGCAACACCCTATTTTGACTTTATCTAACGAAAAAGAAAAAAAAAACCTTCAAAATATCCTAAATATAATTTTTTACACATTTTCTACAATCATTTCCGGAGATATTGAGGGTTTATTCATTTTTTACGTGATAATTGGGGGTTATTTCCAAATTAACAACAGATATGAAGGCTCCAAATTTTTCGCCTGTTAACGATTTCATTCTAGGGAATAAAAATAAAAAATAATTATTGGGAAAATAATGTCTTTAGTTTTAAAATTTCTTGAATTGAGAATGTAAAAAACAATATCATTTATGTTATTATTTTTTCGTTGCATTTTAATTTCAAATAGGCAATTGCCTTACCAGCGGCCGAGCGCATAGGTCTCTCAACTGGAAGACGGGAAGTACGAGTTGTTATACTGTGGTTCAAACACAGATCGAGTCCATCAACCTAGGCGTTCAGAGTTTTCCGTGGTTTTCTACGAAACTTCGTTTAAATACGGGTTAGGACCCTCTTAGAAAGACCTGCACGGATGTCACCCTCCTTCTTGTAGGTAATCGACCGTATTCCTAAAAATCAAGTCCATCAAATACATCATTTAAAATTTGAATTTTCAAAACGATTAAGGCAATACATTGTGGAATATCGTATAGTAAACAAATATCCGTTTACTTATAACTTTTTTTTTATTTAATGTTTAATCTAACTATTTTTATGATTTGCATCAGCTGTTGATTGCATCACGATCCAAAAATATCAGTTTGAAATTACCGTTTTAATTTAATTCACTTGAAAGAGTACTTTATTTATAGTTACAAATAAAGTAGGGGTAATTGGGGTACAATGAAAAAAAAATGTACTAATATATATATATTTTTTTCCTGTTCACAAATTTGCATGTACGAAAATAAAATTAATATACAATTTTAACCTACTCTTTTCCCCATTTAAATGAATTTTTATGAGTTTTTAAATAGCTTTTCATATTTAAAAAATTACAAAAGGTGAAGGTCTGTAAGTGTTTCGTTGTACACCAAATAGCGGGGTACAATGAAACACTAAAGCATTTCACAAACACTCAAATATTATGAGTCAAAATTCAAATTTCAGCATATATGTTTTATGTTCAGCTGCGGGAAAAAAAAGTCCCACTTGCTCTTTATTTCGCCGTCGTTCGTCGTACAGTAAAGTTAACCATTCGTTTGCAAATAACGCGTACTATAATTTACTATTAATTTAATTTGCATCAGGGGCCGTCTTCATATTTAATTCTGCACCAACTTCGTTTTTCTCAATGGCAACCCCATATTTTGAATTTATTAAACGAAAGAAAACCTTCAAATTACCTTAAATATAAATTTTCACCCATTTTCTACGATAATTTCCGGAGATATTGCGAATTAATTTTTGCGCGTTTTTAAGGGACTTTCTGCAAATTGAAAAACGCTATTTTTTAGGTTCCGAACTTTTAGCCTTTCATTAATTTCGGTCGCGAGAGTTAAAAGAAATTAATATTACTTTCAAGGAAAATATTGTTACCATCTCTCTTAAAGTTTTTTTCAGAAATAGGACGTTGTATTAGAAGACATACATTTACTGCATCTAATTCTATAGCTGGAAAATATTTTATTTTGAAAATATGGTAGCGGACGCAACAATACACGCTTTATAAAATCCCTATCAAACTGTAAAAACCTCTAATTTATTTGCTTCAAAATTTGATATTTTTAATTCTGGTATCTTTTACTGTGTTTTTGCACAAAATAAATCTAATTTACGTTTATTTTTTGCAATTTTCAAAAAAATTTCACTTAATAAATTTATATATGGTCCCTTAACTCGTGAAAATAACACATTTTATTTAATATAAATTAAACTACTGAACGTAAAAATTTGAAATTTTGCACAGCCATGTAATATTAATTTCTGCATCTATTTCCATCGAAATTTGGCTAGGTCGCTATTCATAATTTTTTTGAGTATTAATTTAATAATTCATAATTCACATTACTAATTTATTAAAAATCACAATAACATTAAATTATGTTTGGGACGTTTAGTTCTAATAGTACGAATAAAAATCAGCTTCTTACTACCAATATTATATGAGATATGAATTGAAGTATGAAAAAATATTTTAACATAGGGGGAGGGGGATTTTGGGTGCTCATATCTCACTCATTTTCTGTCCAAATTTATTGAAAATTGGTTTCCGGGGTTAAAATGAGCTAAATTTTTGAAATATGAAGTGAAATATAGGGGTTGCTATTGAGAAAAAAAAAGTTGGCGCGAATTTTAATATGTAGATGGCCCCTTATGCAATTTTTATGCATAGATATAAATATGAAATTTAAATGGGAAAAACAAATTTAATTAAACTGTTATAGCTTGAGATGAAAACATGATACTTTTATTAGAGGTTAGCCTATAGTTTTTCATTTTATATTAAAATTACTTAAATCAAATTCAAAAATTAACATTTCTTGCTTTCCTTTCTGTACCAACTGAAGATATAGGAAGTGTTAGTTGTGATACAATTTGAATTTTTTCAAAAATGTATGTTTCCGAAGAACGCTCAAATTTGAGGCTTCGACTTAGTCGTTTGACGTACAGAATTTCGCATTCCGTTTGGTTTAAGTTTATTATATCCCCAACGCGGATTACATTTCTTTACATTTAAGTTTACCTTCCTTGACTAAAACATAATCATTTAGAGCGATACTGCTTGTTTCATACATGTTATGTGAGACTAGCTCATAATCTGTACTGTTTGGATTTTTAGTTGAAAGGCAATCTGAATTGTCACAATCTTCAGAGTCTGAAAAAGATAGAGTACGATTTAGAAACAATTCCTTGTTAACTATGTGCTCTATGGATATCTTAATCTAAATATTTAACAGTAATATCTTTATTTTAAGTGAATGTATTCACCGGGTACAATGAAACATGTTTCATTGTACCCCAAATTGAGACTGCAATCCAAATGAATATTTACTGATTCCTAATATTTATTTTTTAAATTATGAATACCACACCATAGTGATTACAATATTTGGAAAATAAATAATTATAAATATGAAAACAAGGAGGTAAAACAAAATTACTTTTATGAACGGAATTTACTTTCAATGGTGAAAATCCAATAATTTTCTATACCTCTCTTTGTAAAAATGCAATTATAACCAAATTACATCAGTAACTGGAACATATATTTGTATATTAGGTGTGTGAATTTCACCTTTCTCTGACAAATCCTATTGATTTTAGATAGCATGTTTCATTGTATATACCTCAACTTCTCCCACGCTATATATACACTGCTGGCCACCCAAATTGCAACACCAAGAAAAACAAGAGATATCACAACAAAATTTATTGTGTAGATAACATGTTGACCAAGTAACAAATGATTAAATTTACAGCATTCTATGAAGCGTGGTTCCTGCCAAAATCAGTACCCAGAGTAGCCGCCGTTGTTGGAGATCACAGCTGCCACACGCCTCGGCATTGATTCAAAGAGACTTTGAATGTGTTCTTGGGGTACAGCAGACCAAGCAGCTTCCACACGTTGCCAAAGTTGATCTGGTGTGACAGCTGGGGATGAACTCTGGGTCAGTCGTTGAGCAACCATGGACCACATGTTTTCTATCGGCGAAAGATCCGGAGAGCGCGCCGGCCAGGGAAGCAATTCAATCTGGTGATTGACGAAGAACCCTTGGACAATGCGTGCCACGTGTGGCCGTGCATTATCCTGCTGAAATATGGCTGTTGGCAAGCCCTGAAGGTAAGAAAGGACAACTGGCTCCAACACCTCGGAGATGTAGCGCTGGCTGGTTAAAGTACCGGCAATGCGTACTAGAGGAGTGCGAGAGAGATATCCGATACCGCCCCATACCATAATACCCGGTGCAGGACCAGTGTGACGGTGCATAATGCAGCTGTTCAGCATCCTCTCTCCACGGTGTCTCCAGACTCGAATCCGACCGTCGTGGTGTTGCATACAGAAGCGTGACTCGTCAGTAAAGAGAATTTCATTCCATTCTGTCGTCCACATCCTTCTTTCATCGCACCATTGGCGGCGGAGACGTCTGTGGTTCCGCGTCAGAGGTAGACAAAGCAACGGACGTCTTGCGGACAGACCATTCTGCTGTAAACGACGTCGAATGGTACGCGCAGACACTGGATGATGCGTTAAGACTGAATCTGCTGTGATATGGTTCGTGGTGTGACTGAGCGGTCCGTCACTGCCATGCGTACAATCTGCCTGTCATCACGTGACGTGGTGCACTGAGGTCGATGCGGTCGATCACGTCTGTCCGTCGTACCCTCCTGCACCCAACGATCACATATCCGCATCACAGTTGTTTGGTTTCGTCCAATACGACGACCGATTTCCCTGAAAGATAACCCACAATCTCGGTATGCCACTATCCTTCCTCTGTCAAACTCGGATACTTGATCAAAAGATGATCGTTGTTTCCTACGAGGCATAATTTATCGTTTTTTTGAAAAAAAAGCAAGAAAAACACAATTGCTGTACTTGAAACCGTCGAAATCTCCAAGCCTTAAATAGCGCTTTGAGGTGGCGCCACAGGCGCGCTTGATGTGCGTCTGCGCTGAAATTCTAATCATTTGCATATCTCACCTCAGCTAATGCATGTTGTAAATTTCATATTATTTGCATGCTTCCTTCAGGGTGTTGCATTTACGATGGCCAGCAGTGTATTTTATCTGACGTTGTTCTAATCAATTGTGGCCTTTAGGCTTGCCTTATTACAATATTATTATTAAAATTGATAACATAATATTACAAAATATGCATATTGTTGTTATGCTGTGGTAATAAGCTATTAATGCTTTAGGCTTTATTAATATATCGGGGGTTTTCATCCTAATACAGCTTACTTTAATTATAGCATTATTGATCTTAAATAATAAGACAGTGGTATTTCTTTGAATAGGCTTGCATTTCATGCAAAACTTTCTCCCCATTCATTGCACACTTTCTAATAATTTATTTTGAAATATTTTTATTGATTATCTTGAAGGTTCTCGTAAAAAGATGAAATGTTCTCAGAAATCTCTATGAAATGTTGCGTTTGCCAAAAAGTATGAGGCTGTTCTCTGCTCACTAGGCCAATACGAATGTGCAATTTACTTAGCAAAAGCTAAAGTTGAATAAAAAAGGTTATATATCTGCGAAACGAAATTAACATGACGAAAGCGCTATCAAACTTTACAAATAGTAATTTTTTTTGCTTCAAAATTTGCTATTTTTACTTTTTGGAAAATTTTCTGTTTTTTATGCAAAATAAATCTGATTTCCATTATGTACAAATGCGCATTTTAATAAATTCCAAAGAATTACCACCTTATAAATTTATTAAGGCCCCTTAACTCATCAAAATATGGATTTTTATTTAATATAAAATCATCTAATGAACTTAAAATTTGAAAGTTTTCACAGCCATGTAAAATTACTTTTCTGCATCTGTTTCTGTCAAAATTTGGCTAGGTCGCTTTTCATAGTTTTCCGAATCCTAATTTAATAATTCATAACGCATAATACTATTTTAATTAAAAATTTTAATTATAGCAAATTGCGTTTGGGATTTGTTCGCGATCTTGCGAATTTATTAAACTGGAGTTTCCTTTAATGGAATTTTCCTTGATCTCAACTGCAGCCTCATTTGCAGATATCTGGATGTTAACAGGCAGTCGTAGCACCATTCAGCACCTTGGTACCTGGACTAGTGTTGGTGACAAAACTGCTGTTTTAATTCTTAAAGCTCTGAAACACCTTTCTCAGCAACATGAAATCTACCATCAATGGGTCCCATCTCATATTGGACTCTATGATACTGAACTGATCTTCTGGCCAAGAAAGGCGCTTCTGAGGCTTTCAAAATCAAGGGAATCTCTGACCTTCCTTGAGATTTACTCAAAAATCTCAAGCTGACAACTATGGGGAATCACTTTGACTCACCCCTGATATGACGGGAAAGGTCCAGGGGGTGCCCTTACCGTCGAAGATGATAGAATCTTCTTGCCTGCCATTAGTAGGCTTCCTTTGACAGCTGGCTGAAAATCTATTCAACATGTACCAACTGCAACTGTGTGAAGGTTTCTCCCGACTAATTTGAATTGTGCAGGTCTTGACGGGGGTGACATAAGCATTAGATATCATCTTGTTTATGACTTTTTGAATTACTTTTGGCCTTGGCTTAGCTTGCGGCGGACTATGGGGATTAAGTCGCTCCCTCTCACACACATTCCTTGATCTGACTCAAAATTTCTGTAACAATATTTGATATCCAGAAAAATTAGCTAAATTAAATTTGTTACATAAAGATGTTACTGGAATATTTTAGAAACAAACAAAATACGTATATTTGTAACTGCCAGACCTTATACTACTTTAACAAACCTCATTGATTTTCTTTTTAATATTTTGTAGTTTGTTTCATTTTTTATAAAATGAAAATAGATAAATAAAAGAAGGAATAAAGAGAGATTGATAGAAAGTGTTGGCTATATGGCGCATTAAAAAATCCATTTAAAGCTTTCGGTTTGTGTGCACGTATCGATTTCATACGGCGAGTCCCCATGGTGAGAAGAAATTGGAAAGATATCCGTAACATGTGCGAATGACAGTTTCCCATTAAAGATGATTTCTTGGGAGATATGACCGAAAAATCTTACTGCAGAAAATATTTACTTTAAAGTTTAAAAGTTAAATCTAACTTTGGCAACTTTCACTTAAACAGAAATATTTACGATGAAGACTTGAAAGTCACTCTTGGTATTTCGAAATCTCTTTATTATTTAAAGGCTTTACACTGGTTGTTCGCTTAAAATTCATTGTTAAAGAGGTCACGTATCTCAAACTTGCAAATCCACTCAGTTGTTGATGGTGTGCAAGAAAAATAATTCAAGACAAGGATTCTTCATTAGGGTGCATCTAAAAAAAGTTTTTTGTTTGCAGTCGGCTTTTAATAGTGAGTAAAAATTGTCTCATAAAGTGAAACCCGGAATGAGAGAAATCATGATTTTTTTTAATCAAAGTGATTTTTTATATTAAAATCTGATTTTTTAATATAAATCGGACTTTTTTTTTAACTTTTCAGTATTGTTAAGGAAATGTTTGATTTAATGAAGATAACATATTTAAACTTAAAGTGTTAATTTTTAAAGTAAAAAATCAATACATTTAAAATTTTATCATCACAGTAAAGATGTAAAGTATATACTTCATCAATTAGAAAAGAATTACAAATTCCTTTCTTGATTGTTTTAATATTTACTTTCCAATTATCTATTCATTCGGTTTCACTTACTGTTAATATAGTATTTAATTACGGCTTAATCACTCTTTAAATCACAATAAAAATATGAAAAAAAAATGAACCAAACCAACACTGTTATAAAAAGTTCCTGAAATAAACGGTCATTGTCTGGCAGCAATGCTGCCGGAAAATAACCATTTTCGTCGGAGAAAACGGTCAATTTCCATTCACATGTTATCTTTCAAAACGGTTTCTCTCCGTTATTTTCAGTCACAGAATCGGGGTTTTTTTATCGTAATTTTCAGTCACAGAATCAGTTTTTTTCCGTAATTTTCAGGCAGGAAATTCTTTTTTTTTTCCTATTAGAGAAAGGTATTTCTTTCCCTTATATCACAAAGAAGGATTTTAAGCATTATTTAAAATTATGGAACCAGGTTTTGTATCACATTTGAAAGGTATTATGCATTATTTTCTAATAAGCGACATTACTGGATAAAACCATGTACGTACATGCTTCCAAAAAATTATTTACCTTAGAGTCTAGAATATAGTTTTCATACATTAAAAAATAGTAATTTTTGAAACCAACGTTCTAATACATTCAAATACATTCAAATAGAAATTGAAGCACTTTATTCATGTAGTTATTTTGCACGTGAGTAAACGCTGTCCTACTCCAACTTTTCCATATATATATATGTGTGTGTGTGTGTGTGTGTGTGTAGGTAGATGGATACACAACGTTAACAAAGATTTTACGCATTCTTAGTTGTTACAATATAGAATTAGTTTTTTTTTTTGTAACTGTTAGTTAGTTTGTTAGTTTTTTGTAAATTATTATTGCACCACCAGCTTCAATAATATTTTTTTTGGAGGGGGGGGGTGTGGAGATGTTCTGGTGATAAAATACCAGAGTTGTTTTAAAAAAGTGTACATACATGTACATATAATGTTATAAATAGTGCTCAGATAAAAATATGTTTGAATTATTCGTTTTCTTCAATTTTTATTATCAGAGCTGTAATCTATGATTATTCGCCCGAGAAAATAAATTTTAAATCAATTCAAATACATTACATATATCTTAATACACTATACAAAAAATATTTTTTTAATAAATAGAATATAATTTCACTATTGTATCTAGTTACAAAACGAATTCACAGTATAGTCAGAATACAGAATTGCTATCATGGTTAAATCAGCTGTGAGATATAATTAAAGTAGCAGCCAAATTTATTTACATGAAAAGGATAAAATAGTACTTACTCACTTTGACTAGATATATCATAACTTCATGTGTTTTACAACAGCAACGAGATCTTTATAATCCAATCGTAAGAAACTATGTCCATTAAAGCAAAATTTTTACCGAAAGCATCCCCTCCATATGTAGGTTGAATTTATTTCACAACTATGAATATGAAAAAGATGCATTTGGTATTCGGATATAAAATAAAACTTTCACAAGCGTATACACCGAGAAGTGAGCACCCGCAGCAAAAGGACTTAGCATTAAGTAAAATACGTTACTCCAATTATCTGCAGTCGTCTGTTACATGCGTAATGCAGAGATATTTTTGTACGTTTAAGGGATCTTAACTCCAACTTGAACTCAGGCCCGGACTGGCCAGGTCGGCTGGTCGGCGATCGCCGAGGGCCCCAGCCCCAAGGGGGCCCCCGGTGAGGCATTCAAAAGTGCATATACAACTTTATAATAAGAGTAATTTGATTATTTATTTTCCAGCAATCTTACGCAGTGACGCAGCGGAGGATCTCAGAAACCCCGCGGCGCAAAGGGGCCCCCGAAAAGTCAGGGACCCCTAAATCTCTAAAATAGTTAAATGTGATTTTTAGGCGCGTAAGCCTAATTTTCAAATATTACATATTCTAATATTCTATTTCCTCTAAATTCCTCAGTAAGAGGCAGGGCCTGATTTCCGGGAGGGCATTCGGGGCAAGCGCCCGGGCCCCCAAATTGTTCTTTAAAAATTTGTAAATTTTGAAAAAGTTTTCGAAAGAGGGGGCCCCCCAATGAAGCTTTTGCCCAGGGCTCCCAAATCGACAAATCGGCTCCTGAAGAGGCCCCGTTTAAATCTGTAGCCGAGGGCCCCCAAGAGAGCCAGTCCGGGCCTGCTTGAACTGCAGGTAGAATGAGCAACGAACATCTTGCATTCAGAATTGCTAAAATCAGCTTTGTGGGTATTATTTTGATTACGAGCGGAAGTTACTGAGACATTTCAATAGTCCAAGGTCGCAGGTGCCAGAAAGAGAACGAAAATGCCCTTTTAGAACTAGACTTTCAGAACAATCACAAATAATTTTCGTTTTTTAACAGAACTTCCGTTAAAAACAGCAAAAATCCTTTATTCACCAATAAGAGAGATTCTCCGGTGAAAACCAGGTTTATATTGTCTGGGAAATTCAGATTTTTTATAACAGTGAAGTTATGTAAAATGATTTTTTACTTTTGATGAAAAAATTTTAAAACTAAATATTGTCGAAACCAATTGTGATCTTCAAGAAATCTGAATTTACTATGTCAAAAGAAATCCTCCATCTAAATCAATTTTCTTTGCGATTTTCTTTTTGGATATTTGATGCAAGTAATAGGCTCCAGATTCTCACAAAATTAAACATCTACAATGGATTTATCAACTGAATTTAGTGATCTGTGAAAACATGAGCTCTTTATTCCCCATTGGGCAAGGTGGTGTGATTACTTTAAATGTTTTCCTTAATATGGAAATTAGAAGAGCCACAACTTTTATGAGACGAGCGTTAAAGGTCTGTATAATAGGGAAAATTTTCGCAATTTAAAGCTCTTCCAGTCCTTATAAAGGGAAGATCTTCTTTCATTTGAGATTTAAAAATTCGAAAGAACAGAATTAAATTCATGTTTTCGATGGGCTTTTCCAAAACCAAACGCAAATCAACACGAAAGCATAATAGAACTTGTCTGCAATAATGAAAGCACAAGTGCAAAATCGTATGCAGTGATTGATGCGGCTGTAATAGTTTTCAAATGCAATCAACGCGCAAGGTGATTTTGAGCCTAACTCTAAAAACCAGGAATAGAGACCTGAGACATTACCATTATCCTTCTCGTAATTGCAACAAGGAAAGACTCGAGATGCATGAAGGGTTGAAATTTCAGTCTTTCAAATAATTGCAACCATCGATCTTAGACATTTTCTCAAGGCATTTGCTGGGTGCTGAATTGTCAATGTTTCCCATTCTACTTACTACAGAAGTTCATATTTACACATATAGCGACCTCTACTTTATTTAATTTCTAAATATTAATTTTTTTTTAAAACATACATTTAGGTCATTTTTTTTTAAGTGGATGCCTTACATTTCCTCCATATAACTATCATATCTATTTTGCACAAAGCAATTTATTCCATTCTTTTAAACAAAGAACTTGAATTTCATATCAGTTGATTTCTCTGACAATAAGCTAGTTGCTAGCTTTACGATTTACATAGATCTTGTGGCTAACTGAAAATAAATTTCCTTCTATCTCACTATCATGCGTTTGTATAATCCCTTTACCATCATTTTGTGAATGTCTACATTTGTTTATGATAACCATGAAGTTCTGTTAATCATAAGTTGCTGTTAAATAAAACATGCATATTTGATTCCTTACAGTTAACATTGCAGTTTATTGCGTTTCATTTCAAAAGTATCTGATCTGTCAATACTAAAAACAATTTTCCTACTCACAAAGAAATATTTTTACTTCAATAGTGAAAGCATGAAAAAATACCTGCTTTAACTTGGTAAAAAATATTATACTGTCCAGTTTAATAACTTTCTTCTTTTTTTATGATCATGGTAGTTACTTTTAAAAATAAACGAATTATTTTTAATTTTATGAAAGAAAAATTTGACGTCATAAACGCTTTTAAAGATTTTCTCTGTTTTCTAATTTCTGGATTTTTTCTTTTCTTCAGCGGAAGCACTGCACCTGGGCCACCTGATGTCCGCGCATGGTTACTTCTTCCCCATCGACGACCATGTCCTCACAATCAAAGCGGACGGGACGTTCTACAGATTTCAGGTACCTGAAACTAGAACAATGTAATGACTGATCGTATGCTCTCTTAGCCGACATTTTATATTGAAGGGGAGCACTTAAACCCACTGCTAAACACATGCTTAACTTGTTCTCTCTCATCATTGAAAAGACGCAACGGAAAAGATTCCTTCTTTGACCGATGTTGCTTTCTCAGAATGATTTTTTAGATGCTCCTCGGGAATCCAGTTATTGCGCATTCAGAAAAAATTTAATAGGAATAAGTGATACGTTTTCCATAAGATTTTATCAGAATGCTGAGTATTCTTCCGACTACAGTCGACCCCTTAAGGTACATCGGTTAAAAGACTCTCCAGCCTAATTTAATAACTTTTAGATGTAATCAAACAGTTGTAAATTGTCAGTTTGGTTCTGGATAATGGAATATCTTCTTTAATTTTTCTTGGTAAATTGGCTATTCCATTAAGTGGGCTCGACTGTAGCTGGTAATCATGACTTTTTTTCATTCTTAATTTTCAATTTAGGCTTTATCTGTTCTCTGTATTTTGCTGGGGGAAAAAAACAGCAATGAAGATGCCCGTTATGAGACCAATGTTCAGGGACTCGAACCGGAACTGAACCGAAAACCGGAGAAAACTGTTATTTTGGTCGGAACGAAAACCAAAAATATCGGTTTATTTTGGTTCGGTGTATCTTCATTCCTTTGGTTACTTTAACCAACATATCAATATTTTCTAATTTAACGTCAACCATAAAATATCATCATTACTTGTACAGTCTGTTTTCATTTCTCAGAGCCTTACTTCCGCATGTATCAGGTCTGATTCGATTTCATCAAAATAGGGGCGAACGGAAGTTTAGCAACGCTGTTTTAGATTTAAAACTCTGTTTAAACTTGGACTAGCAATAAGTAGAACAGTTTCTGAAATTCCTAACTGAAATAAAACACATTGGAAAACATCATAAAACATCATCAGTAGTGAACATCGAAACAGAAAATCGAGAAGCAATGTACCGTTCGTTTTGCCAAAGCAGAGCGACTGCTAACAAGACGATTCTACACGGAAAAGACAGCGAGCCAAAATAGAGCTTCAAAAAATACCCATCTTAACTTATCAGTCCTTTTCCGTGTAGAACCGTCTTGTTAGCAGTCGCTCTGCTTTGGCAAAACGAACGGTACATTGCTTCTCGATTTTCTGTTTCGATGTTCACTACTACTTTTCTGTTTCAGTATCACATGAAACTACTTGAAGAAGGCAGATTTAATTCAGTTGATGATAGAATTATATTTTCAGTACAAATAGGAATATTCATAAAATAAAATTATTCATTCGAAACTGTACCGAAAACCGTTATTTTTTGGCGGAACAAAAACCGGAACTGAACCGATATAGTTTCTTTTAGTTTAACTGGAACGAATAAAACTACGGTTCGAAGCCCTGCAAGTGTTGCTTTCCAGAGTCTTTAAGAACTTTGTCGAAGTTCAACACTGAACTCGTGGGCAGCATATAAAAACCTTTGCTGGAATGTAATACTGATTACCGAAGGGCGAATCTTCACCGCCGTATCTTTTCAATGATGAAAGTAAACCAGGTTAAATCTTGGTTCAATGGCAAGTTACACTCCGCTTCAAATCAACATATTTTGAGATTCAAATATACTCATGGAGACTTTGGGTCCGAGACTTGTTTGCGCATTTATGACGTAGTGCCCAAATCCAGGGGTTGGGGGGGGTCAAGGGGATTAATCTCCACCCGAAATCTTAGTCAATAAATTAGTAATTTTTTTGTTTGTGTTGACTCTGGAGATCAATTATAGGCAAAAAATATAATAGCATTGCATATCCTTACCCCGACGCATTGCATATCCCCCCCTCCCCCCACCACCGAATTTTTATTTCTAGCTATATTTTTTCTAACTTCCTTGATAGGGCTTGAATGTTTTATTTGAAACATTTTCTCATTACACACTTTTTTTGAATCCGAATGTTGACTCCAACATCAACTTTAGCTAAAGATTCTATAAATAAAAGGTTATGCTAAAATACTTTAGCTTTTATAATAAACGTATTTGTTATAATAATGTGCTGAATTTAAGAAAATTGTTGTACTCACGAAATAAATAAATTTACAAATTTCACTTAAATGAATTAAAGAACGTCATTTTAAAAGGAGGTTAGTAACATAATAAAGTACTCTGAAACTCAAATCTAACATTTTAAATACTTATCGGAAACGCTATGCAACCTAGTTTGTATTTTCATGTTAAAGCACAATAATTTTTGAACTATCTTATAATACACAGGGAATTCTAACGCAACTAATACTGGCTTCATTTGAATGCATCAATCTTAAAAGAGCGCTGGCTCCCTCGCATTCAATATTCTGTCCTTAAAATTGCCTTTCCCACGCCCACACATTCCCGATGTTGAAAAAGGAGCTTCTGTTCTCCTTCCATCGTCCTTTACTTTTGTGGGATGTTAAAAAAAAAAAATCGTCTGCCATAATCTCAGAGGTTTTTCTTGTTTCGTTTCTGTAAGGATGATGTTCCAAGAATAGCTGAGCAACCGAGAGCATAACAACATTCTGTAATCGAAAATTAGACAGTTAAAGTGTTTTTTTTTTTTCCTTTCTTATCATGCTAGAATGAGATGCTGGCAGGAATGTAACTTAATATTTTATGATGTAATGTAAGTTATTCAACCTCTTGAGATGTTCGAAGGCCGTTAGATTCGCCATTTTGTTTCCCGGAATAAAGATGTCTAGCTTTTTTAATCTTACTGATATTGAAGTGGAGAAAGTGATAAGTAACTGTACAGTATGAACAGTTAATAAAAGTACAGGTATACATGAACGCAGCTATAGCTTTCACATGAGAAGGGTCAGTTTTATTGACTGTAAACTTTGCTATAAATATTTTGTAAGAAATTTCAATCACATTACATATTTTTAATCTTCTTTTTAGTAAATTTTCTTTATAGCACATTAAATAATAGTTTAGCAATTAATACATATTTTTAATGCTAATGTAAAATGTATGCGAAAAGAAAGGATTTTTGGCCATAATTAGCTTTTTTGCATAGACAATTTCGATAAATCAACGGTGTTTTATTTATTTATTATTATTTTATGATACGTCCAAACTAAAAATAGTCTTCTAATAAGGTCCTTAAATTGATTAAAATTACGTTTAGCTACGTTTAATGACTATATTTATTGAACAAACATTCCAGAAAATATGCACGTTTTATCTCCGCCATCTCCGTCTACAACTAAACCCAACTTTCCTGTTCAATTAAACTCAAGTTATGATCAATGCAGCGGAACTGGCGGCGGTTCCGAGATGTTTCATTGAGGCCTTTCTTTGTGGCTTTTCCCCTGTACGGAAACACAAAATCAGGATTTAGGAATTAGCTCTCCTAAGGAGAGGCTTTTATTAATTTCAGCAGACAAAGACTTCGGAATTTAATTAAAGGTAGGTAGCTTAGAAGAATGTCCGCGGTTGTCTGTTCTATACTTAAAGATGTTGTTCGTTGTACAGAAGCGGAGAAAAGATGATATAGTATTTCTCAAGAGTGTTTTCCTTTATAATTTTTACTGAAATAATTTGAGTGCATTTTAAAAATATTTTGACATGTTATATACATAAACTTTAACACTACGTGTCTCTTTCATTTTCTTGTAACGGTTATCGGGGCGTTATGGTTGTTTATGTCAATGGTATTCAATTAATGAGTCACGAAAACGTACCTTGGAGCTGAACGATGGGTTAAAATATTGTAAATCAATTTAATTGAATTATATTTTAAAAAACATTGCTACCAAACATTTTTGAGAAAAGATACTGGTTTTTAAAATATAAAATTACACTAGATGAAATTACATGAAATTATATGAAATTACACTCTGAAATTACACATTTACTATTCCACAAAGGGTCATTTTCAATTATATTAATTTCGTGAAAAATTTCGGTTTGAGTCGGCATGCTGTAATACATCGTTGCCGCAATTACGGTCACACTGCCGAAAAGCTTGCATACCAATGTCGCTTGAAAGCGAGAGCAATAGATCCTAGGAAGACGCAATTATTCTAACAAATTTTCGTACACTCATAGTAGGGATTACAAATATGCTCAATCTATTTAAGCGGTTCCCAACTTTTTAACATTGTGCCCCTCCAGCAAAGCATAACTGACGATGGCGCCTAACTCTCACATTATTCAGCATACATACAATTTTTTTTTAATTCTTCAAAAATGAACATTTAGTCTCCTTTTCTACCAAATAATGTTATTGGTAAAGTTTGGATAAACATCTTAAGGGAAAATAGATATGTTTTGGAGTAAAAAGAATAATAAATAAGATGATTTTTTAAAATACGAATTATCACTTGTTATTTGCCTGTTTTTCTCGCGCCCCCTGCAAACATTCTGAGTCTCCCAAGGGGGCCGTTTGGGAACCCCTAGCTTACTGGGTACTAGTTGACTGCCTGTTTGCTGACTCATTTAAAAAAAGAAAATTAAAAAGCCCAAAAAATTGTAGGAAACATTCAGGAGAAACTAATGGTTTCTGAACGCAGTGTAAATGTTTCCGGAACGAGTGTACCTGGAGAAAACGAGTGTAAATGGTTTCTGAAACTAATGGTTTTGCACATAGCAGAAAGGAAGGGCTCATATTAATGACACCTATTTATACGGGTAGTACCACCTCCACATTCTACTACTCTATGGGTCAAGATTGCAATTGTAAATCGTTAAAATTTCATACGAATCTACTTTTTTGTTTAGTTTAGATAAGAAACAAGCTTAAATAGCCAAACTTTTCATTTTCTTAAACACAACTTGTTACATTAAGAATGCGGTTTATTATTTTTTTAATTTCCATCCAATAATGAGCCAAATGTCGTTTTTCGAAAAATTGTAAACCTTGGATATCATTAAGTGTTAACAAAATTTTTACAAAATCGCAAAATCTACGTAAAATTTTATAAAAATTCAAAGCTTATTGCTTGAATTGAGAAAAAAACCTGTAACGCTACCAAATTGCATTGCAATAGTTATGGTCGGTTTACAGAGGTGTAGCCAGAAATTTTTCATGGGGGGTGGGTTACGACTACTTCAACACATATATATGTATAGGTGTGTGTGTGATAAGTGAGTGAAGAATATACATTTTGTGAGGCAACAAATTCTTCATGGGGGGGTTATGACCCCCCCTAACCCCCCCTTCGCTACGCCCCTGCCGGTTTAACGTGATGCTGGAACAAATATGCACTCAAATTTTGGAAAATCTAAGGAAAATTTTAGAAGCCCAGTGGTGTAATGGTTAGCGCACCGCGCTGCCGTCCCACAGGTCCGGAGTTCGAATTCTGGGCAAGGTCGACTCAGCCTTTCATCCCATGAGTGGGTCGATAAAATGAGGACCAAGCTTGCTTGGGGGCTTCGCGTCAGGCTGACCACCTGGCCGAGACATATGCATCCGCACCCCAGAGCCCATGGTCGCGAAGTCGCAGTTGGGCAGCGCAGGCCTTCGCCCCGCAGAGGAGCTGTTGCGCCAATGTTTGACTTTGAAGTAAAATTTTATAAAAATCCGAAGCTTATTTCTTAAATTGAGATAAAACTTGTATTGCTACCAAATTTTCATTTTTCTAATTGTAGCCAGTGTAACATGATGCTGAGACAAATATACACTCATTTTGCAAAATCTCAAATCTTATTCAAAATCTTAGAGAAATCGAGCGTTGTTTTTTATTTAAGTAACCACCTGTCATGTTACTAAATTTCATTTCATTCGCTTGAGGTCTTTTTAAGCAATTTTCGAAAAAGATGACAGTGTTTTCAAAACAGTATAAATATTTTTAAATTTAAAAATGAAAAGAAAATTATGACTATTTAAAAAAAAATCTGATGTGTCCAACACATGACTTCCTTGCACGTCTATTAATTCAAAAATGTTTTTTACGCACTTCTTCTAAACTTATTTGTTTGAAAGAGATAAAATATCAATAATAGTAAGGTATAGCGATTTCTAGCCAAATATTTCGATATCGCCAAGCTGAGTTCAATTTGAAAGATTTCCTTCTGACACTTTATTTGGCGATATTTCACCAAAAGCCGACAAACTTGAGATAGTTTGCGAGATTTTGGGGATAGCTAAAGTAGTCATTGACCACTGACTTTCAATGAATTGAATGCATCCATACACCTTAATGTATTTAAAGTCATTTGGTTCACCCTGTAAATAAATTCCCAGTCGATTGCTGTCAAAAAAGATATTGAAAACAGTTAGATATTATAATATAGTTCTAAATACAAAAGTTCAAAATTGTACGGGTTAAAGTTTTAGAGTTATACAAAATACGAAATAATTTTTGGCGCCAAATTTGGCGATATTTCGGCGAAACTCGTCAATGTCGACGACATTTGGCGAGATTTTAAGCATGGACCAACAATGACAGATTATCGCCAAATTTGGTGATATTTCGCCAAAACTCGCCAAGAACGATGACAAATGGCGATACTTTGAGCATGGACCAAATGACTGACTATCACCAAATTTGGCGACATTTCGGCAAAACTCGCCAAGGTCGAGGACAGACGGCGAGATTTTGGGCATGTACCAAACAATGACTGACTGCAATTGTATTATATTGAAGATGTCCATAGACATTAAAGTACTGAAATTCTTTTTGGTGGTCCTGTAAAGAAACTCCAGCAGATTGGAACCAAAAATCGAGATGCACAACTAGATGTTACAACAATCTTACATATGAAATTTCATAATAGTTTTTGAGATTTGAGAGTTAAATATGCACACACGTACACCAAAAGTCGCCAAGCTTGGCGACTTTTGGCATAGTTCTTGAGGGAGGCACGTGACCGTGGTCGGACCATTACCTAACTTATGTGGTAGGACGGTATTGTGCTTGAAATGAATGAATGCCCCTAAAATTGCCATTGACCGTAATGTATTGGAAATCTTTTGAGTGTTCCTGTAGCAGAACTGTAAATGATAAAGACACTTTTTTTAATGGAGAAATTCATTTTCTAACTCTTTACAGCATATATCACTCCGGAGTCGTTTGAAATAGCCCAAAACCTCTAAAATAACGCTTTGATGAATGTCGGCCCATAGAGCGTAATGTATTTCGAATCTTTTAGGCGGTTCTGTAGATAAACTATCCAGTCGAATGGAACCGAAAGGGGAGGTGCACAACTAGATGTTACAACAATCCTAAATATAAAGTTTCAACATTCTACGCCTATTAGTTTTTGAGATATGCGAGTTTAATGAATTTCGGCCCATTGAGCGTAATGTATTTCGAATGTTTTGGGCGGTCCTGTAGATAAACTATCCAGTCGAATGGAACCAATAGGGGAGGTGCACAACTAGATGTTACAACTATCCAAAATATGACGTTTCGACATTCTACGCCTAATAGTTTTTGAGTTAAGCGAGTTTAATGAATTTCGGCCCATAGAGCGTAATGTATTTCGAATCTTTTGGGCGGTCCTGTACATAAACTATACATTCGATTGCGACCAAAAGGGGAGGTGCACAACTAGATCATAGAACAATCCTAAATATCAAATCTCAACATTCTACGACCAATAGTTTTTGAGATATGCGAGTTACATACATACGTACGTACGTACGTACGTACGAACATACGTACGTACGTACAGACGGCATGGAAAAACTGACCACAATAGACTCGCCGCTGGTCAAAATGAGTTGCAGACGCGTTAATAGGATCGTGCATGCTAGCCTACGATGAGATGCATCGAAAAAATTCTTAAAATTATATTTAGAGGTAGTCAAAATCGGTTTTTTTGTCGAAATTTGGCCCCCAAAATTTTTCGGTATCACATTACTTCCTTATACTACGTACAAGGAAGTAATTAAGTAACTCCCTCTTCTGTAACTAAATTTTATTTTATTGACTACAGATATTTTGATTCCTTTTGAGAAATGTACACAATTTTCCAAAAATTTTAAACTAATAAAAAATTTTAAATAAAGTAGACCTCTATTGCTGAAGTTCAGTATCCATCTAATATATTATCACACGTCAGTTCAATCATTTCAGATGTCTTAATGTAAAGCATAAATTTAAAAAAAGTAATTTTCTCAAAATTCAGAAAAAATAAAACTGACAGCAATTGTTCAGTTGAAGACAATATCTATCATGTTAACCAAATTACATTTTACTGCTGGAGTCGTTTCCGATGTCCGAACAAACATTTACACATTTTTCGTGAAATCTCAAAATCAAATACCATTTTTGAAAAACTCTTTGCCGAACCTTTATATTTAATGAGCACCTATCACATTATTAAATATCACTCAATTTGCATCAGTCGTTTCTAAGTGATGCAAAAACAAATGCCTCCCCCCCCCCTCCCAATGCCTTAGTATTGGTAAATAAAGCTTTGGCCAGAAGGTCGTAGGATATGCTACCTATGACCCTACTTGCCATTTGTGAAGAGGTACCCAATAGTCGGCTATCACAACCCCTAGCAATGACATCACATACACCCAAGCCGAAAATTCGAACCCTAATACAAGATGCGGAAGATATGGAAATGGAAATGAGGAATTACGGCCGATTATCTAGTGGAGGGATCTAGGCCGAATGGGGTTTACCCTCTGGGGGGACTTTTTAAGGAGTCCTAACCCGTATGAAGTTTCGGAGAAAACCACAGAAAACTCCGAACGTCTAGGTCGACAGTCGCGACCTGGGTTTGAACCAGGCACCTTCCGTCTCCCAGTTGAGAGCGCAAATGCGCTCGGCCACTCATGACGAGGAATAATACTTTAGCCACTACATCACCTGGGAATCATGAACAAACACTTCAACGTTTCTAAAGTAGATTTTCTCAAAAATGTATTAAAATTTCAAAAATAAAATCGAAGCCTATATAGTTAAAGTTGAATGACCGTCTATGATTATACTTTCAAAATTCATTTTAATCCTTTTACATGAGTTAACGCGATGCGCGAACAATAAAATAAAAATAATAAAAAAATAAAAAAATAAAAAATAAAAACATACAACGACAGAATGATAGACGTACTTTTGGGAGATTCAAGGTCCTATTGGTGCTCTGAGGACCTTCGAACAGATAGAAATCGCGAAAATTTTGAATTCCAAATGATGTGCAGGTTATTTAATTTAGTATATAGATGTCAAAATCACCATGCATATTCTCACAAATAATAGTGTTATTCGGGTTAAGATATTTTTTAATAGAATCTCGTGATCGCAGAGTCAAGTCGTAAAAGTCTTGAATTCTGATACTTCGGGCAAAATGTTACGTACTTAGTACCTTTTCTGAAAGTGTCATTGACACTGTTATACTATTATTAATGTACAAAACAAAACAGTTTTTTTAACATTTCTTGAAATATCAAATTGGAAAAGGTGTTTTGTACAGTCAGTATATAGACAGACGTGTTAGCTCTAGGCCGTACCTACGGTGGTGGACCAGTGGGGGGGGGGTCCGATCCCCCCTCGAAATTAAAAATTTTATTTACAAAATAAAAATGATCTTTGTGAAAAAATGAATCGTTGAACCTTTGTGAATTTTTCACAAAGTCATTTTGTGAAAAATTCGGCCTTTTTCACCGTTTGGTACCCTCTGAAATTTTTGGACCCTCCCCGAAATTTTTTTCTGGGTACGGCCCTGTATTAGCTTATTAATTAATTACTATAAATTTGCAAGTAACTCCTGTAAGTCAGGACTAGAAAATAAACGTTCTCGGGGACCAATTAAATAAGTAGAATTTTAAAGATGAATCGAAACTGTTAATACAGTGTACAAAAGTTTAACAAACTAAAAAACTGACATTTCTAATATTTTATTAGATCATGGATTTTTTACACTTAATTCTTTTAATTACTTTTGGTTTGATTGAAACTGGCTGAAATTCGTAAAATTAGTTCCTCAAAGCAGAAGAGTAATTCGTATTTCTCCCTGTCTCTCTCTTTTTTAGTTTTAGTTTTTACTGGAGGGGCCAAGAAATCCCCTTTCTGATTTATATTATTTTACCATTGTACCAAAATAAGTAACTCTAGTCGTAATTAAATTTTAATGGCAGAATTTTTTCTCCAACAAAAAGTGAAAAAGGATCAATAACATTGGATTGCTTCTCTATTACTGTATTTCCCCTTTTTAGATTGCCTATAAATTTAAAATACTTCATTAAAACTCACTACAGCATTATCTCCTTTGTAAATAAAAGAAACTTATTGGTGACAAGAATGCCTGCTCTTTGAAATATAGTAATTCACTTTCATAAGAAACACAATTAGGTTCATAGGATCACTGAAAGCTGACTGCCGACTATTGATTTATAGCATTTAAGTCAGCTTAATGTTCAGAGAGGTTACCATTTTCAGATTCTGTCTTCATTGCTTACGCCTACCTTTTGTTGCATGTTGCATGCTTTCCTCGGTTTAGACCTTTTTCTTTATTACTTCAATTATATTTTGTTCGAATTTTTTTATCACATTTATTTACAAGATAGCTTGGCACAAGGACGTGCCTACTCTGATGCAAGTAGCTCCTCCAGAAAAATTATTATTTTTCCTTTAAAGTAATTATTTTGTTTTTATTTATTAATTTGTCTTTCGTTTTAAGTTTAAGTTAAAACTGAAGACGAGAGATGGCTAAATTTAGTGATTCCTATTCCGTGGTTCCCGATCCCGATGAAAAATCTGGAGAACTAGAAGATAAAACCCGTTAAGGAGATAATTACAACTTGCTCTAGAAAAAACATTTGACAAAAAACTGTCTACGTCTCAGTGCATTTAATATTTGTCCACTTAAAATCCTACTAATATTATAAATGTCAATGTCTGTATGTATTTTTGTTACTCTTTCACGCTGAAACGGTTTGAGGGATTTGGATGAAATTTGGAATAAAAACAGTTAATGTCCTGGATTAACAAACAGGCTACTTTTTATTGCGCGAAAAAAACACTGTTCCTATAATATACAATATCTTATAAATAAAAATGAAATTCTGTTTGTTTGTTTGTTTATTTGTTTGTTTGTTTGTTTGTTTGTTTGTTTGTTTGTTTGTTTGTGGATTTCATTCGTATACAAATCCACAAAAATGGACCTATCGGCCTGAAATTTAGCACAGATATGTAAAATAATATAGAATAAATCACAGTCCAATTTAAAACTTTGAAAGTCCACCCGTTCCCGGAATTTAAGAGATTTTTTATGCTCTTCACGCAAAAATCTTTCCGTAATTGTAACCCCTGTAGTGAAAAAAGTGTGAAATAAGGATCGTGGTTGCCATGTGTGGCGATTTTGCCGAATAAAATGTCGTTCGTATACAAATCCACAAAAATGGACCTATCGGCCTGAAATTTAGCACAGATATGTAAAATAATATAGAATAAATCGTAGTCCACTTTAAAACTTTGAAAGTCCACCCGTTCCCGGAGTTTAAGAGATTTTTTATGCTCTTCACGCAAAAATCTTTCCGTAATTATAACCCCTGTAGTGAAAAAAGTGTGATATAAGGATCGTGGTTGCCATGTGTGGCGATTTTGCCGAATAAAATGTTTTAAATTCTCAAAGTAAAAATAAAAGAATAATAATGATTTTTTTTTTGTTAGTTTATATTCGTAAGGTTATTTTTTTTTTTAATTATAATATCGTGTGCATGGGAAATCAGAGCAGGAATGTAATGCTTTACACGCAAAACAATAAGAATTGAAGATTTCCGAGGCTAATGTGTAAATTTTTTTAGTTTGGCGAAAAAATAAAATGGCTGAAATATGGATTTTGAGTAAGTGAGTTCTAGCGGTTGGCACAGTTTTCGGCTTTGCGCAATTTATTGAGAGCTTAAGGAAATAGAT
This sequence comes from Cheiracanthium punctorium, assembly GCA_038373885.1. Taxonomy (NCBI): domain Eukaryota; kingdom Metazoa; phylum Arthropoda; class Arachnida; order Araneae; family Cheiracanthiidae; genus Cheiracanthium; species Cheiracanthium punctorium. The sequence goes on along the minus strand of JAWZYV010016502.1, from coordinate 92,940 downwards.
TTTTGAAAACAAGTGCAAAGGTTTTATTAGAATACAGCGTTAAATTTTAATGATCCGTGAAGAAATAATGCAGTTATTAAGGGATTTCAAGCGATCTAACTTCAGAATTCTCGCCAATTGAGTACATTGATTTAAATTGGGGGAATTCCGCCAAATTTCAGAAAATTGAAATATTCTCATTTAGTACATCGGAGTAACGATGAATAAAACACATTATAGTTGATAATTTAAAAAAAAAATCGGCTGTATTAAGGGATTCCACTTTTCAAATAAATGCCTGGCGGTCGAACCATTTCCCATTTTGATTGCTGCTAAGTCAATGCTTCGAATAATTCCCTGAAAAAACTCTTGCAAAATGGCGTATGTTGGCACTTTGGCGAGGCTTAGATTTGAAACTGGATTTTATTTGAGACTGGTATATATAATAACACTGGTGCCGATAAAAATGAATGTTGGTATGTGTTTATGAGGTTGAAAAACTCCAGCACCGTTGAGCACCGTTGCACGATGAAATTTGGTTCACCTAAGTCTTTTATGATGGAGAAGGTTTCTATGCTATTCCTTAATGCACTTGCCACTTGGTGCCGCAGCACAACGTTGAATTCTATTCCGTTTAGCCGTTTGCTATGCGAATATCGTCCAACCGATTTCGATGAAATTTGGTACACGAGAATATTAGAACACGGAGAATATTTTTCACTATCCATTTTGCTGTAACTTGCCGCTAAATGTCGCTGCAAAGCATCAACTTCTATACCGTTCGACCGACCGGCATAAAATTTTTTATACTTACACATTTGAGCACGAAGAATATATTCTAACTGCGTTCCTTTTGATGTTACTCACCACTAGATGACACTGCAATGCATTATTATTTTAACTCGCCACTAGATGACGCTGCAGCAGGCCAAATTCTTGACCATTCAAACGGTCGCTATAAAAATCAGTATACATAGCTATTTGAACAATGAGAATATTTTGGCGTTATCCATTTTGCTATAACTCGCCACTTGACGGCGCTGTAGAAAATCATTACTTTAATTAACCACTAGATGGCCCTGCAGTGTATCACTTCTTGACTGTGCAAATGATCGCTATGAAAATTGGTATACATAGATATTTGAACTCGGTCGCTATGAAAATCAGTACACATACCTATTTGAACAATGAGAATATTTTGGCGTTATCCATTTTCCTATAACTCGCCACTTGACGGCGCTGTAGCAAATCCTTACTTTAATTAACCACTAGATGGCCCTGCAGTGTATCACTTCTTGACTGTGAAAATGATCGCTATGAAAATAGGTATACATGGCTATTTGAACACGGGGAAGAGTTTGGCGCTATCCATTTTCCTATAACTTGCCACTAGATGTCGCGTCAACACATGAACTTCAGGACTGTTCAGCCGATAGTCATGAAAATTCGTATACATCGATATCTGAATGCGAAAAATATTTTCGACGTATCCATTTTGCTAAAACTCTCCACTAGATTGCGCTACGCCGCATGGCCTTCTGCACCGTACAAACGATTGCCTTGCAATTCGGAATGCATGATTATTGGACACAATATAACGCGATATTCACTTTGCTATATCTGTTTATTACAATGAATAGTAATCACCACAAATCGTAATATCAAAAAGTCCATTCATTCCCGTGCGAAGAACGGGTACTTCAGCTAGTATATATATATATATATATATATATATATATATATATATATATATATATATATATATCTTTTATCCGAAAAGAGAAAAGAATACAATTGAGCTTTTTTTTTTACAAAGCCGTCGACAGATAGCGCAAACTTATAGAATACGCAGTTTTTAATAAATAAAATCACCTGAATAAATTTTTCCTTGTGACGTGGAGTTATAAGCGGATTACTGGCCAAGCACACAAATCCGATATACATGTTACACAAACAAACAAACAAAAAGTAAGTTTTTGAAACTTTCATTCAGTTCGAATTATGAAAATTTCTACGCGTCTTTTTACCCTTCAATTTCTAATGTGTTACATCTAGAAAAAGGATGTTCGAAATATCAATTTTTATTTTGTTTAGTCACACTCATGAATAATTATGCACTTTCCAACTTAATGGAAAAGAATATAGGGAAGGCGCATGGATATGATACGCTTTTAATACATAGCACTTTAGTGCGTATTTAAAATCTGAAAGTGAATCAGATTTTCTTACTTTTTTTTTCCCTTTCCGTTTTTTGATAAAGGCCGATATATCTAGAAGATCTTCAGAATTAATATAGGACGAAAATAATTTGTAACTTTTTGTAGGTTTTTATCATTAAATCATGTTATTTTTGTAACCACGGTCGGCCCGACACGGTAATCAAGGTAATCATCGCATCGGGGCGCCGGCTTCGAAGGGGCGACATGTTGAACTCAAAAACTAAGTAGAGCATAAAAGGGGGCGTGTTTTTTACGTTAGCAGAGGGCGCCACTTACCCTAGGGCCGCCCCTGTTTGTAACCATCTTAATTTTAAATTCCATATTCAGAATCTGTGGGATTTCAGTGCCAAGGAAGCCGGTGAGAAATACAAGATTTATTAAGATGGCCAACCAACTGGTCACCGGATTCGGCTAGTAAATAAATACTTCAAATTTCATATTTAGCATTGTAGTTATCGAAGACGAACAATGCACTAGAAAAGACATTTGACAAAAAACTGTCTGCACTCACTACATTTAATCTTTATCTACTTAAACTAAATAAATGCTTTATACTTTATTTTTAGCATTGTAGTTGCCGAAGTAATATTGTTACCAATTAAGCTGTTAAATTAATTCTAAATTCAAGGATTCCTGCTAACAAAACACTTTATAATTTGGAAAAACGTTTGCAGCTGAACTGTTTCTCTCTGTTAGAACTATTTTCTGAAGTTAAAAATTACTAAAATTCTGGAAAAGGGTAGATTTTCAGATTTTTTAAAACAGTGCATTATCCTACCTATATTTTGAACGTATTTGTAGATGCAGAGCGTATAACCAATAATATTCTTGTTAAACTCCCGGATTAGGATCGTACTGATCCAGCGTAGAGCGAGCGACCAAGATGAGTGCTTTCAGCATACTGCATTTTAAGCTTAACATCAGTCGCCACAGTTGTGTTTGAACATTTAGACGAGTATTAAAAATTTTATTTAAAATACGAGTCCAAATTAAAAAACTCTGGAATTATGAGTAATTAATTTTAAAGCTTTCTTCCCCTTCCCCTCCCCTCCTTCCTCAGCACCCACTCACACAGATAATCGTTGACTGCTTTTTTTCCCCGTGAAAATATATAACTATTATGCCTATAAAGTGTTTATTATGAAATATTTTCTCCACAAAATATCTTATGAACATGCATACTGAATAAACTACACTGTTTTATTGTTGTATAAGTTGTCCCAAATAGGTGGTAACACGCATTTAATTCTTTATCTATTAAGGTAAGTGGGCATGGGCAGTGTAGCGTAAAAAAATGTTCATTATAAATTAGGAGAAAAAACTACGTTAAGAAAAAATTTCACTTGTTAATTTTCAAAAAATTGCACCTTCGAAATTTGTATACATCCCACCGTACAAAAAAATATTCCCAATTTAAAAATGGAGCGTCACACAGTAATGTGGTGATCTACGAAATTTCAGCCTTTCATTGTAAAAGGCGTTAGAGATATCTTAAAAAAAAATATAAGGGACCACACATGAATTGAAACGTGAAATGCTAGAATGCAATGCAAGAAATGATTTTCTCCCATAATTTCTGCACGACCCCTGAAACAATATCTTCTGACATGTTTTTTTTTTTTTTCGAGAGCCATTGAAAAGTGGGTTAAGTCATAATATATTTATCTTCATAGCTCTGAGACGTTTAATTATGAAAGGTTGAAATTTTGTCCATCACCTCATTAGTGTATGGGGCACATTTTACTAACTGGGAATTTTTTCGTACACGGGTCGTTACAAATTTTAAAAATGTAACTTTTTAAACATTTATAAGAGAAACTTTTCTTACGGCAATATTTTTTCCTAAATTATTTTGAACAATTTTCCTTCAATTTGCATTGCCCACCTACCCTCTCATACATAAAGTATTAAAAAGTTTTACCACTTTTGGGTACACCCTGTATATTCTTTTAACTGACCGAATAATTTTATTCGTAATGTTTAATCACTTTATGTGTTAATAGTAGTGTTATATTAAATCTCAAAAAGTGAGTTAGGCGAAAAAATAACTTCATAGAAGAATTTGATCTTCAACTCAATATTTTGAAAAAGTGGAGAAATTTATACATTTATACATGTACAAAAGCAACCAAAACTGTCATTTCAAAATCGTTCCAAATTTCACTGAAGTCCAATAAAAACTTTCGGCACAAAATACTTTGATAACAAATTCAAAAAAGTTCGAGTATATTTATTTGACATTCAGTGCATGTTTCTTAGAAAAAGAAATTCCAAACTTCTATAGAACGTACGCTAACCGAGTGTTCAAATTTAGATCTATTCACGATAATCAAGTATCAAAATTCGAATGCATGTACTCCAGAAAACATTTTGAACTAGAACGCATTGAGAACCTCTTACGTTATTAGCTTTCAGAAGAAGCTGACAAATTTCTTTGATCTTTCTCCTATTTTATGCCAACAATAGTAAAAGTTCGAATGGGAACTGATTTTCTGTGAAACAGGATTGATCTCCTTCAGGCGCTGCCCTACCCGCTTGTCAATTGGAACAGAATTCTCCTTTTTGCAAGCTCAAGAAGAGTGATTTGATCAGATCTTGCTCCGTGTTTTTGATATTTAGCTTTTAGAAGAGAATATTTTATGCAGGGAAAAAAATAATCTAAAATACCATTTGCTATACTGTGGAGTAAAAAGATAAAATTTACAAAATGAGATTATTCGGCCAAGAAAGTTAGTTTTCATATACATTTGTATCATTTTGTATTTAAGGAAAAAGAATTGACATAGCAGTGTTGTCAGTTATTTATCCATACTAAGGACGAAGTTGGAATAATAATGAACAAATGTCTTTTAAAAGACTTATTGGGGGGGAAAAATTCAGTTTCTTTCAAATATATAAAATAAAATATTGTTTTTCGGTATCTAATACTATTAAGCACATTTCAAGCTAGATAGTTGTTATTATTGCATGGTTAATTACAGATCTTCAAATTTCGCGTGACCAATAAAAACATAACGCTTCTAATTGTATGAGTAAGAGTATTTCACACACCTGTCTCTGTGTCCAAATGAAACTAAACGCTTTTGTTATACGAATTAATAATAAATTGCTGTGGTAAAATATACAGACGCCAATCAAAGTCTGTATGTATGTTTCAAATGGTTCAAAGGGTCTCTCAATTTTGTTCCAAATACTAGATTTTTATAATGTATTCAATACTTTTTCTGAGATTTGAAATAATGTACGGTAGGCTGGAATTAAGCATTAAACTTATGTTTGTACGACACCAAGAAGGAATCGTCAGAATTAAATGAAAGCTAATGCACAAGAATTAGTTTTGTTATAAATAAATGATTAAATTCTCAAATCAAAAATAAAGCAATATTAAGTGCCCGAAATTAGTATTTTGGTGTAGTCACCACTCGCTGCAATAAGTGCTGCTGTACGACTTGGGATAGAGTCAAACAGATTTTGAATGTCTGCCTAGGAAAGAGCATTCCACATTGTTTTTTTCATGCATAATCAAAGTTCATCTTTAGAAACTGTTGAACGTGGATCGCGAGCGACGAAATCCCACAGAAGTTTAATAAGAGACATACCTGACGAATGTGCATGCCACTTAAGAAGCTGTATAAGTTCTAACAAGAAGGCTTGAATATTCCTTTGCATGATAAATGCCGGCATTATCCTGCTGAAAGATAGATTGAACGACTTGAAGGCAGGACGTAGCCAGGAAGGTGAATACCGTGATATATTTCCCCACCTCCCCACGAAATTTTAATGACAAAGCTATGATAGATTTTTTTTTATGTTTTTCGCTGAAAGTTATACCATAACAAAATAATTCCATAATTTTATTTTTATCTTTTTAGTTTTTTTTTTTGTTGTTTAACTAGTGAAAATTTCCCAAGTTGTAGAACTACATTTGCTCGTTGGAGATATACTATGTGCCCGCTGAAGTCCGTTGTCAACCTAATAATTTCCGAACGGCAAGAGCTATATTCATTAACGTAGGGTCTACGGAGAGTAAAATTACCATGTGCTACGCAAGAAAACCGCTTACAACGTCACCAGGCGGCTAAATTTGGAGTTAGCTTTCTTATCTCAAAAACGGTGTCAGTTACAAATTTATTCCGCAGGTGTATATCGAAGAAAAAAAACTCTGTTTTTAGTCTTGGTGCACAAATTCAAATAAACTAATAGCACCATGGTCTCTAAAAATTCCAGACGGTTCTTCATAAGCTACTTTACACACTGCAATAAGCGAAAAAGCTGTGGCTTTTGTGAAATGTTCAGAAAAAATTCTTAAACATGGATCTGAGCTACAAGATTTTTCGAAGAGTGACACGTTTTGATTAAATTTTCGATTTTTAAGAATTTTGTAAGAAATTTTTAAACTGATACAGATTTATCGTTTATTTCGTAGTACAGCTTGTAAAGAGACAGTTTCAAAATTTTGAAGTGCCTGACATAATCAGTTTATTTGTACTTATGTACCAAAATCAGTAGTGTGGCGCCACGAGAGCACCTCCGCGCACACAACACCCGGCAATTAAAGGCCGGTCGAATGGCTGTCTTTTGGCCGAGCCGGATTGCGCCTCATTCTACCACCTAAGTCCCTGGGTTCAAACCCAGCTCTCGCCGCACGCTCCCCCTTCACTTCCATGCTGGAATTGCAGACCAGCGACCAAAATAAATGTCAACATGATGTGTATTGTTTCTGACGGAAAATACTTCTATCATGAAGAATCAATGAGCTTAATGTCAGGTAAGTGCAGTTTCGGAAAATTAGGCCAAACAAATGTGCGTTTCATCCGTAGCATTATTTTGCAAATTAATGAGCATTATGTGCAAACTAAGGTGTCTTTTCATACTAAATCGATGATCCTGAATAACTTCGTAATTGACTTTTTCCCCGTATTCCGGATCGGTTTTGAAAAAAAAAATCTAATTTCGAATTTAGCCGCCAGCTGGCGCTGTAATCAGTGTCCTTGCGTGACGCTCGTGAATTACTATACCTAGATCCCACTTTCATGACTATAGCTCTTGCCGTTCATAAATTATTAAGGTGACGATGAACTTTAGCGGGTACACTGTATTCAACTAGTACTTTATGATTTTGGCCTCCTATCCAAAGATAAAACAAAATAGATTGTAGCGAATTTTTTTTTATTTTTTTTTGGGGGGGGGTGGAGGGGGCATTTACCTTTTCAATGTTTAATTTAATCTAAAATTAAACGTTGCACGCGTTAAATGTTCAAAATTTGCATTTTGTTGCATGCAGTTTGGCCAATTAGAGCGCGAGTTGTGAAATTTAAAACGCCTTATTACGCATTGTAGGGTTCGGCGATTTTTCGTCAAATGCTGGAAATATCTGAGGATTTATTTTTGGAGCCAACTTTGGCAATATTTCACCGAAAGTCACCAAACTTGGCTTCATTTGGTGCCGTTTTGAGGGATGCATATACCGCCGCCGTCGTTGTTGGAGGGTTAGCAAATTATATAGTAGGATGCGTGAAGACTTTGTTTGGGACTCCACATTTCTATGCAATTCCTATTCGGCAACGAATAAGCTACCTCTCGTAGAGCTACAGGTGGTTATAAATTATTCTGTTTCATAATTAATTAACTTATCCACATTTCAAAACGTCTTATTGCATCTTCTACCACAGTTTCGTTGGTAGCTCAGTGGTTAAGGCGTTGGACTCGTAACCGGAGTGGTCTGGGCGCTAACCATCCCCATAAGAACATCCGTCCCCATAAGAACACGGCAAGTGCAGCTGCATCCGGCTTGACCACTGCTTGGGAGGGTCATCCCCCTCTCGGCTCGTCCGCTGTGGAACCGTGTACGCTAATGGGAGTTGGTGCATGTAAAATCCGTCGTGGCTCCAATGTCCTCCAAGTTGTTAAACGATACCTCTGGAGGTGCCGATTTCAGGTGGTGGTTGGCCCCTCATCTGGAATCGGTTCGAAATTAGGGACCAACAAGTAGAAGTCCAACCCCCTCGGGGGCACTGGCACACCTCTTTCCTTGAATAGTGTCGTCTATCCATGGACACGACAACAACAACTCGTAACCGGAAGATTGCGGGTTCAATAAAGACCACCGTGTACATGCGGTTTACGTGCACGTTAAATCCGTGGTTCCGAAAGTCCTCTCGGCAGCCTCTAGCAGTTTCCGAGGAGTGGCAATATACAGAAGTCCCTCACCTTCTGATGAGGATCAAAATTGTGGCGGGAAAATCCAGGAAGGGCGTACGTAGCTCTAAACGATACATTCATTGACGTGAGCTGTCCTCTCCTGGCAAATAAAAGTTTTTCAACATATCACCTGCTTGATTGAGAGGGAAGCTTGAATGACTCAGCGATATTTGAATACATACATTGCAGTATGAAATATTTTTTTCTAATTGTGATACTTATTCTGCTAGACCATCAATTCCCAAACGGCAGTTCTCAAACCCCCAGGGACTCGCAAGGTCTATGGGTGGCTCGCGATAATAATATACTAGCACCAGGGGTGTAGACTAGGGAGGAGGGGGTTGAAGTAGTCGTAACTCCCCATGAAAAATTTCTGGCTACGCCACTGACTAGCACACAACATCTACACAAAGGGTTCGCTAATTTCTTTTGGATTTTAGAAGGGGTTGGCGGAGAGAAAAAGATTGGGAACCACTGCCCTGGACAATCGTTATAGGAGAACGTTTTCAGTTTAAAATATGTTGTAAGTGCCTATGTGAGTATTATATTAATAATGTAAAACAGCTTAGCAAGAATCCTTTATATAATGGTGATGAAATACTTACCGTAAATTACACGTACGTACCGTAAATTAAATACCGTTACTAATGGTGATGAAATGCCCCCTTATGTGTGTTTATTACATTTTGTTAATACGATGTATTAAAAATTCCAGAATCAAGATACTACCTTCGGAAACAGCCGGTTTAGCAAACTTTCCCCCTACAGGTGCTTGCTTTGTATATGCTTTTCGGTATATGAGTTTTAAAGACAGAACCAAAGTAGTAGACGAGCCTTTTTTCAAGAATATTATCCATTTATTAATTAAAGGGTTTTTTTGCTTGTTTAAAAAAGGAATTAAAAATTACTATGCATATAATAAAAAATTTTATTCTTGGGAAATATGAGTGAAATTTTATATATTTGTGTATGGTAGAGGACGAGCTATTGAGATTTAAATCCTCTAAATTGTTAAATCTCATTCATAAACATATATTGTTAAAATGGAATTAATTACTCCAGGTTTAAAAAAAAACCTAGTACTATCCCTTTTAAGGTCTTTACTAAGGTCTAAACATGAACCAACGAGCCAAAAGCTACTTAAAATGTGAGAATTATACACAGATACTTAAAATTTGTAAACTATCACTTTTAAATTGAGATGTAGTCTAATTTGAGATTTAATAAGTAATGCCACCTTTAGATTTAACTAAATAAAATAAAACTGTTTACTAGTATCTAGTAAATTATTTTTTCCTTTTGATGCAAAAAACAAATCGCAGACAATCCATACTATTTCAAAGCGTACATACATACATGCTGTCTGGCATATCTAAAAGTTTCATTGAGCAAAAATGTAAAGCACGATACATCTTTCCTGGCATTTACCAATACAAAAATCTTTTGTCGGAACAAATATGATACAAATTCTAGCAAACACATTTACAACTAATAGAAAATTCTTTGTCGAAACAAATATAAATGATGGTCCAGTTTGTAGGTTCTCGAACCATGGACGGATCATATTCCTATTTTAAAAAGTACTTTCTTCAAAATTGACAATAAATGTTGCTGCGAATCTCTATACATGCATTCCTATACAAAGGTCTGTTTGTCAACATTTTTTTTTTTACCTAAACCTTTCTGTGTATATAGTATGAGACATAACTAAATATAGAAACTGTCTCTCGCAATGTAAATAAATATTTTGCATTCGAAACGAAGACGGTACCTAAGAAAGATACCGAACACTTTAAACGTAGACAAATCTTCATAAATGATTCATATTTACAATCCATTCAGAGTCGCTCAAGAAAACGCCATCTTTACAGATACTTTTTTCTTTTGTGCAAAAGATTTTAAGAGTCGGTGAAAGAGTATTTACTCAAGAAAACTGGTAAATGCTCTCTAAATTTTCTCTACCATCATGCTATCGATAGAGAGAAGCTTTTGCATTTACAATCGATTTTTGCTACACGGATAACTCTGAACTAAAAATAGCTGGAATAAACAGAGATCGAATGCCATAAATAGCTGCCTGTAAGATTTTTCGTGCGATATATAATTTACATTTTATTGCTGGATAGTTTAAATATATATGTTGATGTTTTTCCTGAAGATTAAATTGATGAAAGAGAGCAGTGTGTTATATTACTGTAGCTTAGTGCAAAATGAAAAAAATAATTGTTAACACTTAGACATCAGTAGTGAAAAACTGACAGTACTGCGCCACCCCAATCCCGGCGGAGCAGCGGAGCAGTGAAGCAGGGGTTACATAATCCACGATGTGCTAAGAGGGAGGTGGAGTTGAGTGACAGCTGATGGAGGAGAATTCGGTTGGAGAGGGGAGACGGGGTTGAGTGACAGTTAATAGATAAGACAGAGGAGTGCATATTTTTTTTCTTGCGTTATTTCTAATAGAGGGGACTCGGAAAAAAGTTTAATTTTTTTTTCTAATAATTACCGACTACAACTATTTATGCAGAGACCGTCTTGAAAGGTATAAAAGAGATGTGATTATGAAATAGGTAGTAATTGTAAGGATGACTTCAACGAGTGAAGTCGTTGGAGTTGTATGTATGTATGCGTGCATGTGTGTTTTTCTTACTTTGATTTACAATTTTACGGGTAACGATAAATTCGCGGTTGACTTTGTATTACACTTAAACGACACGGGAAACCTTACCTTTACGCTGTGATGACTTTGCGATTGAAAGTTAGCATAATCAATAACCGCATTTTATGTTGTAATGAAGAGGGCGTATCAGGATCCCGGCCACGAAGCAAGTTTTGGTGGTGTAAATGCTTTATACCGTGCTGCTCGAGGAAAAGTAAGCAAGTCGGAGATTCAGAAATGGTTGCAGGGTGTAGATGCATACTCTCTCCACAAACCAGCACCCAAGAAGTTTCCCACAAACCGTGTGATTGTATATTCGAAAGATCATCAGTGGCAAGCAGATCTGGTAGACCTATCCAGTCTGAAAGGTTGGAATCGTGGGTATAAATATATTTTATGTTGTATCGATATCCTATCTAAATACAGTTTCGTGGCCCCCCTTAAATCGAAGCGAGGAGAGGATATTGTGAATGCTTTTAGATCCTTCTTTTCCGAACGCAAACCGCAAATTTTACAAACAGATCAAGGTACTGAATTCAAAAATGCAAAGTTTCAATCTTTTCTAAAACAACACGACGTGCGGTTTTTCACTACTTATAATAATACAAAAGCATCTGTAATTGAAAGATTTAATCGAACATTGAAAACGAAAATGTGGAAATATTTTACAAACAACCGTACTTATCGCTATATAGACGTATTGGATCAGTTGGTGTATAGTTATAATCACACCTACCATTCAAGTATTAAACGAGCCCCCGTTGAAGTTACAAAATCGAATGAGCAGGATGTGTGGTTTACCTTATATGGTAATATGGAAAACTTAACGAAAAAACCCTGCATTTTTAAAGTGGGAGATACTGTGCGTGTATCCAAGCATAAACTAACGTTTGAAAAAGGGTATGAAACTAATTGGTCGGAAGAACTGTTTACAGTAACAGAATGCGTGTTGAGAGACCCACCTGTTTACCGGATCAAAGACCTGATGAATGAACCTATACTAGGAACATTTTATGCACAAGAACTTCAAAAGGTACAACCTAAAGAAAAATTTGATATAGAAAAAATATTAAAAAAGCGCAATCGACAGGGTCGTTTGGAATACCTTGTTAAATTTAGAGGTTACCCTAAAAAATTTAATCAGTGGATCCCATCAACGGATGTTTTTGCTCTATAAATAAGACAGTTTTTAAAAAATATATCATTCTATCACCATGAGTTTCTACGTGACACTCCCTAGCGATAGCTCTCTCAATTATTTCCCTAATAATAAAATTTCTGGTTTTATCACTCGCCTACCCAAACCGTTAGAGTTGAATGGTGAATGGGAAGTTGGCTTAACTGAGTTGATTTATCCTCACATGTGGAATAATGTTATAGAGAAACGAAATGAATATGAATATGATTTAGGGAGTGGAACTTTTAAAAAGGTTGCGGTACCTTGTGGATATTACGAAACCCCCAGTGATATTATTAAAGTGATGAACTATCAAAATTTTCATGAGAAAATTGTTTTGAACTATAACAAACACACTAAGAAAGTGAAAATTAGTTTAAAAAAAGATGCACGTTTGAAATTATTATCTGGAATGGCTGAGTCTCTAGGTTTTTCACCTGGGGAAGTAACTGAAACTACCGTACCTTCTTATTATCCCCGAGTGTTTGAAAGTCCCTTCATAGCAGATCCAAATTATGATAACCAATTGATCTATCTCTACACGGATATTATAGAACCATCAATGGTAGGAGATGCGTTTGCCCCACTATTGCGTGTGATTACTGTTAAAGGAAAAGATGGGGATATGGTTCACGAAATCTTTGACCGCCCTCACTATCTACCGCTCGCAAGAAAAAATTTTCAGACGATTGAAATAGTTATAAGGACCCACACAGGGCAACTTATTTCATTTGAACGTGGGAAGTTGATCGTGAAGCTACACTTTCGCCAAAAGTATCTCTCGTGATGTATGTACCTTATAAGTGTTGTTATAAATCCTTTGAGGATTATTACACGCATCAAACAGGTGGAGGACTAAACTTTTATCAAGGCGTACCACTACAGAAAGGCTATGGATTTGGTGGACTCTTCCGATCTCTTTTTAGAGCAGCAGTGCCTCTTTTTAAGTCAGGGGCTAAGGCTGTCGGGAAGCAATTACTACACAGTGGTGCGAATATGTTAAATGATTTTACTAAGGGCGAAGACATTAAAGTAGCTGCGAAACGACGCCTCAAAGAAGCTGGTCAGCAACTTACAGACAAAGCGGCTGCTAAAATGAAGACTATGATTGGATCTGGACGTAATAAAAAGAGGAAGCGATCTGTAAAATCCGTCAGTAGACGCCGAACGAAGAAGGTGAAAGCACACGATATTTTTGCTTAATCATGTCTGGTTTAATTCATAAAGACTCAGTACCTTGTGCTAAATCCGAGTTGGACTTATTTGTACTTCCTCCCACACAAACTGCAATTGAAAAAGGACAGTTTATCGAATATCACCCCATAGCTAATATTAGAGATGGCGGTCCCGTGGAATTTAATATATCTAATAGTGGAGAGGAGTATTTAGACTTATCTTCTTCACACCTGTACGTAAAAGTGAAAATTACAAAGTCGGATGGAACTGAACTGGATGATAAAGATGCCGTGGCTCCCGTTAACTTATTTTTACAAGCCCTGTTTTCCCAAGTGGATGTTAGCCTGAATGAAAGAACAATTTCCACTTCTACCAATAGTTATCCCTTTCGTGCATACATTGAAACGCTATTGAATTATGGAGAAGATGCCAAGAAAAGTTTGCTCACCTGCGAGTGTTTTTACAAGGATACAAATCTGACCGAAGCAAATCCTAAGGCAACAATCAACATCAACGAAGGACTCAAGAAACGTTATGAATTGACTTCTGAGAGTAAAACCTTAGACATGATCGGTCAATTACATTGTGACATTTTTCAACAAAATAAGCTTTTATTAAATTTAGTGGATATAAAAATAAAAATGATTCGGAGTCATCCTAAATTTTGCTTAATGTCTCCTACAACTGACGTTGAGTATAAAGTAATATTAGAACATGCCTCCTTATTTATTAGAAAAGTAAAGCTAAATCCTGCTGTCTCCTTAGGACATGCCAAAGCTTTGGAGAAAACTTCTGCAAAATATCCGATTGATCGCGTGATGTGTAAATTTTATTCAGTATCTGCAGGAAGTTGGTCATTTTTACAAGATAATGTTTTTTTGGGTGCCTTACCGAAACGCGTAATTGTGGGTTGTTTAGACAACGCCGCAGTGAACGGACAGTATAACTTAAACCCGTTTTTATTTCATCATTATCAAACAACATATTTTTCAATATTCATTAACGGGCAACCAGTACCATCGCGCGCATTAGAATTAAATTTTGAAAACAACAGTTACATACGTGCCTATCATCGATTATTTTCAAGTTTTAATAACGACAAAGGTCTCTATCTAACACGTGAAGAATTTGCAAAAGGACATACATTATACGCATTTGATTTAAGTGCAGACTTGTGTGACGGTCCCCATTTGAATTTACAACAACAAGGAAATTTACGATTGGAAATTAAATTTGGCGAAGCCTTGGCCAAGACGATTTCAATATTTATCTATGCGGAATTCGACAACGTAATTGAAATTACAAAATCGCGGAACGTTTTATGTGATTTTCCCAATTGAGAAGAAGAATGAATACTGTTCAACTGTATGATGTTTTATCCCGAGATAAATGTATAAAGAAGTCCTTTCTACATGTATATGCAAGCGACCAACTACCTAAAAAAATTGCAAAGTACCCGGCATGTCTAATCGTGAATGTGGACACGTCTAAAAACGCAGGAACACACTGGTTAGCAATCTACATGTAGTCAGCAAATTCTTTAGAGTTTTTTGACTCATACGGTAATGCGCCCAATTTCTTTAAAGGATCTATATTGAACTTTATAAACAGATACAAGCATGTTCATTACAATCCCTTAACTCTTCAAAGCAATGTAACAGCTGTGTGTGGACAATATTGTATTTATTATCTTTACTGTAAGTGTAGAGGGAAAGCTCTAAATCAAATTCTCTCACATTTTGTATCTAAAAATATATGTAATGACAAACGTGTGTATAATTTTGTAGCCAAACGATTTCATGTACATGTGAATTTTTATCAATAAAAAACTATTTAAACTGTACTCACTGTGTTTGTTTTTTCATTTACGATGGAGTTCCCACGTTTTATAGCCCCGTTCTCGCTCATTGTCTCAGGAGCTAGTGGCACCGGTAAGACATATTTGGTGCGGGATTTGATAAAGTTTAAGCGGGAAATGTTTTCAATTGTTCCCGATAAAATCGTTTATTTTTACAGTATTTATCAACCTTTATTTGACGAAATGAGAGACGTGATATTTGTGGAAGGGTTTCCTAGCAATTTTAAAGAGTATTTGGGAACGCATACTTTATTTATAATTGATGATTTAATGAGTGAATGTGGTAGTGATAAACGTTTAACTAACCTTTTTACAAAGGGGAGTCATCATTTAAACATTAGTGTCATTTTTATTACACAAAATTTTTTTCACAAAGGTAGAGAAATGCGTGAAATCACTTTGAATGCACAGTATTTAATACTGTGTAAGAACCGTAGAGATATGAGCCAAATAACTCATTTAGGTAGACAGTTATACCCCAGACATATAAAAGCTTTTGAAGAAATTTATGCAGATGCTACTCAAAAACCTTACTCTTATTTACTTATTGATTTGCGAAGTGACACGTCTGAAAATATGCGTCTTAGAACAAACGTTTTACCAAATCAGACGCAGTATGTTTATCAGATCAAAAATATATAAGTAGACGTATTTGGAAATTTTATTCAGTGTGAAACATGACACTAACCAGTCAGCAGCTTAAGCAGCTGGAGTTAATTAAAGCGTGTCCGCAAAAATTAAGAAGTACTCTTTTAAAAAAGCTACCCTCTACGGCTATAAAAGCTATTTGTGAATGCAGTCTGAATGTGTTGAGAGGTAACATTCCTTTAACGAAACATCAAAAGAGTTGTTTAAAAAAATATAAAAGCACACTACGGAAAATTGCTGATAAAAAGTCGCCCCTTTTTTTTAAAAAAAAGCTAATAATTCAGAGAGGGTCTGGACTTCTTAGTGTTTTAATACCTGCAGCATTATCCCTTCTTACGGGTTTAATTAAAAGATAACCCACCATTAAAAAAAGAAAAAAATGCAGTATGCAACAAAATATACTTTGGTTCCCGAAACGTCTTTATCGAAACATACACCTTCCCCGCAGCAACTATCGGAGTTTGATAAACAAATGTCTAACATTTTAAATAGCTCCTTAAACGATTATGAAAAAATTCAAAAGTATTATGAAATTCTAAAACGCAAGATGAAATTAGAAGATTTTAACTTACCATGGCTGACTTCTCAAGAAGCATCACAAGACTCACCTCCTACAGAAAAAAGTCAATTGAAACCAGAAAAAGAAGAAAAACCAAGAGAACGAGAAGAGCCTGCATATTATTCCGAAATAATAAGTTCGGTGCCTGTCAGACTGAAAAATCAGGCAGCTAATTTAATAAATATATTGAAAAAACATCCTGATATCATATCATGGAATGAAAAAGGAGAAATCTCTTTTAAAAATAAGCACACTCCCTCTTCTAATATAGCAGATCTTATTCATCTTATTTTTACAGATAGAAAAAAGACAGATTTACCAGGAAAGGACATTTTTCTAGAAAGTTTAAAGGAATTGAACATACCGTCTCAATTCATTAGAAATAAAAATTTGAAAATGGTTGAAGAAGAACGTTTGTTAAAACCATCAACTTATTCTGATGTAAAATCAAAACAATTTATTGCAACACCTACTCAACAGCGAAGAAATGTTCGCAGAAAGTATTATAAAGATTTTGTAATTATTCCGAAATGGGAAGATTATAAATAAAAAAATATTCTTTTATTAGATATTGTGTATGTGTCATTCTTTATCATTTTCAAAATTTTATAAATAAACATATATGTTACAATTAAAACTTAGCAATAAAATTATAATATTTCATCTTACTAATTATAGCACTTGAAAATATTTCTAACTAAATTTATTTTAACAATTACACTATTTTATAAAACAATAAAATAAATAAAAACAAACACATATGTTAAGCAACTTGTAAATATTTTTTTAATATTGATATTAAAAACTGTTAAAAGTATATCTACTAAATAGAAATTAACAAACTAAAATATAAGATACCAAAAACTAAGAAAAACTAATGTTTAGCTACATACCACAAGAAATTGTGAGAATTCATAAAATTAACTGCTTTCATAAATGTTTGGGTTGTAAAATTGATCACCCCTCTCAAATAAGACGCACTTGTTTAACTAACTGCTAGCGATGGTGAAAAATAGTGTGACATTGGGAAAAAAAAGGGAAATGCCTTCTAAGATGACTTTCATGTTGGAATATTTCACTAGAAAAAAGCAAACAATCCTATGAAAAGGGTCGGACATTGCTTGAGTCTTGTGAAACAGAGACATCAGTAGGCGCCTGATATCTCTGTTTCTGAGATATCAGGCGCCTACTGATGTCTCTGTTTCACAAGACTCAAGCAATGTCCGACCCTTTTCATAGGATTGTTTGCTTTTTTCTAGTGAAATATTCCAACATGAAAGTCATCTTAGAAGGCATTTCCCTTTTTTTTCCCAATGTCACACTATTTTTCACCATCGCTAGCAGTTAGTTAAACAAGTGCGTCTTATTTGAGAGGGGTGATCAATTTTACAACCCAAACATTTATGAAAGCAGTTAATTTTATGAATTCTCACAATTTCTTGTGGTATGTAGCTAAACATTAGTTTTTCTTAGTTTTTGGTATCTTATATTTTAGTTTGTTAATTTCTATTTAGTAGATATACTTTTAACAGTTTTTAATATCAATATTAAAAAAATATTTACAAGTTGCTTAACATATGTGTTTGTTTTTATTTATTTTATTGTTTTATAAAATAGTGTAATTGTTAAAATAAATTTAGTTAGAAATATTTTCAAGTGCTATAATTAGTAAGATGAAATATTATAATTTTATTGCTAAGTTTTAATTGTAACATATATGTTTATTTATAAAATTTTGAAAATGATAAAGAATGACACATACACAATATCTAATAAAAGAATATTTTTTTATTTATAATCTTCCCATTTCGGAATAATTACAAAATCTTTATAATACTTTCTGCGAACATTTCTTCGCTGTTGAGTAGGTGTTGCAATAAATTGTTTTGATTTTACATCAGAATAAGTTGATGGTTTTAACAAACGTTCTTCTTCAACCATTTTCAAATTTTTATTTCTAATGAATTGAGACGGTATGTTCAATTCCTTTAAACTTTCTAGAAAAATGTCCTTTCCTGGTAAATCTGTCTTTTTTCTATCTGTAAAAATAAGATGAATAAGATCTGCTATATTAGAAGAGGGAGTGTGCTTATTTTTAAAAGAGATTTCTCCTTTTTCATTCCATGATATGATATCAGGATGTTTTTTCAATATATTTATTAAATTAGCTGCCTGATTTTTCAGTCTGACAGGCACCGAACTTATTATTTCGGAATAATATGCAGGCTCTTCTCGTTCTCTTGGTTTTTCTTCTTTTTCTGGTTTCAATTGACTTTTTTCTGTAGGAGGTGAGTCTTGTGATGCTTCTTGAGAAGTCAGCCATGGTAAGTTAAAATCTTCTAATTTCATCTTGCGTTTTAGAATTTCATAATACTTTTGAATTTTTTCATAATCGTTTAAGGAGCTATTTAAAATGTTAGACATTTGTTTATCAAACTCCGATAGTTGCTGCGGGGAAGGTGTATGTTTCGATAAAGACGTTTCGGGAACCAAAGTATATTTTGTTGCATACTGCATTTTTTTCTTTTTTTAATGGTGGGTTATCTTTTAATTAAACCCGTAAGAAGGGATAATGCTGCAGGTATTAAAACACTAAGAAGTCCAGACCCTCTCTGAATTATTAGCTTTTTTTTAAAAAAAAGGGGCGACTTTTTATCAGCAATTTTCCGTAGTGTGCTTTTATATTTTTTTAAACAACTCTTTTGATGTTTCGTTAAAGGAATGTTACCTCTCAACACATTCAGACTGCATTCACAAATAGCTTTTATAGCCGTAGAGGGTAGCTTTTTTAAAAGAGTACTTCTTAATTTTTGCGGACACGCTTTAATTAACTCCAGCTGCTTAAGCTGCTGACTGGTTAGTGTCATGTTTCACACTGAATAAAATTTCCAAATACGTCTACTTATATATTTTTGATCTGATAAACATACTGCGTCTGATTTGGTAAAACGTTTGTTCTAAGACGCATATTTTCAGACGTGTCACTTCGCAAATCAATAAGTAAATAAGAGTAAGGTTTTTGAGTAGCATCTGCATAAATTTCTTCAAAAGCTTTTATATGTCTGGGGTATAACTGTCTACCTAAATGAGTTATTTGGCTCATATCTCTACGGTTCTTACACAGTATTAAATACTGTGCATTCAAAGTGATTTCACGCATTTCTCTACCTTTGTGAAAAAAATTTTGTGTAATAAAAATGACACTAATGTTTAAATGATGACTCCCCTTTGTAAAAAGGTTAGTTAAACGTTTATCACTACCACATTCACTCATTAAATCATCAATTATAAATAAAGTATGCGTTCCCAAATACTCTTTAAAATTGCTAGGAAACCCTTCCACAAATATCACGTCTCTCATTTCGTCAAATAAAGGTTGATAAATACTGTAAAAATAAACGATTTTATCGGGAACAATTGAAAACATTTCCCGCTTAAACTTTATCAAATCCCGCACCAAATATGTCTTACCGGTGCCACTAGCTCCTGAGACAATGAGCGAGAACGGGGCTATAAAACGTGGGAACTCCATCGTAAATGAAAAAACAAACACAGTGAGTACAGTTTAAATAGTTTTTTATTGATAAAAATTCACATGTACATGAAATCGTTTGGCTACAAAATTATACACACGTTTGTCATTACATATATTTTTAGATACAAAATGTGAGAGAATTTGATTTAGAGCTTTCCCTCTACACTTACAGTAAAGATAATAAATACAATATTGTCCACACACAGCTGTTACATTGCTTTGAAGAGTTAAGGGATTGTAATGAACATGCTTGTATCTGTTTATAAAGTTCAATATAGGTCCTTTAAAGAAATTGGGTGCATTACCGTATGAGTCAAAAAACTCTAAAGAATTTGCTGACGACATGTAGATTGCCAACCAGTGTGTTCCTGCGTTTTTAGAAGTGTCCACATTCACGATTAGACATGCCGGGTACTTTGCAATTTTTTTAGGTAGTTGGTCACTTGCATATACATGTAAAAAGTACTTTTTTATACATTTATCTCGGGATAAAACATCATACAGTTGAACGGTATTCATTCTTCTTCTCAATTGGGAAAATCACATAAAACGTTCCGCGATTTTGTAATTTCAATTACGTTGTCGAATTCCGCATAGATAAATATTGAAATCGTCTTGGTCAAGGCTTCGCCAAATTTAATTTCCAATCGTAAATTTCCTTGTTGTTGTAAATTCAAATGGGGACCGTCACACAAGTCTGCACTTAAATCAAATGCGTATAATGTATGTCCTTTTGCAAATTCTTCACGTGTTAGATAGAGACCTTTGTCGTTATTAAAACTTGAAAATAATCGATGATAGGCACGTATGTAACTGTTGTTTTCAAAATTTAATTCTAATGCCCGCGATGGTACTGGTTGTCCGTTAATGAATATTGAAAAATATGTTGTTTGATAATGATGAAATAAAAACGGGTTTAAGTTATACTGCCCGTTCACTGCGGAGTTGTCTAAACAACCCACAATTACACGTTTCGGTAAGGCACCCAAAAAAACATTATCTTGTAAAAATGACCAACTTCCCGCAGATACTGAATAAAATTTACACATCACGCGATCAATCGGATATTTTGCAGAAGTTTTCTCCAAAGCTTTGGCATGTCCTAAGGAGACAGCAGGATTTAGCTTTACTTTTCTAATAAATAAGGAGGCATGTTCTAATATTACTTTATACTCAACGTCAGTTGTAGGAGACATTAAGCAAAATTTAGGATGACTCCGAATCATTTTTATTTTTATATCCACCAAATTTAATAAAAGCTTATTTTGTTGAAAAATGTCACAATGTAATTGACCGATCATGTCTAAACTTTTACTCCCAGAAGTCAATTCATAACGTTTCTTGAGTCCTTCGTTTACATTGGTTGTTGCTTTAGGATTTGCTTCGGTCAGATTTGTATCCTTATAAAAACATTCACAGGTAAGTAAACTTTTCTTGGCATCTTCTCCATAATTCAATAGCGTTTCAATGTACGCACGAAAGGGATAACTATTGGTAGAAGTGGAAATTGTTCTTTCATTCAGGCTAACATCCACTTGGGAAAACAGGGCTTGAAAAAATAAGTTAACGGGTGCCACGGTATCTTTATCATCCAGATCAGTTCCATCCGACTTTGTAATTTTCACTTTTACGTAGAGGTGTGAAGAAGATAAGTCTAAATATTCCTCTCCACTATTAGATATATTAAATTCCACGGGGCCGCCATCTCTAATATTAGCTATGGGGTGATACTCAATAAACTGTCCTTTTTCAATTGCAGTTTGTGTGGGAGGAAGTACAAATAAGTCCAACTCGGATTTAGCACAAGGGAGTGAGTCTTTATGAATTAAACCAGACATGATTAAGCAAAAATATCGTGTGCTTTCACCTTCTTCGTTCGGCGTCTACTGACGGATTTTACAGATCGCTTCCTCTTTTTATTACGTCCAGATCCAATCATAGTCTTCATTTTAGCAGCCGCTTTGTCTGTAAGTTGCTGACCAGCTTCTTTTAGGCGTCGTTTCGCAGCTACTTTAATGTCTTCACCCTTAGTAAAATCATTTAACATATTCGCACCACTGTGTAGTAATTGCTTCCCGACAGCCTTAGCCCCTGACTTAAAAAGAGGCACGGCTGCTCTAAAAAGAGATCGGAAGAGTCCACCAAATCCATAGCCTTTCTGTAGTGGTACGCCTTGATAAAAGTTTAGTCCTCCACCTGTTTGATGCGTGTAATAATCCTCAAAGGATTTATAACAACACTTATAAGGTACATACATCACGAGAGATACTTTTGGCGAAAGTGTAACTTCACGATCAACTTCCCCCGTTCAAATGAAATGAGTTGACCTGTGTGGGTCCTTATAACTATTTCAATCGTCTGAAAATGTTTTCTTGCGAGCGGTAGATAGTGAGGGCGGTCAAAGATTTCGTGAACCATATCCCCATCTTTTCCTTTAACAGTAATCACACGCAATAGTGGGGCAAACGCATCTCCTACCATTGATGGTTCTATAATATCCGTGTAGAGATAGATCAATTGGTTATCATAATTTGGATCTGCTATGAAGGGACTTTCAAACACTCGGGGATAATAAGAAGGTACGGTAGTTTCAGTTACTTCCCCAGGTGAAAAACCTAGAGACTCAGCCATTCCAGATAATAATTTCAAACGTGCATCTTTTTTTAAACTAATTTTCACTTTCTTAGTGTGTTTGTTATAGTTCAAAACAATTTTCTCATGAAAATTTTGATAGTTCATCACTTTAATAATATCACTGGGGGTTTCGTAATATCCACAAGGTACCGCAACCTTTTTAAAAGTTCCACTCCCTAAATCATATTCATATTCATTTCGTTTCTCTATAACATTATTCCACATGTGAGGATAAATCAACTCAGTTAAGCCAACTTCCCATTCACCATTCAACTCTAACGGTTTGGGTAGGCGAGTGATAAAACCAGAAATTTTATTATTAGGGAAATAATTGAGAGAGCTATCGCTAGGGAGTGTCACGTAGAAACTCATGGTGATAGAATGATATATTTTTTAAAAACTGTCTTATTTATAGAGCAAAAACATCCGTTGATGGGATCCACTGATTAAATTTTTTAGGGTAACCTCTAAATTTAACAAGGTATTCCAAACGACCCTGTCGATTGCGCTTTTTTAATATTTTTTCTATATCAAATTTTTCTTTAGGTTGTACCTTTTGAAGTTCTTGTGCATAAAATGTTCCTAGTATAGGTTCATTCATCAGGTCTTTGATCCGGTAAACAGGTGGGTCTCTCAACACGCATTCTGTTACTGTAAACAGTTCTTCCGACCAATTAGTTTCATACCCTTTTTCAAACGTTAGTTTATGCTTGGATACACGCACAGTATCTCCCACTTTAAAAATGCAGGGTTTTTTCGTTAAGTTTTCCATATTACCATATAAGGTAAACCACACATCCTGCTCATTCGATTTTGTAACTTCAACGGGGGCTCGTTTAATACTTGAATGGTAGGTGTGATTATAACTATACACCAACTGATCCAATACGTCTATATAGCGATAAGTACGGTTGTTTGTAAAATATTTCCACATTTTCGTTTTCAATGTTCGATTAAATCTTTCAATTACAGATGCTTTTGTATTATTATAAGTAGTGAAAAACCGCACGTCGTGTTGTTTTAGAAAAGATTGAAACTTTGCATTTTTGAATTCAGTACCTTGATCTGTTTGTAAAATTTGCGGTTTGCGTTCGGAAAAGAAGGATCTAAAAGCATTCACAATATCCTCTCCTCGCTTCGATTTAAGGGGGGCCACGAAACTGTATTTAGATAGGATATCGATACAACATAAAATATATTTATACCCACGATTCCAACCTTTCAGACTGGATAGGTCTACCAGATCTGCTTGCCACTGATGATCTTTCGAATATACAATCACACGGTTTGTGGGAAACTTCTTGGGTGCTGGTTTGTGGAGAGAGTATGCATCTACACCCTGCAACCATTTCTGAATCTCCGACTTGCTTACTTTTCCTCGAGCAGCACGGTATAAAGCATTTACACCACCAAAACTTGCTTCGTGGCCGGGATCCTGATACGCCCTCTTCATTACAACATAAAATGCGGTTATTGATTATGCTAACTTTCAATCGCAAAGTCATCACAGCGTAAAGGTAAGGTTTCCCGTGTCGTTTAAGTGTAATACAAAGTCAACCGCGAATTTATCGTTACCCGTAAAATTGTAAATCAAAGTAAGAAAAACACACATGCACGCATACATACATACAACTCCAACGACTTCACTCGTTGAAGTCATCCTTACAATTACTACCTATTTCATAATCACATCTCTTTTATACCTTTCAAGACGGTCTCTGCATAAATAGTTGTAGTCGGTAATTATTAGAAAAAAAAATTAAACTTTTTTCCGAGTCCCCTCTATTAGAAATAACGCAAGAAAAAAAATATGCACTCCTCTGTCTTATCTATTAACTGTCACTCAACCCCGTCTCCCCTCTCCAACCGAATTCTCCTCCATCAGCTGTCACTCAACTCCACCTCCCTCTTAGCACATCGTGGATTATGTAACCCCTGCTTCACTGCTCCGCTGCTCCGCCGGGATTGGGGTGGCGCAGTACTGTCATTTTTTCACTATTGACATCATGAATGAAAGATTTGAAAAATGCAACTGTAAAATAAAGATTTTGATGTGCGATCTTGATAACTCTTACTATAACGTTTTATAAATCTGGTTGCTCCAAAAGTTTTAACCACAGTTCGGTATTTATGAATATTGCTGCATGCATTTCTCAAGTAAAGTTTGAATTGCCCATCATTGTTTTGAAATGTCCATTACCATATATGGCTGGATTCCTTTTTTATGTGTATGAAGTAGTTTCGTTTTATTTGTGAAAATATCATGCACAAAAATCAGACTTGTCTATCTATATAGTTTGGTGCAAACATTTATAGACGACAAATTGTAACAAATCATTCTGATCAAAGATACTGCTTTTAGTATTAAAAAAAAAACTCAGTATGAAGAACCATTTTATAGGGTTATTCAATTTTTCCCCGATGGGCAACTTTCTCAGTGTTTAAGCACTGTCCACTGTTTACAGTGTTTCTATTTCACTGCACGAATAGCGATCTGTAAAATCAAATACTTGTATTTCAATAATTCGCTACATGACTCAATCAGAGTATTTTAGTGACTATTCAAACAAATAATCTATCTTAAGCTCAAAGTACGTATGACATAGTCTAGGAAGCTTTTATGTTATAAGCCAAAAGTAAAACACAAATTGCAACATTTAAAAACGCTCGAACATATAATTTAAAAACAAGCAAATAACAGCAGTGGCTCGTCAGGTGAAGAAAATGATGTACTGTTTCTCCTACAATTATCTCCAAAAAAAAATTGTTTGTTAGTTTTATACTCATATTTCAATCATGAACAACTTTTTGATTTTTAATATTCGGTATTTGCCTAGTGAAGTTAAGAGCGACCACTGGCAGACAGCTGTTGTAAATGTGAAAAACTAAATCTTTTGTTAGCATGGAAGTGTACTCAACTTCAACGGTGGCAACAGCCTAATTGAGGGCAAGAAATGGGCAACAACTTAATCCATGAACGAAAATGTGTTTGCAATGATTCTACCGACTGGCTGAAAAGATTTTAAAGAAACGGCAGAATAGGACATGAAAAATAATGAAATTAAAAAAGTCAAACCAGAAAGGTGGAAGGATCGTGGTAGCCCAGGTGTGTACTAACTCGGAAGTCGATCTCCGTAATGTTATTCTACGGCGAAGACGGCCTTCACTACTACCGCAATTCGAAACAAACTATTGCACATTTTTCATTCATTCTTTTTTCCCCTTAATCTGAAAACTATGATCTGCATTTATTTTTAACCAGAATTTATCTAAAGCAATTAGTATTACATTAATTACACCTTGTAAGAAAGCTTTCTTTCTGAACAAATTTCATGTTATTTTCAGATGCAATTAATGCACTTCTAATTGTTTTAGATAAATACTGTTTAAAAATAAATGTAGATCAGGGGAAAGAAGAATGGATGAAAAATATGCAATAGTTCGTTTCAAAATGTGGTTCTAGTGAAAGCCGTTTTCTCCATTGAATAACATTGCGGCGATCGGCTTCTGAAGTTAATACACAAGAGCCTTAAACTTGTAACCGGTAGGTTGTTCGTTCGAATCCGACGTACCACTAAAAACCACCGTGTACATGTGGTGTACGTGCTCGTTAAATTCCTGGTTCAGAAAGTATCTTCGGTGGTCACTGGCTGTTTCCGAGGGGTGCCAGTATTCAGAAGAACTCCTGATGTGTATCCAAGTTGTGGTGGGAAACTCCAGGAAGGACGTATCTGGCTCTATATGATTCATTCGGTGGCGTGAGTTGTCCTCTCCTGGTAAACATACCATAAACGACAGAATATTAGAAACCTCATTGACAAAATTTGATTATCGGCAGAGTAACTAGTTTTTAATATAGTAGAGTTAACATTGTCTTTATATTTCGTGGATTGTGTCCATTAGCGGCTTCGGTTTCAATGGTATACCCTGAGGTGAAATTTTTTATGAGGGGGCTTTTCCTTTATATGTATACGCTAATGAAACGGTAGTTTCCCTGGCCCTTATATAGTTTGAGTTTTCTATTAAATTTGACTTCGCTAATCCCTGCACTAACCCTGTATTATCCCTAAAAAAGAATGAAATTTTGTACGTTTTAAAACGTATGCAAAATTACATTATCTCTGTTGCAAGTGTTTTGCGCTATTTGACTACTTTTCGCTGAATGAGACCTCTATTCTAAGAAAAAATTTTAAAACCAGAATGTAGAATTCAAAATTATTTAATAATGATAACAGTAATATTATTGTTATTATTATTAAACATGCGTATTCGTTTAATGAGTCTTATCGAGTAAAAGAGAAGATATGAATGAAAACTATCAAGAAGACTGAAAAAAAAGAAAAAAAAAGATTCACTTGATATCTGCAGAATTATCATTGATTAACACTTTTTTTAAGAATATGTTGCTCTTCAAACAAAAATCTGAATTTAATTAATGACGTGCTAAAAGTTAAAAAGGTTCTCATAAAGTAATTATCGTAAATAATCCGTCTGCTTTTGTTTGTACTGTAATAAATTTAATCTTTCTTTTACCTTTTCTAGGGAAAGATATTACGTTTTAATTTTCACGGTACAAGCATCATCTACTTTGTTTTTTTAACACGCTTTTATTAGCTTCACCTGTATGTATGTTTGTATGCTTCTATGTTTGTAACTGACACCTTTGAACTCGATTTTGACCCACTTTAAACGGTCAGATTTAATTTAAACTTTGTAGATATATCAAAGATCGATGACAATACAATAATTTGATAAGTTTATCCCATTATCCTGATTTTAACACGCTTTTATTTGTTAGCTTCGCCTGTATGTATGTTTGTAACCGACTCCTTTGAACTCAAATTTGGCACACTTTAAACGGTCAGATTTAATTTAAACTTTGTACATTTATGAAAAACCGGTGACAATACAATAATTTTATAAGTTTATCTCATTACCTGATCAGGATCGCCAGGATTAAATAATTTCCTCATTTCTTATCCTGATTGAAAGTAGAACACTTCCAAAGATTACAATCTTAAGAAAACCTTTTTTACTGTGGCCGTGATCGTATAGTGGTTAGTACATTGCGTAGTGGCCTCAATAACCCAGGTTCGAATCCTGGACACGGCAATATTTTTATTTTTACAAAATATAGTGATCCATCACATTATGGAAGAGTTGAGTACAAGAACATGTTAAGGCCATTCTTTTTAACACGCTTTTATTTGTTGATTAGAGACCTATTTTTCCTTTTTAGTGAGGAAGGTAGCATTTAACTGCAGGTTGATTAATACTTTGGTGCACAGCAGAGGCGTAGCAAGAGGGGGGGGTCTCAGGGGGCTGCTCCCCCCGAAATGGGACCCTTTAGTTAGCTTACAATTTGATACCCAGCCCACCCCGAAATAAAATCCTGGCTACGCCACTGGTGCACAGTGAAAATAAATTATCTCACAGTTTGTACTTTCCAACTTAGTGTTCCTTAGTGTCTTATGAGAGATATCGAAAATAAAAAATAACTTTTAAATACATACAGTTTTAAAAAAACTAAAAAACACGCTTTTATAGCAAATTGAACTAAAAAGTGAAAAATAAAAATATAGTTTAAAAAACCAAAAAACACGCTTTAGTGATAAATTGAACTAGCTAAAAAGCGAAAAATAATTCTTTATATAGAAATAAATTAATGAACGAAAAATAGTATTATTGTGAAAAAAGGGTGGGGTGCTCCATATATCAGTTCTTGAGACTATTCGATCGGTACGATTAGTACAAAAATGATACAAAAAATATAGCACAAAGCGCCCCACGCTTTTTTCACAATAATACTATTTTTCGTTCATTAATTTATTTCTATATTAAGAATTATTTTTCGCTAGTTCAATTTATCACTAAAGCGTGTTTTTTGGTTTTTTAAACTATATTTTTATTTACAAATATACTTTAAAATATAGATGCTAGCACGTTTTAATTTCTCTAATTAGCGAAATGTGTTACTATAATGGATGTGCTTGTATTATTAATTGATTATGTTTTGTTACAGACTCCTTACTTTTGGCCGTCCAACTGCTGGGAGCCAGAAAATACAGACTATGGTAAGTCAAGTTCTTCCTAATATTCATTGCAAATGTGAATTCCAGTAGCCATTACTAATTTCGAAACTTCAACCGATCAGTTTCATTTATTTTATAAATTCTTTAGTATGTTGGATTAATATCGATATTGAGTTAATAAAAATTGCGATTAATTAGCTCTTTTTGTTTCAAGAATGCTTTTTTTGTAAAAACACTTTAAAAAAATGTCGTGCTTCAAGGTTAAATTAACAAAGAACTTTGTAACTAAAACACACTCACATCCACATGTGTGATGAAATTATAAGCTGTAAATTCTGTGTACTAATATTTAATGTCTTGTTCTGTAGCCATTTTTCGGAATTTGCGTTTTATTTTCGCCATTGCTGTGCGCTCCTGAACAACTAGAAACCATAGCAATTGAACGAAGAAGGTTATAAAATAGAAATATAAACTAGATCAATAATTATATCCTAAATACCTACCTCCGAGACATTAAGTTAACACATAACCATAAACTTTAATACTTTTCTGAATTTCTCAGTTTATTTAAACTCTGGTCTTCAAAATTTAATCAACTAAATTGTTTAAGTTGCAGGAGACAATGTTTCAAACAGTATAAAATGTATTAAAGTTAAAATTAATATCTTGTTATTTTAGCCATTTCCAGATATATCGCGTTTTATTCCCCATAATCATTTTAAGGTGCATTCTTTTAATAGCTTGATTCTAATTTTTGTGATATTAAGAAAAATCATGCCGTTACCGTGACGACAAAACAAAACCTTAAGTAAACAAAACTAATTATCAATTCCTGTTTGGCGGGGAAAATACTTCTAGAATTTTTGGAGGAATTTTCAGCATGACAGCAAAGCAAGCACAGAATAAACGACCCACTCAGGTTTCACGTCACATACGTCTTGTCAAATCAGAACATTGTACGATTATGTCATTTTAAAAACGGTCCAATGGCAGAGCACGGGATTTTTTTCAAGAAAACTAATTATGTACAAATTTAAGTCTAGGCTGGGATTCAGCCGAGATCTTTTACGCATATTTTGACTTGATACAATCAACTCGCGATTTTATTATCTTTGATTTAGCGACCATTCCCGATTTAACGACCCTCTGATGAAGTCCTGACCGTTTTCTTATACCTTTTATGAACTTTCGATTAAACGACCGTTTGATTTAACGTCCCACTTGTCGAGGTCCCGTGAAGGTCGTTATATCGCGAGTTGACTGTAATTGACTTTGTATTGCTCCCCACGGTCCCGATATTTCTCTCGAACTTCATATCTGTTTTGGAACTGTACTGTAGCTCTGATGTACACGACTGCGAAAATTTTCCGGCTGCCACTATGACTGCCTCTATTTCTCATTTTTCTGACCATGTAATATGTCGAATACTTACATGAAAGAACAAATAACACGAGGAAAGAATGAATTGGAGCTAGAGTCAAATAACAGAAAGTTTTTAGTTTAAAGAAACAGATTTTTACATCCTTTCAAGTTTTATATATATATATA
This sequence comes from Cheiracanthium punctorium, assembly GCA_038373885.1. NCBI lineage: Eukaryota > Metazoa > Arthropoda > Arachnida > Araneae > Cheiracanthiidae > Cheiracanthium > Cheiracanthium punctorium. The sequence continues at coordinate 62,718 of JAWZYV010016502.1, read as the reverse complement.
TATATTCCTTTTTTATACATTCCTTTTTTTCTCTGCGTATCTATTTATTGGTTTTTCTGAGTGACTTAATCAATGTTCATAGTCTATATATTCTAAATATATGGATTCTAAATATACACAACAAGCATGGGCGCCCATAAGGGGGGGGGGGAGGTAGGGCACTTGCCTCCCCCCCTAGAGTTTTAGATTAATGTCTCATGATGTATACAAATGGCAAAAACAGAACTAAATCTGTTAAAAGATTGAAATTTGCCCCCCTCTAGAAAAAATTTTTGGAGTTTGCCCCCCCCCCTAGAAAAATTCCTATGGGTGCCCATGACAGCAAGTTGCATTTACTCAGGTTTTTTTTTTTCCAAAAGCAAATTTGGGGGATCCTTATTGAAAAAGACAACATTAAGCCTAATTGAAACTTGCACAAAATGTTTAAAACAAAGTTAGCGATTAAATTGTATCTCAGTTGATGTATTAATAGAATTAAGCATGTTCTAATTAATTTCATGCATGAGCTTTTACTAAGCTTCAATTTAAGTCATCAAAACTGGTAATTAATTCCATTTCCCTACACTATCAGTTACTTTGATTCAACTATTAATTAATCAAGTGCCATTAATTTAAGTAACATTGATCCAAAATTCTAAATAACTCAAGCTTCATGATTATAATTACTTATATTTACGTATATCGGCTGACATTTATTGAAAACAGAATGAAATCTATACATGAAAAATAACTTCAGTGAATCGGTCTGATTACAGAATGAATCTGATACAGATAAACCTAACAATAATGCAGGCTTCACATCCCAATCGAAAGTATTTTGTAAAAGAAGGTAAGCAGTACAAATTTAATTGATATTCCGTGGTTTATTTTTCAGATCATCTCAAGCCATATTAAGTCATCAGCCATTTATTTTGACTGATATTTTTAAATAACCGGCGTGTCTAAATTAATTAAATGAATCTCACTGAATTGTGTTAACTGCACTGACAGAAAACACAACAGAGTATTCGCATACAGTGGTTTTAACTTCCAAACTTTTATCTTAGAAAATTGTGAGATTTGCAGGGATGCCATTTACAATTTATAAAATGAGATTATTCAAATTAAAATATTTTACGGGCTTTAAGTGAGAAAAATGGGTTTGAAAACAATCCGTTTTTCATTCATTGGCTGTCTTCTGTTATTAATAATGTTGAACTTGCAACTTTTTATATGACTTTGTGCAATTAATTCACTCCCTTAACATCTGATATATTTCATAAAACTATATTAATTTTAAAAGCAAAAATATTAAACTGCATTAAGAGCTGGTCCCCCCCCCCCTCCGCATGTAGGTGGGCAGCTGAGTGGGTAAAAGATTAAGTAGGTAATCGGCTTTTAGAAAAGACAAAAAAAAAAAAAAATACTACTTTCTCAAATTTATTTATTTCCTTAAAAATTATTAAAATTTTAAAATTGTATTGCCAAAGCTGTCAAGCTCCGGCTCTAGATGAACATTCCAACTTTCCAACATCTCGTTGTTGCAGGAAATTTCGGGTTAATACAGGTAGGTATTTCTTTTTTGGCAGGAATACAAATCATTGTTTTCAAGCGATTTTTTTTCCAGACAGTACGCAATATTGATATAAGGCTATTAGAAGCATTTGAAAACATAATATTAATTAGGCCTAACTATATACCTATTTTACTCCATCACACTAAAACATATACAGGAAAAAAAATATTTTCAAAAAATCTTACTTTTTTTCTGATAATAAGCTATTTAGACCTTTACTAAATTCAGACTAACAACAAAACTTCACAAGTTTTCAGGAATGCATAATGTTTACCGGAAATTAAGTTATAGGTACCGGAATTTAAGTTACCGGAATTTAAGTTAAGTCAAGGAATAATTGTTGTCCTTTTTTTACATAAAACTCTGAAACAAATAATTCTTCAACAAGAAAAGAACTGAGTTGTTAACAAGCTATGCTTCAGCACAGGACTCATATTTGTTAAATTTTAAAGCGAGAATTTTATAGATAATTTTTTTTTCTTTCAAGAAAAACGGCCGCCCTTCCCCTTTTTTCACGTCTAAAATACAACCCTCTTTGGAGGATTATATATTCGAAATGTTCTGAAATCGATTTTTAGGTATTCGTGAGTGTTGTATTTTAGAGCAAGAATAATCTTTTTTCTTCTTTGAGATCATGCAGGATATCTGAAAAGAATGTTTTGTAACTTATGGGGGAATGTCCACAATCCCCCATAAGTTACGAATTTTGGAAAATACACTCCAATCGAGCACCTACGCTAAAAAAATCGCTTACGTGCCTAATATCGTATTATTCTCTTCAGTAGTTTCGGATAGGTAACATTCTGACTTACCAAAAAATGGCATTACTTCCCTGCACACCTAAAATTAAATTTTTGAAAGATTTTTGAAGGCGCAAAAGAAAAGAAAATAATTCAAAAGCAGATAAAAGCTAATACTTTGCTTCTAAATGCAATTAATAAATTTTTAATGGTTACAAATCTTGCTAATTTATCTCTGTAATTATAGGCTGATAAAGAAATACCATTCGAAAAGAATTTTACTGAGCAAAATGAAATGCCTACCAATTATACTCCACCATATATCCTATGGAGTATTGAAATAAAGATTGTTTTCAAGGAATAATCGTAAATGATATGAAATTGGTTTGTCTCTTACGTTTTCTTACCCTAATCGGAAAGCTGTTGCGTTTATAGGACCTCCGTTATATTAGGACCAAACATTCTAAAATGGTGGTAAAGAACAGTGTTCTAAATAAACAGTAATGGTTTGTACTGAAAATTTCAAAGTGAACTAAACATAATTGTATAGATAATCCCTCTAAATGCTTATATAAAAAAATAGAAAACATTAAAGCATAAACAAATATATAAATAGCTTATTTCCGTGACGTTTTCTTTTTTTTCTGAGGGGGTGAGGTCGGAGGTTTACTGTACTATAAACTTTGATTTAAGAAACACAAACTGAATACCAATTTTTCGCACAGGAGCGAACATGTATTTATCTAACTTTACGTAAAAGGATTTAGTTCAAATGAAGAGGAATTTCAAAAATAGAAAATGGTTTTCTTATGACTTAACTTTAGCATCACAGCTTCACATTTATCGCTTCTTTTTCAGGTTATAAAAATTGCATCATCATTCAAATATTCTTTTAAAATAGGGGTATTGCATATTTAAGTATTTTCATAAGTGATAAAAGAATTTTTCACAAGCTGTTTTTTCATTCTTTTCATCGTGTATTAAAAATACTGCTTAAAAAAACCGCAGTATGGGCAATAAAATCTCGAGGTACAAGCAGTAAAATAAAATTAACGTTATTCAAATTTAACTCACCAGTCTTAACCAAAGGGATTTTGATACGGAATTCTTTATTTTTCGGAGATAAAAACTGGTAAGCCTGCATATTAAAGTGTAGCCCGTACAACAGCACCCAACTTATTATTATTATTTTTTTTTTTTTTTTGTACAGCGGAGAAAAGCGGTATTTAAGAGATTTTTAACAAGTATAATTAAGTTCCCGGTATAAAAAAAAAAGAAAAATGTATGATTTAGCAATTTTCTTTTTCCAATGAATAAAGTACCTCATCGCACAAGCTCATTTTTTTCTTCTTCAACTAAACGATAACCACTAATTTAAATAACGCTCATGAAAAAAAAAAAAAAAAAAAAAAAAAAAAAGTAATGGGCCCATAACCGGATATGCTCGATTAATCTTTAAAATAAATGTTTCTAATCTATGCCGCTTTTATTTCCATTATTTAGAATTCTGTAATCGATGTTTAGGTGGCTCTGCGAAGCAGTAGCATTGAAGCTGAACCCAGACAATCGATATGTTGATAGGGCTTTTAACAAATTAGCCCTTATTTGAGCGGTCACGGCATCACTATTTAACACATTAGTCCCCCGTAATGCAAAAGCAATAAAGTAAATAAATTCGTTATGCATCGATTCATGTGTTTATTTCCTTTTGGTGTGGGGGAAATTAAAAAACGGGTTTATGTACGCATGCATATAAACTGTTGAAGGCAAATTAAGTATTTTTAAAAATAGTATAAGATTTATTGTTAGAAAAAACAAACAAATAATGAATATAGTACATTGGAATAATATGTAATTATGTAGAAAGGGCATCCACAGGAATTTCTTCCTCACTGTGTAATTTCTGCGGTAGAAGAAATTACACAGTGGGGAAAAAAGCAAGAAAAAAATTAAATCTTCAGAAACAAAATAAATAACATATTTTTTTTAGATTTATAAAACTGAATTCATTTCGCAACTTTTTCTCTTACATACTTGCTAGCTTGTTCGTGCTTTTAAAAAACTTGAATGGCAGCGAGAAAGAAATTTTTTAGAACATTCGTCTCCTTTCAATTTTCTATATTTATACTACTCGAGGCTTGTACGTTAGTATGTCAAAAGAGACAGCCCATAAAAATGTCTGCATATTTTATTCCAGTTTAAAAAAACGGGGAAAATCTAAAAGTTTGAAGAACTAGAAATTTGTCATATTCTCCGTGTTTCTTTTTACGTTTACGTTTGATTTTCTGATAGATGAAAATTGATTTTTCTGACTTTTTGTCTGACGATAGTATAAGAAACTTTAAAATTCAGGAAAAAATTTATTTCCGCATCGTGGTTGTGGAAGCAACTTTTTGTATTTATTTAACAGTCAGTTTTGTACAGATCAACGTATATCTTGGAGCCTGAAAAACCGAATAAAAAATTTAAATGTATTTAAATAATGAATTGAAAATTTATGTAGTAAATCTTTTATTATCTGAATTACACATTCTAGAAAGTGGTTTTTTATACAGATGAATATCATACTTTAAAAAAAAAGAAACCCTCAAGCAGCAATTTCAAACAATAAAAACTAATTTTAAAAGAAATATCTTAAATTATTGCTCTAAAATAATTATTTAAGCTCTAAACTTCCAAGTGCTTGTAAACATTTAATTTCTTTTTACTTAGAATTTTAGGCCATTTTGAATTATTTAGGTTTTTCTTATGTTCTCGTGAGTTGTTTAGGTTACTAATAACTATACTACAGGAGAACGAGATGTATACAAATGAAGAATACTGCGAAATGGTACTGATGAATGGGCAGTGTAATCGAAATAAGAGAGAGGCGGCAAGACTTTATGCCATTAAATTTCCTAGTCGAAGACATCTATCTTATTGTACATTTGTCCGTGCTGTTCAACGCTTGTATAGAACTGGGAGTTGTCATAGACGTATTCCCTTGTCTCGTGCCACACCTTCAAGCTTGCGGATACCCGCTGAGGATGTTCTAGGATATGCCCTGGCTCATCCTGAAAGTAGTGTCCAGGATATTAGCAAGGCTTGTTCCTACTCAAAATCGACGGTGTGGAACATATTACATACGTACGGTGCATTTCCTTATCGTCCAGTCCTGGCGCAGGAGCTAAGGCCTGGAGATCTGTTGTATACATCTCGTTCTCCCATACTAGAATTCGTAATATTAGAATACGGCTGTATGCAATTGCAAGCGACTACACAACAGATTTTTAACGTTCGCCATGATCAGTATCGCAGCAAATCAGTCTGAAGCCGCAGGCAAATAAGTCTATTTTTTTGGAACTGCTTTTGAAAAGTTTTCTTCGTCCAAAATATTTTATTTTATCTATGTTTTACACGTACGCAGAATAAATTTTGTTTCTTAAGTACTCAATTATTGTAATATTAACGTAATGTATGTACTTTTAAATTTAAAAACGATTTACATAAGAGTGACGTGCAAGAGCGAAAGTTTCCTGGCAGAGTTTCAATTAATTTCACTTTGGAGACGGTCCCTTACTAGCTTCTTGAAATTGGCCGAGAAAATGGATGAAATGTATGATTTTCAAAGTTCCATAACTTGGTCAGTTTTTATCGTAATAAAATGAAACTGTGTTTACTTTGTTTTTGTGTACTGCATCTTTTCCTAAATATAAGTGATAGGACCTAGGGACCGTATAAAAATTTAATTTTTGTAATTTTTTTCTAAATGGGTTTTTTGGTTCGAAAAGCACGTAAAAACATTCTTTACCCTTTTTAAAACATTTTTTAAATTGGAAGTGCATATCTAAACCGAACGGTTCGGGAATTAGCTATTGGGTCACATTAAGGCTGGACACCCTGTATATATATATATATATATACACGTATATTTGAGTGTCCATATGTTACTGAAATCCTCGTTTTATCACTCTGAAAACTTTTCTAGCTACATGTGGGGGGGGGGGCGAATTTCTGCATTTCGCACCACATAGAAAAATACCTAGGACCGGCACACAGTGGAGTATTTGTGTCAAAATCCTGGCCAAAAATATTTTTCATGTGTTTTAACGTTAAAATCATTACTGTTGACTTTTGACTTACTTTTTAGTATTATGTATTTCTTAAATTATATAAAAAAGCGTGTTGTCGCCAAATTTGGCGATATATCGCCAAACGACACGAAGTTGGTTTCTAACAAATGCCTTGTCCGGGGAGTGTCCCTTACTGGGAAGTACTGCTATTGTATAATACCACTTATAAATGTAATACCACGCGGCTGTCGATCTAATGGTGTGGAGTTTTGGGCGATTTTCTCCAGATGTCACGTGAATACGCATTAGAACCCCTTAAAAAACCCTCCGCCCAAGGCAACCTTCCCGTTAGGCAAATAGCCGTGTAGCTGTGACTTAACCACAATAAAACTATATAAATGTAATACTTTAATAATACTTATAAATATAATACTACTTATCTATAAATCAATTTTTATCATAAAGATTTTTTAGATTTTTTACTTATCCAAATGTAGTTACTATAGGGATCTTAGTTTTCTAATGAATTCTGAAGATTAACTTTTTCATTCTGATTCTTTTGAACTCTGATATTCGTCTTCACTCAGAATCACTTTTTTTTTTTGAGAGAGAGAGGGCGGGGACCACCATTGGGCCCCTCTGTTGTAGGGTCTAGCTGTATCGAAGTTGTAGGGTCTCGCTGTAATAAGGCTTGCTCTTTTTCATTGGCCTTTGTCTAGAGCAGCTAAAAGGACACTGCTTAAAAGAAGCCTACTTGAAACCCATAAAATCTCATTCCAAGCTGGAGGAGAAAGTAATTTATTTCAAGCCAGCACTTCAAAATGACTTAAAGAGCTAGCACGTGTTTCTGTTTACACACTCGCATTCCAATGCCCGAAGTCACAGTTGCCAACCTTTGAGATCCAAAAATGGGGAGCTTTTGCTTTGGACACAATTTACGACATAAATGGAAAACTAAGTTGTAAATAGATGGGACTATTTACAGGACTAAGAAAGGGCAATTTTGGAAGTAGAAATTTTCTTCTTATAGCAAATTTACATCAGAAAAATAAGAAATTACATACTGAATTTAAAATACCCATGTTAAATCTTAACTGAAATGAAATTTTATATACCTTTATCCAAACACTTGCACATAATTTATAGTTTATGAGAAGTACAAGCGCGTATGTTTGTATCCCTTTTGTGATCACCCGTCGAAAAATTATCGAAAAAATAAAAATGGCGCTATATAAATAATTTTTTTTAAAGAAATGGTGGATGTTGGGGGAACATTTTTTTCTTGGAATAGACACTCAATACTGTACTAATTACGATTATAGTTGAAATTAGGCGCGACAAGCCGCGACACCCCTTCAAAAAGATTTTGAAATGTGGATCTTTGAAAAAAAAATAAGAAAAAAAAAGTTTACAATTTTTTAAAATAAAGTCATATTATTTTTTCAAGCTAATAGATACATATAATCAAAATACATATATTTTACTACAATAATACTTAGTATCAAATCAGTAAATTAATTTAAAGAGCCCGTAAAAAATGCAAGACGAAGTAATAGGAAACGCTGAAATCTCTTGCCGTAAATGAAGAAACTTGCTTTTAAACCGAGTGTTGCATCTTTTGGATATGAATTATGGTCGAAAAACATGCATTGCATGATGCATCAGTTACTAGGCTATCCAAGAACATATATATTACTGTTTTTAAACAAATTTTAAATTTTCGACTTTTGGCCAGGATTTTGATACGAATACTCCACTGTGCGGCACTGCCTGTGTGGTCATTTCTTGTTCGTCATACCACTTAGAATCAAACGATACGATTATTTCTTCACAATTTCACGCATAAAGAGGGGGGGGGGTGCTTTAGCTTCAAACTCTCTCGTGTACAAAAAGTTTAACTTTCACAGTTTTTTTGCTTTTAATGTAGAAGTTATGCTGGAGAATCAAATGACGTCACGTCAATGAATACTCCATGGTGGAATGGGATCTAAACATGACGTCAGCTTTATCCCTGAATATAGTGTAAACAAAATCCGTTTGCTCAGCGGAATGTGTTTTCAAAATGATCTTTTTATCTATGTTCATTACCGTTAAAAATTTAGCGCATATTTCTTTTAAGAATAGAACTTAAACTATTTTAATAATTTTGGGGTCCCCATAAAATTGGGGCCTAGGTCGTGGCTTAGTTGGCCTGTGCAGTAATGAGGGCCTGGGACACACAGATCTGGAACTTGTAATACTCTAGTTTGCTGAAATAATTCCAAGATTGCACGTCAGAAGGTGCTGCACTCGCTGTACAGTGCTATTCAAATAGTGTATGGAAGTATGCTTCATAACAGAGATCAAATCACACTTTAATGGTTTCGATATGGCCAGCTATTACAGCAATATAAAATAACGCAACCGAAGAGTAAAGTTCGAAATCATTCGTTATTATGTTTCTGCTGAAATGAATGCACAGGTCTTACAGATGAATTGTTGAAGCTGTGCCAACGCTTGATGATTCTTAGTGTGACTGTCTTTCAAGTAGCCCCACAAAAAGAAGTCACATGGATTGAGATATGAAGAATTTCAGGGCCAATGTTTGTCACTTGGGAATAATTCAGATCAATGACTCGGTCCTCAAGGAACTTTCCCTTAAATGCGTCAGCAATGAAACAAACTGGCGAATAACCTTTTTGTACTTTTGAGTGCTATTGAAAGTTTCATGTATTCGTGGTGCCACCCATTATCCAAAATTGAAACTATTTCTTCAAACAGGAATATATCAAATTCTAGACCTTTCTATCCAACATAACCCTTGTTTTACATTTTTATCTCTCACTGTATCGCAGTTATGCCTTTTCAAAATTGAGGAGCTCTCTCTGAAACACCCTGCAGATCAATGATTAAGTCTTTGTGTGCATGTCTTCTAGAAGCTATTTTCAGCTAGCCTCATTACAATATTGTTTTAGTTAAAATTTATAATTTAACTGGTCATCTGTATTGGGTCTCTGTTGTTTCCATTTACCCAACTAACCCTATTCAAACATGCAGTTATAAGAAAAGAGAAAGCCTTTACTAATCTGCTGCTATTCAGCAATATTGAGCAGGTAATTTTTCATTCTACGGAAAATTAGTCCTGAAATGCAAGAATGGATTCCATTGTTTCCCGTTGTTTTGAATACACGGTTTCTTTTTAAAGAAATAGCACAATAAAATTTCTTAAAGCATTACGATTCCAGCGTCTGAGAGCATAACCTACTTTCATTCGGAGCGAGGAATAGGGCTGTATTTTCAATATCAGAAAATTGCCTGGTCCATATTTATAGAACTAACAAGTGTCATCCCGAAACAGCCTTGCCGAATCCTCTTAACACATTACGAAGGCATTACGGCCGGCGAAATATCGCGTCGAATAATCATCTTCTCCAACCTTTTCTCAAGCCCCTCTTATTCCTCCCACCCCAAAACACATATAAGTCCACTAAGATGGCAATACCGGAGAAAGGTAGGTCAGATATTGATCGAAAATGGATGCTCCGCGCTCAAGCAAATTGGTTTGGACTGGGAGGTTTACGAAACAGTCGACCATGCCGTTAAGATATAGGGGGATTGAAGGCGAAAGGGGTGTCTGAAAAAGGCGCGCTATCATGTAAGGGACGATCATATTGACTTCCTATGATTAGTTTTGCAAGAGTGGATGGTTCTTTGTGTAATCTTTGGAATATATTTGATGTTATTCAGAAAATGATATAACTCCTAAATTCAATTCTCTGTAGATATAGTAGATGGGAAAATGGCATGTGTCAATCAAAATACGTGGGTTATAGTCATAGCAGGAAGTTTGAATATGAATTGAAATTTTTTTAATCCAAACACTGTAAAATATACATAAACAATCCTTCTTTTTTTTAACGCAACACCAGTGGCATAGTGCATTGCGCACTGAACTGGGAGGCGGAAGGTGCCTGGTTCGGAACCAGGTCGCGTCCGCCGACCTAACAGTTTGGCGTTTTCCGTGTTTTTCTCCGAAACTTAGAATAATATGCGGGTTAGGACCCCTTAGAAAGACCCTACGGAGGGCACTCCACCAACAGGCATAGATCCCTCGTGCAGATAATTGACCTTAGTCCCACAACAACACACCTTTTTTAAACATTTATAGGAATCTGATTGCCTAGAATTAAACAACAATAAAAAAAAAATCTGATGTGTCCAACACATGACTTCCTTGCACGTCCATTAGATCAAAAATATTTTCGATGCACTTCCTCTAAATTTATTTGTTTGAAAGAGATAAAATATCAATAATAGTAAGGTTTAGCGATTTCTAGCCAAATATTTCGATATCGCCAAGCTGAGTTCAATTTGAAAGATTTCCTTCTGACACTTTATTTGGCGATATTTCACCAAAAGCCGACAAACTTGAGATAGTCAGCGAGATTTTGGGGATAGCCAAAGTAGTCATTGACCACAGACTTTCAATGAATTGAATGCATCTATACACCTCAATGTATTCAAAGTCATTTGGCTCACCATGTAAATAAATTCTCAGTCGATTGCTGTCAAAAAAGATATTGAAAACAGTTAGATATTACAATAGTTCTAAATACAAAGTTAAAAAATCTACGGGTTAAAGTTTTAGAGTTATACAAAATAGGAAATAATTTTTGGCGCCAAATTTGGCGATATTTCGGCGAAACTCGTCAATGTCGACGACATTTGGCGAGATTTTAAGCATGAACCAAACAATGACAGATTATCGCCAAATTTGGCGATATTCCGCCAAAACTCGCCAAAAACGATAACAAATGGCGATACTTTGGGCATGGACCAAATGACTAACTATCGCCAAATTTGGCGATATTTCGCCAAAACTCGCCAAGGTCGAGGACAGACGGCGAGATTTTGGGCATGTACCAAACAATGACTGTCTACAGTTGTGTTATATTGAAGATGTCCATAGACATTAAGGTACTGAAATTCTTTTCGGTGGTCCTGTAAATAAACTCTCCAGTAGATTGGAACCAAAAATCGAGATGCACAACTAGATGTTACAACATTCTTATATATGAAATTTCATAATAGTTTTTGAGATTTGAGAGTTAAATATGCACACACATACACCAAAAGTCGCCAAGCTTGGCGACTTTTGGCATAGTTCTTGAGGGAGGCACGTGACCGTGGTCGGACCATTACCTAACTTATGTGGTAGGACGGTATTGTGCTTGAAATGGATGAATGCCCCTAAAATTGCTATTGACCGTAATGTATTGGAAATCTTTTGAGTGTTCCTGTAGCAGAACTATAAATGAAAAAGACACTTTTTTTAATGGAGAAATTCATTTTCTAACTCTTTACAGCATATATCACTTCTGAGTCGTTTGAAATAGCCCAATACCTCTAAAAAACGCTTTGATGAATTTCGGCCCATAGAGCGTAATGTTTTTCGAATCTTTTGGGCGGTCCTGTAGATAAACTATTCAGTCGAATGGAACCGAAAGGGAAGGTGCACAACTAGATGTTACAACAATCCTAAATATAAAGTTTCAACATTCAACGCCTAACAGTTTTTGAGATATGCGAGTTTAATGAATTTCGGCCCATTGAGTGTAATGTATTTCGAATGTTTTGGGCAGTCCTGTAGATAAACTATCCAGTCGAATGGAACCAAAAGGGGAGGTGCACAACTAGATGTTACAACTATCCAAAATATGAAGTTTCGACATTCTACGCCTAATAGCTTTTGAGTTAGGCGAGTTTAATGAATTTCGGCCCATAGAGCGTAATGTATTTCGAATCTTTTGGGCGGTCCTGTACATAAACTATCCATTCGATTGCCACCAAAAGGGGAGGTGCACAACTAGATCATAGAACAATCCTAAATATCAAATCTCAACATTCTACGACCATTAGTTTTTGAGATATGCGAGTTACATACATACGTACGTACGTACGTACAGACGGCATGGAAAAACTGGCCACAGTAGACTCGCCACTGGTCAAAATGAGTTGCAGACGCGTTAATATGATCGTGCATGCTAGCCTACGATGAGATGCATCGAAAAAATTTTTTTAATTAAATTTAGAGGTAGTCAAAATCGGTTTTTATGTCGAAATTTGGCCCCCAAAATTTTTCGGGATCACATTACTTCCTTATACTACGTACAAGGAAGTAAAAATATGCAAAAATAAATTTGTTGAGGAAAGGAAGTATTCCTTTGTATCTTATACAAAACACAGAACTTAGCTATCCTGAGTGTCCTTTCATACATGCAAGTACATGCGTTAAACATGAAAGTATGAAAATACAAAACACGAGATGCAACCACTTTTTTAATTTGCAAGTTTGGCAAAATTCGTTCCTGAACCACGTCTTATCCCACAGTTTTGCATGCGTTATCTTTTGGAAAACAGCTCAGAATCTTTACTATGATTTCAGTTCGGAAATTTTCATTACAATTATAGAAGATGGAGCAGTTCCCATTCTCCTAAGGCATCTGGTACCATGAAGGATAAACTAAACGGGAGACTGCATGATCGAAAAGTTTTGCAGCTTCCGCCAAACCATCCGCTGGCAACGCTGCTCGGCCCCCAGCTCTACTCAAAGCATTGCTTTCTAGCATTGCTGTCTATATGGTAGAAGTGGATTGCCCGATATAGAAATCTACCCGCTAATCCTGTTTAAGCTCCTCCCGGGTTCATTATATGGGTATTATATGGGTCTGTGGCGCCTCCCGCTATGTTCTATACTCCTAGGTATTTATTTTTTACATAGAGATATGAATACAAGGAGACGGCATTAGCCACCTTCAGCCTGCTTCAGCATTGGACGAAATGAAGTAACTGTGTTGGTCTAAGTATGGCGAATCATTTAGTTGGTTCCTTTGTAAATAATAGTGAAAGATGCACGATTTTACGGATTAAAAAGTTAACGTGCACAATTACATGTTACAATAGATCTAAATACAAAATCTCAGCATTCTAAAGTTAAATGTTTTACAGTTATGACAAATATGTAATTATTCTTGGCGCCAATTTTGGCAGCATTGGAACTGTCTCCATAGAATAGCGCAGTCATTCTGCAATGTGGTCTAGGCAATATGGCGGTTCGGTTGCAGTTTCGACTTCACAATTAGATAGCTAATGCCGTCTCTTTGTATTCATATCTCTAGGATTTTTTAGGTGTACAACTGTGCTTTCGCCATATTCCATAGATGGCGGTAAGTAGTGATCGAAATAAATAGATCAGGGGGCCGGCGTCTTGGAGGTTAAGGGCCTTTCCTACTCCACGTCAATCGTCTAAGTGTATGGTCGTGGGTTCGATTCCAGTTCATGACCTTGTTGTTTAAAATTTCCTTTCTCTGTGCTAGTAAAAACTTTCATTGTGTTGTCCACTTTACTCGACGAGGACTTATAAAAGGGTCTTAAAACCAAGCGCACAATTACGTAAATAAATGTTCCAAATACAACAACAACAATAGATCGCACACGCTTAAATCGAAAGAGCGAAAAATACGATGGATTGGAGAGCGAAAAAGAAAATTTATGGATTCGATCCGTTTGCATCGAAACCTACCGGTATTTCCGCAAAAGTGCTCTTTAAGTAGTCTTTTTTCTGAGAATTCCCCTCCTCGCTTCGTCTTTTTTCTGAGAATCCCTCTCCTCACTTCCTGTTCTCCAAAATACTGATAAGGTTCGATTCATGCATATTTCGCTCCGCTCTTGTGATCGAAAAACGCTCCTAAAGGAGAAGCGCACTTTTGAAAACTGCGCCAAAAATCGCTCAGATTGATCGAATTTCGCTCGCTTTGGTTTAAGCGTCAAGTACCATTTTATCATAATTTAAAACTGAAGATTGCTTACTTTCACACTTTCCGGTGTTGAGATCCTTCAAAAACTTAACTTTTCTAGCATTTAGAGCTAGTTCAATGTAATACGCTGAGATTATTAGCAGTTAAATAAAGACGGCGTTTCTTTCCTGCGTTGCTATGTGATTCTTATTCCTTATTGTGCTCCCTATCTCCCCCTTACATTTTGTACCATTAGTTTTGTCCCTACCTCCCTTTAAAGTTTGTACCTCTAACATTGAAACACCCTGTATATTACCACCTGATTTACTGTCAATCGCAAAAGGGCATAATAGTCAATTTTCTTATTTTAACAAACACTTTATTTTTAACAAACACTATATAGCATAGAACATAATTTTTGAATCCATTAGCTTCGGTTGGTGACGGACATGTTTACTAGGAAATTCGATTGAATATCAATAAAAATGAATGTCAGAAAGATATTTTCCATTACAGGCTTCTACAATAGTTCAGAGAAGTCTTTTCGTTTTCTATCTACACCATAGGTTCCCAACGTGGGCGATAACGCCCCCCTGTGGGCGTTTGAGGCTTTCAGGGGGGCGGTAAAAGACCCAGAGAAAATTAGGAGGCGTTGATATGGCACGGAGGGGCGTGGGAAGATTAACCAAATATAGTCTAAAAAAGACTTAAAAATCACTCTGATAATTCATTTCTATCACGTGTGCGAAAATTCACATATTTCGATATGAGACTTCGCTGTTGAGAGAAAGAGATACCTCTCTAAAACTTTTATTCCTCTTTTTTAAATGAAGAAGAAATTCAGTAGAGTTTCAATTCCAACAATATTCTATCTATTAGTAATTTTTTTAATTTAATTCTTGTTTTCACCATGCATTATGTACGCTCTTATTTCTCTGGAGTGGGAGGGGGGGCGGTATTGAAATATTCACTAGAAAAGGGGGCGCCAGTTCAAAAAAGGTTGGGAACCTATGATCTACAGTAATATCAATGATGTAACATCTAGAATAACATTTGAAACCGTGAATTACATTGCAAAGCCTTGCAAAAACAGGTACAGCTGCGGAAAAAAAAAGTCCCACTTGTACATTTTTCGGCCGTCGTTCGTCGCACAGCAAAGTTACAGATACCAATCGTTTACGATTGACTGCACACTTTAATTTGCTATGCATAAAAATTGCATAAGGGGCCATCTACATGTTAAAATTCGCACCAATTTTTTTTTCTCAATAGCAACCCTAATTTCACTTCATATTTCAAAAATTTAGCTCATTTTAACCCCGGACACCAATTTTCAATAAATTTGGACAGAAAATGAGTGAGATATGAGCACCCAAAATCCCCCTCCCCCTATGTTAAAATATTTTTTCATACTTCAATTCATATCTCATATAATATTGGTAGTAAGAAGCTGATTTTTATTCGTACTATTAGAACTAAACGACCCAAACATAATTTAATGTTATTGTGATTTTTAATAAATTAGTAATGTGAATTATGAATTATTAAATTAATACTCAAAAAAATTATGAATAGCGACCTAGCCAAATTTCGATGGAAATAGATGCAGAAATTAATATTACATGGCTGTGCAAAATTTCAAATTTTTACGTTCAGTAGTTTAATTTATATTAAATAAAATGTGTTATTTTCATGAGTTAAGGGACCATATATAAATTTATTAAGTGAAAATTTTTTGAAAATTGCATAAAATAAATGTATAAATTAGATTTATTTTGTGCAAAAACACAGTAAAAGATACCAGTATTAAAAATATCAAATTTTGAAGCAAATAAATTAGAGGTTTTTACAGTTTGTTGGGGATTCTATAAAGCGTATATTGTTGCGTCCGCTACCATATTCCCCCAAATAAAATATTTTCCAGCTATAGAATTAGATGCAGTAGATGTATGTCTTCTAATACAACGTCCTATTTCTGAAAAACTAACATCCTCAACTTTCCAGGCATGAATTTGACCTTTTTTAATATCGGAAACATTAGTTCTTTGGAATTCCCCATACTTTATCAAACATTCAATATCACGTTTTTCTGTAAAAAAATTTTCATCTAACTATAAATTAAAATACCGCCAAAAGTCTTAAGAATATTGCACATTGCAGGCGATAGTATTAAATGAAGAAAGTGAAATAACAAACACAGTGATAATATTGGGTCGGCAAAAAAGTAATTGCGTTTTTTACATGAAATTCAAACAAATAAATTTTCAATCATGAAACCATTCTTTTAAGCTCGACCATAGCTGAGTCGAGCAATATTCATGCTTGTAGTCAGAAGAGCAGGGAGCAGCCTCTAACTCCTGCCAACATTTCAGCTGTCAAAGAGAAACATCAAGGGAAACATTGAATAACAATTTCAAAATTACAAATATTTTCAAAGTCCTTAGCAGTCAATTTGCATTTTTCCCTTAAATCATGTGTACGAACCAAGGAAGTTATGAACTCACGGATCATTTGGACCACAGACTAAATATTCTATTCTACCCTTGATATTCTCAGTACGAAAAACTTTAAGAGAGATGGGAACAATATTTTCCTTGAAAATAATATTAATTTCTTTTAATTCTCGCGAGCGAAATAAATGAAAGGCGAAAAGTTCGGAACCTACAAATAGCGTTTTTCAATTTGCAGAAAGTCCCTTAAAAACGCGCAAAAATGAATTCGCAATATCTCCGGAAATTATCGTAGAAAATTGGGTGAAAATTTATATTTAGGGTAATTTGAAGGTTTTCTTTCGTTTTATAAAGTCAAAATATGGGGTTGCCATTGTGAAAAACGAAGTTGATGCAGAATTAAATATGAAGACGGCCCCTTATGCAAATTAAGTTAATAGTAAATTAAAGTACGCGTTATTTGCAAACGAATGGTATATATAACTTTGCTATACGACGAGCGATGGCGAAATAAAGAGCAAGTGGGACTTTTTTTTCCGCAGCTGTACATGGAGTGACACATACTATTAAAACAAGTGGGAAATAAAAAGAAGCTTTTAAATAAGGATTGGAAAATAGTGCAATTAGCTACTTTTATGTAAATTTACTGATTAAAACATTTGGACATTAGAGATCATGACCCTAGATTGATATGCTTTACTTAATTATTAAAGTATTAAACTGTTAAAATAGTATGTGTTTGCACTCTATAAAAATTAATAAAGTACTGTTAAAATTTGCTATTTCAACTATGTTTTAGAGCTTATCTAACTTTAAAGTTTAGTGGCAAAAAGTAACTATAGAGCAATAAATTAAAGTCCAAAATATTTATTTAAGAGTCGATTGAAAATGTAACTAAGCCCCCTACAATTTCTATGCAACTTTTATTTTTACTTTACCTTTTAAATTAAACTCAAGTACGATATACATCCTCTTTGATTTTATTTTTATAGTGTTATTTTGTATTACATCTAAGGATGCTAAAACTATCTTCCACCATGCACCTGCTACGTATCTTGTCTCTTAACCCACTTGCTTCCGATAAAAAGAGTTAGAAAGGAAAAATCTATTAGTCGCATAACTAAAAAATTACCGTTATTTTAGTCTTTGGGCCCTTAGTTTTGGTGCTTCGTTCTAAGTTTTCTTTTTAAGTACTTAGAAACAAATGGAACTCCTACTTGCATTGGATGTTGCGTCTATTAGTAGCTTATAGACGCAACATCCTGTATTATTTTAGAATTGTAGAATACCCCTAAATATTCGGATGCCCAGCTTCACTAAACACTGCAAACTGAGTAAAAAAGACACACTTTTTGTAAAAAAAAAAAAAAAAAAATTCTCATTCGTAGCTCCAAAAAACTTCTACGAAAATTAGAATGAATCTATATTCTTCTTTCTTTTGACTTCAAAAAGAACAACATAACAAGTAAAAATCATAATTTACGTTAAACGTTTAAAAAATATATACAAGTCTTTTTTCAAATAGCAGCAGATAATTTCATAACTAAACTGTAGTATATTTTCCGCATAATTGCTCACGCATGTACCAAATGATAAAAGTGAAAAACATTTTAAGATTTTAACAAACGTTAGAAATGCTTTATAAAAAGGGAACTTAAAAGAACTGGGTGTTTAAAGATGAAGTAATAAAAACTTTTTAAAGCGACGCACATAAAATTTGCTTATCAAGCAATACACATGTTCCGATCTAAAAATTTTCGAGCTTCTTCAATAACAGTCGAAACCCATACACAGACTGGGACAAGGGACTGAATGTTGTTGTTGTTGGAACATGTATTCGGATTTGTGTGCTTGTTCATGAGGAACTGCTTATAAATCCACGTCAAAGAAAGGACGAACACAAGGGGGGAGGGGGGCAAATGCCTTGGGGAGAGGACTTTTCTGGGTATCTAGCGCGTATTCACGTTACATCTAGAGCAAACCGCCCAAAACTCCAGATCGCTAGACCGACGGCCCCGCGAGAGGACAGAACCCTGTTCCTCCACTTGAGCCATCTACCAATGTCAGTGGCTTTAACCACTGTTCTATACATTGGTAAGGAACTGAAAAGAGAGTAAACAGAAAGCAAAAGTGAAGAACGAATTGCCAATCGGTGGAAGAAAAAAAGAAGCCAGGGAGAATAAGAGAAAAGGGGGGGGAGGGTGTAGATAAAAACAAAATATAGAATAAAAAATAAAAATATGTTACAATTAAATTAACAGAAAAGAAAATGGCATGAAATAGAAACATGCAGAAACACTAAAAAAAAGAACGACAAAAGAGAAAAATTACCATAACTTTTTTAATAAACAGGACAACACTTATTTTAATAATATAAACAGGGCAGTATGTTTGTTTTCCCAAAGTTTAATTATTTCATTTAAAATGCTGTCTGGAATCATATGATCCATCATAGATTATCCCTTTGTGCAAATCCATTCAAGATCTGGAAATCTGGTTGAAAGGTAGGTCAAATATTGATCCGTAGATGCTAAGATGCCTCCCCTCCCATCCAAACAAATTGGCTTGGACGATGGACGGCGAAATCTGGGATCCGACATGCACAAAGGCAGAGAAGTAAACGATATATCCCTAATGATGCGTATCTTTTCCCGGTGAGATGAGCCTTGAAGCTGCCTGGTTCGAGTCAGCGATGGCGCGTGAATTTTAAGAAGGCTCCGAAACGATACCTTGATTTGGCGACAGCACGCCCGTTGGAGGCATCTTCTTTTTGAGATTTGAAAGAAAATTTAAATCGCGTCAAGGACATCGATGAGGCTCAAGTTTATATAAATGGTAGAAAGAGAGAAAAAAAAAACGTTTGTTTACTCCTTAACGATCGCATTATTTTCAAGGAACCCCTGGTCTAAAAATGTCTTATTCTAATGTTGTTTCTCGCTTAAAATAAACTTACTTACTAAAGCTTCTCAAATTAGAATGTAAATAGTCTGATAATGCGTTTTAGTGTAGGAATAAGACTTTTTGCACTAGAGTGTTATTTCGTTCTCGCCGGTTTTTTCTGTCTGTGAATATTTTTTGGGACCTATTTGCGTCGACAAGTTTTCGATGCATTTTTCAATAGGGTTGCCAGATATCATGGGAAGGGAGAATAAAATGTTGAAAGTCGCTAAGGTTTACAATTTTTGATGGTTTATGGATAAGTTTGGCGCCAAAAAGTAAGTCCCCCAAAACTGAACCTAGCATGGCGATATCTTCCTTTTGGCGAGAAACTGGAAAATGCGACAGTTTATTACAAAGGAGAAGTAGAACATGCCGGACGAAGATTTTAAAACAGTTTTAGTTTTAGTAGGCGATTTTAATATAGATTTCAACTACAAAGAAGTGTTTTATGGAACAAGAAAGACAAACACGGCACCCTCATGGATTATGATGCACTCATGAATTAGAACATGATTGGCGAAGATTGTAAAACAGTTTCAGTAGGCGATTTTAATATAGATTTCGATACCAAAGAAGTGTTTTATGGAACAAAGGATGCAAAATTCGGTACACTCATTCGGTAATAATATACTTTCCAATGGAAAAAGGAAGAAAAATAGGACGGCGCGTGGACTTTGATATGCTTTAAATATAAAACTTTAGTGCGTATTTAAAATATGAAAGTGCATCAGATTTATATATTTATTTCTTTATTTAGATATGAGAAATGGGTTATATTCATAGGCGGGGATAACCGTGGGCGATATGGGCTACCGCCCACGGCCTCGCGCTTCCAAGAGCTTCGCATCACATAGTTTTCATGAAGGGATCTTGGCATAGTCTCGAACTTAAATATTTTTGCCTAAGGGGTAACTTAGAATCGGAAAACTATTTATTTGAAATCCGATTTTGCCATAGTTATAGGTTATAGTTTAAAAGAAAAATCATGTAAGTTGTCTTTCCTCTCGAAAATGTTTTCTGGTTACGGGGTTGTATCTCTGACATAGTTACCTACTGTATATTTGAGGGTGTAAACAAAGCCTGCTTCACGGTCGTTGTATAGAAAATAACATAAACTATTGACAAAAAAAAAAATCAAAGAGTCTTTATAAGCTGTATAATAATTTTTTTTAAAAACTGTGTCTTTTATGAAACATATAGAAAAAAATTCTTAATCATAGAATTGCTCAGCAGTTTTTCGAAGTGGCACACATTGCAAAATACTCGAGTTTTATTAGCACTTTCCATTTGTAATCGCCATCTGACATTCAAGGAAGTGGTGTATAAAAATTTATCACTTGCATTATTGTTTTACAGTGAAACATAGTAAATACTAGTGACATCAGAAACAGAAACAATTTCAAAGATGTCGCTGTAGACAAGTTGCTGAAGTATTAAAGTTTTATGGAGGAGTGAACGGGGGGAAATATTTCAATGCTGTAAAGAGTTTTCAGCAGTAGTGTACATAGGTTTCCATTTCGGAAGAGAGGGAGGCGATCAAGTATCTTAAACTTTTATTGTTGGAGTTAATATAATGTTTTAAAATAGCTGTTTTTTTATAATTGCTACACATTTTCGGGGGGGGATCCGAGCCACCCCACTCTAAATACGCCACAGGTTGCCAGTATAAGATACACATATGACTTAATATAGACATAAGACGTTATAAAACTTCATAAATTCTGCAGTTGTTTTTTTTTAATACATACATCGGTTTTTGTTTCAATACTAGTACAGTTCTTCCAAAGACCTAGCCTTGATAAAAGGACTCCCCCCCCCCCCCTTTTCATTCTGTAATTCTGAGTTTATTTAATCCTGAGTGTATGGCTGGTTAAAATTTTTTCAACTGATAAGACATTTTCAGCCATTAAAAATCTTTACTTTTTTCTTTTTGAACAGACTGAACTAGCCACTATACTTTTATTTATGTCGAAAATTCATTCTTACAATAGGCTTTATTTTTTAACAATACATAATTTAATAATACTATCGACAAATCCCCATCCTTCCCATAAAAAATTAAAATACTGGTATAGCCTTTTTAAAGTATGTTAAACTTATATTTTGTTTTTCATTCACTTCTTTACAATGATGATTTTAAGTTATATTGTCGACCACATTAAAGGTACAGTAAGTGAGAACGGATTGACAAACAATGTTATTTTATAATTTTACAAGTTAGTAATGTGACACATTTTAAAAAGAGTTGAAATATTGAGTTTTAAAAATGGCTACGTTCGGAAATTAAAGAGAGCAAAAATGAAATTAAATAACTTTACGTAAAAAAACTATTTTGAAATTGTGTTTAAAGCCGTCATTCTTGTTGCTTAATTAAGGTTTAGCAGATCACCGTACCAATGTCTTGTGCCTAAGCTAGAAGGGCACGCGAGGTGAGGAGTAAAATATATATTGATTTATATGAAATTTCCATTAAAAAAAAAGACTTCACTAATTATTTTTAAATTTTCATTTCTCAAGCTGAAGAATGTGGCTTTATATGCAGGGTGATTCTGAACTCTTGTAAAAATGTATGGAGAGACAGTAGACGGAGCGAAGATGGTACAGAATCACACAGTAATGTAGGTCGGAAACATCGTTTTCACGTGCTTGTTAACATCCATTTCGAAATAACAGTGAACTTTCCAATCATGGCGCGTCAAAACTTATGGATCTACAACAAAAAGCACTTAACTAAAATTGATTAGTAACAAGACTGATTATTCAAGCACGGATTATATACTGATTACAGGATTGATTATTAATTTGATTATTCATGTACTGGTAACAGGTAAATGAAAAAAAAAAACTTTTTCGACCCCACATCCCTATGGGTTGTCTTTAAATGGCAACAAATATATTTTTTAATTAATAAATAGTCATTTTTTAAATCAAATAACAAGTTATCAACACATCTTTTATTAATGCATTTTTGTTTAATACAACAAAACAGGGTTACTAACAGCTTTTCAAACAAAAACCGCTCCCCTCCTACCTAAAATTTCTACTTAACAGTAGGGGACCTCGCAAAACTCGCCATGCCCACTGCTAATTTTCGTTTTACCCCTCCACTGGTTGTATTTAACCTTTCTACTGCATCATTCCTCATCGCTCCATTCCGGAAATACCACGGACGGGAAAAATAAATTGAAATTTCACCTTTTCATTTTGAGGGGAGTTGTTGGGAAAGGGTTAGTAAAATACAGTTAAACAATGCCACTAATAAAACTGTGAATTTGTTTTCTGGCAACTTATTTTCACATCATTAATGGCTAATTTTTATTGTTATTGCTATTATTATCATTATTATAATTGGTATTTTGAAGAAATTGTAAATGAAAACCCTAATTAGGCTAATAGGTATCTAATTGGGAAAGTAGAGAATTGAAAAGATTTCATACACTCTATAATATTTATTTGAAATTTAGCCAATAAGTCCAATAATATGTAAAAATCTGGAGTGACTCCACTCAACTTTCCGATTACTTTGTATTTACTGGCCTTTAAATAAATTTCATTCAACTCAATAGGATGTAGTGTTCAGACACTAGTGCACTTAAAATGATTTGAGTGTATAGGCCGAAATGTATAAGAATACTTTTTTGTAGCCTGTAAAGAACTACAGGGTTTACACTCGCTAAAATTTGGGCAGTATGTAAGACAGTGACCTATATATGCGTACATAATTTGATTTCAATCGAATGCATCTTTCAAATGATTTGCGTCCTTAGGCCGTAATATGTAAGAATTACTTTTTGCAAGCCTGTGAACAAACTAACAGCTCTGCACATACTAAAATCTACTCAGGTCATGAGACCGTAACTTATAATATACATATCCAATTTGAGCTCAATCGAATTTGAGCGTTCTTTCAAGAATTCCCAGCCATAGGCTTATAATGTAAAAGAACTCTCATTTGTTGCCCTGTCAAAAAACTGTAAGTCCTATACACAGAAAAGTCTGTACATGTTGTGTGACGATGATCTATGATATACATACCCAATTTAAATTTCTTCTAATGCACCATTTTAGACACTAGCTCATTTTAAAGGATTTGCGTTCAAAGCTGATAATATATAAGAATTATCTTTTGCAATTCCGTGAACAAACTATCAACTCTACACCTACTAAAATCTATGCAGATCATATGACAGTGGCCTGTTATATACATGCCCAATAAGTGCTCAATCGAATGAACCGTTTAAACGATAGCGCACTTTCAAAAATTTACAACCATTCGCCATAATGTAAAAGAAATTTTTTTTGTAGCCCTGTAAAAAAAACTATAGTCCTATACACACCAAAATCAATACTGGTCTTGCGATGGTGGTCTATCTATATAAATAAAACAGAGTGTAAACTGTCCGTTTGTCTGTCTGTCTGTGTGTGTCTCGCGTAGCTCCGAAACGGGTGATCGTAGACCTACCAAATTTTGTACGGAAATTCTCCAAGACGGGTCTCGACACACCTCGAAGCGATTTTTTCGAAATTCGAATTAGAAAATGTTTTATTTTATGTTTTATCCGATTTTTAGCGATTTTTCTTGCGTAATACATAATAACGCCGGTAATTGCACTCGCAAGAAAACGATATTTACATCATCGTATAGAGGAGAAAATTTTCTTTTTAAACTGTTTGTTCGGACTGTGTAACATAATTTGCAGATTTTTGGAATTTTTCAAATAAAATTATATTTGACGCTGACTTTCGTAAAATATTTTTAAAACTGCTGCATCTTGAATTCTATCTGTCATAACTTTTTTATATTTCGGCAGAAGACGGAGCACACAATTCGCCCACTTTTAAAAGAAGAACGGAGGGAAAATATAAATTAGGAGAATTTTTACGAATTTTTAAGTAAAGAAGGATTTTCATTTCCGTAGCACCTGCTTATAAATTTCGGTTTGATATCTTGCGGTTTGGTTGTCATGGATACAGTAACAAAGATTAAAATTGCCAGTTGAAAAAAATAAATAAAAACGGGTCCCGCGCCATATTTCGAAGCGATTTTTTGCGAAATTCGAATTAAAACATCTGTTGTTTATTGCCTTAATGCGCCAAATACTACTGTTATTGTACAACTAAAAGTCAAAGCCCGTTGTGAAGCAATTACAACGAGCGCTCTTCTGAAAACGTGAAAAAAGTTTCTCATTCCAAAGATTTCGTTTTGTGTACATAGTTATTCTTATGTCCAAGCAGACGATTTCTTTGCTTGGCTCGATTTCCTTTTATAAATACTGGATTTATTTGTGAGAAGAAAAATAAAACTGCATAATCTAGAAAAACAATTTTAAAGCCTTTATAAATAGCGCAGTCTTATCTCTTATCTCTTTTCTTTTTGTAAAGGGTTGCAAGAGAGGGTGACGTATTTTTAAAATTTAAAAAATCTGATGTGTCCAACACATGACTTCCTTGCACGTCTATTAAATCAAAAATGTTTTCTACGCACTTCCTCAAAACTTATTTGTTTGAAAGAGATAAAATATCAATAATAGTAAGGTTTAGCGATTTCTAGCCAAATATTTCGATATCGCCAAGCTGAGTTCAATTTGAGATTTCCTTCTGACACTTTATTTAGCGATATTTCACCAAAAGCCGACAAACTTGAGATAGTTTGCGAGATTTTGGGGATAGCCAAAGTAGTCATTGACCACAGACTTTCAATGGATTGAATGCATCCATACACCTTAATGTATTTAAAGTCATTTGGCTCACCCTGTAAATAAATTCCCAGTCGATTGCTGTAAAAAAGATATTGAAAACAGTTAGATATTATAATATAGTTCTAAATACAAAAGTTCAAAATTCTACGGGTTAAAGTTTTAGAGTTATACAAAATACGAAATAATTTTTGGCGATATTTCGGCGAAACTCGTCAATGTCGACGACATTTGGCGAGATTTTGAGCATGGACCGACAATGACAGATTATCGCCAAATTTGGCGGTATTTCACCAAAACTCGCCAAGAACGATCACAAATGGCGATACTTTGGGCATGGACCAAATGACTGACTATCGCCAAATTTGGCAACATTTCGGCAAAACTCGCCAAAGTCGAGGACAGACGGCGAGATTTCGGGCATGTACCAAACAATGACTGTCTACAATTATATTATATTGAAGATGTCCTAGACATTAAAGTACTGAAATTCTTTTCGGTGGTCCTGTAAATAAACTCTCCAGTAGATTGGAACCAAAAATCGAGATGTACAACTAGATGTTACAACAATCTTATATATGAAATTTCATAATAGTTTTTGAGATTTGAGAGTTAAATATGCACACACGTACACCAAAAGTCGCCAAGCTTGGCGACTTTTGGTGTACGACTTTTGGTCCATTTCATGTAGTGTCTGAGGTATTTAACGCTAAAACGTGAACCTAAAAGACAGCATGTCTGCGGTAATAAGACATTTTGAAAGTGAGAAGTTTACTGCAAACGGTCCATTTTCACTTTTTTGATACCGAATGACGCTGACATAGTTTTTTTTTTTTTTTGTGTGTGTGTGTGTGTCATTATATTGCAATGATCTCAGGTTATTACATATATGACGCAAATATTAAGTCAGGAGTGAAATAATTTTGCTTTTTCTAGATTCCACATCACTGGAATTAATTCGAATTGTACATGTGAGGAAATTTTTCGTTTCCTACCGTGCGAAGAACGGGCACGCAGCTAGTAATATATATAGATATCAAATTTGAGCCCTATCAAATGCACCATTTAAACGCTAGCGCACTTTCAGGAATATCCGTCCGTAAGCCATAATGTAAAAGAAATCTTTTTCGTAGCCCTGTAAAAAAACTAGTCCTATACACACCAAAATGAGTACCGGTCTTGCGACAGTGGTTTATAACATATATACCAAATTTGACCTCAATCGGATGCATCGTTTAGGAGCTACCGTGTTCGTAAAAATAGCGTAAATGAATTCAGAAGACCTCAAAACGTGTCAATATACCAAAATCTCATAGTCGAATTTTTTCATGTTTACAATACGTTCCTTACATGGTGCATGTTCGGAAAGTAAAAAATCTCTGAGGTAGTCTAATATGAAACACTTTAAATATACGCAAATGTTGTAATGTCCTGTAACGTCTAACTTTAGCGTTATGTTATTGTAAGTAAAACTTCTGTGCAGAAATTCTCTTATTAAAAAAGCATAACTTAGTTGAATTTTCTGCATAATGTGCCACTTTTCCGTAGACTTCACTGTTGGTAAATATCGTCGGAGGGAAACCTCCATGAAAGTTACCGTTTTGAACATTCGATGTCCGTCCATCAAATTGAGCTGATCTTTGTGCGTTTAATTAACAATGCCAGACAAATTGTTATGAAAGTTCAAGCATGAAAAAATAACTTATTAGAGCTCACGAATTGCAGTAATTATTCAATCATGAGTCATTTATGGGGACCAACAACAAATGCTATATGAAAAAAAGAATTTTTTTGCCCCATCTTGTATTCTATAAATGTTGAAAAAGATCTGAAGCATTAACGATATACAGGGTGGCCATAATTAAACTGCAAGTGTTCAAAGGGTGCTGGAGAGGAAACTACCTAGAATATTCCAGTGAAATGTGGTATCTACACGTTTCAGAACATGCGCAAGTCAAATACGCAAAAAAAATAAAATAATAAAATATCGTCATTTTCATCCGATAGATGGCGCTGTACCGTATTTCAAAGCTCACCGGTGGCATATACAACTTCCAAAACCGATAGACAGAACACAGTGACATTCTAAGAGGCATATAAACACTATAAAACATCATTTACAGTTTATCAAAATTCCATACAGTTCGCTTCAGTAATTAAATTTTTACAGTAACATGTAATCAAAAATTAACATAAATTAAGATCTCAAATTAAACAATACATAAAGACGCTTTGGAAAACAATTAAACCATTATTTATTCTCATTGACACTCATTGGACCTCTTCTTAATCGTTTCATACGCCGGTATTCTTTCAGAGTACCTGAAAAATTGCTACCATTCTGATAGAATATCTTCACTAACAATGCACGTTCCTTCTTATTCAGAGTCATGAATGACCATTACTCAATGTGGTCTTGTTTTTACACTGTTCGATGAGCTTAAAATTTGCATATATGACGTCCATAAGCATGAAACACGATATAGCGCAATCTATCGGGTGAAAATGGCGATTTTTTTAATTGCATATTTGACTTGCGCATGTTCTGAAACGTGTAGATACCTAGTTTCACTGGAATATTCCTGGTAGTTTTATCTCCAGCACCCCTTGAACACTTGCAGTTTAATTATGGCCAGCCTGCATATCTTAACCTACAGTGGACAATGTCTGTATATTCACAAAAATATAAGCATTATTTTTTAAATATTGGAAATACTGGAAATTTTAATTCAAAGAAAATGTCTGACATCAAACATGTCCCATAATTTCGGACCACGTTAAGTCTACCTTTATGTTTATGTACAGCGAGAACTACGGAGAGTAAAAGACAAGATGTTTTGCGTCTCAGCGGATACATAATCTTGATCACTTCTTCGTCTCACTAGACCTATTCACAATTCCTAGAGCCTTTTAAGGCCAAGTGGGACGGTGTTTGTTAACCCTTAAATGCATAGCGATGTCGATTATCGTCGTATGTTTAAAACCTCATATTTCTTTAGATTTTTTTCATATTTTTTCTTCATTTTCTTCATGTTTTACTTCATATTTTTATTTTCAAAACAATTTTATCGTTCCGAAAGCAAATAGAATCTTTGATAGTTTATTTCTTTAACTGTGACAATTTTCACTACCGGTGCACTCCTTGAATGCAATTTACTTTCAGCTGGTGTTATGGATCACGATTATTTGTATAAAAAATAATAAAAACATGCAGGAAATTTTTTTCGGATAGAAAAAAAGTAAGAGTAACGAATAATATTTGTACTTTTGCATGTACTGAAAAATTTATGCAAGAAAAACGTAGCTTTTCTTGTGATGTAAAAATACATCAATATGAAAATTCGGTTCTACATAAGTTCACTTAGTTTATTTTTTCCATTTTTCCCATTAACTACACCCATATCCCGGTTGATTTCATATTATTGATTAAAAATAAAAATGCATGCGCTTAAGGATTAAATAAATAAAAGCCCACAGTAATATTGTAACGTAAAGAAAATAAAACTAATCAATCCAATTCAGTTAGCATATCATGAAAATGTTACTAAGTTCAGTGTCGAATTTGCGTATCTAATATTAATTCAGTTCCAAAATTGAAATTACAGATATTGAAAATATGTAATAAACAAAACAAAAAATATCAATGTTCTAAAAGAATGTGAAGTAAACTTTAAGATAATTTAGATTCGGAAAAAAATTATGATAAAAACAATTTAAGGTCAATTGTGAAGTACGATGATTGCAAAGAAATCGTAGAAAGATTTCGAAAAAAAATAATGTTTTAAATTTAAGGTTTTGCTTTTCAAGCTATAAAAATTTTGATGGTTTTCTCAATGATCCGCTTTCAAAAAATTTGAACACACTAAAACAAGAGATTGCAACTGTGATCCGTATAGCTTATTCCTTTATCTAATATATTTTGCAAGGTGTCTCGCCTGAAAGGCAGGTCAAATATTGATCCGTAGATGCCAAGATGCTTCTCTCTCCCATCCAAACAAATTGACTTAAATGGTGATGAAACTGAGCTTGATTCAATGTGCTATTCGACGCGCATAAAGATGATGGAGGCATAGGAGATATCTTTAATGGTTCGTTATGCCTTTATAGTGCAATTTGCGATAAGCCTTGTAGCCTTAAGGTGCAACTTGGAGATGGAGCGTGGATGTTTCTTTACCTGTGACTAGAGGTCTGCGCCGCACGGAAATTCGCGGCGGCGGCGTAACGACCTCAGAAACCCGGCGGCGGCGGCGCGCCGCGGCGTGAGAATATTTTTGAAAAAGAGCATAAAGAAAATAGGTGTATGCGTACAGACACACACATCCTTCCTTATAAATAAAAATGAAATTCTGTTTGTTTGTTTGTTTGTTTGTTGATTTGATTCGTATACAAATCCACAAAAATGGACCTATCAGCCTGAAATTTTGCACAGATATGTAAAATAATATAGAATAAATCATAGTCCACTTTAAAACTTTGAAAGTCCACCCGTTCCCGGAATTTAAGAGATTTTTTATGTCCTCCACGCAAAAAGCTTTCCGTAATTGTAACCCCTGTAGTCAAAAAAGTGTGAAATAAGGATCGTGGTTGCCATGTGTGGCGATTTTGCCGAATAAAATGTTTTAAATTCTCAAAGTAAAAATAAAAGAATAATAACGTTTTTTTTTTGTTAGTTTATATTCGTAAGGTTATTTTTTTTTAATTATAATATCGTGTGCATGGGAAATCGGAGCAGGAATGAAATGTTTTATACGCAAAACAATGAGGATCGAAGATTTCCGAGACTAATATGTAAATTTTTTTAGTTTGGCGAAAAATAAAATGGCTGATAGGCCGATTTTTAGAATGTGAGTTCTAGCGATTTGCACAGTTTTAGGCTTTTTGGCGCAATTTACTGAGAGCTTAAGGGAATAGCATTTTTGAAAACAAGTGTATAGGTTTTCTTAGAATACAGCATTAAATTTTAACTATCCGTTCAGAAATAATGCAGTTATTAGGGCATTTCAAGCGATGTAGCTTCAGAATTCTCGTCAATTGAGTACATTGATTTAACTTGGGGGAAATCCGCCAAATTTCAGAAAATTGAAATCTTCGCATTTAGTACATCGAGGTAACGATGAATAAAATATGTTATAGTTGATAATTTAAAAAATGAGGCTGTATTAAGGGATTCCACTTTTCAAAAAAATGCCTGGCGGTCGAACCATTTCCCATTTTGATAGCTGCTAAGTCGATGCTTCGAATGATTCCCTGAAAAAACTCTGACAAAACGGCGTATGCTGGCACTTTGGCGAGGCTTAGATTTGAAACTGGATTTTACTTGAGACTGGTATATATAATAAGACTGGTTATAGATAAAAATGAATGTTGGTATGTGTGTAGGAGGTTGAAAAACTCAGCACCGTTTCACCGATCACCATGAAATTTGGTTCACCTAAGTCTTTTATCATGGAGAGGGTTTTTATGCTATCCGTTTTCCTCTAACTTGCCACTAGGTGGCGCAGCAGAATGTCGAATTCTATTCCGTTTAGCCGTTTGCTATGCGAATATCGTCCAACCAATTTCGCTGAAATTTGGTACACGCGGATATTAGAACATGGAGAATATTTTTCACTATCCATTTGCTGTAACTTACCGCTAAATAGCGCTGCAATGCATCAACTTCTATTCCGTTCGACCGATCGGCATAAAATTTTTTATACTTACACATTTGAGCACGAAGAATATATTCTAACTGTGTTCCTTTTGATGTTACTCACCACTAGATGGCACTGCAATGCATTATTATGTTAACTCGCCACTAGATGACGCTGCAGCAGGCCAAATTTTTGACCATTCAAACGGTGGCTATGAAAATCAGTACACATAGCTATTTGAACAATGAGAATATTTTGGCGTTATTCATTTTGCTATAACTCGCCACATGACGGCGCTGTAGCAAATCATTACTTTTATTAACCACTAGATGCCCTGCAGTGTATCACTTCTTGACTGTGCGAATGATCGCTATGGAAATAGGTTTACATAGATATTTGAACACGGGGAAGAGTTTGGCACGATCCATTTTCCTATAACTTGACACTAGATGTCGCGTCAACACATGAACTTCAGGACTATTCAGCCGATCGTCATGAAAATTCGTATGCATCGATATCTGAATGCGAAGAATATTTTCGCCGTATCCGTTTTGCTAAAACTCGCCACTAGATTGCGCTACGCCGCATCGCCTTCTGCACCATAAAAACGATTGCCTTGAAATTCAGTATGCATGATTATTGAACACAATATAACGCGATATCCATTTTGCTATATCTCTTTATTACAATAAATAGTAATCACAACAAATATTAATGTCAAAAAGTCCATTCATTCCCGTGCGAAGAACGGGTACTTCAGCTAGTATATGTATAAATTGGAGCTAAAATGAGACCTTTTGAGACGAGAATGAAGACTAGAGTTTTTATGAAAACTAGTCTTGGGTATGATGTTGTGCGATTACGGCCAATTAGCTGTGCACATGGACTCTCGGCCAAGGGGTGGGGTGTAGAGATCGCTATTGTGTTCGGGCTCGGGCGGGCTCGATTATATTTGACTTTAATTTGTAAAAACGGTGAAATTTATAATATTTTATCAAAGTAATTGTCTTTTATTTATCTATTAGCTGAAATTTCGGGCTTTAATAATATCACATGGGCGGGCTCGAATTAAGTCCTCGGGCTCGGGCTTTAAAAAATGAGCTCGAACTCATCTCTAGAGGAGTGCCCTCCGTAGGGGTCTTTCTAAGGGTCCTAACCCGTATCTATGCTAAGCTTCGAAGAAAACCACGGAAAACTAATAACGGTTACGTCGACGGACGCGACCAGGTTCAGAACCAGGCCCCTTCCGTCTCCCAGTTCAGAGCACTATGAGCTCGGCCACTGGTGGGCTCCAGAGTATGAGCTTGCCGTTGTGGTACACTTTAAACAAATATTTCTGCTGCAAAACTGAAACAATAGATTTTATCAAAATCGGGTAGGTTTATGTTGTTTACATGCACATTCACAATACATTTAGTTATCCCTATACGAATGATACGTTATTTGCTTAAAAGCATTTTTTTTTCTCCATAACCTTCTCATGAATCATTCCAAACCTATAATGTTCTGTTGAGGTACTATGCAATGTTTAAACAGTTTAAAAAAAAATCAAATTACGCCATTTACTCAAAAAATTTAAATTCTAGCTTTACAAGTTACTAGCGTTAAGAAGTATCCAAACAAAAATAAGCAACTGAAAGTTTAGGTACAGTTTTTTTTTTTTTTTTTTTTTAAGTTTTGAAGCGATTATACGCGGTGGTGTAAAATCAGCGTTTTTCGACGGCGCGCCAGCCTAGACCTCGGCGGCGGCGGCGCGGTACAAATGCCCAGCGGCGGCGGCGCAGACCTCTGCCTGTGACTGATACATGTACTTTTCGGCCTGATACTCGCTTATAAAACCTTGTTGTGTAAATTTAAAGGCCTGTTTTTTGAATTGATTCTTTGAAATGGGGACAGCACGCAGGAAGTTTTGTTTAAATTTGTCAAACATTGTTGAAAGTGATAAATCTGAAATTTATAGATAGTAGAAAGAGTAAATCTGTTCAACTAGTATTTTAAATCATGCAATTTTTTAATACTTTAAAAACTAAACAAATAGCATCACACATGGCAAGAAGTTCAGAATTCTCATCATAAGCTGTATAATCAGTTTGAAAAAGGTATTCGAGTAGGATGTAACTTTCACATCTTAGTTCCTTAATTCTTTTAACCTTTTTTCAAGAAACATACAAATCAATAGAAATTTCAAGGACGATATTTTATTTTATTTTTTCAAAGACCAATTTATGAAACTAACGAAAGAAATTCTACTTACGCTAAAATATCTTTTGAATGAGTTTATGTGTTATAATTCAAGGTGTATAAAAGTGTAAGACCGTTTTCGAATTTTATATAGGATAGACGCAAATGCTTTCTGCACATTTTTAATAAGCTTTATGTCATTGTAAATATTAATAATATTAAATTTGCTATGCCAATATAAGTTTGTGATACTAAGCATCAGGGGCGTAGCCAGGGGGGGGATATCGGGATATATCCCCCCCCCCAAAATTTTGGATTAGTGATGAAATTCCGTCTGTTTATACACATATAAGTTCATATCCCCCCCCCCCGAAATTTTTTCCAGGCGCATATCCCCCCCCGAAATTTTTTCCTGGCTACGCGCCTGCTAAGCATTCCACGACAGTTAAAACCACCGATACAAACAGGATAATTGAAGTCATAAATATTTTCAACTATCTTTCCGATTGCAAATAAAGTTAAACTCACGCAGTCTCTACTGGACTAGACAGACACTTCTGTAAGTCGAGAGCTCCGATTTGATAAGTTATTCGTCAACCACTTGTCGTACGCTGCTTTACAATGGAGCTTCGTATTTTTAACTGACTTCAAAAAGGAGGAGGTTATTTCGTTGGAATCTCTTTTTTTTTTTTTTTTTTTTTTTTTTTTTGTTATGTATGCTCATTGTTCAGCCGTAATTTTTTACCACGTGCGCCGATTTCAATAGTTCTTTTTTCATTCGAAAGGAAGTATTGTATGTGTGGTCTCTGACTAATTTGGTCACATTTTGGAAATATTTTCATTTAAAAAATTGGGAAAAAAAACTTGTTTTCAAGCCATTGCGTAGGGTTACCAGTATAAGAGGTGTAGTTGTCAGTCAAAAGTCGCCAAGGTAGGCCACTTTTGGCGATTTATCGACAAGTTTGGCGGCAAAAATAAGTTCTCAAAATCGAATCCAGTTTGGCATTATCTTATATATTTTGCGAGAAATTTCCAAACCCTACTGTTTTTCGTTATAGGAAAGTAATTTTAAGTCAGGTGTTTTTTTTCCCCCATCATACTTGTTCAACCATATAACTATGCTCATCTCCTGTCCATTCGCTTTACCTTACACCAATTCTAGTAACTTCACATAATCTTTCCACATTTTATGAATACATGTAATTTAAATCTGCATTTTCCTGAATTAGTCTCCGCGGAACCGTTGATGTTCCTCCTGCAACTCGAACTGCTCCGTGAAAATTCGGAACTATTGTTCATCTGATAATGATATCAATAGGGATTTATTCAATCTGTATTTTAATGCCCCTTCGTGATTTTTTCTTCTTTTTTTATACTCCTCGTTGAATTTTTCATTTCTCCGTGGCTCAAAGAGGTTTGAAAATCCATTGTGTATTCGGAAATCGGAAAGCAAATTTCCATTTAATGGTTTGTTTAGCGTTTAATTTTTAAGGGAAGGGATGGAATGCAGACAATGCAGGGCGATTCAGAACTCTCGTAAAAAAACACATGTAAGGGGTGGTAGAGGATTACGTGACGGTTCATATAGCGATGTGGGGGGGGCGGAAACGTCGTCTTCATGTACCTGTTAATTATCCTTTTCGAA
This sequence comes from Cheiracanthium punctorium, assembly GCA_038373885.1. Lineage (NCBI taxonomy): Eukaryota > Metazoa > Arthropoda > Arachnida > Araneae > Cheiracanthiidae > Cheiracanthium > Cheiracanthium punctorium. The sequence goes on along the minus strand of JAWZYV010016502.1, from coordinate 28,051 downwards.
TAATAGCGAACTTTTCAACCATAGTTCGCCAAAAATTCATGAATCTTTAACAGAAATCACTCAACTAAAATTGATTATCAACAGGATGAATTATTAAAGTACGGATTATATATTGATTAAAGAATTCATTATTAAATTGATCAGTGATAATTATCAATTCTCATTATTCCCTTTATAAACGCTTATGTATACGTATATATGCATATTAAGAATTACGTATCAACCTGTATATTTTGTTCATCGAACTCCTAAATACTCAGAAGTTTTTATACCTGTAGTTCCGAATATAGGTAACAATAACAATGATAAAAAAAGAATCAGGCTAGAGGACCTGAAATTGCATGAGTTAACGTTAAATATCATTTCTACTAAACACAAATCAAGCTTTAAAAAAAACCTGACGAGAAAGTAGTTCCACGAACAAATAACTAAATGTATGCACGCAAGGGCTGTCACAAGAAAAGACAGAGCATGTGTCATGGACACAGATTCATCTTAAAATGAATGTTAGAGAGTCAGAACTTTTAAGTCTGGCATTTGAGAATTCGCCAGACATTACCAGCTCTGTGAGGAAAACTGTAGTTCATTTAAATACGATAAAGACCAAAAGAAGACCACATAAAGGCATGAATGCATTAGGAAAATTATTTAACGAGTTTCTATCAGTTATACGACGAAATGGAAAGTTTTCACCTTTAAAAAGGATCAAGTCAGAAAAAGTTGTGACTGAATATCAATCAAATGAATTTTTTGATAACACATTAAAATTTCGGAAAACTTTAGTTAGTTGTATTTTGAAGGAAAGATTACTTGAAAAGGGAAAATAAAATCACTATAACTTAAATGCTAAAAATTATTTTTAAATCAACATATTTTTTCAGCCAAAATATTTCTAGACATAAGTGACATGCTGAACTTTTACACATTATCCAGCAATTGATGCAGACGTCATTCGGGTCCATTTTACGGTTCCTTCACAAAGTTGCAATCGATTAAAATGGCACCTTCACAAAATTATAATCGATTTAAACAGCCATTTTACAAAATCATAAATGATTAAAACAACTTTTCATCAGTATGCTCCTTGCATTTCAATTTATTTTGTAAATTATTTTTAAAAAGTGATTTTTGCAAAAATGGTACGAAATTTCACAAAAATAGGTATTAAAATTCACAAAAATCGATAGGGTAGTTGGAAGGAATCAGGGGCGTAGCCAGAAATTTTTCATATGGGGTTACGACTACTACAACTCATATATATGTATACGTGGGTGTGACAATGTAGTGAAGAATATACATTTTTTATGGCAAAAAATTCCTCATGGGGGGGTTATGACACCCCTAACCCCCCCCCTTGGCTATGCCCCTAGAAGGAATGGTTTGAAGGTTATGCATTTAAGTCCTTAAACCAAGCTGTTAAAATTATGTTAATTAAACTATTGATGTATATTACATACAATTGACATATATAGATTGAAAATATAGCATTGCTTTTTAATGTTATCAAAATACTTTTGTATTGTGTCATTTTTAGTTAGACAAGCATTGATACCTCCATTTTCCCCACCATGGGGAGAAATGGGGGGTAGTACAAAGGTACCTGTATGCTTTTAATAAAAATTATGTTAATGCTATGAATGAAAGAAAGGGCCCTCGATTTAATGCATTCATAGTATACTGAAAGAAAGAATGCACAGAAAAGGATTATTTCACAAAATATTTAGCTAAAGAAATAATGTCCACGATTATCAAATTCATGTTCACTCAGTATGTCGCAAATGTTACTTGGTTCCATACAGGGATGTAGGCAGGAGATGGCTGATGGGGCTACAGCCATTCCGAAATGAGTAAACATAAGATATGAAAAAAAATTATATATTCTTGGATAAGTTTCAAAGTTCCCCGAGAAAAATTTGAGATTCAGCTGCCGACCTAAGGCAAATTTAATATTTTCTCTAATGTATGCTTTTCCAACTGCAAAGATTTCAAATTCGATTTATGAATTTCTTTTTTTTTTTTTCCTTAATTCATTTTTATTTACGAACATTTGTAGGCAAAATAAAGGGGTTCCATTTACTTCCCCCTCCCCTCAAAAAAAAAAAAAAAAAAAATATATTGAATCGATTTTTATAAGCTATATTGCATTCTAGATTTTTGAGTTCTCAGTTACTCCCGAAAAAGATTCTTGGATATGCTACTGACAAAATTAATTTATACTATAAGCAGCAAATTAAAATGTCAGTTTCATTGATTATATCTATGCTTTCAAGATTATTTACTAAAGGAAAATTAGGAGGGTCAGTATCACATAGAACTTTGCTAAGTCTAACCATACCCCCATTTTACCTCACCTCAGAAAAAAAAATTAAAAATAGAAACTATAATTTTACTATATTTTTTATATAATCCAGTTGTTTTTTAGTCTCTCTCTAGTAATTATGCATCAAAATAAAAGGGCTTTATCTAATTACAAGGAATCTAGAAGAAAAGTTTTTATACTGCTTGTTAACAGGTAATAAGTTTAGAACAAAAACAAAAAGTTTTGTACACATTAATGTTATTAAAATATCCTAAATATTCATTATAAATACTTGTTATGTTGTTAAAATATAGCTCCATAGAAAGAAATAATGAAGCATTTAAATTTTTTTCAATATACCCCTATTTTCCTCACACCTGCCCTTATTGAATTTCTCAAAAATAAGCAGTTTTCACAAAGATGAGACCCTGTAAAAAAAAATTCTGAATCGATCCCTGTTCTCACAGGCCCCTGAAGTGGCTGAGTGGATAAGACACTGAATTTGGTAGATGGCTAAAGTGGGAAGTCAGGTTCAGGCCTACCGCACGACTGTCTATCTAACGGTCTGGAGATTTGGGCGGTTTTCTCCAGATGTAACCAATATACATAAGGATATTTACTGAGCTGCTTTGCAAAGTGCATTGATTCTTTAGAATACGTAACAAATATATTTAAAGTTTTAATATAGCATTAACTATTTTAATCTTTAAACTATAACGTTTCAGCTTCAAATCTCTGACCTTATCCTATTTTAAGATGCGAGTTTTCTCTTGTAATGATTTCTTCAAATTATTTTACCACCAGTGAGTTTTGAAATCACCTCAAATTACTCTTAAAAGTACAGAAAAAACACTCAAAATACCGGTGTTAAAAGATAAAACAAATAAAAGCTTTGTGTATAAAACACATATAAAATGATGCTAATTAATCGATACGATCGTTTCGAGTGAATTTTTTTCAGTCTTCATCAGTTGTACCACTTTGTCTCCACTAAACAGTGGAAACTCTATTTTGCTCTTAAAAATAATTAGTTTGATGGTAATAAATTAATTTGCTTGTTATTATCATTATTGTTAGCATTTGAGCGATACTAATTTCCGACAAGGATTTTTGTCTACGTGGCGAATCATTTTTCAAGCGAGGTAATAAAATGCCAAAAGTAGCCAAGGTTGGACATATTTGGTGATTTATCTCCGAGTTTAGTGCCAAAAATAAGTTCCCAAAACTGGACCTAGTTTGTCGATATCCTCTATATTTGGCCAGAAATTGCCAAACACTTAGGTTTATTTAATGGGAATTTTAATTAGTCTCTTTATTATTGTAAATAAAGGTAAAATATAGTTATAGAATGTGCCTGACGAAGAATGTTTTAGTAGACGATTTTAATATAGATTTCCATTCTGAAAAAGTATTTAATAGACCAAGAAATTCTAATAAGGCACCCTTATGGATTATAATGCAAATTCCAAGCATTATTTATATAGTTGGGATATGCCTTTTGATGTTGAAGATTGAAAAACAGTTTTAGCAGGCGATTTTAATGTTGACTTTTATTCTTAAGAATAAAAGTCAGCATTAAATTCAGAAGAACAAGAAAGACAAATACGGCGCATTAATGGATTATAATGCGCATTACATCATAATGGAACAAGGAAGATACATAATGACGACAAATTGATTATGATATGCTGTAATATATATGTTACAGTGAAAACCCGAAATCAGTCAAAACCCGAATTAACTAGGGAAAACGCGTTCTAACTCAGAGCGTTCGGCAAAACCCGAATTAACTAGGCAAAACGCGTTCTGACTGACAGCGATAGGCAAAACCCGAATTAACTAGGGAAAACGCGTTTTATTCGAGTAGCGGTAGCACGTTTTCGAGGGGCCCCTACAGCGGAGGCATATTTTCCAGGGGGCCCCCTACAGTTATAGCCGGACCCACTGATTTTTTTCGAGTCTCGCAAAAGGCCAGCGTTAGCATGTTTTCCAGGGGGCCCCTTACAGCGATGGCCGGACCCACTGATATCTCTTTGGGTCTCGCAGGGGGCCAGAGTTAGCATATTTTCCAGGGGGCACCTACAGCGGTGGCCGGCCCCACTGATGTTTTTTGGGGTCTCGCAGAGGGCCAGCGTTAGCATATTTTCGAGGGGGCCCCCTGAAGTGATCCCTGGACCCACTGATGTTTTTTTGGGTCTCGCAGAGGGTCAGCGTTAGCATATTTTCGAGGGGGTGGGCCCCTATAGCGGTGGCCGGACACAGTGGTGGTTTTTGGGTCTCGCAAAGGGCCAGCAATAGCATATTTTCGAAGGGGGAGCAAAATCCAATTTTTGTGGATAAAGCATTAACATTCCTGAATTCACATGGGAAAACATGGAGTCCGGCCACCACTGTATTGGGCCCCCCTCGAAAATATGCTAACGCTGGCTCTTTGCGAGACCCCTAGTCAGATAATGTAGACGCACGCGCGCACGCCGGGCGCTGATACATTCAAAGGTCTTGCAGATAGTTTTCCGGTAATTCCAAGTTTTTATTTTATTTTATGCATAGTAACCTAAAAGAAATATCTTTTTTTAAGTCACTATAGCCCAAGCGCATTGCACAGATGTGTGCGCATATGCATATACACGTGTTCATATGTCTTTAGCTATCACGAACTATTATGAGTTTGCAGATAGTTTTGGATTATGTGCGCAGATAGTTTTATCTTTTATCTGACTATGGCGAGACTTGAAAAAAATCAGTGGGTCTGGCCATCGTTTTAGGGGCCCTCTGGAAAATATGCCTCCGCTGTAGGGGCCCCTCGAAAACGTGCTACCGGTACTCGTATAAAACGGGTTTTCCCTAGTTAATTCGGGTTTTGCCTAGCGCTGTCAGTCAGAACGCGTTTTGCCTAGTTAATTCGGGTTTTCCCTAACGCACTCAGTTAGAACGCGTTTTCCCTATAGTTAATTCGGGTTTTGACTGATTTCGGGTTTTAACTGTAACATATATAACTCTTTAGTGAGTATTTAAAATGTGAAAGTGTTCCACATTTTCTTATTTCAAAGAAATGTAAAAGTGTTTCATGTGAAAGTGTTTTATTTTTTCAAAGCGGTGTTACCCTGCAAGCTCTGATGAAAAAATGTTTCACGAATCATTAAAACGGGCATTGAATTGTCAGATTTGATATCTATCATACCGATAAATTAATTAATTATGAAACCCCGAAGCAATGAATCTGCAACATTGATTGCATCAGAATATAGTATAGGGATATTTCTATCACTTCTGCTAATGGTATTCAAAATCTTTTATCCTGAAGCACAATGTGCACATTCTCTATTAAAGTATCGGTCTAAGCGGACTAAAACATCTTAAACTCTGACATAACTTTAACGTGATTCATTAACATTATTACTCTATTAAGTGTATAGTTTAGAAATGTTCGTAAACTTTTATATGGTATTATATAATACTCACTGAATAAATATCCATAAAAGTTACTATCAATTAAGTTAAATAACATTTTTATTTCGGTGTCTGTTTCCCTTTGTATTCACGATACAAAGTACATCCCACATTAAAGTCCATTATCATCCTACTTTAAGTAGCATGATAAATATTTTTAGCGGTATACATTAGAATATAAAGAAGTAACAGATTATAAATAAAAAAAATCTGATGTGTACAACACATGACTTCCTTGCCCGTCTATTAATTCAAAAATATTTTCGACGCTCTTCCTCTAAACTTATTTGTTTGAAAGAGATAAAATATCAGTAATAGTAAGGTTTAGCGATTTCTAGCCAAATATTTCGATATCGGCAAGCTGAGTTCAGTTTGAAAGCTTTCCTTCTGACACTTTATTTGGCGATGTTTCACCAAAAGCCGACAAGCTTGAGATAGTTTGCGAAAATTTGGGGATAGCCAAAGTAGTCATTGACCACAGACTTTCAATGAATTGAATACATCCATATACCTCAATGTATTTAAAGTCATTTGGCTCACCCTGTAAATAAATTCCCAGTCGATTGCTGTCAAAAAAGATATTGAAAACAGTTAGAGATTACAATACTTCTAAATACAAAAGCTCAAAATTCTACAGGTTAAAGTTTTAGAGTTATACAAAATACGAAATAGTTTTTGGCGCCAAAATTGGCGAGATTTTAAGCATGGACCAAACAATGACAGATTATCGCCAAATTTGGCGATATTTCGCCAAAACTCGCCAAGAACGATGACAAATGACGATACTTTGGGCATGGACCAAATGACTGACTATCGCCAAATTTGGCGATATTTCGGCAAAACTCGCCACGGTCGAAGACAGACGGCGAGATTTTGGGCATGTACCAAACAATGACTGTCTACAGTTGTATTATATTGAAGATGTTCATAGACATTAAAATACTGAAATTCTTTCGGTGGTCCTGTAAATAAACTCTCCAGTAGATTGGAACCAAAAATCGAGATGCACAACTAGATGTTACAACAATCTTATATATGAAATTTCAACATTCTACGACTCATAGTTTTTGATATTTGAGAGTTAAATACATACACACGTACACCAAAAGTTGCCAAGCTTGGCGAGTTTTGGCGTGGTTCTTGAGGGAGGCACGTGACCGTGGTCGGACCATTACCTAACTTATGTGGTAGGATGGTATTGTGCTTGAAATGGATGAATGCCCCTAAAATTGCCATTGACCGTAATGTATTGGAAATCTTTTCAGTGTTCCTGTAGCAGAACTATAAATGATAAAGACCCTTTTTTTAATGGAGAAATTCATTTTCTAACTCTTTACAGCATATATCACTTCTGAGTCGTTTGAAATAGCCCAATACCTCTAAAAAACGCTTTGATGAATTTCGGCCCATAGAGCGTAATGTATTTCAAATCTTTTGAGCGGTTCTGTTGATAAACTATCCAGTCGAATGGAACCGGAAGGGGAGGTGCACAACTAGATGCTACAACAATCCTAAATATAAAGTTTCAACATTCTACGTGTAATAGTTTTTGAGATATGCGAGTTTAATGAATTTCGGCCCATTGAGCGTAATGTATTTCGAATATTTTGGGCGGTCCTGTAGATAAACTATCCAGTCGAATGGAACCAAAAGGGGAGGTGCACAACTAGATGTTACAACTATCCAAAATATGAAGTTTCGACATTCTACGCCTTACAGTTTTTGAGTTAGGCGAGTTTAATGAATGTCGGCCCATAGAGCGTAATGTATTTCGAATATTTTGGGCTGTCCTGTACATAAACTATCCATTCGATTGCGACCAGAAGGGGAGGTGCACAACTAGATCATAGAATAATCCTAAATATCAAATCTCAACATTCTACGACCAATAGTTTTTGAGATATGCGAGTTACATACATACGTACGTACATACAGACGGCATGGAAAAACTGACCGCAATAGACTCGCCGCTGGTCAAAATGAATTGCAGACGCGTTAATATGATCGTGCATGCTAGCCTACGATAGGATGCATCGAAAAAATTCTTAAATTAAATTTAGAGGTAGTCAAAATCGGTTTTTTGTCGAAATTTGGCCCCCAAAATTTTTCGGGATCACATTACTTCCTTATACTACGTAAAATCTGATGTGTCCAACACATGACTTCCTTGCACGTCTATTACATCAAAAATATTTTCGACGCCCTTCCTCTAAACTTATTTGTTTGAAAGAGATAAAATATCAATAATAGTAAGGTTTAGCGATTTCTAGCCAAATATTTCGATAACGCCAAGCTGAGTTCAATTTGAAAGATTTCCTTCTGACATTTTATTTGGCGATATTTCACCTAAAGCCGACAAACTTGAGATAGTTTGCGAGATTTTGGGGATAGCCAAAGTAGTCATTGACCACAGGCTTTTAATGAATTGAATGCATCCATACACCTCAATGTATTTAAAGTCACTTGGCTCACCCTGTAAATAAATTCCCAGTCAATTGCTGTCAAAAAAGATATTGAAAACAGTTAGATATTACAATAATAGTTTTAAATAAATAAGTTCAAAATTCTACGGGTTAAAGTTTTAGAGTTATACAAAATAAGAAATAATTTTTGGCGAGAAATTTGGCGATATTTCGGCGAAACTCGTCAATGTCGACGCCTTTTTGCGAGATTTTAAGCATGGAACAAACAATGACAGATTATCGCCAAATTTGGCGATATTTCGCCAAAACTCGCCAAGAACGATGAGAAATGGCGATACATTAGGCATGGACCAAACGACTGACTATCGCCAAATTTGGCGATATTTCGGCAAAACTCGCCACGGTCGAGGACAGACGGCGAGATTTTGGGCATGTACCAAACAATGACTGTCTACAGTTGTATTATATTGAAGATGTCCATAGACATTAAAGTACTGAAATTCTTTTCGGTGGTCCTGTAAATAAACTCAGTAGATTGGAACCTCAATGCACAATTAGATGTTACAACAATCTTATATATGAAATTTCATAAAAGTTTTTGAGATTTGAGAGTTGAATATGCACACACGTAAACCAAAAGTCGCCAAGCTTGGCGACATTTAGCATAGTTCTTGAGGTTGGCACGTGACCGTAGTCGGACCATTACCTAACATATCTGGTAGGACGGTATTGTGCTTGAAATGGATGAATGCCCCTAAAATTGCCATTGACCGTAATGTATTGGAAATCTTTTGAGTGTTCCTGTAGCAGAACTATAAATGATAAAGACCCTTTTTTTAATGGAGAAATTCATTTTCTAACTCTTTACAGCATATATCACTTCTGAGTCGTTTGAAATAGCCCAATACCTCTAAAAAACGCTTTGTTGAATTTCGGCCCATAGAGCGTAATGTATTTCAAATCTTTTGGGCGGTTCTGTTGATAAACTATCCTGGCGAATAGAATCGAAAGGGGAGGTGCACAACTAGATGTTACAACTATCCAAAATATGAAGTTTCGACATTCTACGCCTAATAGTTTTTGAGATATGCGAGTTTAATGAATTTCGGCCCATTGAGCGTAATGTATTTCGAATGTTTTGGGCGGTCCTGTAGATAAACTATCCAGTCTAATGGAACCAAAAGGGCAGGTGCACAACTAGATGTTACAACTATCCAAAATATGAAGTTTCGACATTCTATGCCTAATAGTTTTTGACTTAGGCGAGTTTAATGAATTTCGGCCCATAGAGCGTAATCTATTTCGAATCTTTTGGGTGGTCCTGTACATAAACTATCCATTCGATTGCGACCAAAAGTGGAGGTGCACAACTAGATCATAGAACAATCCTAAATATCAAATCTCAACATTCTACGACCAATAGTTTTTGAGATATGCGAGTTACATACATACGTACGTACGTACGTACAGACGGCATGGAAAAACTGGCCACAATAGACTCGCCGCTGGTCAAAATGAGTTGCAGACGCGTTAATATGATCGTGCATGCTAGCCTAAGATGAGTTGCATAAAAAAAATTCTTAAAATTAAATTTAGAGGTAGTCAAAATCGTTTTTTTTGTCGAAATTTGGCCCCCAAAATTTTTCGGGATCACATTACTTCCTTATACTACACGTACAAGGAAGAAAAAACAGTGTTTGCGTGTAATCTTTACGCGCGATTGATGTAAAACTTCTGTGACGTTTTCGACATATATCACTGAAATGATTAAACTTTAACTTAAAAGAAATATCATATTATAATTTAATTATATTTTTTATTCATGTACTTTACAAAGATTATATAAATGTTATATTCATATTATTCATTGGAAATAAGTACTTGAATGTCATCATAATTTTTTATGTATGAAATTATAGGTTTGTGGTAAGGGTAATGTGAAACATAAATTTTACTCTCTAAATTTGCTAATTTTATTGAAAATACAGCATCTATCGTTGTACTGAAACGCGTTGCTGATTGAAATCGACAAGTATTCATAGTTAGATCAAATTTTTCTTTTAAAAAATCAACTGACGGCTGAGATTCTTGATAGCGAAAATTAACACTAAAATCTCCAGTAAGAATCATCGGTAATTCATGATAATTATTTAGAATCCAGGAAGTGTCCATGTTGTGGTATTATTCTTTAACTGTTTTCTTATACCATTGTTCCGTCTGGAGTTTGGGTTTGAATGGGGGGAATGTCCATAGTGTACTATTATACTTTAACTGTGTTCTTTAACTGGTGTTTTCCTCTGTTTGTTGGGTTCGAATGCAGGTAGTGTAAACTTTTAATTTTTTTGTGTGTGTTTTTCTATCACAGTGTTCTTAAGCGTTGATTTCGTCTGCTGCTAGGTTTCGAATTATTATTCTGCATCCGTGTTTTTAAACTGCATGTTCTGTCTATTGTTTGGGATTGATTGCAGCCAGGATCCGTTTCTTTGTGGTGTTTCATCCCCGTGTTAAAGCGTTGCTCCGTCTTGAGGTTGGGTTAGAATCCACGGAGTGTCCATTTGTTATTCTTTTATTTTGTTCTTAAACCCTTTGCAGCCCGTGTTTGTTTCTTTGTGGTGTTACATACCCGTGTTCTCAAACCGTTGTTCTGTCTGGATATCGGGTTAGCATCCAGGAAGTTTCCGTGTTGAACTATTATTCTTTCACTGTTTTCTTAAAACGTCTTCCCGTAGGATTTGAATCGAGAGAATGTCTATGTTGTAGTATTTTTCTTTAAGTGTGTTCCTAAACTGGTGTTTTCTTCTGTCGGTTGGTATCGAATATACGTAGGGTCTATTATTGCGTTTTTCTATGGCAGTGTTCTTAAACCTTTGTTTTCCTCTGCTGGTTTTGCTCGAAGTATTATTTTGTTTAAAAAATTACATTTGGCTCATTATTATAAATAACTCAAAAACACATGAGCAATATTAAAATATTACATACTATTTAAGTACAGACAAACAATATTTATGTATCATGACAACCAATCAAGTTTTAACTCATAATTCCATTAAATATTGTAATAATGCCATTGAAAACATGTGAGTAAAGCAACGGAGCTTGGACCACAGAATGCACCATTGTGCCACTTTCTGTATTCGGTACGTAGGCCTTGTTTATCGGAGGTGACGGGTTGGGTCGCCGCCTGTAACAACAGTGAGAGACAGTCAGCAGGATCGCCGCCTGTTCAGCGGAAGGCTTCCCACAGTGGCTCTGAGAAGAGCCGGTCCACTTATCCACTGAACAGAGTCATCAGACAAGATCTTGCTTCAAAACAGGTAGGGAGTAATGTCGACGCGCAGGGAGCACAGTCGACGTTCACAGGAACGAACGCCCGAAAGCTGTTCCGCAAATGAAGAAGAAAAGGGGAAAAAGATACGTCACTTCCTTTACTGAGCGTTACTTCCGTCAGAAAAAAAATCTGAGTTACTCCCTTGTTTCGCCTAAAGAAGTTTTACTTCAAAAACTAAGAGATAGAAATGGATGCTAATACAAAATATCGCAGTCATTTTGTTTGTTCTTTCATACCTAATGGATTAACAGTATAGTTTAACAATGCTTTTAGGCTAGAGTCCATTCTGTAATGCATCACAGTGAAGGCGTAAGAGTACATGCGCAACTATTAGTTTTTCCTAGTAGATTACGCGAGACCATTCATCGAGAAGCCATTCTGACCGATTACTTTTGTGAATGCGATGTCTAAAACTAACACAAGATTTGACACGTGTCAGCTATTACATTTGGTCATACTCGATACCTGGAATAAGGTTTATTTCCTCAACTATACCTTTCTTTTTAAACATCAGTGCCGCTCTCACTTAAAATAAAAAGAATGAATTCAATTCTAAGGAGTGAAAAAGCTGCCCAAGTACCCTACCTCGTAAAAAAGTAATCATTCGATCTTGTTTCATGTAACACATTTGCCAAAGTAACTTGTTGCAAACGGTTAATTTTGATTCTCTCGGTAATTGCATATGTTTTCACCTCCAAATGATGAATTCTTTATTGTAATTTCACTCTTTTAGTTTTAAAATATTCATCAGAATCGGTAACTTCTGAATGTCTCCCTTTTCCGAAATTCTCACATCAAAACTGAAATGCTTTACTACATAGTTCTCCTCTACGTGTCACATGACATTTCTTTAATTTGCTTTTTTTTTTTGTGTGTGTGTGTGTTTTGGATGTTTCTTGTGTTCACAAATACAATACAGCGACATAGCTTGCGTACGTTTGTGACGATTTTTTTTTTCTGTCAGAGAATTCTTTTATGATTTATGAAAACATCCTACTATATAGTTATTCTGATCCCTGAATCACTGAATCTCTAACGATTCCGGGCAACCATTCCAAGATAAAAGTTTTACCTCCATTACTCTAAAAAGATTAAAAAGCACAAAAAGCGTAATAACATCTACACCGTTTTTACGATCCTCTAGAAATTTTTCGTAATTATGTAGAAAAATGCAGAAAACAATCTGCGCTACTTTAAAAATCTGAAAATCCACCCGATCCCTCATTTTTAAGCGATTTTTTGCTCTTTTCAGCTCCATTTTATTACCGAGAGTCGAAAAAGTGAATCATTTGCGTGACAATATTACCTGTTTCAAGTGAAAATGGCGTCATACAATTGGAATTCCAATTCGTTTAAAATAGTTTTTCCAGAGTTAAAATAGTTTTTTTCCCACAAGTAAATCGTCTGCATGGATATGTGAATAGCTTTATACACAAAACGAAATCCTTCGCATGCGAAAAATTTCCGCGCGTTTCCATAAAAGCATGAAATTTAATTTGGGTAGGTAATAAAAATTGAATATGTAGTTATTTATTTTATGAATGAAGATTATACATAGTGAGTGTCGACATATTTTCGTCAAATGGTTTTTCTAGGGCCCGTTGCAATTGCCTCCACAGCGGGCTTTGACTTCTAGTTTTAGTATATCACTGCTTAAAACTGTGTACAAGTACATAGTGACGTAATATATTCAACACTTTCCGTACATTTTTTTTTCAAATACGCAAAAAAAACAATCTAAAAGCTCATTTTTTATGTTTCAGAAAAAAAAAAACATTTTTTTTTCAAAAGTCCTCTTAAAAGAATGCATTTACTCACATAATTAAGTCATCAAACTCTGCATTAACGTCATAGCAACAAAACAAAATAGCAAGCAAACGAAAAAAAAAAGTAGGGTAAGTTGCTTAAACATTCATCAGCGCGAGAAATAGTTAAGCGTCGCCACCGAGAATTCTTTGTCGTAGTTTCATTTCACTTCATGTGGAAAGAAATTTGAGTTATTTCAGGCGATAGATTTTTTCCCCTAAAAAGAAACATTAAACTTTAAAGTAATTTGTTATTTTTTTCGAGTGTCAACGAAAATAAAATTCTTAAAGTTGATTAAACACGTGAAAGACGTTTATGAATAACTTTCCCGCATGTTTAAGAGAATGAGCAAAGTTTTAAAAAAGTAATTAGTTGTTGAAAAGAAATAAAGTATGGAATAATTAATTAATATTTACTGACTCGTAGTGAAAGCAATTAAAACAAAAAAGGCACAATTATGTAATATTATTTCGACTCTGTATATTAGAACTTAGTTTTTCATTGCCGTTTCATACATAGTATATATTTTTTCTCTGACATCTAAATCGTCAAGAGAAATATTCTATTTTGATAATGCATAGTAATTATCTACACTTACTAATTAAAAGAAGGATTAAACTTTATGTGTTCAAATTTTAAAATATAAGTTTCTGGTTTTTCCCCCTGTGTTTGTGTGTGTGTGTGTGTGGGGGGGGGGGGGGGGTTAGATCAGTCCTTTTAACCGGTGTTACGTGGTACTTCGGAACGTACGTGTTCATCTAAGCAAAATTGCGAAAAGCGTTACACTAAAACTTAATTAAAAATATTTTTTGTCCTTTTTTTACGTGTTTTTACACTAGCGATGTTCATTCGTTGTGTTAAAGCTATTCAAATTAAAGCTTACAGCACTGCATTTTCAATTTGATTTTATAATTTTTTTCTAAGCGACTTGTTGAATACCAAAGAATGAGGTTGATTTTCAAAGCTTAAATGCAAAAATTGTTATAAATACCGTGTAAAAGAAAACTCTGTAGGTTTTTTTTTTCAGTGCATGCTTAAACTGCATTTTATAAAAGCTACTTATTCGACAAAGTGAGTAATTTGCTGAAAATTTGCTTTTAAAAATCAGAGAACAGGTGAATTTTTAGATTTTCAAGTAGGTACGATTTCTTTTCTGAATATCTGTACAATTTTTAAATTAAATTCAGTGAGTTAAAACTTTATTTTACTCAACTGTCAGTTATTTTAGTTTTTTTTTTTTTTTTTTGGGGGGGGGGGGGAAATGCATAGATTGTGTTCAGATTTTAAAGTAAGCTAAGACAAACTTTCTGATTTTTTTTATGTTTCCTCGTTTTTCTGCATGTAGGTGAAAAAATTTGTAACCGATTGGTCTAATTCTAGTGAAATCGGAGACACTTTCAAAGTTGAAAATAGGAAAAAAAAAACAAAGCAAAATTAAAAACCTTTTAAACTTTGGGTGTACGTGAGAGTTTTTACACTGTTCAAGTAGAAGTTAAAACTCTTTTTTATATTTTTTTAAAAAACTGAGCAAATTTTCAAGTCAATTGCTTAACCGTGTAAATCTGCATGAAATGAAGTAAATAATGCTTGTCCGTGTGTCATCGTCATTAAGAATAAACATTTTGTGAATTTTGTCTTCTATTCAATGTCTACACCGTGACGGACAGCATTTAGTGGGTGGCGTGTAGCACTATCTGTACGCACGATTTGCTTTATCGAACTTTGTAAGGGAAGTGTAACCTTCTAAAGGTCTAACTTCGTGCTCATAACAATCTTGAATTGAAAGTACACCCTCCAAAGAAAGTATTCGAGCAAGAGATAAATTTCTTGCGTTGGTTTCGAATATTAAAAATTATTTATCATAGAATATGAATTAGGCTATGTATAAAAACAACTTTCCATATTTCTATCAAGTTGTGCGTTTTTCAAAAACTTAATTATTATTCGCAAATCTAAAATAGGAAATTTCTCTCTTGCTCGAATACTTTTTTTGGAGGGTGTACCTGTGACAATTCACAGACCTGAAGTCATAATTGAAGTGATATTACCGAATTAGAAAAAAAAAAGAAAAAAGAACGGACATGGAGGAATTCTTTTGGTTCAAATTCAATTCCGTTAAGCATCTACAGAATGTCCCTAAACTAATGGTACAAAATGTAAGGGTGGGAGGAGGTAGGGCACATAATGAGGGATAAGAATCCCGTAGCAACGCAGGATCGGAAAAGTCGTTTTCATGAAGCTGTTAACCCATTTATGCCTAGTGTCCCTTTTTTGGGACGGCATTTTCGCTATTAGTCGAAAACGTTATTTATTTTTCCTAGCCTTTATTCATGAGTATTGAGCCTCAACTCTACAAAATATTTTAACATGACCCAGTAGGATGTTGATATTTCGATTTTTATGCATAATGATTTTAAAAGAAATCATCCCTTGTTCAAGAAGTTGACATCAGAAATATATCTATTATTTCTGTTATCAGTAAGAATCGAATAAAGTCGCAAAAATATAAAGGCACAAATGGGTTAATAATCACTTTGGAACCAGTCCTGAAATAATCGTGAACTTTCCGACCATATAGTTCGTCAAAAACTAATGTATTTTTCTCAAAATACAAAAGACTAAATTTGATAGTTTAAAAACCCTATTTCATTTCATGGATGAGATTTTTGGAAAGAATTCTATTGTTTATGAAACTGGATTAAGAAATTAGACGAACGCATCTACACTTTTTCCAAAGTGCTTATTAACAGCCAAGTCAAACGGTGTTTTTTATCCCACATTGCCATGTGATTCTGACTCTTTATTATCTGCCCTATCTCCTTAAATTTTATACCATCTTTTTAGGGACACCCTACATTCAAAATTGTGTCCACTCTTTTGTTATAAAACCTCACTCTTTAAAACATTGCAAATTCTTCGGCAAGTAATTATTAGAAAAAAAATCTCCATATTTAGCTGTAGGATATTTTTTCAGGTTTACATCTAAAAGAATCCATCTTCAAACGCAAGATTTATGCTTTCTTCAAATATAAAAACCGAAAATTGAAATTTTCGGGTTCCAATTTTCTGCTTAATAACTATCACTATGCTTCTTTTGAATGTATCTCTCCTTTCATCATTTAAAAGTAGAAAAATAAACTTAAAGATAGTGGCAGTGCGATTCTCAAGAAACACCCTCGAAATAAGATTTGAAATTCTGTATGTGGTGTACTTAAGGACGTGTTTTGAAGATTTGATCAAAGTATGACGCTGCGGTGGAATCTTTAAAGGAAAATGGAGCTGCTGGTGTTCGAATAAATTAGTTTACGTTTGAAATATAAACAGATTTCTGTGTCAGATGGAATTTTAAATCCTCCCCAAAAGTGAAATTTTCTGTACAGAAAGACCCTTTTGCATCGATCATAATATAGTCTTGATGGAAGATTAGTAATAACAGTAATAAAAATTGAAATTTTTCTAACCATTGAAAACAAAAAAAGTTTTATGTTTAAAAGCTAGGGAGGAAAATAAAAAAAGAGGAAATTCAGTGTATATGCGTGTACAATCAGTACGCTCCTCTAAAAAAGAATCCAAACACAAACACTAATTTGAGTTCTAATTATAAGTTGTTTTAGTCAATTTTTTTGGTACTTTTGGGTTATAGCAGCCACTGAGATTGAATAGTATCATTAGGATTTCATCAAGATTGCAGTAATTCTTTAAGACTATGCACTGGGGTAGGCCAAAAAAAAATTTTTTTAATCACTGTTCTAATGGTGCCGAAACAATTCTCTCTGGGTTGAATAAAAACGTTGTAAAATATTAATGTGATTAGATAATATCTTCTGCCCCTGCATCGGACTCGATTTTTCGGATTTTGGGTAAAAATAGACACTTTTTACTGGGCGTAAAAAACATTATTTTTCGCTGTTGTAATTCTAATAGGGCGAGAAATGAGTCCATTGGGTTTAATAAGGTATTCCTAAATTATTTTTCCGATCAATCAATATCATCTGAATTCGTATCGCACTTGAAAGTTTGCAATTTTTGATGAAAAAATGCATTTTTTCGTGTGTCTTGGATTGTGTGTGTAAGAGGCCTCAGCGTGACTTAAAGAGGCGATGAAACATGCAAAATAGAGAGTACAAACACTCATTACACAGGTCAACACAAATCTGGGGTTTGTAGAACAGCCCTTTTTGTTAGTAAATCAGTCACTCTGATCACAAATATGACGTTAGTTTTTTGTTATAACCCACAGTTTTTTCACAAAAAAGGAGGGTTTAAAAAAAAAAAGGCAGCGTAACACAACCGATTTTGTTAAAAAGGCACATGGCAGCTGCACCCCCTTTTCGACTCCACGGTTTCTCCCACCTTGGAGTCAGCAGCGAGCTACACCTCAACACCACCGTATTTATACCATGGTTTTACGCGCTAGAACACAAAAGAGCTGTTTTACGGTGGATTGTACGATCTCATACGTAAGTTTTATACGAGAACTTATAATATACGATACTTACGATACCTGATCCATGTACATAGCCTGTATATAATTTATTAAATATAATTTTTAGGAAATCTGTTCCTTTTTTGTCGAACCCAGACAATTTAATCTTGGCTTCAGTTTACGTACGTCACAGGCATATTATGCTTACTTCGGTATGAAACTTGTTGACCAGGAAAAGAAATGGGCCCCACATATAGTTTGTCACACGTGTGTTGAACATTTAGAGAAATGGACTCAAGGTAAAATAAAAGGTAAAATAGAATCTCTTTCTTTTGCTATTCCAGTGCTATAGTGAGAGCCAGCTAGTCATGAGGATTACTATTTTTGTTTAACAAAAATAAAAGGCTACAATACCAAAAACAAAGCAAATGCTGTGTACCCAGGTACCAATTATTTCAGCTATTAGGCCTGTACTGTACGGCTCAGATTTAGCTGTGCCTCTATTGCCTACATTTCTTCATTTATCATCTGATTTTCAAGAATTAAGCAACCGAATTCTTGTTCACAAACCAAGCAACCGATGTTGAACCGAAAAATGCACGCAAGCTGAGTTTAACGAATTTCTTCGGTATTAAACTTGGTGACCAGGAAAAGAAATGGGCCCACATATAGTTTAGTACGCGATTTATATCTTTCGAAACAAAGGGTTCATGTTTTAGGATCGCGACTTAAGAATAAAAATTTACTTGCTTCAGGAACATTTTATTGGTACAGAAATCGCGAAAAAGAATTTACCATGCATTTTCCCCAAGAAAACTCAATTGCATACTGCACAGATATTCCTGGACTTATGACTCATTTATTTTCCACCACTGATCATGATCAATATCAGTGGAGATTATTTATTGATTCTAGTGAGAGAAGTTTAAAAGGTGTCTTACTTAAGACTGGTAATGTTATACCTTCAATTCCTGTAGCACATTCAGTAACTTTTAAAGAATCGTACGTAAACCTTTGCTTTCTCCTTAGTAAAATAAAATATCAAGAATTTAAATGGCAAATCTTTGTGGATTTTAAAATTTTATCAGTGTTGTTAGGCCAGAAAGGCGGCTATACCGAAATGCCCTGTTTCTTATGTGAGTGGGATAGCCGAGCTAAACACTGGTTAAGGAAAGAATGGCTTGCAAGAAAAGATCTAAATCCAGGTTAAAAAAATGTGATTCGGCAGACCTTAGTTGATCCAAAAGAAGTCCTCTTGTCTCCCCATAGTAATAATAATTACGTAAAATTAGGTTTAATGAAACCTAAAATATAAAATTAGTGTTAATGAAACAATTCGTAAAAGCCTTAGATAAAACAGGAGATAGTTTTCGATAAGTTTTTGCACATTTATCGAAAGGTAAAATCAAAGGTGTGTTCGATGGCCCAGATATAAGATGGTTAATGGAGGAAGAAAAATTTTAGGAAAAAATGAAATCAATCGAGAAAGATGCATGGGTTAGTTTCAAAGACGTTATTTAGAAATTTGTAGGAAATTACAAAAGTCCTAACTATGAAATGATCGTTGAAAAAATGCTTCAAAACTTTCAAAAACTAGGTTGTAACATGAGTTTAAAAATACATTTTCTGCAGTCACATTTTTTCCAAACAATCTTCATGAAATGATGAAGAACGAGGTGAGAGATTTCACCAGGACATAAAATGCATGAAAAAACGCTATCAAGGACACTGGAATGTCAATATGTTGGCAGATTACTGCTGGGGCGTAAAAAGAGACACTGAAACAGCTTCAAAATCAAAAGGACACAAGCGTTCTTTTGATGATAAAGAAAAGTAATTTTACTGTGTATATTCGAATAAAATTCCTTATAAAACATGCACACACATTTATATATGTATATATGATTTTATTTATTTATGTTCTTTTTCGTACATTTTTTTAAAGAAAGTTGTGTAAATTGTATAATTCTAAATTCTTAGTGTCTGAATTGTAAAAAATCCTGACGTGATACATAAAAATGGATATTATTTTTGAAATAAGCATAGCAGATTTCTTATAATTTACATAAATTCATGAAAACCCCAGACAAAAAATTAAATTTCGTAGGCCTGTGTTATTTATGAATTATATAAAAAATAATTTGCTTGAAAACTATTAAACAATTTTTAATTACCAGAGTGCTATTTTTTCGTTAAGACCCCTAGTGCTACCTTACAAAGGAAGGAATGCCTGAAGACATTTTTTTCCATAAAACAATACTATTGCAATATAACACAATACCACAATACAAAACAATAATTGGTAAGCATGTAGTAACTATAAAATTTTGTATCATTCCCATGAGAAAAGAATACTTGCACTTAATTTACAGGGAGAGGGGAAAAATCCTTGTGATCAAATCAGGCATAATTGGTCGAGAAAAAAATGTGGGTATGATGAAGTCGTCTATCACTTGAAGCCCTGACCTATACAATTGTGTAGGTGATCTACATCCTCTCAAAAAGTAAGTCGTATTTTAAGTCGATTTCATATATAAAATACTATTCTTCACAAGAAATGAATCATGGAAAAAATAATATTTTTTTTATATTTCTTTTATTTATGTGTTATTAAAAAACATTAATTAGTTATTCACAAAACTACAATAAGGAAGTTATCCTGCACTCAAATACTTTTTTGTGCGAATAAAACAAAAAAAATTCCAGATCCTAAAGCGTTAAAGTCTGATTCTACCAACTCTTTGGGGATAATTCTGTCACTAATTTCACACACCGAGACAGCACATCAAACTTGCAGCAAGCTTGATTTATCAAGTCAATAAGCTTGAAAATTTCAAGCGTGTAAGCTTAATGCAAGCTTGAATCAAGTGTTCTAGTTTACACTTGCCCAGCTTGCTTTAAGCTTGACATTTCAAGCTTAAAAAAATTTCCTAAATACACGGGGCACCCGCGCCCCACATAATTTATTTTTCCGCGCATTTTCCCTCTCTATGCTGAAATTTTAAGTTATTTTAATCTGTTCCATCAAACGTCGGCGGCTGGGTTCGATCCCGGGACCTTTAGTGCTGGAAGGACAGCGTGCTAACCGCTCGGCTATTATTGCCTCGGGCAGCTATGACTAAAGTTTGAAGTGACTGTTGTCACGCCAGATCGATAAGTATGGGCGATGCTGATAAGTTTCTTTTATTTTTCCATGGGATGAATCAAAATTTAAATAATGTTATGTTTGATTTATAGACTCTACTAATAGGGAAATAAGCATAATATAAACTTAAAAGCAGGACACGTTTTAAAACTTTCAATATCGCAACACTCATCGTTGAGCAATTACTGCTGGCCAAAATCGAGACAAACGACTGATTTTGAAATCAATTTCGTAGTATAATTGTATTTTATTTTGAAGAATTTCCATATTTGGAAATATAGAATGGGTTTACTTACTTAACACAAATTTTGTGTTAAGTAATCTGAAATCAAAGAAACAGATAGTTAAACGTTACTTCGAAATGCTATATCACAGTTGCTAACATGTATGGAATACAAACACTTTAGTCATTTTTGTAAATATTTCTTTAAATAACAAATAATTGAAAAATTTTGCTATTTTTTAAAGCTAAAAATTCTCTTTACAAATGTGGTTAGTTATTTTCCTACATATTGGTGTGAGGACGCTAGACAATTAATGTCCTTTCTCTTTCACAGATGGCGCCATCAACGCTCCTTTAAAAAGGAAAAATCAAGCGAGTATCAATTGTCAAGCTTAAATCAAGCGGTAGTTAAGCTTGACAATTAAACTTGACTCCTTCAAGCTTGCTGCCAGCTTAGAATGAGTTGAACTGTCAAGCTTGCATTAATACGTCAAATTCGAAGAAATGTCAAGCTTGATTTAAGCTTATGTGTTGTCTGGGCGCCGTTCAACAGTGCCTATGATATGGTTAAGTAAACGAAGTCCTATTTTAGTTGTCTTAGTATGGGGTTTCCCGTCTGTAGAAATATAACGTGGGATAGTGGAGAAGTAATAGTAACTGATAGTAACAGATTTTTTACATTGAAAGATGACTCTCTGTAACTAGTTTTCATTATGCAACTCGCAGAAAGATCTGTAAGTTGTGTGGTCGTTTGTTAGTCAGCATACACAGCAAGGTATTCTAAGAGTGTGAAAATTACTAATTTCGACAAATTATTTAATCCATCAACGACATTTTCGATATCCGGAGGTGACATCTAAATCTAGAAATAGTATGCCATTTTTGCTTAGCTCCAATCCCTCAGAAAATGGTTAGAATTTATTTTACACCAGTTTGATAAATAAACTTTCATGACAAATTCAGGGATTTGCTTCAACTTCAATGCGTTGGAGAACTATTATATAGGGTCTGTTAATGTGTTTTTTCGCCGGTTGTCGATGGAACATGACATACATTTTGTTCATTAAAATGAAGGAGACATTCAGTCCACTGCAAATAGGGATGGACGCGAGACGAAAAATAGGAGTCTCGCGTCTCGCAAAATAGCTTAAAAGCTTTGTCTCGTCTCGCAAAAATCCCTATATCGTAATGTTAAAAATGTGTGTCTCGTCTCGCAAAAAAGCCGTAAATCTCTGTCTCGTCTCGCAAAAAAGTCGTCTCGCGTCCATCCCTAACTGCAAAAGACGTCCAAAGTTTCAGTTTCCAAATTCTGAATGATACCGCATTTCCTTGAGGTCTTAACAGGCATGACGTCACAGTCAATTGTTACCTGTTCAGAAATATTTCTTATAATCCTTCCAAAATATTCGGTTAAGTTCGAAGAAATTAGTTGATGCTTTGTACATGCTACTTGGTGAAATGATTTGATTTCCTGTTGAAAAGCTTTAGTGGTAATGAATTATTCGAGACCTTTCCAAATTACTACGGCATGATTGAATCAAATTTAATAACACTCATGATAAACAGTACATGTGCGTAATCTCAGTTGCCCAACGCAACTTATCTGTACTAAGAATGAAATTCCGATCTACGGTTGAAGGAACTAAACTATCCCTTCTTTTCTTCTGTACCGGTCACAAAGCTCCAATATGGCATTACATAAGAAAGTGAATTTTTCGCCGAGAATTGCAAAATTTGAAGTGCGATGCGATATTATTAAACTCGGTTGGCTCATTTCCCGCACTATTAGAATAACAATAGAAAAAAATAATTATGTTTTTTTACTCCGAGTAAAAACTGTCTATTTTTATCCAAATTCCGAAAATTCAAGTCCGATTTGGGGGGCAGAAGATATTATCCAATCACAATAATATTTTACAGCGTTTTTATTGAATCCAGGGAGAACCTTTTCCGCACTAGTGATTTCCAAAAAGGAAAAAAAAAATTCGGCTTACCCTACTATACACATCTGTAATAATAGAAACGTTTACGGGAGGTTTCGCCATAAGCGTCTTGTCGCATATCTCAGTTGCTTTGAAGATTGAACTTTAATGCCCACCATCCCATAATCCAAAAGTTCTATTGCAGTTTTTGTTTGTTTGCTTGCTGGTTTTTCTAAATGTTTTATGTTTTCTAAATCATTTTTAATTTTCAGACGATCTCTCGAAATATTTATCATTTTTAACTCTCTGAGCATCTTTGGGAGAAGGGCAATATTGCAAAGCTGTTTTCTCTCTGTAGTATACTCAGTCACTTGCAATCGTAAGAAAGGGGTAAGATGGTATTGTTATGGAGTTTAGCCCAACACTGAACCCAAATTTAATCTGGTCACTCCCATCTTAGAAAAGACGCGAGGTTGACGAATTCCCTTCTGTGGTCAGTGTTGATTTGCAGTACGTGTCTTTAGACGCTGGTATGACGCCGAACCCCAGCAGAGCTTTGAAAAACATATACAGGAAACCAAAACTGTACACAGGAGAAACTTCACCACTGCATTTTCCCAATGATGGGAGCTAATCGATTCAATCACGATTCTAGATTGTAAATGAAAGATATAAAAGAATGATCCATCTTGGAAAATTTCTGTACACATTTTTGAAAGTTCCCGCTATCGTTCAAGATGCAGAAGCAAGATTGGACAGGAAAGGGGGAACCGCAGTCTTTGCAACGGGACGAGTTACCAGGTTAACCATTAGTTCCCCAATGGTGTAAGCTTAAATAAAATGGTGTTAGAAATTTTTTTATAATTGATGTTTTCTACATAATTTGAATTTCGAGTTTAAAAAGAAAGAAAAACTGTATCAATTAAAAGGAGGAAATAATCTATGTGAGTGTATATCAAGTTCTCCCCAGCTCCTTTATATTATTAGTTTTCATCGGGTAGATTTAAAAGTCAAAAGTTCTCGATTTACAATTCTTACGTAAATACGACGTCGATTAAAACGACCGAAAGGAATAAATTTCAATGTTCAGAATAAATTAAGCTCTTAAATATAAATAAAGTAATCTCAAATGGAATATTAAATCGGTTGAAAATCCTTCTGCACTTGGATAAGTTACTATAAAGGAAATAGTTGATTGCCTCCTTTGCTGAAAGGTGTGTTACAGTTTGCGAAAATCTTTTGAAATTTACCATGAATATCGACTTTCCACTCTTCTAAATAATAATCACGAAAGCTATGTTTCAATTAATGTGTTATGATGTAAGTGTTAGAAATGAAAATTTCTCGGAAGTTGAAAATTTTGTCTAAAATTTATTCGCAGGAACGTCGATTTATGAAACTTCATTACTTAAACTGTTTTCACAGAAATCTGTGATATTGTATAAATAATGGCAGTGTATAAGGTATAAGGTAATAAAATATCACAAACTGTGCGTTTAAGTCTAGTGTTTTGTAGTCTTACAGTACAAATATATATAAAATATAATAAATATATATAAAATATAATAAATATATATATAAAACATGTATATTTAATTTTTTATATATTAAATATATATAATATATACAATATAAACCAGAATATTGTATGTTGTAGAGAGACATCGATAAGCTGCAATGTTCAAAAAGATAATATGGGAACAGATTTCCGCAACTCGAGGCCCTGTTCACAAAAGCTTTAAGATTATTGTTGTTTAATACCTTAAAATGGATCTATTATGTATTTTGATACAACCTTGTATAAACTATATTACTTAAATATTTGCAAAAAAGTACTGAAACTAGTTATTATAGTTATTAGGAACACCCATTATTTACTTATTTTTAATTTACTAGATGAAGCAAGAAATGTTCTGCAAGTTGGTTAAAGTTTAATTTATAACTCATGCCAATTAAAATTTCCAACTAAGTTAATTGGGATGATAAATTCTATTCAAAAATATCTATACAGTCAACAGCTAAAAAAAATCCACAATTCGTTTTGAATGAAAGTTTGTACATTCACAGTAAAATTTTAATCTGTACTATATCTTATAAATAAAAATGAAATTCTGTTTGTTTGTTTGTTTATTTGTTTGTTTGTTTGTTTGTTTGTTTGTTTGTTTGTGGATTTGATTCGTATACAAATCCACAAAAATGGACCTATCGGCCTGAAATTTAGTACAGATATGTAAAATAATATAGAATAACTCATAGTCCACTTTAAAACTTTGAAAGTCCACCCGTTCCCGGAATTTAAGAGATTTTTTATGCTCTTCACGCAAAAATCTTTCCGTAATTGTAACCCCTGTAGTGAAAAAAGTGTGAAATAAGGATCGTGGTTGCCATGTGTGGCGATTTTGCCGAATAAAATGTCGTTCGTATACAAATCCACAAAAATGAACCTATCGGCCTGAAATTTAGCACAGATATGTAAAATAATATAGAATAAATCGTAGTCCACTTTAAAACTTTGAAAGTCCACCCGTTCCCGGAATTTAAGAGATTTTTTATGCTATTCACGCAAAAAGCTTTCCGTAATTGTAACCCCTGTAGTGAAAAAAATGTGAAATAAGGATCGTGGTTGCCATGTGTGGCGATTTTGCCGAATAAAATGTTTTAAATTCTCAAAGTAAAAACAAAAGAATAATAATGATTTTTTTTTTGTCAGTTTATATTCGTAAGGTTATTTTTTTTTAAATTATAATATCGTGTGCATGGGAAATCAGAGCAGGAATGTAATGCTTTACACACAAAACAATAAGAATTGAAGATTTCCGAGGCTAATAGGTAAATTATTTTAGTTTGTCGAAAAAATAAAATGGCTCAAATGCCGATTTTGTGAAAGTGAGTTCTAGCGGTTTGCACAGATTTCGGCTTGGCGCAATTTATTGAGAGCTTAAGGAAATAGATTTTTGAAAACAAGTGCCAAGGTCTTATTAGAATACAGCGTTAAATTTTAATGATCCGTGAAGAAATAATGCAGTTATTAAGGGATTTCAATTGATCTATCTCCAGAATTCTCGCCAAATGAGTACATTGATTTAAGTTGGGGGAATTCCGCCAAATTTCAGAAAATTGAAATCTTCTCATTTAGTACATCGGAGTAATGATGAATAAAACACGTTATAGTTGATAATTTTAAAAAATTCGGCTGTATTAAGGGATTCAACTTTTCAAATAAAGGCTTGCTTTACTTTTTTGCGGTCGAGCCATTTCCCATATATTATTGCTGCTAAGTCAATGCTTCGAATGATTTCCTGAAAAAACGGTTGCAAAATGGCGTATGTTGGCACTTTGGCGAGGCTTAGATTTGAAACTGGATTTTATTTGAGACTGGGATATATAATGACACTGGTTATAGATAAAAATGAATGTTGGTATGAGTGTATGAGGTTGAAAAACTCCAGCACCGTTGAGCACCGTTGCACCATGAAATTTGGTTCACCTAAGTCTTTTATCATGGAGAAGCTTTTTATGCTATCCGTTTTCCTCTAACTTGCCACCAGGTGGCGCAGCAGAACGTCGAATTCTATTCCGTTTAGCCGTTTGCTATGCGAATATCGTCCAACCGATTTCGATGAAATTTGGTACACGCGAATATTAGAACACGGAGAATATTTTTCACTATCCATTTTGCTGTAACTTGCCGCTAAATGGCGCTGAAAAGCATCAACTTCTACACCGTTCGACCGATCGGCAAAAATTTTTTATACTTACACATTTGAGCACGAAGAATATATTCTAACTGCGTTCCTTTTGATGTTACTCACCACTAGATGACACTGCAATGCATTATTATTTTAAGTCGCCACTAGATGACGCTGCAGCAGGCCAAATTCTTGACCATTCAAACGGTCGCTATGAAAATCAGTATACATAGCTATTTGAACAATGAGAATATTTTGGCGTTATCCATTTTGCTATAACTCGCCACTTGACGGCGCTGTAGCAAATCATTACTTTAATTAACTACTAGATGGCCCTGCAGTGTATCACTTCTTGACTGTGCAAAGGATCGTTATGAAAATTGGTATACATAGATAGTTGAACGCGGTCGCTATGAAAATCAGTATACATAGCTATTTGAACAATGAGAATACTTTGGCGTTATCTATTTTGCTATAACTCGCCACTTGACGGCGCTGTAGCAAATCATTACTTTATTGAACCACTGGATGGCCCTGCAGTGTATCACTTCTTGACTGTGCAAATGATCGCTATGAAAATAGGTATACATAGATATTTGAAAACGGGGAAGAGTTTGGCGCTCTCCATTTTCCTATAACTTGCCACTAGATGTCGCGTCAACACATGAACTTCAGGACTGTCCAGCCGATAGTCATGAAAATTCGTATACATCGATATCTGAATGCGAAAAATATTTTCGCCGTATCCGTTTTGCTAAAACTCGCCACTAGATTGCGCTACGCCGCATGGCCTTCTGCACCGTACAAACGATTGCCTTGCAATTCGGTATGCATGATTATTGGACACAATATAACGCGATATCCACTTTGCTATATCTGTTTATTACAATGAATAGTAATCACCACAAATCGTAATATCAAAAAGTCCATTCATTCCCGTGCGAAGAACGGGTACTTCAGCTAGTAAATGTATAAAGGTGATACATATCAAGGCTTTGTGAACGTAATCATTTAAAGGAAGGCAAATTAACACTTTGATTTTGAGAGAAAATTTTTGTTCCATCATTTTACGGTTATTTAGGAAGAAGGTCTTTCGATAGATTTGAGAGGTGGTTACTCAAAGACATTCTGAGAGTGACAGACATTACAAGACTCAAAGACATTACAAGTGAGAGTCTGAACTCTCACTTGAAAGCTAAAATCGTAGATGACGATATTAAAACTCTAAGAGCTCTTGTATGTCGGTATTACTACTTTTTATCGTTTCTTCTTACTTCTTTTATTCATGTGTCCATTTTCTGACACGTCGATCTCTTCTCTGTCCTTTAGCCGTGTACCTG